>CM074720.1:121930241-122530241 GCA_037306005.1 Rhinophrynus dorsalis
ATGTCCCCTCCTTTTTCTAGTTACAGCGAGACTATCATGCTATCATTAGAGCATAACATTTTGCAAATACTTCTAGTGTTCACTTATTTCTTCGCAAAGTGTTACTTGAGATAAGTATTTTTTTTAAACGATTCCATCCCCTTTCTGGTGACATCATTTTAATGCTATTTTGTGAGAATAGCATTTAAATGTTCCTAGTTAGGTGGTACTGGAGTTGTTTAAATCCATTTCTCTCCCATACTGCATTCCTTCTTTGCCCATTTGCTGTTTTTTTTTACAACAGTACATCTCTTCCACAACGTGCTGTCCCAAACCTTCAGAAAGCCTGCCCTTGTTGGCAGTGTTTTGCTTGCTTGTCTCTGCTTTCCCTGTTGTATCCTTTTGTGATAGTACTGCTGATAGAGCATTAACATGCACAAAGCAGTTCTCTTCCATGACACCATCTTATTGCATACAAATATGTCCACATCAGTATTGGGAGTGCTCATGTGGGTGCACTTCAGTGTTGAAAAAGACAAGTGTTTGTCATGGCAACTCCCCTTATACAGTACATGGATCAACTTGCTTAGATGGTATAAAATAGAATGCATTCCTAACCACATGGACAAGCTACTGAGATAAACAGCAGCTTCATCAACTATACCTTGGGCAGGAAAAATGAAATTAACATACTTGCAGGTCTCTGCTCCAGGAGATACTCTATAAGGGTGTTCAAATTGACTGCATTATCTGTCCACAAATTACAGGACTGAGACAGAGCGCATATTTCAGCAAGAAATGAGGAGGATGGGATTTTAATATGAACAGGATTTGAACTGTAGGAGGGTAGGGATATAAAAAGGAGCTGCGTAACACTATTGCAAGATGGCAGCTCCCTTGCAGAAGTCTGAGGAAACATATAATCTGATGGCAGAAAAGAACCATTTGGCCCATCCAGTCTCTCCATTTCCCTGTCTAATTAATAAAATACAAAATTAGAATAGATTTATGTCTATCTCCGGCATTTTCAAATAGTAGTATTAGTCCTTACAACCTCTGCTGGGAGGCTGTTCCATGAGTCTTATCACTCTTTCTGTGAAGTAGCATTTATGCACATTATTTCTGAATTTTCTGACTTTATATCATGATCTCTTGCTCAAGTATTACTTTTCAATGCTTCCCTCCTGACATTAAATCCCTTAAAGGGGAGCTACCACCCCACACAATGTTTACCTTTCCTAAGTCCCCATCTGGCGATTAACTGCTTAGTAGCACTAGTCGCCAGAATAATTACCTTACTTAATAGGTTTCTCCCCTCTTCCATGGGTGACAGGCAGGACAGAGCGCGGACATCTTCCCATTGTGACGTCCGTGCGCCTGCGCTGTCAGTCCCAGCCGGGTCTAGGAGGCGTTTCTAGGAGCCATTTGGCTTTAATGTATTTAAATGGTTTTTAACATGTTATCCCTCTCCCTCCTTTCTTCCATACTGTACATATTACCATCACTGAGTTTAGTTTGGTACACTGTGCCATGAAGATCCTGCACCATTTTGGTGGCCCTTCTTTGAACTGCCTCCAATTTATTAATGTCCTTCTGAAGATATGGTCTCCAGAATTGTACACAGTACCCCTGAGGTCTTATCAGTGACCTATAGATTGGCAATAGTACCACTCTCTTCTTTCAGCTTATGCCTCTTCCTATAAAACCAAGAACCCAGTTTGCTTTTCCCTCTGCTTTAGCACATTGCTTGCCTACTTTCAAGTCATCTGAAATAATAGCATCCAAGTAACTTTCCTCTGAATTTTTCTTCAGAACTGTATATTTTAACACTGTATTCCACCTCTGGATTTCTGTGTCCTAATTGCATTATCTTGCACTTTTCATCATTCAGCTTTACAGACCCATACCCCATTCCTCCAGTTTTATTAAATCCTCATGCATTTGGTTTATCCCTCCTGGAGAGTCAACACTGTTGAAGATTTTTTGTTTAATCTGCAAAAACATCCAGCTTACCTTGAATACCATCAGTAATATCATTAATGAAGATTTTGAAGAGAACAGGCCCCAGCACTCCACTAGTAACCCATCCTTCCTCTGAATACATTGAATAAATTTACACATAATTTCCTGTCTTTTCAATTATTTAATTGAATTATTTATCCAATCAACTGCCTTTTGAGTTCAGCCCCAAACTATACATCTTGTGAATCTGCTTCCTATATGGAACAGCTTCAAAAGCTTACCAAAATTCAAATATGCTACATCTACTGCTCCACCTTTGTCTGACACTTGATTAACATAATCAATAACATTAAACCAGGAAAATATGATATGACAAATATTGCATAAAACAACACAGAGGGACAGATATAGGGCATTGGATAACATGAAATACAATAGGAGAGGGGAAAGTGACAGATCTACTTTAACAAAGAGATTTGGGGGACAGCTCTCATATATGGCACAATTAAAGCGGAAGTTTCACATATTAATTAACCGGCTTCACTCATTAAACATTAGGCAATTAGCTTGATACTATGTGTATTACCTATCAAAAGTGGCAGATTCTAAAGAAATCTTTAATCTTTAGAGACCGGAAGCCAGGCATCAGAGCAGACATCTTGTCTGCATGTCTCCACTGTCAGTCCCGGTCTCTGTAAGAAGCATTGCAGTGTGCCGCACGGTAACCGGAAGGGACTGATGGTGCAGGTGCACAGACTGCACTAACCCGGACGTCAGTCTCCGAAGATTAAAGATTTGTTTAGAATCTGCCACTTTTGATGGGTAATACATGTATTATCAAGCTACACGCTATATATTTAATGATTGAAGGGCGACTTATTAATATGTGAAAGTTCTGCTTTAATTACTTTGTCCTGCAAGTCAGTGGTGATCTCATACCTGTCAGTGAAGCTGCAAGATGTAATCAGAGCTGTCCAATTCTGGGCTGAATGAGAAGGAGGAAGCCTATCACAACATATCGCCTATCACACACGCAGGAATGGGATTGGGAAGCAAAGGTGATATTTACGTGCTCTGTTTTCATTTGTTGCAGAAACAAATAGTTACCTCAGTTACCACTCTTTGCTGGCCTTTACTAGCTCATTTATATGACCTAACAAACTGGCAATTATGCAAAATCTGTTAAGACTGATGTTCCCACTTAGGTGATAAAGTGGACAGGTGATGGTTCTACTTTAAAATAACTTTATTTTATTGTTCATTAGAGATATATTTGTCAGATGCAGAAAATTTAAAGGGGATTTCAGGCTACTTTAAACCCCTGCCCTTTTTAGTACGATTCTGTGCTGGTTGAAGATGCCTTTTCGTTGGGTCTCCATAATAAACCTTGTAATCAGTTTAATAAAGTTTTTGAAATTTGAACACCATTTTCATCTCCTAGCACTTGAATATAACATACGATACGGATGTCCCACTTGTCCTGATGAACTCATTCAACACCGATGAAGACACCAAGAAAATCCTACAGAAATACAGTCACTGTCGGGTGAAGATACATACCTTTAATCAGAGCAGGTACATTTGTGTGTTTTCATAATGTCAGTCATGGCACACATTTTAGTGATTCTGAGGGCTGTATCCACCAGGCAAAAATCATGTGATTCTGGGGTAAGCCATAGGGGACTAGTTCATATGCAATGATTTAAATAAACTCCTTGAATGCTAGAGAGGTTTCCAAATAATTGAGAATCATACATAAATGTATTTTTCTTTTTATGTCTTTGAAAAATGTATCTTTCCACCTCAATTCTACATAGAAACTGTCACGAACATCACCACCTAGTGGTGGTCTTCCATAAGTTAAATTTTAATTGGGGAAAAAATTTAAACAAATTTGTCATGTGATATCTTTTGAATGAAACAGATCACAGCAGTGGGATAGCATTGTTTTATTGGCATGGGATGCACTACAATATGTTTTCATTTGCATAAAACAAAAAGTGTGCGTATGTTTATAAATATAATATGCCTTTGGGTTACAACAAATATATTTTCACAATTGTGACAAACTCTTGAAAAATGGCAAATTATACTTTTGCATTGCAAACGTGCTAAATGCTCTGCTGAATTAGGCACAATTGCTAATCCTGTCACAAAACAGCAGACATTTTAGCTATTTTCACTTTTTGAAACTCATTCGCAAAAAAATTGTCAAACTTTTGCTAATTGAGAAAAAGACATGCACAATTCAGTAAAATTGTGGTGATAGTAATTTTTTTTATCAAAAGTACACTGTAAATCGCAATTGCACGTTTTTTGCATTCCGCCCTAAATCTCTGAAGTATGCGATTTAATTGCAGCCTAAGGCTCACTGTTTTACACTTAAATTGATTTTGAATGGCTAGTTCATGGAACTATCTAACCTATAAACTAGTTAAAGTAGAAATGTCACTTTGTAACATGTAGGGGGTTATGCACTAAGGAGTGATAAAGTGGAGATTACGTCTCAGTGGAAATCAATTCTCCAGTTCCTATGTTATTCTATAGACTCCGTGCACTAAGATCTACAAAGTTGGAGAAATCGTACTGCATTGGCTCCATAGAATAACATATGACTTGGAGAAGTGATATCACTGGAGATTTCATCTCCACTTTATCATCTCTTTGTCTGTCATCCAGTATGACATACAGGTGTCTTGGGGAGGCGACAGCTCCTTCCTGTAGGCTGGAACATTCTATAAAAAAAAAAAAGTTGTGGGTGGAGCCTGCCTTTCTCCTCATCAGGCTATCCCACTAGCCCCGTCCCAGTTAGACTTGTTCCAGCAACCTGCAAGAAGGCTAAGAACTTTTCTGCTTAGTTTTTAGATTCTTTTTTATTTTCTGTCTTAGATATGGGGCGGTACAATTCCTGGCTTCCCCTGGAGGATTGTCCAGTTAACAGGTGCTGTTGTGGACCCTTTCAGCCCTGTGGAGAGAATCATGCAGCCCATGTGTGTCTCTCTCCTAACTGGGTCTCTCTGAGGCTGTGTTCTCGCTATGGTAATCTAAAGACAGAAGGTCAAGTTTGGTGAGTAACCCTTTGAGTGCCATGGTCCACTTGTCCCGGTGTCCCTGCACTAGAACTCCTGCACTCCTGTTTGGCATTAAATTCTGTTTGATCCCTGGGTTTTTGGAGTTTAGATGTCTGCATTTATGTATTTAACCCCTTCCCTGCTGGTTTCTCCGGGTTTTGGGGCTTATATTGACTTTTTCCTTTAGGATTGTCTGTTTTTATTTATCCATACATGTTCCCTTGGGTATTTGGGTGAATCCACTAACTTTTGTAAAAATTGTGAAAAATGTTTATTTATTTATTTATTTTAAAGTTCCGTGTCTTTAAGGCGGGCTTAACATGTGGCAGCACTTGCTCCATTGACATCTATGGGACAGACTATTTTGGGACATATCTCTGCAACCATTTGACACATGGATTTGAGAGAGGGCTCATTTTTCTTGTTTCCTCTTGCCCTATGACCCAGTTCACATCCCCAGTGTCTTTGGGGCCCCGCGTGTGCAAGTTCAGATGTTTCTAGGTAACAACAAAGAAAGAAAACTACAACTCCCAGAATGCCGATAGCAGGCTTTCTTCCAATTGGCTGTTGAATTACAACTTTCTCTCTTTGCTGGAGTATCCTATGCATAGGCTTGACTCTCCTTGCTCTCCTCAGGTTAACCCTTCGCCTTCCAGATAAGTACTTTCTTGGGCTTTTTGAGGTGATTAATAAATCTGAGTAACAGTATTTGGGATTCTTTTACTATTTAGACACTTATCCTGTTAGGATGACAGATCCAAAGGGACATGGGGCTAGACTCAGGGGCATCTCTGACCTCCCTGCTTATTGTTCCTCATGCCAAATGGGGCTTCCCTAGAGAATACTCAGGACACTTATGCCACTTGTGGTGTGGCCCACACTAAACCACCTGGGCCCTCCAGCCTTGAACAAGTGCCACTTTCGGTCAAGGACTTTTAGGTCCTCTATGGCACAGTTTCCTCTTTCCCTCCATTCCTGGAAACCCCCCACCACCACCTTCAGTTTTGTGGCCCCTAAGGCTCCAGGCATTCCTGACCTCACTTAAACCCCTGAAGAGGATTCTTTTGAGGGTGATATGGAGGAAGGAGAGTGTGAGGAAGGGGACACTTGAAATGCTTTTGCCGACTCTTTTGAGGCTGACCCCATGCCCTCTGCTGAGGGTCTCATTAAGGCAGTTTTGACAACCCTGCAGGTCATTACCACCCTTGATGAGGGCCAGTCTTCTTCTGACGTCTTTCAAAGATGCAAGAAGTCTTACGCTGTGTTTCCACCTAATCCCACTCTAGACCAGGTTATCCTGGATGAGAGGAAGACACCAGACAGGCGCCTTTCTCTTTCCAAAAGATTCTCAAAGCTGTACCCCTTTTCTGAGGCAACTTTGACTCAGTGGGATTCACCTCCTACAGTTGACCCCCCTATTTCCAGACTTTCTAAGTCTACTGTTCTGCCTTTGACTGACGATACGGCCGCGTCCAAGGTCACTATTGCCTCTTGGATTAAGTCACTCTATCTTTCTATTGGTGGGGAATGTAAGCAGGGTGCTGGGTTGTATAGCTAGGGGCATTAGTAGCAGAAAAAGGGAAGTGGTCATGCCACTCTACAGATCTCTAGTTAGACCGCACCTAGAATATTGTGTACAGTACTGGAGACCCCATCTCCAGGAGGATATAGATACTCTAGAGAAAATTCAGAGAAGGGCTACTAAAATGCTGACTGGTTTACAGGAAAAGAAATATCAGGGTAGACTGTGTAGCTTGGAGGATAGAAGATAGAGAGAGTGGATATGATAGAAACATTCAAATACATGAAGGGAGTAAAAATGTTAGAACAAGAGGCCATATTCTGAAACTAAAGGGACACAGGTTTAGACGTAATGGAAGAAAGTTTTACTTCACTGAGAGGGTAGTAGATAAGTGGAACAGCCTACCAGCAGAAGTGACAGAATTTAAGCATGCATGGGATAAGCATAAGGTTGTCCTTAATGGTTGTCCTTAATCCTTAAGGACCATACAAGGTTTGAGGTTTTTACAGTAGGAACATGGGCAGACTAGATGGGTTGAATGGTTCTTATCTGCCATCAAATTCTATGTTTCTACCATTCACAAGGCCTACAAACTCAGAAAGAAACTAGTTCCTTTCCACATTACAGCACACTTCACCAGGTTTTTTGGGGCCTCCTGAGCCTACAAGTATCAGGCCACCACTGAACAGCTGTGCAAGGCGGCCACTTGGTCCTCCGTGCATACCTTTGTCAAACACTATTGTGTTGTTGATCTGGCTTTGGCTAAGCCAGCTTTGGCAGGAAGGTCCTGCAGGCAGTTCTGCTTGTTTAGGGCCTATTCATTCACGTGCCTTACTGTTCTTTAACTGTTTGAGCCCGGTTGGCTCTTGTTCTTGTGTGCTGTGATATTGTTATTTTGTGTCTGGTGACAGTTATATTTGGGCCGTTCCTTGTCCTTGGGAACTCTGGTATTGTGGGGACTGGCGCTTGGTCCTTTCCTTCTCTTCCCACCCTGGGAGCTTAATGTTGGTATATCCCCATGGTACCTGTATGCCATACTGGACGACAGAGAAAAGAGGATTTTAGTCTTACCTGTTAAATCCTTTTCTCTTAGTCTATATGACATACAGGTCTCCCACCCAGTGAAAGGGGCTGCACTGGTCTCACTTAGCTGAATGTGGGAGTCTGCTTGGGTCTGTTGCTCACAGGAGTTTCTTCTTCTTTCTTTCTTTCTGTCCAACTTAGTAGGCTTGTCTCAAGTCTAACTGGGTGGGGCTAGTGGGATAGCGGGATAGCCTTATAAGAAGGGGGCTCCACCCACAACTTTTTTTATAGAAATGTTCCAGCCTACAGGGAGGAGCTTTCTCCTCCCCTTGGTACTTGTATGTCATATGGACTAAAAGAAAAGAATTTAACAGGTAAGACTAAAATCCTCTTTTATCACACCTTAGTGCATCTCCCCATGGTGTTGAAAGAGCTTTCAGAGTCCTCTATATTTATACTGGTTATTTTTGAGTTTCAAACAACAGTTGGAGATATTTGGCTTTATTTGTTCGTCAGTTTTTCTTGATTTTAGTACTGCTTGGAATGAAGTGGCAGTTTGAATCAGGAGCAGTGTGGAATGTTATTATACATCCACTAAAACACCAATATAGGTTATGACATAACAAGGCATTTCATAAAATACAAGAGTTAAATAAAATACTTTAATAGTAACAAAACTTTAGTTTTTAACCTTTTATATTTAGGGATTTTGCTTTCCCAAATTCACGATGGAGGATCTAAAGGGTTAATACAGTTTTGAAAACTCAGTGGAAACCTACTGTTCTTATTTATTTACTATATTAAATCATAGACAGCATTTTGCCTTTTCTGTTTCACAAAACCTTGGTACGACAGCTACGCAGAGTTACTGCAGTCTCGCCATTTGTGTTAGTAAAATTTGCCCAGAGACCTAATCAGTAGGCCATACACTACTGTTGAAAAGTCTGGGGTCACTAGGAAATTTTTCTTGTTTCAGTTTACCTTATGGTACTTAATAACTGCCCATCAAGCCAATCCAAATTGTGGGAGGTGCTTGGGGTGACATCTCTTCACATTACCTCAACAAATTCACAACTAGAATGCCAAAGGTCTGCAAGGCTGTAATTGCTGCAAATGGAGGAGTCTTCAACAGCAAAGTATAAAGGACACAATTATTATTTAAATTAAAAATCATTATTTCTAACCCTGTCAATGTCTTGACTGTATTTCCTATTCATTTTGCAACTCATTTGATGGAAAACAAGGACATTTCTAAGCGACCCCCATACTTTTGAACGGTAGTGTATGTACAACAACCTGGTACAATTCTATGGTAAACCAGTTGCGACATATGGAACAAATTAAAATCCCCATTTATTTAATTGCTACTTGTAACCCTCTGAATACCTTTTTGGTGACCATACAGATTACATTACAACATATTCTCTTACAGGTATCCAAGAGTTAATAAGGAGTCATTACTGCCAATCGCCAAGGACTTGTCATATTCTGTGGAGAATGCAGAGACCTGGTACCCTCCAGGTCACGGTGATATTTATGGAAGTTTCTATAATTCAGGCCTTCTGGACACCTTACTAAATGAAGGGAAGGAATATATTTTTGTTTCCAACATCGACAATCTTGGTGCTACAGTGGACCTTTACATTCTTAATCACCTTATGAACCCACCCAACGGGAAGCGATGTGAGTTTGTTATGGAGGTTACAGACAAAACAAGGGCAGATGTCAAGGTATGGATGTATGTTTTATTTGTATAAAGGGTTAATAGCATTCATAATGAATGCCATTCTGTCTTATTCACTTGCACTCAGATATTATCTGTTAAAAAAAAAAAAAAATAAAATAAAAAATCTCAGAGGTAAGCAGTTTATTTTAATCCTTTTAGTGCCGGAGAGATATCCAACATGCGTTATCCAACCATAGTCTGTCAATTTTCATCTGCTCCCCTCCCCACATAGCACCTCGTTCTAACCCCCTCGGAAGATTTCTCCATGTCGCTCATTAGCTGGAGAGTGCTCCAGCTTATATGGAGAAATCCTCAGTCATCCGAGGAGGCTGGAACGAGGTGCTACGCGGGGAGGGGAGCAGAAGAAGATTGACGGGCTGCGGTGCAGAGCTGTAACCACAGTCTGTCCAGAAGTAAGGACCTGGCTCATTTTTAAAACTTTAACCCCTTAAGGACCCGTGACGGTCCTGGACTGTCATGGGTTGTTATACCCTTAAGGAATGGAATGGAATTCCGGGCTCCCCGAGCGGCTGCACGCCATTTAGGGAGTCTGGAATCGGATGCGGCAACAACAACAAAAAAATGGTCCGTGGTCCTTCAGTGACCGCAACATGCATGTGCGGCCGGTCCTTAAGGGGTCAAATTTCGCCATAGCGTGCATTGTATAAGGAAATTAAACCACTATTACTGCTTATCGCTATATGAAGATCATTATGAGCTAAACTTGTATAGGGGTGATAGTTCCCCTTTAAAAGCCTCATTTACATGAGTGGTGATTGCAGTTGTCCTCTGTGGTGCATTTAGTTAGTCCCAGATTTACTACAGTTTTTTTAATACATAAGACCGTATGTATACAAAGGCATGTAAAAGTTCAGATTTTTTTTTCATATGTTGCCACTTGCAGGGAGGTACCCTTACCCAGTACGAGGGAAAACTGAGACTGGTGGAAATTGCCCAAGTACCAAAACAGCACGTTGATGAGTTTAAATCTGTCTCCAAATTTAAAATCTTTAACACAAATAATTTGTGGATATCAATGTCTGCAATCAAAAGGCTGCAGGAAGCCAATGCAATTGATATGGAAATAATCGTTAATCCCAAGGTAAGTACAGATGCTTTATTTACTGCAAACATCTCTGGAAATATTCAAACTGACATTTAGAAAGTGTGAGTCTATAAAATTAGAGTTTTCAGCTCAAATAAACTTAGCTGCTAGGGCTAAGGAGGGGAATGTGTATTTAGTTAAAGGGTTAATGCCTTATAAATAAGCCATATTAAGTGCAAGAGAGATATCCAGCGCATTGCATTGCCTCTCTGACACTCAAAGGTGTCAGGGCTGTGTTTTGAGGAATATTGCAGTGCAGTGTAGTAATATAGCCATTCAAAGAAATTCAAAGTTAAGGTGGCCATGTTATGAAAGCTTACTATCTAGGGTTTTAAATATATTAATAACTAAATAACCATTATCATCCTGCTGTAGTACTACAACTCCTACCATGTTCTATTTCAACAGCAGCAGTACTTCCATGGTGATGAGGTTTAGCCAGATGAGACCAGAGATACTTATTTCAATAGGTGTAGTAAGAAGGAAGGCGACACTGAAGGAGATCTGGGGACAATGGGGGAGATGTATAAAACTGGAGTTACAAAGAAAGTGTCTGTAAAAGTGTCACAAAGCAACATAAGTATATGTATAAACATCTAACGACATTTTGCTAAGTGCTAACTCCAGTTAGTTGACTTTTTTTGAAAAGTGGAGTAGAAATGGTCTTGGCCAAATAAGATTTGTGTCCCAGTGTATTTATACTGAAATTCGCTAATTGCGCCAAAAATAAAGCCAGTTTTAGGGATTAAATCATAACGCCAAGTAAAACCTGTTCTTATTGGAAGTATATAATACCGGTATGTGTGCGAATATATATTCGCAGAATATTCTCAGACATATTTATAAACATGACTTTATTTCTTTATAAATATGACCAGGCGTTGTGAATTTTAGTGACAATTCTTAAGAATACACTAAGAAGGATTTTAATACATCACCCCCAATATGAGAAAAATACGTTGAAAATAAAATAACTAAATGATGTCTCTTCTTTAGACCTTGGATGGTGGATTAAATGTTATTCAGCTGGAGACTGCTGTTGGTGCTGCCATTAAGAGTTTTGAGAATTCTTTGGGTATCAACGTTCCTCGAAGTCGTTTCTTGCCTGTGAAGACCACATCCGATCTGTTGCTTGTCATGTCCAACTTGTACAGTCTGAACGCTGGCTCTTTGACCATGAGTGAAAAGCGGGAATTCCCCACTGTGCCTCTAGTAAAACTGGGAAGTTCTTTTACAAAGGTGAGGATCTAATCTGAGCCCGGGCATAATTGTGATGTTCTGTACATGAAGAGCTTATCCACATGTAATGTCATGTACTTTTGAGTGTTAAACGCATGCTAGGATGTATCCTACATGTGTGGACACACTTTTTTTTTTTTTAATGACTTGGGTAATAAATCTGTTAATACATTTTAGTGTAGATTTTAGATATTTGTGTTAATACATTTTGAACTGTGATAACTTTTGAATTGAGCATCTCACAGCAGTGGGCATGCACTTGTTTTCCTCAGCAGAAAATGCCTTATTATATATGTTCTGCCATAGTAACCGTTCACTGCTCCTTTAAGTTATAAGAAAGTATTCTTATTGGTCTCCACAGGTCTCTAAGGCATTGCAGTGAAAGTGGAGAGCCTATTCATTTACAGCAATAAAATATATGGGTTTGCAAAAATAATATAAATAAAAATAATTAAAACATAAATACATAGGGCTACACATTTTTGCCTCCAAATGTAATTATAGTTTCCTAAACATGGGGCGAAAGTTTACTGAAGCCTATGAATAATACTGACACTAGTTACTACATTAGCCCTTCCAAGCTTAGTATTCAGATTATGTATCATCACTGAGGAGTTCCTAGGCACACAATGCTGTCTCCCCCATTTCCTGCCCAGTGCTCAGTTCAAGCTATGTAGTATAAGATTCAGATTTCCTTTTAAACATAAACTAATTCTGATCTATAAAATTTACTTGTATAGCTTGTGCCATACACTCCTACAACCATGACATATTTAGTGCACATGTGGAACGAAGGATTAGTTATTGAAAACTGCTAGTAAACTTTTCTTTGCCTATTAAACTCTAGAATAGATAATGTGGATCCCTGTCTTAATGTAACACTTGCAGTTGTAACTAGGTGAATATTTTTGCTTCAAACCAAAATATGCGAATACTGTCACTTCCTGCTTGGCGAATAATTTCCCATGAAAAATTCATTTTTTTTCCCCTTTTTTCGCCTTGCTCATTGCATTGAAATCAATGGGAACATTGAATCTACAGACAACACATAGGAAGTTTTTTTTCCCACAGTCATAATATAAAAAGGGTCTGAGTGTGCCTGTGTTGGTGTGGGGGAAGAGAACTCTGTGAACATGGAATTTTCTTTTGGTGTGGGCAGTTAATAAAAAAATAAATAAAATAGAGACAGGGACCCCCTGACGTAAACTGTGACTGGGGCAGACTGATACTTGACAGGATAGAGTATTTTGTATGGGATGATTTGTAGTCCTGAGGAAACATGGATTTGTAGGATTTTGGCTTGTTTATGTCACAAGCCCTGGGGAATCACATCAGAGATGGTTTTTATTACTCTGGCTTATTAGAGTCACAAGCCCTGAGGAATCAATGATTTGTAGAATTTAGGCTTGTTAGAAACACATTTTTTGTAGGCCTCTGGTTTGTGTTCAAAGAACAAGCCCTGAAAAAAAAGCCATACTGGCCTAGTGCCTGCAGGTCATGTTATGGTGGGCAGTGGCAAATGCCCTGGTGTCATTGCGGTATTTGTGACTGCTGGTCTTGCTGCTGAGTTGATTAGGAAGCCCCAAGGGAATGGGATCAACAACAGCAGTGATATGGGTGAACATGTTCATGGTTTGACTTGCCACTACTACCTCCAACGATGCGCCTGAGGCAGTAGCAGCACCACAACTAGTTCCAACTTCTTCAGATATATGTGGAGAAAAGAAGTTGGCCATTATTGCTTCGCCTCCTGCCCCTCCTCCAGAATCATGGGTGTGTTGTTGGAATAGGTATTTTTCCCTTGAGAGCAGGAACTGTGCCTCTCATCAGCAACTTCAATGTGCACAGTGTATGTAGTAAATAAGGGAAGGACTGGGAACAATGGGCACATCTGCAATCACATAAAACACCTGGCACAACTCTAACCAAACCCCAAGATGCTTAGGGTCCCCAATCTGAAATCATCCCACCAGAAACCAATTACTGCTCCTATACTGCTTCAATAACTATGCTTCTTGTCCTCTCCCCGCTAAGGACACTTGACAACGTGCAGTTTTAATAATAATAATGATGAACCCTCCCTGCCACCAGCTTTGCGCATTCTGTGGGATGGAACCTCTCAGTTGCCACTTGATGCCCTGGTTACTATTATCCTCCACCATATTGCCATGTGTGGTCAACACACCACACAGCGTTCAATAGGTGGACACGAACTGCCACATCCAGACATCCGCACACTAGCTGGGTATCAGCTGGTGGAGGAGGTAATGATGAACGAGGTGGATTGCCAGAAGATGTAGCTACATCTTCCTGCAGCTGGACCCTGGAGCAAGTAGATGGTGGTAGCCAGGTCTTTCACTCACCATCAAACTTTCAGGCTCCGGCTGGGTTTCTCTATTCTTCCTCCTCTTTGATACAGCAACAGCGGTGCACAGTTTCTATGTTGGGGGTTTGGCTTTAACATGCTTCAGATAAATATCATGGTGTCTGTGTTTCATATGTGTTGTGAGGGCGGTTGTGCCAATGTACTTTACTTCCTTTCCCCTTTTCACTGATTTATCACAAATTGTGCACAATGTTGTCTGACTGCAACGTGCCTTCCCCAAGAGTAAAATAGTCCCACACCCAGGACCTCAGTGGAAGGGGAAAGGTGAAGTGGAATGAAGAGGCCTTTTTCTTGTCCTTCACATTCCCCTTCACTGGATTGGGAAGAGGATGACGTTGCTGCTGTTGCTGCTACTGCCTCAGAATCAACACTACAACTACGACCAGGAGTATTGCTGCTGGCTAGTGGAACCTGTCCTAGTCCCACATCACTACCCATTACCAGTGGTCTGTGGCACATTAGCCTGCTTTTCACCATCCTGCTGCCCTTGCAACTCTGTAGCAGCAGGAATTACAGCAACAGCGGCAAACTGTGCAAATTCTCCAATCTCACTGCTGGTGGTGATGCCCATCCCCATTTGTATCTTGATCTCCCGCTAAAAAGGCCATTAATGTCTCTTCCACCCCAGCTGCTCCACCATCACCCTCATTATTATCACCACCACCAGTCCCTCCTTGCTGCTGCTGCTAGCCTCACCAGTTGCAGGTGATGACAAATGTGACAGAGGGTCCCCTAATGTCATTCCCTCCATCTCTTGAGGTGAAGAAGGTGATCTGGTGGTAGTACTGCTGCTAGCCTACAGTTCTGCCTTCCTCAGTATCATATCCCAGAGGGACAATGCCGGGGGAAGGGTAATCACAGATTCAGGGGGATGTTGTGGGATCCCTTTTCGAGAAATTATGCTTACATGCGGATGCCCCCATTTGTAGCCCTTATATATTTTTGTTTTAATTTTATTTATTTTTGAAAACCCATATATTTTATTGGTTTAAATAACAAAGATGACCACTTTCATGGTAATGCACTGGAGACTTGTGGAGCCCGATATGGAGACTTCTGTATAACTTAAAGGACCAGTAAACGTGTACTATGAGAAAACAAAACATATAATAAGGCATTTCCTGCTGAGAAAAACAAGGGCATGCCCGTTGTTGGGAGATGCTTAATTCTAAAATGATCAGTCTCTCTTACACACACACACACACACACACACACACACACACACACACACACACACACACACACACACACACACACACACACACACACACACACACACATGTGCCACCTGTTGTCCACTCAACTGGAATCCATACAACTTTCTAAGTCATTCTGTAGTGAGTCACTGGTTACAGTGCTCTATCAAATGTGATATAAACAGTACAACCACTTGATGCACTTGTTTTATAATGTTATGACATTCCCCAACATTTGATTTTATTTATTTGTTTATGGGTAGGTTCAAGACTACTTGAAGAGGTTTGAAAGCATACCCGATATGCTTGAACTGGATCACCTCACCGTTTCAGGAGATGTGACATTTGGGAAAAATGTATCTCTAAAGGTGCGTATAACGTACCAAGTAATTTGTTACTGTGACACGTCATGTGTGCCACATCAGTATCTGTGTCATGGCAGGTGATTGGTGATATCATTCAGAATTGTGTGCTTCATGTTAAGAGGTCATGTTGTTCCATCAGTACAATGCAAGTTCTTGTGCACAATAGAGATTTTGAAAAGCAAACAAGAAACGATTGATTGTTTAACAATAGGGATTATAGTAATGTGGGAGGGTTACAGCTGCCAACTACAATGGAGGAAATAAACTGTTTAAATAGAAAATGAGTGTCTTCTGAACTGAAAGTTAAAGACGAACTCTATAATATCCCAATAGGAATTTGAAACCAGTGTCTTAAAGGAACACCAACACCTACAATTAAAACTGGGTTATTGAATTGTAAATATTGCAAGTGTATGTATAATATGCATAGAAAGACCAGCACTCACGCCATATAATTTATAAAATGCTTGAGTGCCTGGAGTCACACTGGGAAATGTTGACATGTAATGAAGGAAAGGCATGTTATTCTGGGTCTTGTTTACTGTTAAACACACATCAGTCAATGTTTTTTGGGATATTTTTATATTTATATAAATTGAGTAAAAGGTTAGCATATACATATTCCAATCACTGAGTCCAGGTGCCTCCATGGTGATATTTATAAGTAGACTGAGCACTCTCAGCAGGGTGTTGAGGTTTTTTCTTGGACAAGAACCTTTATCAAGACAATATGTGTGTGTATGACAAACAGAAAATATTAAGGAAATGCTAGTCTTAGACCCAACCCACCAGAAAGAACAAAGACCTGAAAACAGAAGTGATCACATGTCATATGTTCCACATGCTACATCGTATGATGACTTGAATTCCAAGGGCTCTAGATCACTTCAGATGGAACCCAAAAAAAACTCCATGGGGTTTATGCACTAAGGTGTGATAAAGTAGAGATGACTTCTTCAGTAATATCACTTCTCCAATTTCTGTGCTATTCTATGGAGCCAATGCACTAAAATAATTATCACTTGAGAAATGTTAGTTCATAGGCTTCATAGAATAGCATAGGAATTGGCAGAGAGATCTCACTGGAGAAGTAAACTCAGCTTTATTACATCTTTATCACACCTTAGTGTATCTCCTCCACAAGTAAATCTTTGCAGCAATAAACTAATCCTTAATCATAATCACCACTTCATATAAATGACATGATTCACAATGTCCAAAGCATGTGTATCATGCATCATAGTGATAAAACTATACAAGATCTGTTATAAGTTAATAAACTATGGACCTACCCATATGTTGAGAGAAAAGGACTAGTGACCATCCTCTGCAACCAAGCAAAATAGTGAAAGATTAAAAGAATTTTTAAATTAAAAACAAGAAAAGCCTCTACCAAAAATTGTGACCACAATAAAAAAAAAAGTATGTGTGTGTGTGTGTATAATGTTTAACACTTAATCATCCCAAAATGTATGCAGAAAACAATCCAAAACGCCAGCCTAAAATATATCCTCATAAAGATGTTGTCATCCAAAAAAGTCACAAGACAAATTTCCATTCAGACCCATTCGGATCTCTGCAATCCAAATTTCATATACAAATGGCTTCTTTCTGAAGTAGCAATTTGGATGTCCAACATGTCTTAATGGTGATCCAGCATCAGTATGCATCAACATTGCTAGATGAGATTTAGTTGCAAAAATTGTTTAGAGACTTGCTTGTCAGTTAAGTTTCATCTTCAGTTCATCATGAACACATACCCTTACAAACACACACAAACATAAGTACTCACACATATAAGCATTCACAAACACACACCAAAAATACAAGCACAAACTTGTAATGTAGGTACAATGTGTCACAGATTAATCAAACACTGAAATCTTCCGGAAAGTTAAGTCGCAAATGACTGTGGGTGCGATATCAGAGTATCCCCATATACCCCATAGCCAGACATACAAACACCGTAGAATTGCATATAACAGCCACAAAATGGCAATAAAATCAATGGAACTGTGTTATTTTAGTATAAAAAAATGTAAGTACTCATGACCTGTCATGAGTAAGCGTGAGAAACGAGAAACGCGTTGATCTGTGAGGTACCAACTAGTTACATCTGCTGGTTAAGAAATGTATACCCTATAAGTCTCTCCTCCTGTTCTCTAAATATCAAAGGATGTTGTCAAGATATTTACATTTTTTATACTAAAATAACAGTAAAATTCCATTGATTTTATTGCCATTTTGTGGCTGTTATATGCGATTCTGATGTGTTCGGATGACTTTATATGCACCTTCACTGGTGCCACTAAAGTCACCACCACTTACACCATAGATTACCATATACTGTATGTGATGCATGATGTTTTTCATAAAGTCTAATATACATAATAAAATACACATACCATAACATGCCCAAAAACACTCTAAACCAGGGGTGAGCAAGTTGCTGAGTCCAGCTGTTGTTGGACTACATATCTCACGATTCTCATCTGACTGTTAGATAGGCATTGTAGTCTAATAGCAGATGGAGTTAAGTAGCTTTCCTGCCTGCTGCTGAAAAATCTAAATCCAAAGCCATTTCAAGTTATAATACCTCACTGAGATAATTATAGTAGCATGCAAAGGAAATAAATCGATCTGATTTTATTTTGTTCCAGAATCACTTATTCATTATATAAAATACTGCTTGTGTTGCTGTGGCAACAGTAAGAGACTTTACTGGCATTTTCTTTGGCTGTGTTGATACTGGCTGCTCTAATTCCACCAAGAGATCTCATACCACCTCTGAACCCATGCTGCTTCTTTAGATTTCCTTCAGTGTTTGGCTTCTGTTAATGTAGAATAACCCTTTGAGTGTCAGTTGGGTGTGACTGCATCCTTATGGTACTCGAAGGGTTGAGGGAAATTGCACAGGAGGAAGAGAATTTGAGATAAATGATGAAACTTGAAGAAAATGTTTTCTTTTCTTTTTTTTTTTTTTGGACGGGAGATTTTTTTTCTTATTTTTTTTCCTTCTAAATACATTTATTTGCAACTAACAAAGTTAATGTGTCTTCTTTCTGTGTAGGGTACAGTAATCATAATTGCAAATCATGGTGACAGAATAGACATCCCTCCTGGAGCTGTACTGGAAAATAAAATCGTGTCTGGAAACCTTCGGATCTTGGACCACTGAGACTCCGTACAATTTTTTTTTTTTTTTTTTACGGATTACAGCACACTACTTATGGATGGCAGATACATGTGTGACCTGTATACTGTTATCCTTTCTTCCACTGTACCTTACAGTATTGTAGTTTGTGTGCTATAGTCTATATTTAATAAAGAACAGTTCTAGTTATCTGGAAGCAATATCTAAATATTTAGTAATCTTAAAAAAAAGTCTATTAATGTGGAAGACCATTTCAAGTGCAATACCGTCCTTACCTGTGAAAAAAATAATAAAAGGACAAACCTGAGTGATTGTGATCATAATTTATTTTAAAACCTTCTTGGAGGGGCTTGAAATGCAGTATTTGAGTAAATACTCGTTGACTTGCTTCACCTGTCATGGAACGCAGGGTACAATAGATGGAAGGTGCAGAATTTTGAAATAGGACTGATTCTATAATCAGTTGGGGTATTTTATTATATTGATAAAGAAGCATTACAAAGTTAAAGAAGCTATGATCTTTTACTATAGGAAAAAACATATATTGTAGGGATTTTCTAGTTGAGTTAAACAAGGGTACTTCCATTGATGGGAAATTATTAATTACAAATGTTATTACATATCAAGCTGCCACAAAGTGGAGCTGTTACTATTGCATTCTGTGAAGGCCTGTAGCCAGAGGCTCTCCTCTCCCATGAAATTAAATTGAAAAACTGGATAGGCTTTAGGACTGAGATGCACTAAAGTTCAATAAGGGTCCAGTTTGGCGATATTGTGTCAAGTACATATCAACATATGTACTAAGATGTCTTCACTCATCAAACCCTTGTGAATACACCACAAATATGCTGTTATTGCCATGAATCTGCCACGCCTTCAATAGGTTTACGATTTAGCAGTGACTACTTTGAAAGGGGTAATTTGCATATTGAAGTACAGCTTAATAAGCCATTGTCATAGTCAAGTTCATATGTTAATGTGGCACTTCGCCACATGCACTAAGCTGCAGTAGCTGCCTATGCTGTAGGAGTTCGCAGTCCCAACATCTCCCACCTGAGGATGGCGAAGAAAAAGGATTAAAGGTCACAGTGCTAACTCATCATGATATTTACATATAATATATAATATAAGAAAAAGTGAATAAAATATAAATGGCAGGGGGCTCTCCAAACCCCCAAACATTAGGCCAAAACCTAAAGTGAAAACACGAAACAAAAATCAAACCTTTGCTCCTCCATACAAATTATTCAAATGTGAACCCTGTATAAAGTGTATATTATACCACTGTGCTCATAAATTAGGTTTTCATTCCATAGCTTGGCCAAAATATGTTTAAGCTTGCTCACCAGGTCATGGTATGCCAGTATCATGCAAGTCCTATACAATATACCTATTTATCCCTAAATACATTTAAAAACATTCCCTGAAGGTTTGTTGTAAATAAACATGTTGGACTATATGCCTACATGAAACACCTCCATTAAAAACAAGTAACATGCAACTTTTATAATTGTATAAGACTTACCTGCTTTCAAGCTATGTTGGCCTGCAGTGAGTGGGTGGAAGCCCAGGAAGACACTGGATCCACCAGCCTTCTTTATAGGCCTTTTCCTTCCACCCCACAGACCACATGGGGTTTATTTTCAAGATATATTGGCCTGCAATGAGTGGGTGGAAGCCCAAGAAGACACTGGATCCACCAGCCCTCTTTAAAGTTGGGATTTCCCTGTAGATTTCTATGTAGTTACAGCCATGGTCACCACCGTTAACCCACTGAGTGCCAGTGAGATAAGAAACACATTTAGGAGACATGCATTGCTCACCCAACAGAGGGTTAAATGAGTGCCTCAACAATCTTAGCAAATTTCTGAATAAAATTGTTCAGTTCACATATGTGTATATTTCTCTCACTATTTATCTCAATCTATATATTTGTATATCTCTCTTTCTCTCTGGCAGACAAGGAGAGAGGGAAGGAGACAGAAAATCTCTTTCCCCCTTTCTTCCTTTGCCAGTCACCTTACGACTCTATTCCTTCCTCAGTCCGTCTCCTCCCCGCTTCCTTCATCTCTCAGTCAGATACCACAGAACTTTTTTTTTTTTTTCTTTTACCCGCAGCAGGCTGTATATTTTAATTTGTCACCCACTACTCTGCTGGTCTTTCTGAGGTCCTGCCAGGTCCTGTTAACCATCACATTGTACAACCAAACGTCTGGTTGTACAATTGGAATGCAGGTCCTTAAATGCCATAGAGGGGCACGAAAGGAAGCAGATAGTGAATGCAGACATACCTTCCCGTTGGCAGTTGCCCCTGGATCATTTCACCCCCCAACTGAGAATCAAAGGGACGGTGTGTAGGAGGTAAAAAAAGGAGTTTGCAGCCACACAACTTAGAATGGAACATTGGTATCTTTCCAGTGTTGGAATGGCAGGAAGCAGTAGCAAATGGCGACACAGAGTTACTTAAAATCTTCAACTATCTTCACCCCTGCTGCACAAACATACATTTCAATGAAGAATCATTTTGGCCCGTTCATTTTATGGTGGTACTTTGCTAAGCTTTACATAGATGACAGTAGCAAAAGTGCTACTATAAAGCGAAATGTCCATAAAAACAACAAATGCAGGTTTTATGTTTTGGTAAGCAGACACCTAGAATCACTTACATATTATTATTGCTGTAAAGGTTTCTTAGTGTATTTAAAACTTTGTGTGCCACTTTGAAATGCACTGGATTCTTGCACTTAAAATTAAAAGTGCAGTTTCATTTATCAAACCTGCAATTATAGAAAATGTTGAGTAAAGTAAGAGTACACCCACTGCTGGGAGGTGCTTTGTTCAAAAATGATTACAGTTGAAACTGTAACATGAAGGTAGAGCTGTCACATTATATGGGGAAATGTAGCCTAAGGCTCAGTTCTCCCATGAAGAGCAATAAAAATGTGGAGACATGGTGGCACTATTCTTAACCATAAACAGTTCCAGCTGCAATAGCTTTAGAACTGTAGTGGTAGTTCCCTTGTTTTAGTTGGCAGAAAACACAAAAATATAGCTTTTCCATAGTTAAATATGGTAGAAAGCAGAGACATTGTTACTTGTGATGTGCCAAAGCACACAGGACTATTTTTCTCTGTCGTCCAATACAGGTTACTGGTAACTTTGGGTAGGCGATCAGTCCCTTTAAAAAGGCCGGAACAATGGAGATTTGTTCCTTGGTCAAGACACAAGGCAAGAGAACAGTTCTGCTATAGCCTTTTTATTATTTTTCTGTTAGATATGGGATACCACCATTAGGCAGATTACCATCACTGACAATTCCCATCACCCAAATGTGGATAGCTTAGTTTACCTGGTGCTTTTGTGGACCTAAGCCCTTGGGGGAAAATCTTGCTGCAAGTTCTTTCCCCAGGAGCTGCCCACTGAGGCTTCTTTTTGATATATGGTAATCTGGAGACAGAAGATCTGCTGAAAAAGGCGAGCACCCTTTGAGTGCTGAGGTCCACATGTCCCATGCTTCCCCTCTGCACAGGGGTCTCATTTGGAGTGCCTATTACATAATCATGCACTCATTGGGTTTATCTGTATGTCTGTGGGGTGCTTGGAGCAAGTTTCTGTGGTAACTTAACCCTTTTGCTGCTGGTTATCATCTTTTGGGGTGTTGTGGGCATTTTCCCTACTAGGACAAGTGTTTATTGGATCTGCTGACTTGTTCTAGTGGGCTTTTGCGTGGTTTTACATTTGGTATTCACCTTGTTAACTTTGTATTCTGTGCCTTTAACCCTTTGAGTGTGTGAGCGTCACGGAACGCATTGCTTTGCAATGCGTTCCATACCCATCTGGCACTCAAAGGGTTAAGGCATGAGTTTTCCACATAGACACCATTGCTCCAGTCACTTCAATGGGACTTTACAGTTTGGGACATCTCTCTGCAATGGCTCTACGGTTGGTCTGCCCTTGCTCTGTTATCTGGTCAATGTTCTGGGCATGTTGGGGGCTCAGGAGGCTTTGGGGTACTTTTTCAGTGAAACTACAATTCCCATGAACGCTTGCTTAGCGAGCTCGTTTCTGATTGGCTCCCGCCGCAGCAGCCATTTTGTGCCTTCACTGATCGAGTATCCTACGCAGGGCTTGGACTCTCCTTCTCTCCTCAGCTTTAACCCTTCGACTACCAGATAAGTATAATTTAGCGTTTCTGGGGTGATTTTATTTATCATACACACTATTTTGTGGGTGTTTCTAATACTTTGACCGTTTGACTCTGTGAGAATGTCTATTACGTTAGACCTTGGGGCTAGGTCTAAGACTAAGGACACTGGGGCGTCTGTGTCCCCCATTGCTCATTGCTCCTCATGTCACTCAGGGTTACCTAGAGAATACTCAGGTCATGTTTGCCCAGCATGCACTGTGCCCCTGAATCCTCTGCAGGGACCTCCAGCCATGCACTAGAGCCAGTTTGGATGCAAGAGTTTAAAGCTACTACCAGGGACCACCGGTCCACCTTACAACTCCTTCCATCCACCTTGCAGGGGGCCTTCCACTCATGGCAGGCCCCCACCCCTATCAGATCTTCCCTGCCTAAACTGCCGGGTGTACCTGATGTGTCTGATTCCTCTGAAGAGGAATTATTGGTGTATTCTGATTATGAAGATTGTTCTGCTGTCCCTTCCTCTCAGTTTTTTGGGGATCCCTTTGAGGCTGATCCTGTCCCCTCAGCTGAGGGCCTGATCAGGGCTGTGGTGAACACCCTGAACATTCCCTTGGTGCAGGAGGTCTCTTCTGATCCCTCCAGTGCGTTCCAAGAGCCTGTTAGGACCCATACTTGTTTTCCACCTAACCCCACCCTTGACCGCTTGGTGTCTGAGAAGTGGAAGTTTCCAGACAGGAAACAGTCTGTCTCTAGGAAATTTGCTAAGCGGCCCTAGCTCAGTGGGTTCATTCTCCCAAAGTGGATACCCCTGTCTCCAGGCTTTCGAAGTCCACTGCCTTGCCTGTGTCTGATGCATCTGCTCTGAAAGACTGGACTGACAAGAAGCTTGAGACTGCTCTCAAGGCTATTTTTGGTTCTGCCCTGTGCCCCTCTTTTGCTGCATCTTGGGTGTATAGAGCTGTGGCTGTTTCGACTGAACAGCTCACTTCAGCTGTCCGTCAGGGGGCTCCTACTGCTGACGCGGCTTCTTGCCAGCATCTCTGAGGCTCAGCATTATGTTTCTGCTACCCTGTTTGATGCTGTGCGTATGGTAACCAGGGCATCAACTATGTCTGTGGTAGCCAGACGTGCTCTTTGGCTCAAGATCTGGTCTGCTGACATGGCCTCCAAGAGGGCTCTCCTGTCCTTGCCCTTTCAGGGCACCTCACTTTTTGGGCCTGATCTCAAGGATCTGATCAGTGAAGCCACTGAAGGGGAGAGTACTAACCTGCCAGTGGTCCAGAGAAAGAAGGCACCTGTCAAAAGGAATCTGCTTTTTCATCCCTTTCAGGCTGACTCACGCCAGGTGACCCAGGCGGTGCCTCAGGCTCTGCACGCCTCATCCAAGCCTAAGCAGCAATGGAGGTCCAAGTCCTCCGTTAAGCCCAAGGCTTCCAAACCTCCTTCTACATGACTCGCCGAATCCGGGTCCCCACCCACATGTAGGTGGCTGCTTACACCACTACCTCTCGGCTTGGGAGGCCTCTGTGGCGGACCCGTGGGTTTTGCAGGTGGTGGCTACGGGGTACAGGATCCCCTTCACCTCCCTTTCTCCTTCTTGGACCTTCTCTTCTCTCTCTCCTCTGGGTGCAGAAAAGTGCTGCCTTTTCGAGGGAGCCATTCAGGCCCTTCTGGACAAGGCGGTCTTGAAACCTGTTCCTCCTCAGGAACGGGGGTTGGGGTTCTACTCCAACCTCTTTGTGGTTTCCAAGAAGGATGGCGACTGCCGTCCCATTTTGGATTTGCAGGATCTCAACTCCTTTGTGGTCAGGTCCCAGTATCGCCAGGAGTTACTACACACCGTGATCGCTGCCATGTCCCCTGGGGAATTTCTGGCCTCACTGGATCTTCAGGATGCTTATTTGCACATCCACATTCATCCAGAGATCGGCAATATCTTTGCTTTGCCTGCAACTGAGGGCATTTTCAGTTTTCAGCCCTCCCCTTTGGCCTGACCACTGCTCCTCAAGTCTTCAACAGAGTCCTGAGAGCATTGATTTCCGTCCTCCATCGTGATGGCATCAGGGTTACCCTTACATGGACGACCTCCTTCTGAAGGCATCTGCTCCGGAACTCCTCCATCAGCAGGTGCAGGATTGCATTCATGCTCTGTCCCGTCACGGGTGGATCATCAATTTGGACAAGTCGGACCTTGTTCCTTTACAGAGGATGGTGTTTCTGGGCCTCCTTTTCGACACCCAGAGAGGGAAGGTGTTTCTCACAGACCAAGTGGCTCATCAGATAGCACTGAAGGTCCAAGCTGTCCTGTCTCAGGTTCCGGTTCCAGCCAAGAAGTTTATACCTGGTGGGGAAGTTTATTTCCGCCATAAAGCGGTTCCGTTTGCCATGGCTCATACCAGGGAACTTCAGAGATTACTTATCCTGGCATGAAGGGTCGACCACATCTCCTGGAGAGGTCCTTATCTCTCCCTCTTCACGTGGAGCGGAGTCTCTCGTGGTGGCTCAACCTGAACAATCTCCTGAAAGGCAGGCCCTTCCTGGTGCCATTCTGGACAACAGTGACGACAGATTCCAGCCTCTTCGGATGGGGAGCAGTCCTGGGGCACTTGAATGCTCAGGGCCGGTGGTCCCAGGAGGAATCTCTGCTCCTTATCAATGTCCTGGAGCTTCGGGCAATATTTCATGCTCTGCGACACTGGACACGACAGCTGGAGGATTGCCTGGTCAGGGTACAGTCGGACAACGCCACAGCGGTAGCCTACATCAACAAGCAAGGCGGCACAAGAAGTCTTGCGGCATGGCTAGAGGTCAGGGCTATTCTGTCCTGGGCAGAGGAGCATGTCCCTGCCATTTCCGCAGTTCATATTCCTGGAGTAGTCAACATTCTGGCCGACTTCCTCAGTCGTCACACAGTGGACAGCAGAGAGTGGGAACTACATCAAGAGGTGTTCATCCTCATTGTCCAGCGGTGGGGTCTTCCATGCATCGACCTGATGTCAACAAGACACAACAGGAAGGTTCCAACGTTCTGCGCTCACTGTCCGGATCCCCCGGCTCTAGCAGTGGATGCCTTGTCGATCCCGTGGAATTTCCCTCTGTCATACATCTTTCCTCCCATTCCCCTGTTGCACAGGGTGATATGGAAACTGCATCTGGAGCGCTGTCCAGTCAATTTGATTGCTCTGTACTGGCCTCTGCAGGCTTGGTTTCCGGAGCTTCTGGACCTCTCAGTGGCGGAACCTCTTGTCCGGATCTTCTTCTACAGGGTTACCTGTGGAAGGAGGATGTTTATCGTCTGGCTTTGACGGCATGGAGATTGAATCCTCAATTTTGAAGAAGAAGGGTTTTTCTTCTTGTGTGGTGGCTACTATGCTTAGTGCCTGTAAGCCGGTTTCCTCTAAAGCCTACCATCAAGTTTAGTCTACCTTTCTATCTTGTTGTGCTGATAGGGACCCGTCTCAGGATTTTGATCTTCCTACGGTCCTTTCCTTCTTCCAGGATGGTGTGGATAAGGGTATCAGTCTGAGTTCTCTTAAGGTTCAGACTTCTTTTCTTTCTGTTTTTTTTCAGAGGCGCCTTACTATTCTTCCTGATGTCAAGGTTTTCTTCCAAGGCGTTGCTCATATCCATCCTGTGTTTAAGACTCCCGTTTCTCAGTGGGACCTTAACTTGGTTTTGGGCATCCTTCGACGCCCTCCTTTTGAGTCTTTGGCCACTATCCCTCTCCGTCTGCTGATGTGGAAGATGGCTTTTCTCCTGGCGATTGTGTCTGCTCGCCGTATTGCTGAGCCGCATGCTCCGTACTGTAGGCCACCCTTTTTGGTGTTTCACAAGTACAAGGAGGTGCTTCGCAGATTGTGGTTCCTTCTTTCTGCCCTAACCCTACTTCTGACAAGGAGAAGGATCTTCACCTGTTGGATGTTGTGCGTTCTCTCAAGTTCTATGTGCATCGCACTGAGCCTTTGAGGCAGTCTGACACTCTTTTTGTCATTCCTGAGGGTCCTAGGGCAGGGAAGCCTGCTTCCAAGGTAACCATTGCTTCTTGGATCAAGTCCATTATTCGTAAGGCTTACGAGCTTAGGAAGAAGCCTGTTCCCTTTCGGGTCACGGCTCATTCTACAACGTCTATTGGGGCATCTTGGGCCTACAAGAATCAGGCCTCAGCTGATTAGTTGTGCAAGGCGGCCACTGGGTCATCTGTGCACACTTTTTCTAAAAACTGTCGTATGGATGTGCTGGCATCGGCTGATGCCAGTTTTGGGAGGAAGATCCTGGAGGCAACCTTGCCTGTCTAGCGTCTCTCAGTACTCTTTCACTTCTGAGTCCTGTTGGCTCTAGTTCAGTGTGCTGTGTAACAGTTCCTGGTGTCTGTTTTTACCCCTGTTCAGTGTACGTTGACACTTTGTTGTTATTGTTGAGCTATTCATGATTTGTTGGTTCATTGGTGCTCTGGTGACTTTGGGGCCCCACGCCTGGTCCTTGCCTTTCTTTCCGCCCTGGGAAACATAATGGTTGGACATCCCAAAGTTACCAGTAACCTGTATCAGACGACAGAGAAAAGAGGATTTTAGTCTTGTCTGTTAAATCCTTTTCTCTTAGTCCGTACAGGTTACTGGTCTCCCACCCTGTCAAGGGACCATGCTATGCTCTCCTGTGGCAGAATGTGGGGGTCCTTTCAGGTTCATGCTCACAGGAGTCTTCCTTTACCTTCTTACTACCTAGTCAATAGTTAGTTTTCAAATTTTACTGGAAGGGGATTGGCTAGCTGCAAGCTAAGGAGATGAGGTAGGCTCCACCCAGCAGCCACTTCTCAGAATTGTTCCTGCCTACTTAAAGGGGCTGATCCCCCTATCCAAAGTTACCAGTAACCTGTATGGACTAAGAGAAAAGGATTTAAGAGGTAAAACTAAAATCCTCTTATGCACAGCAAACTGCAACATTGACATCCATATCCTGTTTCTGTTAAGTTTTAACCCTTTGAATCTCAGAGGGATAAGCAACACATTGATCTGCAGTGTGTTTGCTTACCACACTGACACTCAAAGGGTTAAAGTGGCGGAAGCTGTGTCCACATATCTGAGTGGGCCCATGTCCCCCTTTATTATCTGGTCCCAGGACAACAGTACCAACATGATAGTGACCCTGGTAGTCACAGAACCATACAAACACTGTCGGACAACGTGTGTGGTTCTGTGGCTATCTGGTACCCCAGTCTTATCTTGCTGCCATTTGTAGTCACAGAACCAAACATACACAATCTGACATCCAAGCCTTGTCTAATGGTAGTCTCAGAACCATTTATACACTGTCTGACATCTTAGCCATGTTAAAATGGTAACTAAAGAGCCACACATACACTAAAAACCCTGCATTGTTCCATGCATGAGGGAGGGAATGGGTATGGAAGGGGAGAAAGATACACAGAGACAGACATGGGGTATGGTAGATCTGCCACTCCCCTACTTACCTTCCAAGTCTGGGCAGGACCCGGAAGGGTGATATTAAACCTTTCAGTGAAGGATAGATAAACACATTGCTTTTCAATGTATTCTCACCAATCTGGCACTGAACTGGTTAAACCAGTTAAACATACCAGTCCCATGTGGGGCTTGTTGTTGGCCATATGTACTTTCCCAGCCAAGCCAGTGCGCCACACAAGGCTTGGGTCACCTGTGTTGCGATATCTGTATTGACGATGCAGGAGATAGACATGTTCTGCTTCACTCCTGAACTTTAAAGTAGGAGTGGGCCTGATGCCCCACAATGAGGTCTGATTTTAAATTAGTTAAAAATATATAAATAAAATAACCTTATATATGCCACAGAGAGGTCCAGCTCACTGCTTTGGACTTTTTTTTTTTTTTTTTTTAATTCAGACCGCCTTGGGGGGCATCTGGAGTGGAGGGTTTGGGTCATCAACGCATTGCTTTGCAATGTGTAATCACCCCTCTCGCATGCACACTAACTTCTTCCACCCATACCCTAACCCCCCAGTCGTGGTTCCACAGCCAGCTGGTAGTCATATTCCCCCAACCTGACTTCCTCAGCCTGGTTCCAATGCCTAGCGGTAAACACAGACTACCAGAGTACACTGGCATCAGGCTGGGAATCAGAATGTGGAGGGGGGGCATACAGGTAGTCACAGATCCATGGACGTCTGGAGGGGGCACAGGTTGTGCCACATTCTATAAATAGTTGTGCAAACTAAATTAGTGGTAGAAAGACAAGTGACGGCTCATTTGATGCAGCTAGGTGTCTACTTTCTAAAACTGTATACTTTATCTATATTTGAAATCAATAAATAAAATATTCTAAATAAATCTGATGAGTAAATATACTATAATAAGGCTAATGTGTTAACACTTTGAATACCATAGAGCTATCCAACGCATTGCAACACAATGTGCTGGATATAGCTCTGGTGCTCAGAGGGTTAAAACTAGAGAACCTCCATCTTGGACCTCCACGGAAAATGATAAAATTAAAAAGAAGTTTGTGCCTAGAAAAAGTATATATGGGAAATCACACACACACTAAAAAATGGAATTGCAACAAGCATGTTTATTAATACTAAAAATTCAGCATTTATAAATCTATATAAAACCTCTGTGGCCGCAGTAATGTGTATATAAAGTATGTCATCGCAGTGAGTCTCATCCACTCACAAGGAAAGCACTCGCAGTGTTAACCCCTTGTGCGCCTGTGACCACACCACAGACGTAAAAACTTGTATGGATGTGATCATAGGAATGAATATGAATACATTAATTAATAAAATAAATATAAAGTGTTAAAAAAAAAAAAAAATTGCATACACACATGCAACAAATCTATTTATATGTTTGGAAAATAACATACCAGTGTATCCCTTTCATACCATATACTATGTGGATACTCTAAATTATACATAAAAAGGATGTGAGAGGCTCTGAAGAGTAACATAAAGCACAATGGCTTATTCTACGGCTAGTCACCACTCAGCAGCATCATGTTTTAGCTCTCTAGTGCCATTACAGATTAGAAGTTTCCATGTACATATTAGACTAATCCCACTTAAAGGGATAGTAACCCCCCCAAAAAATCGTGAAGCCAAATGCTAGGAATCATCAAAACATACTTAACTCCCATATTCCCATCTCTTAAACCGTTATGGTTTGAGAGATGTAAGAAAAGAAAGACCTCCGCTCCCTCCCCTTTCTGCCTGACAAGCTGTAAAGCTGTCAGAGGTAGAATCTGGTCGACCGACTTACGGCGGCTCTTCAGGAGCGCTGTCATCTAGATATCTCGGTATAATTACTTCATCGGAATGGTCCACTACATATGCTTGCAAGCCAGACACACGTTTTAGACCATTCCGATGAATTAATTATACCGAGATATGTAGATGACAGCGCTCCTGAAGAGCCGCCGTCTGGTCCTGGAAGCAGGATCTCATGACGTCCGCTATACAGTGGATGCATGAGAAGGGGGAGGGAGCGGAGGTCTTTCTTTTCTTACATCTCTCAAACTGTAACGGTTTGAGAGATGGGAATATGGGAGTTAAGTATGTTTTGATGATTCCTAGCATCTGGCTTCACGTTTTTTTTTTGGGGGGGGGTTACTATCCCTTTAAAAGAGCAATCCAGTTCTAAAATGACAGGTAAGTCCCGTCTGTACATGAACAACAGCTAACCCTAGACATACTTTTTGGCCTTGTTGGGCCTTGTCAGTGAGGTGCAGCTGGATTTCCTATGCACGGAGAGCAAGGGGTCAAAGTCTGCATTACCCTTCACTCTTAGAGAGATCCCCGAAGAGTATTAAAGATACAAAGAATGTGTGAGACTCTGAGGACGAGCCACGTTTTAGCTCTCTAGTGCCATTACAGAAGAGATATTTCCATGTACGTATTAGACTAATCCCACCCAAAAGGGTAATCCAGTTCCAAAATGACAGGCAAGTCCCCTCTGCACGGGAACACCAGCTAAACACAGATGTACGTTTTGGCCTTGTTGAGCCTTGTCAGTGAGGTGCAGCTGGATTCCCTAGGAACGGAGAGTAGTACTAAATCCAGAATAATATCTCACAAATTGGATATATAATAACAGAGTAGTTGAATGGAATAATGGAATTCGCATACCCACAAACCATGCATTTATATGACTGATGTATTGATGATATAAAATGGAATATTAAATTGATGAAATCCAGTACTTGATGAGTCAGTAAAACACTGATAATCTTTGTATTCCCATAAGCGGTATATTTCCCAGAATGAATGACACAGATTAAATAGAATTAATAAATGGATAAATGTTTCAGTGAATAAATGGTTAATGTCTCTTGTGAATGACTGAATTAAGTGCTTCCAATAACCAGTGAGATAATCAATCTTGCCTAGAGATATGTAGAGGGAGACGTCATGCTTGTTAGGGTGTAATCATCAGAGCCACCAGAGGCGTAACTAGAAGCCTCCGGGCCCTGGAATGGGCTACAAGACCATCGCCAGGCAGCTTGGTGAGAAGGTGACAAAAATTGGTGTGATTATTTGCAAATGGAAGAAACACAAAATAACTGTCAATCGCTCTTGGTCTGGGGCTCCATGTAAAATCTCACCTCGTGGAGATTCAATGATTATGCGAACAGTGAGGAATCAGCCCAGAACTACACAGGAGGATCTTGTCAAAGATCTCAAGGCAGCTGGGACCATAGTCACCAAGAAAACAATCAGTAACACACTACACCATGAAGGACTGAATTCCTGCAGTGCCCGCAAGGCCCCCCTGCTCAAGAAACCACATGTACAGGCATATCTGAAATTTGCCAGTGAAGATCTGAATGATTCAGAGTAGAACTGGGTGAAAGTGTTGTGGTCAGATGAGACCAAAATCGAGCTCTTCGGCATCAACTCAACCCGCCATGTTTGGAGGAAGAGGAATGCTGCCTATGACCCCAAAACCACCATCCCCACTGTCAGTCATGGAGGTGGAAACATTATGCTTTGGGGACAGGACAACTCCACCGCATCAAAGGGACTATGGATGGGGGCATGTACCGTCAAATCTTGGGTGAGAACCTCCTTCCCTCAGCCAGGGCATTGAAAATGGTTAGTGGACAGATAATCCAGCACGACAATGACCCAAAACACATGGCCAAGGCAACAAAGGAGTGGCTCAAGAAGAAGCACATTAAGATCCTGGAGTGGTCTACCCAGTCTCCAGACCTTAATCCCATAGAAAATCTGTGGAAGGAGCTGAAGGTTTGAGCTGCCAAACGTCAGCCTCGAAATCTTAATGACTTGGAGTGGATCTGCAAATAGGAGTGAGACAAAATCCCTCCTGAGATGTGTGCAAACCTGGTGGCCAACTACAAGAAACATCTGACCCCTGTGATTGCCAACAAGGGTTTTGCCACCAAGTACTATGTCGTGTTTTGCAAAGGGGTCAAATATTTATCTCACTCAGTAAAATGCAAATCAATTTATAACTTTTTTGAAATGTGTTTTTCAGGATTTTTTGTTGTTATTGTGTGTCTCACTGTTCAAATAAACCTACCATTACAATTATAGACTGACCATTTATTTGTCAGTGGGCAAACGTACAAAATCAGCAGAGCATCAAATACTTTTTTCCTCATTGTACAACAAAGGAGAAGAAGAAAATAACAGAACCTGTAAATCAGGTTCATAATTGCCACAGAAGATCCAGGGAGAGGGGAGTGAAGGCAACACAAAGGGTGAGCATTTTATTAGAACACACTCTAACCAACAACAAGCCTCCCTTGATATACCCCTAAGTCAAGATTATCTAAAATAGCAAATATTTCACCATATGTCACCGGTTCCTCCAAAATAATGTGGTTATATTTTCAAAAGATCACTGGTTGTCTCAACATTGGTGGAGACACTTTAATCATGGACTTTTCAGTCATTCACAAGAGACATTAACCATTTATTCATTGAATCATTTATCTATTTGGTATTTATTCATTCCATTTTATCTGTTTGTCTTTTATTTATACTCGGAAATATACTTCTTCAGTAATACAAAGATTTTCTGTGGTTTATGGAATAATTAAGTATTGGATCATTGGATTTGATCGACTTAATATTGCACCTTACATAACCAATTAATTATTCTCATAAATGCATGGATTGTGGGTGCCATTATTCCAATCAACTACTGTGCTATTATATATCCAATTTGTGGGGTATTTTGAGATAGTAATGATATTCTGGATTTAGAACTATGATTTAGATTACTCTAAAAGTATGTGTATTTTCCAAAAACAAAAGAATGTGACACACACCAAGAAACATAGTGTTTTGCTCACGTCATGTTTTTCACTCCCCATGTGCATAGAATACATTTCTATATTCACATCAGACTGGTCCTGCTCACAGACAGTCTAGCTCTGAAGAGTAAGGCAAATTCTCTATGCCTCCTTTGACACAGACCTCTCTACTGCTTGAGCTCCCACACGGTCATCTTCTCAGTAATGCATGATTTCTCGGCGCTCTGCATTACTAGAGTGCGGAAGAAGCCGGTCAGCTGATACCTAGTTGCGACCCCCATTGTTACACCACTGCCACTATGCCTAAGGACAAGACACTTTATCTTGTTCGTTCTCAATGGGTGCTCATCACAATATTTGTTTCTTAGTCTCCCTAAGTGGAAGGAGTTCCCAAGCATGGCCCTTGCTCTCCATGTGGCTAGAGGGAATCAGCTGCACCACACCAATGAGTTCTACGTAGGCCAAAACATACATCTGCAGGTTTTGCTGATTCTCTCAAGCAGCAAGGACTTGCCTGACATTTCAGAGCTGGACTGTCTGATAAAAATATGGAAATTTTCTCACTGCAGTGGCACATGGGAGTGCAAAACGTGACTTGTAGCACCAGTGAGGGGCCATTATGCCTAAGGACAAGACACTCTATCTTGTTTGTTCTCAATGGGTGCTCGTCACAATATTTGTTTTAGTCTCCCTAAGTGAAAGGGGATCATAGACATGGGCCCTTGCTCTCCATGTGCCTAGAGGGAATCAGCTGCACCACAGTGTCAAGACCCACATAGGCTGAAATGTATGTCTGTGGTTTTGCTGATTCTCTCGTGCAGAGAGCACTTGCCTGACATTTCGGAGCTGGACTGTGTGAGGGATGCACCAGTCTAATATGAATATGGAAATTTTCTCTCTGCAGTGGTACATGGGAGTGAAAAATGTGACTTGTAGCACCATTGAGGGGCCACTATGCCTAAGGACAAGACATTTTATCTTGTTCATTCTCGATGGGTGCTCATCACAATATTTGTTTCTTTCATGTATTTTCCAAACATATACATAGATTTGTTATTTTTAACATAGCATAGTTTTCTTTGGACCACTTAATATTTGTTATTTTATCAACTGATATATTCAGAGATACATGCTGCATGATTGCATCCATAGACATTTTTATATATGTCTGTGGCACTGTTATCGGCACACAAGGGGCTGAAATTGTGAGTGCTTTCCTTCTGAGCGGACATGACTCACTACGCAGACATATTTTAGATGCACATTACTGCGGCCTTACTGTGCTGACTTTCTAGTGTTAATAAACGTGCTTTTTAAAATTCCATTTTTTTGAGTTTGTATGTTTTCCCATATATATTTTTTAGGCTGTTTAAACCATCTGCATCATACCACCAGGGTGTCATTTTTCTTGGAAGAGTAGTAGCTAATGACTACAGTCATAAATTCCTGTTTTTTCAATGCTATTTGTATCTTTGAAGAGGTAGAAATGTAAACTAAAAAAATTATTTACTGTAGTACCACATTCTGGAAACAGTTGTGCACCAGCCTAGGCACATCATTTGACAAGGGTGAATACATACTTTACAAAATGGCAAACCTTTCCTGCATATCTGTAGTGTTATGATCATTTTAATGCACGTAGGTAATTTAAAAAATATAAGTTGCAGGTGTAGGTTAGTGTTCCTAGCACCCCCATATTGTTTAACCCATGCAAATTGGGTACCCTTTTTCTCAGACTGGTAGCAACTACTGAATACAGTAGGAACGGCTATGGTTTTCAAAGATTTTAGTATTTGAAGCGGTGGAAATATAAAAAAAAAATTTGTTCCTATAGTGCCACATTATGGAACTATATGTGCACTTCAGCCTCAGCCTAGGGGTAGAAAGGCAAGTGATCATTTGATGTGTGTGAATGTATACTTTACAAAATGGTATACCTTGCATACATTTTATTCATATATCATATCTAATAGTTATGAATTTGAAATTGCTGATAAAAGGGGGGGGGGAGGGATCAACGGCGGTAAAGAAGAATAGGAAAAGGGTTGTACTTGATGGATGCATGTCTTTTTTCACCCTAAACTACTATGTAACCATGACCATTTCAGTACAGGCAGCCATTTCAAAACAGAAAACAAGCAGATGTAGTTTTGTGCTTTTGGCTCCCTCTACAGTATACAAACTCATACCAACGGCGTGCCAATTATCTCGTGAGAGCAGCAACTAATTAATACAGTTGGAAAATCCATAGTTTTCAAATATCTGTAAATTTGAAAAGGTGGAAATATAAAAAAAAATGCAAATTTTTTGTTTTATCACCACCTTCTGGAAACCTTTGCGCACACCAGTATAGGGGAAGAAAGGCAAGTACCCTTGTTTGAAGCAGTAGGTTATCTTCTTTACAAAAACTGTATTCTTTGGCCTCCTTTTCTTCATTTATGTACTTGTTACAACCATTTTAGTATAGGCAAGTCACTAATGAAAAGTTGAGAATTTAGATGGTGTAGTTTTGTGCTTCTAGCACCCCCTACAGTAGGTCAACTAATACCAGTAGGGTGGCATATTTCTTCTAAGAGCACTAGCTAACGAACAGAGAAGGAAATTCAATAGTTTTCAATAATGTTAGTAAATTTGGGGTCTAAATGTAAAATAACCATAAATTTTTGGTATTTTTCTACTTGGGAGGATTAAGGGCATTTTCAAGTAATTGAAACTTTCACATTCAACATGTTTTTGATATATAGTTCTGAAAAAAATGATATATCATTTTTCATATGCAACTCAAAAGTTACCCACAGAAATCATACCTAAACAGATGGATAACAAAAATGCTGAAAATGTGTCTGGCCTACAAGGTGTAAGAAATGGCCCAAGCCCGTGATACTCAAAGGAGTTAAGTTTGTAAATGCTATCCCAGTATGTGTATTGGTGGACAGTGGTTATAAACACTCCAGACTTGCTTTCTGCTCTCCTCCTGCTGCTGCTAATGCACAAGACTTTGTATGCTTGACCAGTAAATACCCTGCTTCTGTTCATTCACACAGACTGAGGAACTCTTGGGAATGGAGTAATGGGAGTGGGTATAAGCAGAGCTCTGGATGATTTATTGCCACTGCATAACAATGCCTTATGTACTATAACAGTGTTCAGATACATTACCCTTTCAGTGCCAGAGGGGTTTAGAGTGCACTGCAGAGCAAGGTGTTGCTCATTCCTTGGAGATCCCCTCTGGTACTCATGACCTCATTAACCCCCATGTGTCCATGTCCTACCTGCTACCCACTCCTGGCAGTTCTCATACTTCACATTCCCCCACTTGGTTCTTCCCCAGCACCTGCAACAAAGTCTGCATAGTGATCTTGAAGCCAGGGTGTCGGGTAAGAATGAAGTCCCATGGTATAGAGCTCAGTGTACAACCTTCATGCTTATCCCTCCAGCCGTGATCATGTGGGTCAGGAGTCTGCAGCATGTATCAGCTTGGTGCATAGAGGGCAGCGGAACAGCACCTTAAAAAGCAACAAGAAAAAAGAAAGGGCGCCCAATGGTGTAGTAAGGTCTAACAAGTAGCGATAAATGAAAAATATATATAAATATACTCACAAAGTAAATGTCAGTTAAAATGAGAACTGACAAATGTGCATTCGGAGAAAATGACCCTGTCTCCGCTCAGGACAACTGTAATGCTGGAACTCCAAATCACTGGAAATGAAGATACTTCGCACAGCTCCAAAAATCAAATATATAACAAATTTATTTAAAATAATAAATCCAATAGGATATAAGAACTAAAATCAATAGATATAAGTGCAGAAGCAATCTTCTTCGCATTCCTCCACTTGGTTCTTCCCCAGCACCTGCAACACAGCCTGCATAGTGAACTTGAAGCCAGGGTGTCGGGTAAGAATGAAATCCCATGGCATAGAGCTCAATGTACAACCTGCATGCTTATGCCTCCAGCCGTGATCACGTGGGGCAGGAGTCTACAGCATGGATCAGCTTGGTGCATAGAGGGCAGTGGAACAGCACCTTGGCAATCCCTGGAAAGTACTGAGAGGACAGCAGCAGGAGAATGGGGAGACACATTCTGTGGGGGAAAGGGAACTGGGCTGGGGGCAGATAAGAAAGGAAAGAGACATTATACAATTTATAGACAGCCCCTGTATCGCAGAAGCTGTGTGTGCCTCAGCTATGCCAGTGGCAAGGCCCCTGGTGTATGCCAAGGCATTAAAATGGCACTCAACTTAACTGCTCCTTTAAAATACCTAATGGTATGTGGAAATATCCCTTGTGAAAATAATCTTTTTATTGGAAGTGTTTACTGTGCCACGTGCAAAGTTTGATGAGTAAACATAAATCATAATATCCTTTTACATAAGGATGTGTTCATACTGTGGTTTGAACTGGGCGTTTATCTGAAATTCTGTAGAAATGGAGGAAACAGGGCTTCCTATGACTTGCCAACTTGAACTGTGACCAGCTATCTTGAATGAGCGATACGAGTTAAAGCCAATTATTTAGTGCTTGCATTAAAGAACTAAAATATAATAACAATTCACCATCCCAACACTTACCTTAATATGGACAGAAAATCCCAATGGCCCATGTAAAGGATGCTCTTGTACCGTTGCATCTTCAATCAGTGTTGAATGTCATGTCCATGGAGATAGCCATGAAGGTTGCTGGTAGATTTTTGTTTTAGACTGAAGCAGGCAGAGAGTATGAACTTAATACTTAAATAAAGACCACAGTGATGATGCACATCATATTATGAAGAAATGCAATCCAGAGAGAACAGCTTGAGGTCATGTGGTCCAGGTAACAGCTAATCGCATCTGCCTCCATGGACATGATATCCAGTTAGATGTTATCTCTAATTTTTGTAAGGGCCAATAGGATTCAATGGCCATAGAAAGTTATGTGAGGGTAATTACCAGGGAATGTTAGTTCTCTTTTAAGGAGAAAATACTACAACTTTTTTTTAAATCTCTTGATAAGAAATCACAGTGTATTGAAGAACAAAGGCGATTGCAGCTTTAATTGTCATCATAAAGTAGATTAAAGTGAATGACTGTTTCACGTTGGTGGTATTTTATATCTTAGAACAGGGCTGTCCAATTTCAGTCCTCAAGGGCCACCAACAGGCCAGGATGTAAGTATTTCCTTGATTAAATACAGGTGAGTTAATCAGTAGCTCATTCATTTTTACTGACTCACCAGTACTTAATCAGGGAATCCATAAATCCTGTCCTGTTGGTGGCCCTTGAGGACTGAACCTGGACAGCCATGCCTTAGAACTTAAGCTTCTTCTGTACCCAAAATTGAAATTCAGCACTGAATGAAATAGAAAACATTTTCTGAGAGTTGTAGCTAAGAATTCCTTCATCTCCATCAGAATCTGTGAGCTATAGCCTGTGATTACAAGTTTCAACTGAAGTGTGTCCTAGGCCACATGTGTTAAAACACCCCAAGAGACCAAGGATCCAGAGCTATATTCAATCATCTAAAGAGTAACTAGTACAACACCATGGATCAGCACATTGTTCTCCTTAATTTTGGGCCCCTGTGCTTCTCCACTTCAATGGATGCTATGTTTGGCATATTAGTTTTGTATGTATGTATGTAAGTATGTATGTATGTATGTATAAATGCAAACCACAGGTCACTCCACAATCTCACTTCTATCACTAGACTCCAGTGCCTGAGTCATCTGTTCTCACTCAATAAAACCCAGGACACAGCAAAAAGAGAAAAAAGGTTCCACGAAGACCTTTATATAGAATCCCATCAAGTCATGCTACCTAATGTTATACTGAAATTTGTTATTGCCTTTCAAAAAGCAAGTTTTCAGCCGTTCACTAATTGGTTAAAGATAGGCTTTTGGTAGCATTCAAAAATCCTGTAAGATATCATAGATTCATTATTGTGGCTTTGGCAGAAAGATCTGCTTATTTTGTGGGAACTGTGTGTAACGTAATCAGCTGGATTTTGGAATATTTTTTTCTGATAAATATAAAAAAAAGCCATCCAGTTTGGTCACTTGGTTGGAATTAAATCTAAGCCTTCAGGCCCATCTTCTTCACAAATGAATTCCATCTTAATCCAATATCTTAGCCTGTTTTGTTTTTGCAGAATGGACAACCTTTTGATAGACTACAGATGCAATGGGGCCATGCCTGGGTTTCCAAAAGACTGTGACTACATCTCTGGCAGCCTTCACTCAATATTGTAAATAAAGCAAGTCAGAGAAGCACTGGACAAATCCTCAGCAAGTACTGATGGTCTTCTATACCACCTATATAATAGTGATGCACTCTTCTATGTATCATAGATCAGTTCCAAAGTCTGTTTCTTCCCCAGTCTCCACTCTCAGACCACTATGTGAAGAATTTGACAAATTAAAGGAGGAAGATCTGTGACCTGAGAAAGAAGCTAGAGGGGGATTGAGTGGAGAGAGTTTGTATTTGAGCTTAGTCGTATCCCAGAATGCTGTTGGAAGGTTACTGGATGCTATGGGAGCTACGGTAATGAAATGTAGCCTGTCTGCTGTAGCTTAGTTTGTACCCATAGCTTATGTTTTACATTCTTAAATCAACCCAAGATGAGGAAAACACCAAGCTCTAAGACCTTTTATGATCATAGGTGTTATGATATCAGTGTTAAAGGGATAGTAATACTTTGTTTTATCTTTATTTTATTTTGTAGGCATTAAAAAAACATGAAGAACGATATAAGTCTTATCTCTCAAACTTTTATGGTTTAAGAGATATTCACAAACAAAGTATCCCCCCCCCGTTCAACCAGATCAGAAGGGAGGTGCCCAGGTAGACTGCAGAGAGGGACAATCTCCAATTAAGATAAGGGAAAAAGCCGAAAAACTTGTCAAGGGGGGAAGGGCTTTCATTGTTTTCATACAAAGAAGAATGTCCCCTTCTGTTATCTGTCTGGTCTTACAACCAGATTCACATCTGAGAAGAGATGGCTTACACTAGGAAAAAGGGGCGGGGAGGGGAAACTTTGCTTGTGAATATCTCATAAACCATAAAGGTTTGAGAGATAAGACTTATATCGTTCTTCATGTTTTTTTCATGCCTACAAAATAAAATAAAGATAAAACGAAGTATTACTATCCCTTTAAGTTTATTAATCAGATGGGTGCTCATAGAATTGCCGATTAATTAATATGTTTTATTCCAAGAGAAGAGATATTGTCTCTGAATGTCAGACCCAGTTAACGGAGTCTTTCAAAATTAGCAATGCGTTGTCTGCATATAATGCTAATTGCCCCTACAATCAAGCCTGAAATGTAATCATTGCTTCATATAGTTACAAATGCCTCCATGACCAACACAAAAAATAAAGGATCCGGGGAAGCCCTGCTTTGTACCACTGAAAAAAGTGAAAGCACTTGAAAGGGTGCAAACAAACCATATTTTAGCTCTTGTAAAGGAATTTAAGGTCCTCATTAAATTTAGGAAATTAGGATGTTTAACATAAAGGACCAGTTGGTCATTTAAAGGGTCAGTAATGTCTAGACAAAAGTATTCATCCGAGTCTTCTTTATATTAAAATTAAGAGATTCCACTATATGTAAGTCCTTACATAGTAGTTCAATAGTTATGAAGAGATAAAGATCCCCCTCCTGCCCCTTCTTGCCGCCTCCCTCTGAATTTCAGATAGGGTTGTGTGACTTGATGGCTGCAGCGAGGGACAAACTTCAGTAAGTATAAGGGAAATCCAGCCCCACTTGATGAAGGAGGGCAGGATTTCCCTTTGCTTACTGAAGTTTGTCCCTTGCTGGAGCCGTCCTCAACAGCCTGCATCTTCTGGTGACGTGCCAGAAAGGGGCAGGTGGGGGATCTTTATCTATTCCTAACTATTGAAGTACAACAAAGTAAGGTCTTAAATATATCAGAATATCTTAATTTTAATATAAAGAAGACTTTTATCTAGACATTACTGACCCTTTAAAGCGGAACTTTCATCTTATATAAAGTTGCCCTGCAATAATTAAGCAGACAGCGACTAGCTTTATAATAAGTTTATTACCTCTCAAAAGTTGCAGATTGTAAAGTATTCCTTAATCTTAGAAGACCAGAAGCCAGTCATCAGTGCAGACATCTTGTCTGGGCGCCTGTGCTGTGGGCGCCTGTGCCATGGCTTGTACATGGCGTTGTACATGTACAAGGCATGGCACAGCTCAGGCTGTACTCTAACCGACAGATTGATTGAAGCAATCTAACTTACTTTATTTCTATCAATTCCTTTTTTGAAGGCATGCCTATTTAGATGTACTCGGAGACTCTGTATGTGTGGTATGTGTGGCAGGGGTTCATATTGACACAGAGCACGTTGCTTTTATTTAGTTCTCTAAGATGAGATCTATTGCTTCTTTGCACTTTGTGAACTGGGGAATTTCCTTTACTTTACAGTTCTGTCATACATTTCTGTTTATTCATTATTGACCTCACATTAGTCTAATTCTGTTCTTTTTGCTTGACATTTATTGGGGTGACATGCTGGGTGGTTTAATATTTTACTTCAGTAATGAAACCTCAGGTACTGAGTACACACTCAGTTGACTGATCTGTCCATAGCCTTTTCTTCCCGCCGGGCCTATGGGCCTTTACCGTACTTCACACAGTTGAGCACACAGGCCTTTATGGTTTGTGGACACTAGCCACGGGTAATCTGTACCTTATTTCTTCTGTTTCTTTTCCTTCTCTTTTTCTGTTTCTCTGGGGCGTCTTTTGCCCTTCCCATCCCCTTAATTGTCTGTACTACCTGTTTTCCCTGTCCTTATGTCAGAGATACATCAGGTCTGTCATACAGGTCGTTGGATCCTGCCACTGCTTCATGGTTGGCAGTAATGTTATCCCACTATTCCAATGGCATTGAAACACCTCAATACGGGTGGGCTCAATATACCCGGAAAGTGCTCTATTGCTCTGAGGGACTTTGGTAGACTTAGGGCAGACATTGTTTGTGTCCCTAGACACATTTCAAATGTTCAGCAGAACTTACTTTTAGGTCTCGCACTGTCCAGTCTGTCTGGACCTCCTCTGCGCCAACTAAATCTAAGGGGGTGGGTATCTTGCTACATAAAAATTTACACTGGTGCATGTCATGTGAGATGCAGAGGGTAGGTTCCTGTTCCTTAAAGGGATAGCAATGTTTCATAATAAAAGCAGCTCTAATTAATCTTCGTAGTACAGAAATTGAAAGAAGCAAAGAAGATAGAAAAGCTGGTTCAAAAAGCCTGTCCAAGGTGCAACATCCAAGTTTCACCTGTTACATCAAGAGGCTACAGAACCATAAAGAGACTCGTACATTACTGTAATTCAGGAGGTAATAAGGGCAATAAAAACCCAATCTTTATTCAAAAATAAATTAAAACAGCAATAGCTGATAATCAATGTGTGAGTGCTTCACATGGTAATAAAAACAAATAGGTGAGTCAGTGGGTGTTAGATACAAGATTAAGCTCGCGCCGTCACTGGAGCTTAACTGTTATTTAGTATTATGATAAACAAATAGCTGATTAACACCTCAAATGCCGTAATACATGTTTACATTACGGTAACACTGCAGGTGCACTGCGTATCTTTTATAGATACAATAATATATTTGAAGCACTCAGTACTTAACAAGAATGGTTAATTCATATTGACTAGATTGCCTGATACTTTCTTGTAGGTGTCCTGTTGCGCACCTGGGGGTTGGTGTTTTCAAACACCCATGATGTCTCCTAGTGAAATGCGTTGGGCTATTCCTGGACATGCAACATCATGTCCAGTGACTGTGTTCAATCCGTGGGTGTTTGAAAACAAAATAAAACAAGATATAGTAATAGACTCAGATACAGTGATCTTTAGAATGTGGCTTACTCCACGAGGGAGCCCGAGAGTGTGAATTATTCACAAAATGGACTACAGTTAGTCATGTATTGTAGGGCTAGTGAGACATGATATCTCAAAACTAGATAATGGTCTGTTAGCAAGGTGCCTGCAGCAACAATTAGACAGGGGGAAATTATTATCAGGGATGTTGTTACTGATTGAGTAACAAGTGCCCTTTAATCTGTGTCTGTCCTGGAAGGATTACAGGACAATGGCACTTATCAGCCGATTAAGAACTTACCCTGTGATACTTTGTACTACGAGGAGATCACAGAGCAATGGGTATATATTGACGATTCATGTAGCGATTGTAACCGTCTACAGTTATCTGCTTATTCAGTCACTGATAGTGGCACACAAAGGAGGGTGAATATCAAGCTCTTCGCTACATACTTTGATGTGGCAGGGCACTAGCAAAACAGTTAAAAGGCTGACATAATATAAGATGTGGAATAATTGTGTTTGCGAAGAATTATAAATCCAACACTAATATGAAAATTACTAGCTCTACATTTTCTCAAAATTGGGACCGGTTAATAGAATACATAATATTGGTCCACTGCACTCCCCAGGTATATAGCAGGGCACCTGCAGTTTGTATCTATCAAGTTACAAAATAGGATATGATTGTACCCCGAAAGGGTTTAAATCACGCAACTTTGGAGTAATGAATTTAGGATATGAAGGGCACCTGCAGTAATACCACTGAGAAAAGCAGGGCGCCTGCAGGTTGTATCTGAACATAAGTTACAAAATAGGATATGATTGTACCCCGAAAGGGTTTAAATCATGCAACTTTGGAGTAATGAATTTAGGATATGAAGGGCACCTGATGTAATACCACTGAGAAAAGCAGGGAGCCTGCAGGTTGTATCTAAATATAAGTTCATGAAACATGATACGACTGTACACCGAAAGGGTTTAAATCACGTAACATTTGAGTAATGAATCAAGGATACGCAGGGCACCTGCAGTAATACCACTGAGAAAGCAGGGCGCCTGCAGTTATACCACTGAGAAAGCAGGGCACCTGCAGATTGTATCTAAACATAAGTTACAAAATAGGATATGATTGTATTCCGAAAGGGTTTAAATCATGCAACATTGGAGAAATAAATTATAGATACGCAGGGCACCTGCAGTAATATACTATAAACAAAAATATTGAGAAAATAAGCATTTTATATGGCATATTGGTGAGGAAATAAACGAATACACAGTGCGATGCTGGGAGCTTAAGTTTTATTCAGACCCAACATTTCGAGACGTTATATTCGATCACTGATCTGTAGTATTAACCCCTGATGCACAGCAGGGCATTAGCAGGAATATATCAGGCTACTAAAATAGTTGCTATTAATGGAACGTGATGATGACACGGCTGTAAACAATAAAGGACACACAGTGCACCTGCAGGATTACCGTAATATATACTAGCATCAACAGCGCTTGAAGGGTTAATTAACTAACTTGGTATTGAATTACTGGTTTACAGTATCAACCCCCGGAGGGCAACAGGGCACCTACAGGAATGTATCAGGCAATCTAGTCAATATGAATTAACCATACTTGTTAAGGACTGAGTGCTTCAAATATATTATTGTATCTATAAAAGATATGCAGTGCACCTGCAGTGTTACCGTAATGTAAACATGTATTACGTAATTTGAGGGGTTAATCAGCTGTTTGTTTATCATACTACTAAGTAACAGTTAAGCTCCAGTGACGTTGCAAGCTTAATCTTGTATCTAACACCCACTGATTCACCTGTTTGTTTTTATTAACATGTGAAGCACTCACACGTTGATTATCAGCTATTGCGGTTTTAATTTATTTTTGAATAAAGATTGAGTTTTTATTGCCCTTATTACCTCCTGAATTACATTACTGTACATTTATGGTTCTGTAGCCTCTTGATGTAACATGTGAAACTTGGATTTTGCATCTTGGACAAGCTTTTTGAACCAGCTTTTCTATCTTCTTTGCTTCTTCCAGTTTTGGTTATATATATTGTTGATTTGAGGTACAACTCATAATTATACTATACATGCACTTTTTCATTTATTGTAATCTTCATAGTATTTGGGCCTTGGAGAGTGTTATTTCAATTCTGTCAGAGTTGTAGTTCAAGAGTAATTGAATGATAAAGTATCCCCTTCACGCCCCTTTTACTGATATAACACTGCTCAGCTTAGAGCAGCAGGGAGTACCCAGGTAGATTGCAGAGAGGGACAATCTTCAATTAAGATAAGGGAAAAAACTGAAAAACCTGTCAAGGTTTTCATTGTTCTCACAGTAAGAATATTGACCCTTGCTATGAGCTGTCTGCTCTATGGACTGGATTCCACATCTGAGGATTGGGAGCTTACACTAGGTAAAAGGGGCGGGAGGGGGAAACTTTATCATTCAATTACTCTTGAACTACAATGCTCACAGTAATGAAATAACACTCTCTATGGCTCAAATACTATGAAGATTAATTGGAGCTGCTGTTTTTGTGAAACATTACTATCACTTTAAGGGTTTTTTTATTGGACTCTGTGAGGAAGAGTTCATAGCACAGTTCTGAACAAACTCTGCCCAGGGTAACAGGGTAGCCCAATTATCGTGGTGGTCAAAGATATAGCAACGGAGAAATTGTTCTAAGGGTTGGCTGGACCTTTCTGCTGCACTGTTGGACTGGGGGTGGTATGCAGAAGAGAATGCTAGCTGAGTCCCCATTTGAGCACAAAAGCATCTCCAGAAATGTGACACGAACTAGCTACCTCTGTCCGAGACAATAACCCTTGGTATGCCATGCAACCGAGAGATCTCCCTGGCAAACACCACTGCCAATTCCTGCGCAGATGGTAGGCCTTTGAGCGGAACAAAATGAGCCATCTTAGAAAATTTGTCTATGATCATCAGGATGACCGTAAAGCCCAAGGAAACAGGTAGGTCAACCATGAAGTTTATGGACAGGTGTGACCAGGGACATTCCCCGTCAGGCACGTGCACACATAGACTCCAAGGGGGGCTTGAGCACCTGCCTTTTTTTTTTCCAAAGTGCCCTCGTGCCCTTTTAACCAATAATAAATAAAACAAATTATGAGAAGTGCCCTTTTTTTCATTTGAGCCCCTTCCCCCCAAAATGTCTCTGCACGTCTCTGTTCCTCATTAGCCAGAGGTTGAAGAAGACCAACCGGCAAATGTCGAGGCAATTTGTTTCTAGCACAGGTAGTGCATGCTTAAAAGCAGCACAATCTGATCTAAGGCTTGGCCACCAAAATAGTCTAGGCAAGGACCAAATCAGCTGGTCCCGCCCAATGTGTTTCTAATAGTTTGATGTGCAACTGAGCAGGGAAAAAGCACCTCCCATGAGCATACCTGGGAACTTCCAGTTGAGGGCTACCCGGAGGGTAGTCCTCTGTTCACCAGGGGGGTGACAAAAATGACGCTAATCGCGTCAAAAAGGGGCGGAGCTTGCCGCGAGTGAGGGGGGGATTAACCCTTTGAGTGCCAGAGTGGTACGGAATGCATTGCAAAGCAATGCATTCCTTACCACTCTGGCACTCAGAGGGTTAAAGGTGTCACACAGAAGGCTGGGGACTGAGGATCAGTGGGAGAAAAAGCGGATGTGGCAGAGTTTCAATAGAAACTCTCCACATCCGGAGGAATCAGCCTCTGCCCCGGAGACCCGGTAAAATTCTGTCAGAACCGGAGTCTCCGGGGCAAATCCGGAGAGTTCCCAGGTATGCCCATTAGGCTTCTCCGCCGGAGCGGACGTTTGAACCGCCAGGATCTCCTCTCCCAGGGGGGAGGTAATACAAGTAAGTATAGTAGCCAAAATCCGATCAGCTGGAATGATCGGTGAAGGAGGAACCTCCTCCCTGGATAGGCTGCAAAATTGGCATGATAGGGCATCAGCTTTCACATTCTTAGAGCCCGGGAGATAGGACAGGATCTTAGGTGCGGGTGTTTTCCGGTCGTACCAGGCATGACCTCAATATGTGTCCAGGTTTGCCACAGTATAAACACAGTCCCTCCCTCCTCCGAAAGGCCCTTTCCTCCATAGACAGTCCGGTAGCCCCAACCTGCGTAGGTTCGTTGCCACTAGAGTCCGAACCAGGAGGCATGGGAGGAGACAGAGGCCTGGGTGGGTAAGTTACGTGGGATGACACTCTAGACGAATGCCTCCACAGGCACTCCTTGAAACGGACCCGACTGTCAATCAGGATGACAAATGATATCAGTTCCTCCAATTCTCTAGGTAATTCATGTGCAGCAACTTCATCCTTCATGTAGTCACCTAGCCCTTGTGAAAAGGCAGCCACGAGTGCCTCACTGTTCCACCCTACCTCGACTGCTAGTGTACAGAACTCAATTGCATACTCCGCCACCGTACGATTGGCCTGGTGTATGGTCATGAGGTTTTTGGAAGCCGAGGTCTCGCGACCAGGCACATCAAAGACACGTTTGAAGGAGGCCCTGAATTCATTAAAGTTACAAATTATGGGTTTGTCTCTCCCATAAAGGGTTTGCCCAAGCCAAAGCCTTGCCAGAAAGGAATGAAATCATAAAATCAACCCTACTATGCTTGCTAGGGAAGGCCTGCGGAATAATTTCCAGGTATATGCCCAACTGGTTCAAGAATCCGCGACATAACTCAGGATCACCACTATAATGTTGAGGTAGTGGAGCAGATCCCGACAACCCTCTGACCAATCCAGCATCAGAGACAGTAGAACCTGCCAGTGCCAAGGAGGGAGTTGGGGTGGCCACAAGTTGTGGGTTAGCATGTTCCAAGTATGTAGTACGGCTAAGCAAGGTTTGCAAAGTCAAGGATAAATGATCATTACGTTGATCCTCACCGTCTATTGTCATGACCCTTACATACTGTCAGCGATGGCAAGCAAGACATGAGTCAGACAGTATAGTAAAATTCACCTTTATTAGAATGACAAACAAGGAGCAATGCAGTGAGCAGAGGGTGAGAGAGAGGCTAGAGCTCTATCAGCAATAGGAGCTGCCTCAGGTCCACCACAACTGCAAGAGACTAGGCCGGAGCCTACTGGAGTCTCTACACCTTGGGAAAGGCTCGGATAAGAACTGGTGGTCTCCTGAAATGGATGGCAGCAGGGAGACTACTGACTCACGCCTGCAGTCAGTAAGGCCAGAGTCCACCAGAGCCACAGATCTGCACCAGATAGGATGTCCACTGTCAGGAGGCAACAAGGAGGACTTAGCCGGGCAGAGCCCCAGGTCAGCACCAGGATGGATAGTCAGACAGGCCAGAGTCATACACGGAGTGGGTAGTCAGTCAGAACCACAGGTCTGCACCAGATAGGATGTCTACTATCAGGAGGCAACAAGGAGGACTTAGCCCCAAGTTAGCACCAGGATGGTTAGTCAGACAAGCCAAGGTCATACACAGTACTCAGGAACCAAAAGCAAAACAGCACAGAACAAAAACGTAAGGGCAACTGGATGGGAATCCAGTTCCCTTTAAATACCCAGAGCCAGGAAGTAGATAGGAGGAGACTGACAGGATTCCCTGTATAAAGTTGGAACCTGCGTCATATAGACATCTCGCTCACGTAATTGACGCATCTCGCTGAGATGTGTCAAACACCCGAACCACTGTTGCGTCGTTTGGAGCCTACGCACCGCCTATCCAAAGGACATGGGAGACTGCTACTGACGCCTAGCACGCCCAGACCTAGTCCCCATAGTGATGCGTGGGATGACACCGAGGTGTCATTTCGAGCTATACAACTCCAACGCCAGCCGAAGAGGCAGTGCTAGATATAGGTTAGCTGTGACAGGACTGGGTCCTCATTTTTTACATGCGATTTTCAATGTATATGACTCCCCGTCAGCTCGAGTCAGAGCAAATGATTTCTTATCGGCTCCATTCCTAATTACGAACCGGACCAGGCAAGGGTGCCCATTATCCCCACTCATCTTTGATTTGGCATTGGAGCCACTCCTGAGTAGGATCTGACTGAATGACACTATTACTGGCATCCCTCCGGAGGAGCCTGATAACAAGTTGGCTTGCTATGCTGATGGTGTTCTGCTGTTCCTTAGCAATTGTGAAAAAGCACTTCCTTCTGTACTTAATATGCTGGAGGAATTTAGTACCCTCTCTTTTTATAGAATAAATTACTCTAAATATGAAATCCTGTATCTGGGTATCCCGCGACAACAGCTCAAAGGACTACAGACTAGGTACCCATTCCCATAGCAACCAGACTCTATTAAATATCTTGGTGTCCATTTAACTGGGGCCACAGAAGCTTTGTTTGTGGCTTTGTACCGCTGGCTGAATCTATTTAATCGGACCTTAATGCATGGTCTAATTTGTATGTTTCTTGGTTTGGGAAGGCCAATTTGTTTAAAATGACGATTCTTCCAAGAATCCTTTATTTCAGACTCTTTATATCGTTTTACCAGCTTCTTATTTGAATCGGTTACAGAAACTGGTTAGTGATTTTGTTTGGCGGTATAAATAGCAGAGGCTGTCTGCCACCGTGCTTTCCATTGATTACACATGGGGAGTACTGGTCTTTTAGATATTCGTTTATACTGGGAAGTGGACATCCCCTCGTGTTGTCTGGACCTGAAGAACAATGCTTCCAAGGAATGGGTGAGATCTGGTCTCCTCTTGGTGCCCACAATTATTTGGCTCAATCCCTTTTGCTTTGTAGCAACTCGATACCTGCAGTGCTCAGATCTCACCCAGTGATTAGGTGTCTTCTGTCTGGGAGAGGGTGAATGCAAGGTGTGGACTTTTCTCTTCCCTCTTCTATTAATTAACGGTAATCCAGATTTTCTCCCTGATCTAGAGGCTAAATGTTTTGATTCTTGGGTTCTTGAACACTTACACACGCTGGAAACATTAATTTTAGAAACAGGTATTGTTACAAGGGAATTTGTAGCTAGAAATCACAATCTGGGTAGCTCATATGATTGGGAATACTGTCAATTACGTCACTACCTGTTGAAAATAGTTGCCCAGGATTACACTCCGAGGGCCGCAACTTCATTTGAATCTGTTCTGGTTTCCACGACGCCTTGTCCTAGGCCATTGTTTTCTTTCCGGAGGGTCTTGATGTCTGGTAGGCCTTAGCAGAAACTTCCTTTTATGCACCAATGGGAAAATGACTTACAAGTGCAATGGGATTGAGTCACTTGGAAGAGGATATTTAGATTGAACGTAAAATCGCCACGAGACACCTCCTCCAGGGAAACTAATTAAAAAATTATATCTTGGTAGTACAGGACACACCAGCTCTTTCATCTAAGTACTGGAGGTGTTTGCAGGATCAGGGCACTCTTCTTCACATTTGGTGGCACTGCCCAGGCATTACTGTCTTTTGGAATCAAGTGAGGGACAAGGTAGAGACTCTGATAGGGCTAAAACTATCTTTATCCCCGGTACCTTTTTTGTTTTCTTTGTTGGATACAAGTGACATTCGGTCGGGACCCCAGGGGTCTATTCGTTCACAGTTGTTATACATACTACTTAATGCAGCAAGAGCTAGGATACCCCTACACTGGAAATCTGTTAACACACCTACATTGGAGCAGTGGAGGTCTAGGATACAGGGAGTGATAGAAATGGAACAAATGTTGACCCTGACCTCCAGGAAACTTGAAGGTTTCAGGACTGTTTGGGCCATCCTACTCTGACCTCACATAGGGATTATTCTTTGTATTTCAACATTTTTATGCTTTACTACTGTGTAATGGATTTATGAACCTGTCCAAGTTTGTTGGATCTGGGGTTTACCATCCAATACCCTTACCCTCCCTTTTCCCTCTTCTTTTTCTTTCCTTTGCTTTAACTTTTATTTGTTTACTGTCTCTGTCCCTGTCTCTCTTCTCTCCTCTGTTCTTTCTTCATGTTTGTCAGCATCTCATGTAATTACTGATTGGCACCCAATTGTAAGATACCTGACTAGTAGCTAAGGGGAGGAAGAAATGTTAGCTATCATATACACATATGCCAAGAGTTCTGCACAAGGCATGATAGCAATAGATTTTTAATTGCATTTTTATATTGTTTCCTGATCCACCTTGGACTTTGCAGCTGTAGAATCTCCTTCCACTTGGCTAATTGCCCTAATCTCAAATTGTGTAACAATTGCATGTCCTGTTCATGATTTCTACAAACACGTTATATGTGCTGGCTCAATCCCTTGTAATATTTTTTTTTTTTTTTTTTTTTTTTTTTTTTTTTTAATGCTTTGTATGTATCGTTTTATTCTTAATAAAAAACCTTTATATACATATATATATATATATATATATATATATATATATATATATATATATATATATATATATACACACACACACACACACACACACACACACACACACACACACACACACACGTGTTATTTACTATAATGTATTCAGCACCATGGCTGAATCAGTTTCTGGTACCAGGCTGTCTGCGTGTACTCATGATAAACAAAACCCTGTGTGCATGGCCACTGTTCCAGTAAACAATGGAGAAAAGACACCATGGGGAGTCCTCAAGCCTGAAGATCTTAACGGTGGGGATTGAATAAGCTCATTGTTTGCTCTGAAGATTGAACTTTACAAATAGGAACCCAAATGGCAGTCTTGTAACTTTTTGGCAGGCCAGGGATGATGGGTTTCAGTAGTGTGGGGATAAATACTGGGGAGTTTGGCAGTGTGGAATGAATCTGTGTTGTTCCAGTAGGGTTTGGGCAAGCTTCAACTACACACTGATGCCTCGTGGTCCATACCTATTCTTGTGCTTTATTGGATGAGCAGTTTGTTGGATGTTATGCTGTTTTTTGCTGATTTAAAATCATGGTGCATTAGTCTCTTACATGATCTGTTTCATCCTTCTCAGTGGCAGAGATCTCAGGGTAGAGCATTCCTTGTCAAGTTCAGGTATCTTCTGTTACATCTGATATGTGAAGGCCAACATAGTTTTTCATATTCTGCACTGCTGCATTTTGGGGAACCAACTGACAAACGCTGAACCTTGACATGCTATATAATTTTGAAAAGTATACAAAATTCCATTTTAGACAGGTGTCATGGAATTCCAAATCAGAATTAGCAGATAAAGGAATTTCATCTCAGGATTGGGAGCTACACATTGTCATCTACAACCAAGTGGAGCCAGTCTTTTCTTAATTGTTCATACTTGTGCAGTCATTCAAGCCAAAGTATATGGAGTTTGAATTTAACTTTGTTTCATTGTACTAGTGTGTTTAAGCCGTTCTAAGAATGACTTAATGACATGCACTTGTTCTGAAAAATTAATTTAGTTTCCTGAGTTCTTAGCAGTCTTATTCCTAAAGGATAATTCAATTTTTCAAAATAGAAGCAAGTGCACTTTGCCATTTATTTTTGACTATAAACTTTATACTCAGATCTTCTACACAACAGATTTTTTGATGAGACTAATATATACACATCTCTAATATAAAACACATCAGTATACATTTGTAATTTGTTTGCGCTAGGTCATCTGATTTAAGTTTGTTTATGTCCATTGTGGAATACAGGAACCATGGGGCTATAGCAAAGGTAGCAAATACAAAACAAGAGATAACAAGCTTCCTCTAAGTGTAATATTGGGAGAAACCATAAATACCCTGCTAGAAATGTGGTACTTACTACAGGAAGAGGCTATATCTTGCATCTAAGTTGAACAGCATGGAATGGTTATGCCCCAGGCTTGCAGTGCTCTAGACTCAGTATAGATTCTCCACTCCAAACAAATTCACAAGGAGGACTGTGGAGGGGTGAATATCAATATAAATGTTTTTTTCACACCAGTGATTTAGGAGTACTGAACGCCTTCATAGCAGTGTGCACAGTAACTCAGCTGCTGCAAGAGCAAATAGGGTACTAAGAGGAAGGCTATTTTGAGCATCAAAAGAAACATAGGGAGACCGAGGAAAGAGGTTTGATGGTCTCTGAAGGATGCTTGGGACCAAGATTAGGTCCCACAGGTGCAAGAGATCCCTTAAGGAAGGGAAAGCACCCCTTGAAAAAGTTTTAACATCTGGCAGAATAGCAATAAGCCTCTGAAAGAGGACAGAAAGGGCTGAGATCTGACACTATCTTGCAGGAAGGCCAGAACTTAGAAAGATCAAAAGTCTGCGCTGACATCTTTGTCGGCACACCACTGGTGGAAGATAGACCTGGGCCATGGTAGAACTGGATGTTCAAGAAACAATTCTGTCTCAGGATGGTGGTGTCAAGAGCCATGCTGTTAAAGCCAGCCTTTACACATCCTGGTGCCAGATGGGTCCCTGGCGAAGGAGATCCAGTCTATCCAGTCCTGGATGGATAGATTGAGAAGGTCTACAACTGGGCCAGAATAGAACAATCAGGATGACTAAGGCCTTCTCCATCCTGATGCTTCATATCACCCTGGGCATGAGAGGAATTGAAAGAAACACATAGGACAGATGGCAGTTACATGGAATGGACAACTTGCCCCTCGCAAAGGCTATGGGCTCCTTTGTTTCTGTGCAGAATAGATGGATCTCCCTGTTCTCGTGAAAGGCCATCAGATCTACCTCTGGAAGACCCTAATATTACACTATGTGATCGAACACATCCTTGATGGCTGAGAAAAATCTGTGTGTACCTTTTCTACCTCTGGTATGCAGACTGCTGTAATTGCTGGAATGTGAGATTCTGCCCAATGGAGAAGCGCCCATACTTCAAGGATGGCTTGCTTACAGTTCCTCCCTGGTGGTTGATATAAGCCGCTGCTGTTGAGTTGTCTGACTAACTGGACTGGAAGCCCCATTAGTACTTAAGACCAGTGAAGAACTGCCAGAAGGATGGCATGGATCTCCAGGGTGATGATTGACAGGAGGCTTTCCTCTCCAGTTCACCCACCCTGAGCTGTCAGAGGACCCAGGATTATACCCCATTCTCTCAGGCTGGCATCTACCGTGACCAGATTCCACTCCAGGATGATAAAGGAAATTCCCTGAGTCAGAAGAGGATGATGTAACCACTGGAGAGTGACAGGTGAGAATGAAGTCGGGACTTCTGAGAATGTCTAGCTGGAGTTCCCTCTTGTGAAACCCAGGGGACAGCCTGTAGGGCAGACACTGGACATCCTAGTATCCTTATGTAGTCCTTTATTGTCTCAGAATGCCCTGCCAGTCCACAAGACATCCTAGAACAGGATCTCTATTTTGTCCTTCAGTAGAAGCACCTGTCCCTGAAGGGTGTTGAATTTCATTCTCAGAAAGAAAAGGACATCTTGAGATTGAGAATCCAGCCATGGTACATCAGAATGCAGACGCATTCTTGGATACAGATAACCAAGATTTCTTCTGAAATAGCCTTGATCAGTAGCTCATCCAGATATGGAGTCAGAGAAATGCTTTTGAGTGAATGTATGCCTCCAAGTCTGTCATGATCTTCATGCAGATTCTTGGAGCTGAGGCCAGGCAGTGCAGTGAGCTGGTAATAACTGCTTGTGAAAGTAAAACAAAGGAAACGCTGGTGGTCTGGATGGAATGGGGCATACAGGTAAGCCTACTGAAGATCCAAAGAAGCCAGGAATTCACCTTTACACATCATTGAGATGACAGAGCACAAACATTCAATCTTGAAGAGCATAGCAACCACTTATTGGTTGAGGTATTCAAGTCCAGAATAAGGAGAAAGGAGTTGTCTTTCTTGGGAACTACAAATAGGTTGGAATAAAAACCTAAAAAGCGCTCTTGGTTTGGGACCATATCTAGAACCTGCTTGTCCAGCAGAGAGACAGTGTGTAAAATGAGGACTTGAAATCTATGAAAAGTAAGCCTGGCTTTATAATGGGGAGAACCTGGGAGACCTGAGGGGCATGAACCCTCTGCACAATGAACTGGAAGGGCAATGAAATCCATAAACAGTCCCTGCAAAAAACAAACAAACAAACAAAACAAACAATTCCCTAAAATCAGGATTAACTTGACTGATGAGGGCATGGATCGCCAGGAGTGGAGGACCCCCTGATTAGATGAAGGAATGGATGCCATTGAAGACATAATTTTAGCCCAAGCTGGCTCTTTATCAGTGCTGGATGGCCTTGGGGGTGTAGAAGGTACCATGGGGGATGTACCAACATTAAGCTCCAAGGGTGGGAAGAAGAAGGAAAGGACCAAGTGCTGGTCCCCATGATACCAGAGTTCCCATGGACTATTCAGGACACGGAACAGCCCAAACTAACAAAGTGTCAACAGACACTGAATAATCTAACACAGCACACAAGAACAAGAGACAATAGGGCTCAACAGTTAAAGGGTTATATGGCACAGGAATGATAAACTCCTAGACAGGCAAAACTGCCTCCAGGACTTTCCTGCCAAATCTGGCTTCAGCTGAAGCCAGAACAGCCACATGGTAGTGGTTGGCAAAGGTGTGCACAGAAGAACAAGTGGCTGCCTTGCACAGCTGTTCAGCAGAGGCCTGATTCTTGTAGGCCCAGGAGGCCCCAACAGACCTGGTGGAGTGTGCTATAATGCGGAAGGGAACAGGTTTCTCTCTGACCTCATAAGCCTTGCGGATGGTAGACTTAATGCAGGATGTAATAGTCACGTAGCCAAACTAGCCCTGGGACCCTCAAAATAAAGAGAAAAATAAAGCATCAGTCTTATGGAAAGACTTACGGTGCACATAGAACTTGAGGCAGTGTACCACATCCAACAAGTGGAGATCCCACTCTTTGTCAGATTTAGGGTCAGGATAAAAGGAAGGCACAACAATCTCCTGATTGATGTGGAATTCAGAGACCACCTTAGGAAAAAATTCCTGGGAGGTATGGAGAGAACAGCCTTATCCTTGTGAAACACCAGGAAAGGTGGTTTACAGGACATAGCATGCAACTCAGCAACTCTGTAGACAGAGACCACAGCCAAAAGAAAAGCCATCTTCCACATCAAAAGACAGAGAAATTGTAGCCAAACACTCAAAAGGAGGCTGCTGCAAGACCCCCAAAAGCAAATGAAGGTCCCACTGTGAAGCGGGGGCCTTAAACGCAGGGAAAGTATGCACAACACCCTGAAAAAAGACTGACATCTGGCAACATGGCAAGGTGTCTCTGGTAAAAGACAGAGAGAGCTGAGGTCTGGACCCTCAAGGAACTAAGGCTAAGGCCCTTGTTCATACCATCCTGCAAAAAGGACAGGACGGACGGAAGATCAAACTCCTGTGAGGACAGATCCCTGTTCACACACCAAGAATGAAAGGTAAACCAAACCCTGTGGTAGGCCTTAGAAGAAACTGGTTTCCTGGCTTGGATCATGGTGGAGACCACCTCAGGAGAAAAGCCCTTCCTCCTTAAGATGGAGGCTTCAACAGCCATGCCATCAAAGCTAGACTGTCCACGTCCTCTGTCCAGAGGTAACCCTGGAGAAGGAGATCTGGTCTGCGTGGTACAGGAAACGGATCCTGAGCAGACAACGCCAACAGTTCTGGAAACCAAGGTTGTCTGGTCCAGTAAGGAGCAATCAGGATGAGTGACGCACCGTCCATCTGAATTTTCATCAACACCCTGGGGATGAAAGGATGAGGAGGAAAAATGTAGGCTAGATGAAAGCGCCAAGGAATGGAAAAGGTGTCCACTGCAAACGCCAGAGGATCCCCCAGCGAGAGCAAAACATCTGAAAATTCCTGTTCTCCTTGGTAGCCATCAGGTCTATCCAAGGACGTCCCCATTTTAGGACCAATAGGTCGAAGACCTCCGGATGCGAGCGTCCACTCCCCGGGGTCCACTGTCTGGTGACTGAGGAATTCCGTCAGAACGTTCTCTACTCCAGGAATGTGCACGGCGGAAATGGCAGGAACGTGTTCTTCTACCCAGGCCAAAATAGCCTTGACCTTTAACCAAACGGAAACGCTTCTTGTGCCTCCTTGTTTGTTGATGTAAGCCACTGCTGTGGCATTGTCTGACTGGACACGGACTGGACAGTCCCTCAGTGGAGAGGACAAGTAGACCAGAGCATGAAGAATCACTTTGAGCGTCAGAATGTTGACGGGTAGGAGGGTCTCCTCTGCATTCCATCTTCCCTGAACCCCCAGGTGACTCAGGACAGCTCCCCAGCTGTAAAGGCTGGCTTCCATCATCATCAGAGTGCAATACTGGACAACAAAGGTTTTCCCTTTCCTAAGGTTAGAGCTGTCCAACCACCAGAGGAGGTCCTGCCTCACTTCCTAGGGAAGAGAGACTAGACAATCCAAGAGTTCCGGATCTCCCCGGTAAGCCCTTAGTGAACGTCTGAAGCTGGTGTGCTCCATAGAGTACTGAACTGCTTCCATGGTAGATATCATCTTGCCCACAAGGTATGAGAACTTGCAATCCGGGGCTAAGGTCCACTCCAGAGCATGGAACACCTTGTTTGTGATCTGCTGAACAGATTCCTCTGTCAGATAGACCATGCCTTCACAGGTGTTGAACCGGAGACTCAGGAAAACAATATTCTGTTAAGGAATTGGAGCAGACTCGTCCATGTTCAGAATCCATCCATGTTGGAGGAGGATCTGAGCACAATCCTGGACTTCACAGTCCAGGAGATGCCTGGAAGGAGCCTTCAGTAGAAGGTCGTCCATGTACAGAGTCATCTGAATCCCCTTGGTGTGCAGGAAGGCAATCCAGGCGCCTAAGATGAGTGTAGACACCTTAGGGGCAGAGGAAAGCCCGAAGTGATCGATGAATTGCAAGTGTCCCACAATGCAAGCAAACCTGAGATACTTCTGACTGTCTGGATGAATTGGAACATGCAGGTAAGCATTCTGCAGATCCAGAGAGGCCAAAAATTCCCCTCGACACATCGGTGTGATGACAGATCGCAAAGACTCCATCTTGTATGAGTATGGACCACAAAAGAGTTGAGGTCCTTGAGGTCCAGGATAGGGTGACTGCCGCCATCCTCTTGGGAACTACAAACAGATTTGAATAGAAACCTAAACCTCTCTGTCTCTCTTGCACAGGTACCAAAGCCAGGACTCCCTTGTTCAAGAAAGCATGCACCGCCCCGTTGAAAAGACAACTTTTCTTGACCTTGAGGGGAACGAGAAAGGAAGAATCTGAAGGGAGGCAGGGATGTGAAGGAAATCCTGTAGATTCCTGAAACCACCTAAGATACCCACTTATCTAGCACAGTCTGCCCAAATGCTGCAGGTGACCAGCCACAGGTACATGTGAACCAGGGTTTTGGAGAGTCATGCCGAAGTCTTAGTGGATTTGGGTCTGGTGGATGAGGGCTTGGCCCTCCACTGCTGCCTGAGCTTGGGGGTAGAGCGCGGGGTGCTGGCCTGAGACCCACCTGGATTCGGCCTTTGCACTTTGCTAGGGTGGGGACGAAAAAGAAGCTGCTTCCTCACCACATCAGGGTGTTTGTGGACCGGAGGCAATAAATTACACTTATTCCCAGTGGCCTCACTGATGATATTTTTCACAAGAGACGTACCCTAAAAGAGAGGCGTACCCTGAAAAGGGAGAGAAACAAGTGACTTCTTAGATGATAACTCAGCAGATTAAATCTTAATCCACTAAGTGCATCTAGCAGCCACAAAAAAGACAGAAGCCCTAGCCTTAAGCCTGACAGCATCAAACAGGGCATCAGTCACGTGGTTCTGAGCCTCAGACATGTTGGCTAAAATGGCAAAAAGGTCCTCCTTAGGGGCACCTTTGCAGACAGCGTCAATAAGCTGTTCAGTCCAAACAGCAATGTCTCTGGTAACCCACACAGAAGCCAAGGTAGGCCTCAAGGAGGCACCTATGGTAGGGAATGTAGACTTCAGGATAGCTTCAAGCTTCCTATCCGTTAAGTCCTTAAGTGCTGAGGCATCTGCCAAGGGCAAGGCAGTGGATTTAGACAGTCTAGAAATAAGGGGATCCACCAGGGGTGCTGTAGCCCACTGAACCAAGGCTGCAAACCAGAAAAGGGATACAGCTTAAAGAATTTCTTGGAGAGAGCAACACGCTTGTCTGGAGTCTTCCACTCATCCAGGATAACTTGCTCTACAGTAGGGTTAGGTGTAAACATAATACAGGACTTCTTGAGCCTTTGAAAGACATCAGAATTAGACTGTGCTTCTACAGGGTTAACAGGAATGTTAAGGGTAGCCTTGATGAGACCATCAGCAGAGGGTTCATGGTCAGCCTCAAAAGGGTCACTATAGGTATGGGAAGAAGCCCCTTCTGCACACTCATCATCCTCAAGACTCTTCAAAAGAATCCTCCTCAGAGGAGTAAGAGAGATCTGGAATACCAGGGGCCTTAGTGACCACAAACCTGAATGAAGTTGGGGGGCTTCCAAGACTGGAGAACCCCCTGGAGAGAGAGGAAACTGTGCCATAGAGGACTTTCAGTCCTTGACCCAATGTGGCTCTTGTTCATGGCTGGAGGGCCCTGGTGGAGAAGCAGGGGCCACCATGCATGAGTACTCTCTGGGAAGCCCCGCTTGGCATGAGGAACAGTAAGCAAGGAGGGTCAATGATGCCCCTGAGTCCTTAGCCTTAGGCCTAGACCAATGTCCCTTTTGATTCATCATCCTAACAGAAGAAGGGTCTTACAGTAATATGGAACCCAAATACCGTCACCCAGATCAATTAAATCACCCCAAAAAATGTACTTATCTGGCAGCTGAAGAGTTAACCTGAGAAGGGTAGTAAAGGAATCCAAGCCTTGCATAGGATACTCAGTAAAGGAGAGAAAGAAAATTGTGTCTGAAATCAGAGCCTATCAGAGAAAAGCCAGCAAAACGGGTGTTGTCAGGACACGGATCATGTGGTAGAGCTTGATCAGAAAAAATAAAAGAGCCCACTCTCGCCCATGTACCATAAATGGGTGCAGAGTTATGTACCAGCAATAAGAAGCATAACAACTACCAATGTGCTAGAAGAGTAAATACAAGGAAGGATGAGTGCAGTCACCACAAGAAGTGGAGATGACAAAATAGTGGGAACATAGGACCATGGCAATCAAAGGGTTAGTACGGCTAAACCTCAGAGGTGTTCAGTTATGAGGAACCTCCACAGGGAAGTTCAAGTATACAAAGTCCTGTGAACTGGGCAATCCAATTACAGGGATGCCAGTCACTGAAGGCGGCCTAATAGGGGATTGTACATCCCTATATCTAAGGAAGCAAAAATAAATAAAACATACCTAAAAACTAAGAAGTGCCTGTTGCTCCACATTTCTGCCTGCAGACCACATGAATCTGGACTGGGGGTGGGGTGGAGGGTGTTGCTGCAAGAGGAGGAGTCTCTGTCCAAGAACCTGGTGTTTTTGAAGTGCCTTGCACTCTGGAGAAGGGAGCTCTACCCCACGGTTCCTATGTTCCATACTGGACGCAAGAGAAATGATAATGAGGAGTTGGCATGAAATCTATGTGATAACCTTCTGAAATCACTGATAACCCATGGATCCACCACAGAAAGAGTTTACATACTATGAAAGAGATACAGATATCCTCAAGTCCTGAGGTGGACTGGACCCCACAAGTCATGCGGAAGTACACTTGTCAGAGAGGAGTTCTGGGTAGGTTTCTTGTCCACCCATGCTCGCCAAGGGAGTAGAAGCTTTGGTCACATACCCATACTGGCTGGGGTAATGAAATCTGTGAGATTTCCATGGAAAGTGAATACACTCAATGGAAGGGTACAGCGTTCTGCAACAGGGAGTTAAGGACTTGCCAGTGAACCTGTCAGTGTCAAAAGGAACTTAAGAAAGATATGCATTGGTCTCAAGAATTTTAAAGCTGGAAAGGACAATGTCCAAATTAGCACCATCTGAATGGACCACATCCAACAAATGCTCCCCTCAACAGCCTTGGCTCTGGCCCCCATGCCATAGCAAACACTGAGCATGTTGTGACATTACATGATTCCAACAGAGGATCCCTTCATTCAGTTACTGTTTGCACCCCTTTCCTGCAGCCCCCATGATGTCTTAGGAGATGTCAGCTGCACTCAGGGCCTAAAAGGCATGATATCTTCTAGGATGCCAGTAACATTCAAGGAGTTAAAGGAATATTATGAGTAAAAAAAGGTAACTTTTTCCTTTTCTGACTTTTTTAATTCTTTAGGAAATATTCAAAAGTGATAGGTTTCTTCTTTTACCTCCAACTCGACAAGTTTTTTTGAACATCTAACCCTTAGTCTAAATCTTTTTGTAAAAAGTAACAGCAAAATGATATCTGATAATCACAACAAATTGCAGTATAACCCTTTCAGTGCAACAGGGATATGCATAGCATTGACATCCCCATGGCTGTCAAAAGATTAAGTAAAGCCTTGTTTAAACTGTAATAATCTCTGAATGAAGCATCACCCATTACATACACATTATTATAAGGATGTTCCACACTCCAATTCTGGATTACCCCTAGGTAACCTAGCCTAATATGCAGACACTGAAAAGAAGGCAGGGGATGCAATTACCCTGCATTCAAGGCAAGCTTTGCGGAAGGTGGAATCCGAGAGTGGAAGGTAAAAAAACTGATGGAAAAAGAGTCAAATGTTACAGTGGTGTGAAGAATGAAGAATATGCAGATCTTTACTATTCAGTTATTGAACAATTCTATACTGTTTTGTACCTGTGGGAGGCTGGCGCCACGTCATGTCACTCCTACCCCTTATCCTTGGTAATCTTCAATCAGAATGTAGTAATGTGAATGTAAAAGATATGCAATCATATACAATGATTTCAGCGGCTGTATAAGCCGGCTCCAGTAGAAGCGATTGTAGTGAACCCTATCACCGGGTTAATTCATGAGAAGTGCAGAGCTGTGATTTCATGAATTAATGAATCACCAGGTCATTCAAAAAATGGTTGACTGATTCATTCACGAAAGCGCAGCGATGCTCTTCTCATGCATAAACCTGGTGACCGGGTTCAGTACAAGCGCTTCTACTGGAGCTGGCTTATACAGCCATTCCAGAATTAAGAAAGGAAGGCAGCAAATGCCTTCCTTGTTACCCCATGGATCACTTATCCTACTGGATAGGCGATCCATGCTAGGGGGGATATCAGGAGGGGTCCTGATGAACCCCCTCGAGGTTTGAAATCATTGTATATTAAAAGAAAACCTATGTTATACATAGGTTATATGTGCTTAATTAAAAAAGCTGGCAATTGTTGTCCCAAGGATCACCTATCCTACTAGATAGGTGATCCATGCGAAGTGGGTGTCAGAAGGGGTCCTGATGCCCCCCTCAAAGTCTGAACTATATTTGTTTTGATACACTGAAACATAACCTACAGGCAAGGTATGGAGCCAGATACCTTGCCTATTAACTCTTTGAGTACCAGAAGGATAGCAAACGCATTGCAAAGCAATGCGTTGATAACTCTCTGGTACTCAAAGAGTTAGTGTTGAATAAAGGACAGTTTCTGTCGAATAAAGAATAGTTTTTGTCAAACAAAAGGGACATGAATGATGAATGAACTTAATATGTCGAATTAGAGCAATAGATGTCGAAATACTAAGGGGGTAATATGTTGAAGGAGGGGCACTCTATGTCAAATTTCTATAATGTGGGAAACAAGACCATTGTGTGTTAGCCCCATATACACTGCCTGACACCCCCAGTCTTTTTCTCTTGCCCAGGCAGTGGCTATGGAGATTTGTGGCTAGAAATGATCAGGGGGAAAAGGCTGGAGAGGGTCAGACAGTGTACAAGGGGTGTGGTCAAGGGAACAAGTGTGGGGGCCAAGCAGTGTATATGGGGTTCTATAGCTACCCCAGGGAAAGGGAACAAGGCTGGGGGGGGGGGGGGAGTGGTAGCCACAAATCCCCATAGATGCTGCTTGACCACCAGTCTTGTTACCCTGTGAGTGCATAACGTATAATATACGATACAGAGGTTAGGGGATAATTGTCTCGTGCTTGGTGTACCAATTTTTATTTTAACTTTGAGTGCCACGGGGGTAAACAATGCACATCCCTATGGCACTCAGTGCTGTCCATGGTGATGAAAGCCTTCTCTTTATTCACCTACTGGCAAAGTAGGGGAGGAAAATGCTGTTCAACTTCAGAATTGTCATAGTGTTGGTGATGTGTGAAGGAAGGAAACCCCTTCTACTACAACAACAACAACAGCCCTCTCCTGCTGATACTGCATAGGAAAGTACAGGGAGATCCCAACTGCGCCAGTCTCAGGTATGTGAAGTTGAGACTGTGAACTCCGACAATAGAGGCTACTGTTTGATTTTAGTGAATGTGGTGAGCAGCCACATTAATATCTCAACATACCCCCTTGCATACAAAAGTGTCTCATTATGCCTCATTTCCATATGGAAATAGGCCATTGTAGATGTGATGAATCAAAATTCCTAAACCTGTCGGATTGATATCGAAGTGGGCATCTTTTTGTCGGAGTGCCGGTGATGTAACGTCTTACTGTTCATGTGCCTAGGACACTGCTCCAAGAGGACATCGACATTTTTAGCCATCTTCGAATTTTATTGCATCTAGGCCCAAGTGTATCAGAGGTGAAAGTTCTGCTTTAAATATTGCTCTTAACCCCTTGGATGCTAGAGAGATCTCCAAAGCATTGCTCTGAAGTATGTTGGAGACCTTGTCACCTTTCTAACAGCCAGGAGGTTAGGAGAGACAATGTAAATCAATGGAGATTTAGGGAATTAGCTCTAGGGCAGTTGTTTTGCTGCAGAATTGTACTTTTTCGTTACACGTATGGCTCCTATATTCTGCTTATGTATGTTCAGTCATCACATACTGTGTTGCTAAGGCAGCATAACTGTCTGCTTACCTGAAAGAAAATGGCTTGTATGACTCCTGAATTTATTCCTCAATGCAAATGGTTATTTATTGTGATTCCACCAAACTCCCAGATCATTATGCTAACTGCTGCCTGTAAGATGAATCTACTCTGTTGGGTTTGATTTTCAGAGCTTGGATACAGATCAAAGTAATGTAGCACATGTTTTGTTTCAATAGAATGATCACTAAGGACTGAATTTTGCCAACCTTGATAGGTTGTGATTTAGGTTCTCCTCCCCTACCACTACGTAAAGGTACAATACTTTATATATATATTTTTTTTTTCTGCCAGTGCACAGTCAACACATGGAGGCAGCTCCATATTTTGGTGCTGTCTCTTTGGAAGTGATTGGTTTGACCTTCAATATGTGAGGTAATATCCAGAGATGTGAACTGATAGGATTTTAGGACTGGGGCGAGGGTTTATATGTCAGCCATTGTCCCAATGAAAGCAGCTTAAATGGCTGGAATGCTGACAATATCAGTCAAGCATGGGGGGGAAGTGCAGATCATACTTGCTATATTAAAGGGGAACTCTTGCCTCTATTAACCCCTTCAGTGCCAGAGGCTCGGGCCATTTTCTGAACCCTGCAGGCCAGACACTTTTTCAACATTTTTGCTATCCTTCCGTTTAGGCTTGATTTCCTCTGGGGATTTTTAGTTACATATGGAAAACTATATATTGTTTTTTTCAGAACGAATTGAGCTTTCTTGTGATACCTTACATGAAGAGAATTTTACATCGTGCAAAAAGCTATGATGTCATAATGACAAAAAAAAGTGAAAATTTACTCATTTTGCTAAAATCACATACTATGTATCAAAAACATTTACCTTGATTGAAAAAGTTTCAATTATTTGAAAAAGCCTCGAGTCCCCCGAGTAAAAAAATACCAAATTTGTATAGTTTTACCTACGTCCATGGCTAGCGTAGAGCCCTAATCACCAGCAGCGCAAAATGACATTTTCAACTTTATAAACTAATATGCGCATTCTAGGGTTTTTGTGGTAAAACTACCCTAAAACAGTGGAATAACTATATAAAACTATATATTTCTGGAAAGTAGACAACCTGCTGCATCTAATGAGGGGTGATTTTCCTTGTTACCCCAAGCCTGGTGTGCACAAATGCCTCCAGAAGATGGCGCTAATGAAAAAAAAGGCATTTTCTTACGTTTCTGCCCCTTCAAATGAACTAAAATGTGTGAAAACCATGGCATTTCCAACTGTATTCATTAGCTAGTGCTCTTAGGAGAAAAATAACACCCCATTGGTATGAGTTCACCTACCTCAGGGGGCGCTACAAGTACAAAACTACACCTATTGCAACCTCTAATTTTTCTAACATTTTCTCAAACATTACCTGTCTGTACAAAAATGGTTATAACAAATACAGAAGTGAAGAAAGGGTACACAAACCATACCATTTTGAAAAGAAGACACCCTGCCGCATCTAATGATGGGTGACTTGCCTTGTTACCCCAAGCCTGGAGTGCACAAATGTCTCCAGAAGGTGGCGCTAATGAAAAAAAAAGGCATTTTCTTACTTTTCTGCCCCTTCAAATGTACTGAAATGTGTGCAAACCATGGTATTTCCAACTGTATTCATTAGCTAGTGCTCTTAGGAGAAAAATGACACCCCATTGGTATGAGTTTAACTACCTCAGGGGGCGCTAGAAGTGCAAAACGACACCCACTACAACTTCAAATTTTTCTAACATTTTCTCAAACATTACTTGTCTGTACACAAATGGTTACAACAACTACAGAAGTGAAGAAAGGGTACACAAACCATACCATTTTGAAAATAAGACACCCTGCCGCATCTAATGATGGGTGACTTGCCTTGTTACCCCAAGCCTGGAGTGCACAAATGCCTCCAGAAGGTGGCGCTAATGAAAAAAAAGGCATTTTCTTACATTTCTGCCCCTTCAAATGTACTGAAATGTGTGCAAACCATGGTATTTCCAACTGTATTCATTAGCTAGTGCTCTTAGGAGAAAAATGACACCCCATTGGTATGAGTTTAACTACCTCAGGGGGTGCTAAAAGTGCAAAACGACACCCACTACAACTTCAAATTTTTCTAACATTTTCTCAAACATTACTTGTCTGTACACAAATGGTTATAACAACTACAGAAGTGAAGAAAGGGTACACAAACCATACAATTTTGAAAAGAAGACACCCTGCCGCATCTAATGATGGGTGACTTGCCTTGTTACCCCAAGCCTGGAGTGCACAAATGCCTCCAGAAGGTGGCGCTAATGAAAAAAAAAAGGCATTTTCTTACATTTCTGCCCCTTCAAATGTACTGAAATATGTGCAAACCATGGTATTTCCAACTGTATTCATTAGCTAGTGCTCTTAGGAGAAAAATGACACCCCATTGGTACGAGTTTAACTACCTCAGGGGGCGCTAGAAGTGCAAAACGACACCCAATACAACTTCACATTTTTCTAACATTTTCTCAAACATTACTTGTCTGTACACAAATGGTTATAACAACTACAGAAGTGAAGAAAGGGTACACAAACCATACCATTTTGAAAAGAAGACACCCTGCCGCATCTAATGATGGGTGACTTGCCTTGTTACCCCAAGCCTGGAGTGCACAAATGCCTCCAGAACGTGGCGCTAATGAAAAAAAAAAAGGCATTTTCTTACATTTCTGCCCCTTCAAATGTACTGAAATGTGTGCAAACCATGGTATTTCCAACTGTATTCATTAGCTAGTGCTCTTAGGAGAAAAATGACACCCCACTGGAATGAGTCGACCTACCTTAGGGGTGCCAGAAGCACATAACTACACCTACCTGTTTGCTTCTTCGAAAATGGCTGCTTGTACTAAAATGTCCATAACTGTTAGAGACATGAAGGAAAGGTATAAAAGGTATACCATTTTGGAAAGTAGACATTCTCCCACATCAAATGAGGGGTCACTTGCCTTTCTACCCCCTGGGCTGAAGTGCACAAATATTTCCAAAAGGTGGCGCTATGGGAATAAATACAGGTTTTTTTACATTTCCACCACTTCAAAGATACTAAAATCTTTGAAAACCATAACATTTCCTGCTGTATTCAGTACTTGCTACCATCATGAGAAAAATGGTAGCCCATTTGTGTGGGTTAACATACAATATGTGGGTGCTAGGAACACGAACGTAAACCTGACACTTTTGTTTTTTAAATTATCTGCTTGCACTAAAATGGTTATAACCATAATAGATATGCAGGAAAGGTAGAGAAACAATGCCATTTTGAAAAGAAAACAACCTGCCGCATCTAATGAGGGGTCACTTGCCTTGTTACCCCAAGCCTGGAGTGCACAAATGCTTCCAGGAGGTGGCGCTAATGAAAAAAAATGCTTTTTTTTACATTTCTGCCCCTTTAAATGTATGGAGCTCTGTGAAAACCATGGAATTTTCAACTGCATTTGTTTGCTAGTGCTCTTAGGAGTCAAACGACACCCCATTGATATGAGTTGAACTACCTTAGGGGGTGCTAGAAGTAGAAAACTACACCTACTACAACCTCTGATGTTTCTAACATTTTCTCAAACCTGACTTGCCTGTATAAAAATGGCTATAACACCTTCAGAATTGAAGAAAAGGTAGATAAACCATACCATTTTGGAAAGAAGACAACCTGCCGCATCTAATAAGGGGTCACTTGCCTTTGTACCCCTAAGTTATTTGGAACAACTATTTCCAGAATGTGGTGCTACAGGAAAGAAAAACAAACATTTGTTTTACACATCAGTCACTTCAAAGATACTAAAATGGTTCAATGGCGTGGGATTTCCTAGGAGGACTTCTTGCCAGCCAAAAAAAAATGGTACCCCACTGCTCTGGGTTCACATACCAATTTACGCTACAAGAGCGTAGCTACCAGTGAAACAGAAATGGGAAAACAAACAGTGTATGTGTGATTTTATGGCTAACAGATGAAAGAAGCTAGGACGTCAGCCGGTGTATGTGCGGACCTGTGACTACAAGTCTAACAAAATGTGTGAGAGGGTGAGGGATTAGGCAGTGTGTGTGGGTATGAGCAGAGGAGCAAGGATGGTGGTGATGGTGGGGCAGTGTCTGATAGTGTGTATGGGAGATCTCTGACTACCATTGTGCACTGTATGTCCCCTCATACAAAGCACTGCGTTGGACCCCCTTCCTGTTGCACGTGCATTTTTTGGGGCTTTTTCCCCCAATATTTTTGTGTAGACCTCGTTGGGGGCATCAGAACCCATACAATGAGGTCTAAATAAAAAATAAAGGGGGAAAAAATCCTTTATGTGCCACAGGGGTGTCCAGCACACAAAGGGTTAATTTTTTTTTATCGTTACTTTGTATTCAGATGGCCACCAAACAAGCTCTGATCACAAAGTAATGATAAAAAGTCCTGTGTGTACCACAGGAAGGGGGTCTGCATTGAACCCCCCTCCCAGTGGCACACACATGGTTAATTTTTGATTTAATTTTTTTTTATTATATACCTCATTGAGGGGCATCAGGACCCCCTGATCCCTCCCCAATGAGGTCTTAGTAAAAAAAATATATATGTCCACAAACAGAGTGACCCTGTGAGTGCCACAGGGGTCTGCAGCGCATTGCAAAGCAATGCACTGGATCCTTGTGGCACTCAGAGGGTTAATTTTTTTTTTATCATTACTTGGTAATCAGAGCTTGTTGGGGGGCCATCAGGACCAATCATGATGGCCCCCCAACAATCTCTGATAACGAAGTAATGATAAATGCCCTGTGTGTGCCGCAGAAGGGGGGCTGCATTGGCCCCCCTTGTGGCACACACAGGGTTAATTTTTTTTTCTTTACATTTTTTTTATTATGGACCTCATTGGTGGGTATCAGGACCCCTCTGATTCCCCCCAATGAGGTCTTAAAAAAAAAAATAAATAAAAGGAATCAAAATAAATGTCCCTGTGAGTGCCACATGGGTCTCCAGGGCATTGCAAAGCAATGCACTGGATCCTTGTGGCACTCAGAGGGTTAATTTTTTTTTAATCATTACTTGGTAATCAGAGCCTGTTGGGGGGCCATCAGGACCAATCATGATGGCCCCCCAACAATCTCTGATAACGAAGTAATGATAAATGCCCTGTGTGTGCCGCAGAAGGGGGGCTGCATTGGCCCCCCTTGTGGCACACACAGGGTTAATTTTTTTTTCTTTACATTTTTTTTTATTATGGACCTCATTGGTGGGTATCAGGACCCCTCTGATTCCCCCAATGAGGTCTTAAAAAAAAAAAATAAAAGGAATCAAAATAAATGTCCCTGTGAGTGCCACATGGGTCTCCAGGGCATTGCAAAGCAATGCATTGGACCCTTCTGGCACTCAGAGGGTTAATTTTTTTTTTTATTATTACTTTGTAATCAGAGCTTGTTGGGGGGCCATCAGGACCAATCCTGATGGCCCCCCAACAATCTCTAGTAACAAAGTAATGATAGAAGCCCTGTGTGTGCCACAGGAGGGGGGGGTGCATTGGACCCCCCCTGTGGCACACACAGGGTTAAAAAAATTTTTTTTTTTTTTTTTTTTTAATAATAGACCTCATTGAGGGGCATCAGGATTCCCCCTGATCCCCCCAATGAGGTCTTGAAAAAAAAAAAAAAAAAAAAAAAAACCCAAAAAATGACCCTGTGAGTGCTACAAGGGTCTCCAGCACATTGCAAAGCAATGTGCTGGGGACCACTGCGGCACTCACAGGGTTAGTTTTTTTTTTTTTTTATTTTTATTTTTTTTTTTTAATATATTCAGACCTCGTGGGGGACATCAGGACCCCTCCTGGTGTCCCCCAAGTAATTGATCTCCCAGCCGATAGGCTGGGAGACCAATTTGGCGACTGCAGGAGAGCAGAAGCTCTCCTGCCTTTCACTCCTACCACCGGTAGGAGTGAATGGGACCGGGGAAACTTCCCCAACGTCATCAGTGACATGTCACTGATGACGTTGGGAGGCTTCCCCCGGTCCCGCCCACTCCTACCCGGAAGTTCGGGTAGGAGAGAAGGAAGAGGAGAAGCTGCGCTTCAGCTGCGCTTCTCCTCTTCTTTTATTGATCTCCCAGCGCGATCGGCTGGGAGATCAATAACAGGGGGGACATGAGGAGTGATCCTCATGTCCCCCCACGATTGCCCAGCTATTTTTTTTTTTAAATGCGGCCACTGCATGCCGGTTATACCGGCTCATGCAGTGACCGCATTTTAGTGGGTACATCGTACGAGCTTGGCACAGCGGGTACAGCTGTCCAAACTCGTACAATGTACCCACTTGGCACTCAAAGGGTTAAAGCACATCTTATTTTAACCCCTTAATGACCCTTGATGGTCACAGTACGTCAAGGATCGATCTGACTGAACGACCCATGACGTACTATGACCATCATGGAGTTCCGGGCTCCCCCTGCGGCTGCACGCCGTTCGGGGAGTCCGGAACCGGAAAACAAACGAACAAAAAAAAAAAAGCTCGGGGGACGTTCAGTTGCAGTGCCGATACCCCGGTCTTTAAGGGGTTAAAGTTCTATCTTCGTTAATGTTCCATCCATTTTGTTGTTGTTGTTTTTTTTAATAATGCTGTCAATGCCAAGATATAACCTTTGAAAAATAAGCAAGTGACGTCCGTCAAGGACAGGCTGCAGTATAGCTTTGTACCACAGCCTATCATTCAATCTTCACCTCCCCAGTAGTGCCTCGTTCTCACCTCCTACTCTGACAGAGGCTTCCTCCATGTGAGCTGGAGCTCTCTCACTGGCAACAGAGAGCTCTAATTGGCAACAGAGCACTCCAGCTCATATGGAAGGACCCTCCATCATCAGAGGAGGTGGGAACGAGGCACTACTTGGGAGGAGACGAGGCAAAGATTGACAGGCTGTAGTGCCACAGCCTATCCTTAACTGATGTCACAAGCTAATTTTTCAAAGGTTATATCTTGGCATTGACTGCATTACATAAAAAAAAACACAAAACAAAAAAAACAAACAAAAAAAAAACAACACGGATGGAACATTAAGATAGAACTTTAAAATAAGATGCACTTATAAAGAGTTCCCCTTTAAAGTAAATATTCCACAAAAGACATATTACTTTGTAATCTTGTACTACATAATACTCAAAGCTGACACAGTAGCTATCCAATGCCCCATGTATTTTGAGTGAATAAATGCTACATAATTAACTGTAGTATTATAGAATTGTCTCAAGAACTTTTATCAGACGCATACATTGGGTTCCATTGCCATTATGGGATTCAAAAGCTTACAGGCAAAATAGCACCTCATATAAAGAAATTTATTAGTTGCAAATATATTTTTTTTATAGAAGTTTACATTTTTACACAGCAAATAACCCAGTAGTAATGACAAGGTAACAGACAATGTCATAGAAGTGGAACGGTCACATTGTAACAATGCTTGCCAGATACAAACATTCTATACTGCACTACAGTACCAACTGCTACTTCCTATCCAGAAGAACTAGCTCACTTGCTTAAAAGGATAGTAATGTTTCATAAAAAAGCAGCTCTAATTAATCATCATAGTATTTGGACTTTGGAGCGTGTTATTTCAATTCTGTTAGAGTTGTAGTTCCAGAGTAATTCAATGACAAAGTATCCCCCTCCCGCCCCTTTTACTGATGTAACACTGCTCAACCAGATCAGGAGGGAGGTGCCCAGGTAGACTGCAGAGAGGGACAATCTTCAATTAAGATAAGGGAAAAAGCTGAAAGGCTTGTCAAGGGGGACAGGGCTTTCATTGTTTTCATAGGAATAAAAGTGTCCCTTCTGTTATCTATCTGGTCTATGGACTGCATTCCACATCTGAGAAGAGATTGCTTATAGTAGGTAAAAGGGGCGGGAGGGAAAACTTTGCTTGTGAATATCTCAAACCATAAAGGATTGAGAGATAAGACTTATATCATTCTTCATGTTTTTTTAATGCCTACAAAATAAAGTTAAAAGAAAGTATTACTATCGCTTTAAATTTACAAAGCTGCATATTCTCAGAACTACTGTTTGAAATAACGTTTTGAAAGTTTCTTCAAAATCACTGTTTTTTTTTATTTTTTTTTATAAATGACAGTTCCACTTTAAGATCAGAGATTCACCTGGTGGGAGTCAGACAGTGAAGAACTCCATGGCGGACATTCACTAAGCGGTGACAAACAGCTGATAAAGTGGAAAGGACTTCTTCAGTTTATCACTTCTCCAATTCCTATGTTATTTTATGGAGTCAATGCGCTAAGATTTCTTCATCTCCACTTTATCACCACTTAGTGAATCTCCCCCCCACGTCATATGGACAGAAGTACCAAAATACCTGTATTTTAACCCTTTGAGTGCCAGAGGGGTATGCAACACAATTGCATTACATACCCCTCTGGCACTCAAAGGGTTAATTGTTGAAGAGGTAAAATCTTCTGTACAAGTGACAATAATAAAACATGTAACTGTGATAATCTTTAATTACTGAGAAAAGGAAATATACAGGGTACGAAGGTTAATTTTTCAGGATAAAGCTGAAGAACGCATATTAATTCCCTGAATATTTGCATTTTTCCCAACAACTCATTAAAATGATCATGTTTACACTATTTTTGTGTTAATCATAAAATATTTAATTTATATTAGTTTTATGGGTATATACTACATTGTTCTTTAAAGGGATTTTAATGTTTCAAAATAAAAGCAGCTCCAATTAAAATTCATAGTATTTGGGACATGGAGAGTGTTATTTCAATCCTGAGAGCTGTAGTTCAAGAGTAATTGAATGATAAAGTATCCCCATCCTGCCCCTCTTACTGATGTAACACTGTTTACTTCAGAACAGAAAGGTGGTGTCCAGATGGCTTGCAGAGAGGGACAATCTTCAATTAACATAAGGGAAAAACTTAAACCTGTCAAGGGGGGCTGGGTTTTCATTGTTCTCACAGTAAGAAGATTGTCCCTTGCTGTGAGCTGTCTGGTCTTAAAGGGATTGTATTGTCAGAAAAAAAGTATTAACTATATGGTAGATACAGTTAAAACAGATTACTTGTACTTATTCGTATCTCTCAGACCGTTATGATTTGAGAGATATAGGAAAATAAAGTTCTCCTCCCCCCCCCCTTTCTGTTTGAAGAGCTGTAAAGCTGTCAGAAGCAGATTCTGGTCGCTTGATATAACAATATCTAAAGATAAATACTTCATCGGAATGGTCTCCAACGTGTGCTTGCAAACCGGGCACATGTTGTAGACCGTTCCGATGAAGTACTTATTTTTAGGTGTCGCTATGTTGGCACTGCTGAAGAACCGCCATCTGATCCAGGAACCAGAATCTTTTTCTGACAGCTTTACACCTCATCAAGCAGAAAGGGGAGGGAGTCAAGATCTTTATTTTCCTACATCTCTCAAACCATAAAGGTTTAAGAGATACAAATAAGTGCAAGTACTCTCTTTATTGTATCCACCACATAGTTAATACTTTTTTCTGACATTAGTATTCCTTTAAGACCAGATTCCACATCTGAGGGGAGGTGGCTTACACTAGGTAAAAGGGGAGGGAGGGGGAAACTTTATCATTCAATTACTCTTGAACTACAACTCTGACAGTATTGAAATAACACTCTCCATGGCCCAAATACTAGGAATATTAATTGGAGCTGCTTTTATTTTGAAACATTACTATCCCTTTAACTGGTTTGGTACAGCCTGTTTTTGGGGAGTAAGTATTGTACCTATTTTAAATTGTAAAACACTGGTTCTCAAACAGGATTCTGAAGAACTGCAAAGTTACCTGAAGAACCACCAGTGGTTCTCCGGGACAAATATAAATGATGATGAAAATGAAAAATGGATTGACAGCCAGTAAAAATGTGTGGTTCTGTGATTGTGCAATTTTGATTTCTTTTAGATCTCTGTTGTGATAAGCACTATAAGAATAAAACAGCAGATATAGTTGCTTCTTAAATTTTATCTGCCAATACAGCTATTATGATAAAATATTATGTTACCATTATCAAACAGAATTTAAATGCTCGAGAGGACTCCAAGGCATTCCATCACCATATGTTGGAGAATTTGCTAGAATAATAGAGTTAACCCCATAACGACAAGCATTTTGAGGAAGTAACTTTCCCTTAAGGACCGCTTTGATCTCTGTCGGTGCACCGGTACACGTGACTGATGACGTATACTGGTATGCCAAACAGGGGTCTGAGAGAGACCGCTCCGGTCTTGGAGTGGTGAATTTCAGACCCCACTAGTGCTTACAGTGCTCCTGCAGGAGTGCTGCAAGCACAAAATGTGACATGCCAGGACCATCACCGGTCCATCAGGAAAAAAAGATGGTGACTATCCTGATAAGTCACCGGTCGTTAAATGGAAAATGTCTTCTAGAACAAAACAGAGATACATATGGCAGCATGTCAAGGTGAGAAAATAAGTCAGTTTGTGTGTTATTTTTGTCCTTACATCTCTTATTCATATTATTTTTTCAACCTGATTAACAAGATTATTGTGTTGCTATGGCAAGAGGAATAGGCTTTGCTCTCAGTTTCTTCTACTCTGGTGATGTTAGCTGCTTAAATCCTAACCAGCTCCCTTTTGGCTCACGTGTTCTTTCAGATTACCTTCAGTGGTGCTTAGAGGAAGAGAGCAGCATAAGGAGGAAATAATCAGTGAAATTTAGAGGCCATTAAGAAAACAGCTCCCCAGTGCTGTATTAAAGTATTCATTTTCCGACATGTGAGATGCTTTCCCTTCAAGCGGTTTGATTGATTGGATTTCCTGTAAATTTAACTAAAATCTAAAGGGTTCCACTGTAGAAAGAGGAATCACAGTTCTAAAAGGCCAATTCAAATAAGTAATACTATAAAAAAGGCAAAAATATAGTTAAATTGGTTCACATCTACAGTAACTAAAAATGTTGCAACAAAATAAGTAATAATGTAGTCTGTGAGAAACAGCAATACTTTGCCTGCTTAAAGGGACAATGACATTTTTTGTAGGGCTATATAGTTAAATAAGTGTGTTCCCAATGTTTGGAGATGTTTCTTTCAAAAGTTCTTTAAAAAAATAACTCAACATTTTTCTAACAGCTTAAAGGGATAGTAATGTTTCATAATAAAAGCATCTCTAATGAATCATCATAGTATTTGGACTTTGGAGAGTGTTATTTCATTGCTGTCAGAGCTGTAGTTCAAGAGTAATTGAATCATAAAGTATTCCCTCCCGCCCCTTCTACTGATGTAACACTGTTCAGCCAGATCAGAAGGGAGGTGCCCAGGTAGACTGCAGAGAGGGACAATCTTCAATTAAGATAAGGGAAAACCCTGAAAAACTTGTCAAGGGGGGCAGGGCTTTCATTGTTCTCATAGGAAGAAGAATGTCCCCTGTCTGTTATCTGTCTGGTCTATGGACCAGATTCCACATCTGAGAAGAGATGGCTTACACTAGGTAAAATGGGCGGGAGGGGAAACTTTGCTTGTGAATATCTCTCAAACCATAAAAGTTTGAGAGATTAGACATATTGTTCTACATGTTTTTTTAATGCCTACAAAATAAAATAAAGATAAAAGGAAGTATTACTATCCCTTTCAGTTCAAAATGTTTTGAAGACAGGTGGTGCTGTTGCTATGTCCACCTATGGGAAATTTGTGTCCAAGACACTCCGCTTTTCAAAGGCAACAATTACAACAGAACCATGGATGGTGATATTGCCTCCATGCAGCACCAAATGCAAATGAATGCTTGTGCTGCACTGCTATAGATCATACTGGTCCACATTTATCAACAACTCACTGGCGTTGCAAGGGTGATTTTTTTTTTTTTTTTAATCCTTGCATTGTTAACTCCTTATTTATGAAGTGTCATTCATCTTACAAGAAAATAGAGGGACCTAATACCATGAAAAGAGTGCAGCCTGAAAATGGAAGTATGACTTTAGTTGGATTTACAATTGTGAGTGTGTTCATAAATTTATTATTTTAAAATACACACACTTCTTATTTTTATGAAGATAACACTTTCAATAAAATTCCAATAAATATCCCCAGAAGCAGGAACCTTCACAATTTCTGCATGTTTTTCATTTTTCCATAATTTGTTCAAGCATTTTGCATGATGAAAGAAAAAAATTACTCAAATTTATGAACACAATTGTATTTTGCTTCTTGCTTTTAATATTATTTTGGGAAACCAAGCACCTGATGATTTCTGAGAAAAACAAGTTACTCAACTGTGTCATGCAAAATCATTGCTGAGTTCAGACAAGTCTTATGCATAAAAATTTGCATATGGACCAAAAAGAAGTCAGAAATGTAATGATATTAAATTTACATTTGAGTGTGTTAAAAGGGCCTTTCTTGTAAACCAGTGCAGTTTAGGCAATGAGCCGATGTTCTTTACAGAAGGAGAAAAAAACAACTGCAGGGGTCATCATTAGGATTATGTTCACACTGGTGACAAAAGCACTGGAAACCCCCCCAAGGTATATATTTATGGTATAGTTACCAGTCACATGGGTTCTGTTTATATGAGTGACTGTCACCGTGATGAGGCAGGGAAAAGAAGTATGCTGCCGTTTTCCTGCAATCAAGGATGATAGCAGGGAAGTTTCAGTATGAAACATGAGCACAGTGGCTTAACAAACAACTGAGCAGATGTTTGCACAGGCGATTGGATCTTAATAGGGTGCAAGTCTTTGTCCAATCACTGCGAACTACACGTGAGCATGAGCCAATCATGTCCGATGTACAGTATACCTGCCCACTGCCCATCTCACATATGAAACATTCCCTGAGATCAACACTTGTGGCAAAAATTGGGTAATTTTACTTGATGGCTGCCTTTTTCCATTTTAAACAACTGTGTGGACATAGCCCAACTCAGTGACAGCCAAGAAAACATCACAGTATCATGGAAATTACTTTGTGACACCATTGATATACTTTCATGCTTATAGCTCAAGCTGGCACAAAAAAAAAAAACAACTTATGTTTATGTGGAGTTGGGAGTCCTTGGATCAGCTTTCAGTACCTCTGCTTTTTGAAACAATGGGGAATAATGATTTTAGCAGAATACTAAAGGAAATATTTGGAGAATCAATACTAATACACTCATGGATCTCTAAGGTGTCCCAAATATGCCTAGAATGAAACAATCAAATTAGATAATGCTGTTCTGGAAGATGTATTTTACCCATAGGAAAAAAAACAATATATACTTTTGGTTGATGTAACTGTTAATTGACAATCTGTTTGGAGAAACCATAGCAGCAGAATGCTAATCTACATAATTACAAGAGCAGGCACTCATCCTTTGGAGTAGTTTTCCACAAGTAGTAATTCAGTATATACACAGGCACTTAATACTGGAGTTTTGTATAAGGGAAAGTATCACTTAATATGAGAAAAATATATATTGCAGGATTTATCCAGCTAAGAGAGATCTTATTCAAAAATTATTGCAGATTAAACTTGCATTTGTTTTGTGTATTACTTCCATGACCTGAAATTTTATTGTGGAACTTATACAAATAGATCGTTGGAAGGAACGAAGATGGGAGAGATCACCACAAACAACCATCCCACAGCAGCTCAGAACACCCCCACTTAAAAAGACAGAAATACAGTATGACATAAATATATCTAAGCACTCATGGGACTGTTAATTAAGATTGATGAATAAATACAAATTATTTATTAAAATAGAGTGCGCAAAATAAAAAACAAAAGAAATAATTCAATTCAACACATGTATTCTTCTCACAACAACAGTACTATATGTTTGATAAGTATCTATGTTGGGCATACGAAGATGAATGACAGAGAGAGGATTCTTACGTACCCAATTCCCCCATAATAATCAACGTATCTGTTAACCACTTATAAAGTGTTCTCAACCAAATATGCTAAACAGTCAAAATCTGCTAGGAAAAGGGACTCCAGCATTACCCGTCACTCAATAAACCCACGACCAATCACTAACTTCATATGCCCAACATAGACACTTAACATTATACTTCTCAGTACTGTTGTTGTAAGAAGTAGCAATTTGTTAAATTGTATGATTTTTTTATATTTTGAGCACTATATTTTAATAAATCATTTGTATGTATTCATCAGTTTTGGATTTGATTAACAGTCCCATGAAAGCTAATATATATTTATAGGTTTATTGTGCAACTGTTGCTACAACAGTCTTTGAACATCAATTGTCAGTGGCAATAACCCACCATAGGATGCTGTAACAACAGCTCCACTGGCGTATGTCAGTCCATGGAAGTACTACATCCAAACAAATGCAAGTTTAAGCAGTAATGACTTTTAACAAACATGTCTTCGTTGTAGTACAATTGTTTTACTCAACAGGATAACCCTTATAATATATACATTTCCCCTATTACTCAATAATTTCCCTTTAAACTTTGCCTTTAACCCTTTGCATGGAATACACCCTGGAACTCAGAGACTTAAACCCTCTTGCATCTCGAGGGGTCTGCAATGTGTTGCTTTTGTCATCTTTGGCATGAGGGGAGCCAAAAATACAGTATTGATGCCTAGTTTCTAACAGACAGGCACTTTACATTTTTTTAAACAAAGCCTGTAATTGTAAGAATTCTATATTAACTCTTTGTGTGCCAGAGGGGTGTGCAACGCATTGCAAAGCAATGCATTGCTTACCCCTCTCGCACTCAAAGAATTAAAGGGGGGAAAAACAAACAAACCTGTTTTAAAAGACAAGCAAAACTAGATCAAACGTTCTTAATTAAGTGTAATTTACTTAAAAATGCAATCAGAAAATATTCACGTTGATAGCAGATACTGCAAATAAATACTTTCGCCCCACCAAATCTAGTAAAGGCAAAAATACCTTCATTTAAAAAAATTATTGTACAAAAATACTGATTGAAAATACCAGCAGTTTATAGCATTGCCCCCAAACATTAACTGTTACTAATCAAAGCACCGATAAAGGGGTTAACCCAGGCTGAGCTCTCTTACTGATGAAAGCTTTAAGTTTACAAGTAGAATCAATGACTCCTTTAGTGCTTATAAGGTAAGTAGATAGGAGCTTAGAAACCAAAGACCTATCCAGAAAGAAACAATGAACCAATTTTACTAAAGAGCCACCATAATCCATTTTTGTTGTTAAAGAGTTCTGCAGTGTGTTGCCAGACCATCTGGCAGCATAGGTTTTAAAATTCTATTTAATTCATTTTAAATAGATCAAAATGCTAATACCTGATTTTTTAAAAATCTATTCTATTGCACCTATAAAACATTTTTTTTTTTAAAGCTATAATTGTTTTATTCTCTCTCCTCGATTCATTTTTCCTGATGTCAGCTTCTTCTGCAGAGAAGCAGCTGAACTTAGAGACCAGGGAAAAATGGGCTGACATGGTAACCCTAACACACTATCATGCAGAGGGAGAGAGATTTCCCTCTTTATAAGTCTTTCACTATGCCATGAGCACTAAGTAAAACACATTAACCAGAAGGCACTTGGAAAGGCTTATATATACACATCTGAGCACTGTATACGATTACCATGCAATCTTCACAATGTTAGTTGCCAACCAGGGCAGCTGCTAGTCTGCACAAGGTGCCAAAAGGGAAGGGTGGCAGAAAAATAAAAAGATTATAGCTTCAAGATACCAGCATTTTAAATTGTGTATCTCTGATATCAGTCTCGCCCTTAAATTTGATAGAATAGATTTAAACACAATTAAATATAAGCATTTCTCTCCCTTTAGAAGGACAGTAATGTATCTTGATAAATTAAGCTTCAATCATTCATCATACTTTGTCAACAATGCAGAGAATTATTACAATGCTGTAATTGGTCTAGTTCATGGGTAATTAACTAATAAAGTGTCCCCCTCCCACTCCTTTTACATACATAATGCTGCCTTTCATCAGCAAGAAACCACCATTTCACTGTATACAGTACAGTATACCACAACGGATTTTGTTTGACTGGATAGAAGATTGTCCCTCTTTGCTATCAATATAAGGAAAACCCTGCCAACTCTTGACGAAGGAGAGCAGTTTTTTCCTTATGCTGACAGATCTGAGGGGAGGCAGTGTAATGTATGTAAAAATAATGGCAGGGGGACACTGTATAATTTAATTACACATGAACTAGACCAATTATGGCATTGTAATAATGCTCTGCACTGTTGACAAAGTATGATGAACAACTGTAGCTTAATTTGTCAAGAGACATTACTATGTCTTAAAGGGATAGTAATACTTCATTTTATCTTTATTTTATTTTGTAGGCATGAAAAAAACATGAAGAACGATATAAGTCTTATCTCTCAAACCTTTATGGTTTAAGAGATATTCACAAGCAAAGTTTCCCCTCCCCGCCCCTTTTTCCTAGTGTAAGCCATCTCTTCTGAGATGTGAATCTGGTTGTAAGACCAGACAGATAACAGCAGGGGACATTCTTCTTTGTATGAAAACAATGAAAGCCCTTCCCCCCTTGACAAGTTTTTCAGTTTTTTCCCTTATCTTAATTGAAGATTGTCCCTCTCTGCAGTCTACCTGGGCACCTCCCTTCTGATCTGGTTGAACAGGGGTGGGATACTTTGTTTGTGAATATCTCTTAAACCATAAAGGTTTGAGAGATAAGACATATCGTTCTTCATGTTTTTTTAATGCCTACAAAATAAAATAAAGATAAAACGAAGTATTACTATCCCTTTAAAGAACACCTTCCAACCATTCTATCAAATAAACAGAGTGAGAACAATGTAAAAAAAATACTTTTTCCTTTCTATTTTTACAATGTTTCCTAATGTATAGTCTTCTGATTTTGCCTGTCTGTATTTGTAACATTATTATATTATACTGGAGAATATTTCATTATTCCTAAACAGAAGTGATTCGAGAACTATGGAGAGCATTTTTTTCCTATTTAAATACAAAAGATGCACAGGAGATCTCAGTAAAGCAAAGCTGTGTAACAGCCATGCGCTTGCTTGTTGGATTTGGTCCAAAGAAACCTGAGCCTGATTCCAAAGAAAATAAAAACGTACACTGTGCAGATCGTTTGTTGTCCTCTGAAGGACATGGGTAAAGGGCAACCCCTCATGACTAGGCCGGATCCAGTTTCCGGATCCAGAGAATGTTCCAGTCATTGTCTTGGACTTTGGAATTTCAGTTCAGAGCATTAAGTGAAAAATTTCCAGTCCTGGAATAAAAGTCACTTCTTAATTTTCGTCTTCTTTTTTTTTTTTTTTTTGGTTAGACATCACCTCTTCTGCTCCCAAATGTCACCCAAATTTAGATACAAATCTTTAAGTCCTTTCAAAGACTGGACATTTTCAGTGTAAAACGCAATGTCTGCTGCTACCAATCTGCAAAAGATAAAAAAACAAACAAAAAACAAACACATTAAATGCATGCAGAAATAGCAACATGTCCCACCACCATTTTAACCCTTTGAGTGCCAGAGGGGTAAGGAATACATTGCTTTGCAATGCATTCCGTACCCTTCTGGCACTCAAAGGGTTAACTGTTTGGATTCAAGAGAGGTCTCCTATACATTTCTTCACAATGCGTTGGACACTTCTCTAGAATCCAAAGGGTTAATATTATCCTTTGAGATTGCTCAACCCTGACTACCAAACTACACTACTTAGATAGCATGGGCCTCTAACAGTATAAGATGTAGTAGACTTTTCTTTTTGTAACAGTACATTGCATTCTTTGCTTTTCCTTGTGACACAACTGTCATAAGAAGGACTGCATGTTTTTTTTTCTGAATCACTAACAGCATATTAGACAGTAAAGTAATGCTATTGCAAGTGACAAAACATCTATGCTCATTTGTGATTCAGTTGAATGTAATGCGTTTTATTAGCGTATTTTATCAACATGTATTTTATCTCTCATTCAGTTTGAAGTTGTATTTGACAACTAACTGCTGCATAAGCCCTTTATAAAAAGTTCAAACCAACTAAAAACATAATGGCTGTTTCTAATTTTCTCACAATGCCTTTTATTAACCATTTAGCTGCTAAGCTTTTTCATCCCCTAGTCCTAAGCATGTTTTCACGCTTTTGTTATAGTATACAGTGAAATGACAATTTTTTTGGTCATTTTCTGTGAATAACACATTTACACTGTTTTTTTTTTTTTTTTTCCAGCAGGCCCTACACTTTCAGAAGATACATTTGGTTTACGGACACCCCCAGCCATAAGTGCTACAGAATAAAATCAAAACGTTTTACCCAGAATGCAACATTTTTTTTTTAAATGTGTGAGAGTGTATTTTTTATGTTCCACTATCAAATGCTTTATGATCTAAATGTAATATTCTAAATCACTAAAATCTGTGTTTTATACTTTGGTTTTCCTACATAAATTAGCAATTCTTTTTATATTTCAGGCACAAAACAAGAAATAATTCATTTAACCCTACATGTTATATAGTTCTTAAAAGCCATATAATTCCTATTTCAGGGACTGGCCTTTTGCATTTCTACCCCAAGCCTGGTATGCTATAACATTGCCAGAAGTTGTTTCCAGAGATTCTGCCAGAAGCATTTACTTATACATGTTGCTTTTCTTTTCTGTAGTTGCCTACCTGCACTAAAAAGTCAATTTTAGATGTAAAGAAAAGTCAGACAAGGTACATCATGGTGGAGAGAACACAACCCACTGCATCACATAACAGTCACTTGCCTTTCCCACTCTAGACTTTGGTGTAGACATGTTTCCAGAAGATGGAGCTAAAGCTGACATACATAGTAGTAACATACATAATAAATTAGGTTGAAAACTCATAAACCAGAGACATGAGAATTATATAGCTTTCCTGCTGCCAAATAATTTAGTTTATCAGAACTTCCTGTTTTGCCTACTAATACACAGTTCCCTTTTGAAAGAAATGTACTTAATCTTCTCTTAAAGGGATAGTAATACTTATGTTTAAACAATTCTAAAATTGTAGAGATTAAAAATTCAAAAACGTTATAGTTTGCGAGTTTGTAGCATTTGTAGTTCTCCCCTCCCTCCCCTTTCCAGGTTAATGTGCGTTTTTTATTTTTTATTTTCCCCTTCAACGATTTCAGTCTGATTTGCAATTGAATTGTTCATGTTATAGGTCACATTAAAGGTGGAAAAAGTTCTGACATGATTTATATTTGTCTCATTCCTTAACCCCTTAAGGACCGGGAAAATCTGAGGTCATTTTCCCTTAAGGACCCGGAGCAGTTCTGACCTTTTTGACTATGTCTTTATTCAACAGCGTTTTCCCTCTAAGTCTTTTATTCCACCCCCATAAATTATATACTGTTTTTTTAAGCACAAATAGGGCTCTCTTTTGATACCCCACTTATATGTATAACCCACCATTTAGTTTATTAAAATTAAAAAAGATGTTTAAAAAAAAAATGTAAAAAAATCACCATTTTTGTTTTTTCTCTTGGGATCAATTGGGCACAAAGGGTTACATTTCTATGGAGACTGCATGAAAGGTATGACCGGTCAGTCACACCTACAAAATGCGAAGTTTAAAGTGGCCACTGTCCCCCCTGGGTGAAAATCCCCATGTCCCTTTTTCCCACCCTATTTTGTCACTTTTTTATCCCTGACATTCGGCGGTGTATGTAAGTGTATTACATGGCTCCACAACAATCACACTCCCAGTTTTGTTTATTAAGGTATTTTTTTTTTTTAAATAAAATATATTTTTTTTTTTTTCAAAAAAAAAGTTTTTTTTTTTTTTTTTTTTTTTTTTAAACACAAAAGTGTATTATTGCAGGTCAGAAATTGACCTGCATTTAGCCAGCCTCCAACACCAGCAGTGAAGAGGTTAAAACCCCCAGCTGCTTGATTTTATTTGACCACTAGGTGTCTCCTCTCTACTTCTCTCTCCCTTACTTTGATAGCAAGGGAGACAGAAAAAGAGGAGACACACAGAGGTAAGCATGCGTTGTGTGCTTACCTCTGTCTCAGAATGCCGGTACATGTGATCGCTGATACATCGATCGCATGAACCGACAGAAGCAAGAAGGGCTGAGACTGAATGCCCCCGGTCTCGGAGCGCTCAGTCTCAGCCTGGAATTAATGATAGCAACGTGCACGGAGGCACGCTGCTATCATTTAAGCCATGATGGTCCAGCACCGTCATGGGTCGTTAAGGGTATAACAACCCATGACTGTGCAGGACCGTCATGGGTCCTTAAGGGGTTAACATCACAAGAACCTGGCATTTTAACAGGGTGTGTAGACTTTTTATATCCACTGTACATACATACATGCACAAAAACACACACGTGGTGTATTTGCATGTGTGTGTTGTGGTGTGTTTGTGTGTGTATTTTGCCTGTGTATTGCTTGTGTGTTGTACATGTGTGCATTGTGCATGTGTGTGTTGTATTGTGCTTGTGTGTGTTGTAGTGTATTGTGTGTGTTAATGTTTGTGTTTTTGTGCATGTAGTGCATTGTGTGTGTTAATGTTTGTGTTTTTGTGCATGTAGTGCATGTGTGTGTTTAGATGTGTTGTGTGTGTTTTGTGCGTGTGTATTTTGTGGGTGTGTGTTGTGCATGTGTGTATTTTGTGTGTGTATTGTGTGCATATATTGTCTGTGTTGTGTATGTGTGTGTGTGGTGCATGTATATATATTTTTTACTGTTTTAAAAGTTGTTAAATGTTTAGATTAAAAAATGCATAAAACTATTACAATGGAGTATTACTGATGCAGTAAAAAGTTTCAGTTTGCATCAAAGCCTCCAATGACACTCTGGTATAATGTATGATTGCACGAGAAATGAACAGCTTGATAAAAATATATAAAAGATGGGTATCCAATATATGTATATGGATGTCCCATAAATGAAAGAATAAAAGTCAGGCTCTTAAATATAGGGAGTGATCAGAGACCCCAAGCCGATGAGTGATCGGAGGCCTCACACCGACTGGCAACTCGTGAGAAGATCAACAAGGACCCAGAGCACGAGAGATCAATTTGAGCACCTTGACCAAAGTATCCTCAGGAGGACTTCCCTGGACTGACTTCTTATACCTAAGAATGTGATTTTCATTCCTTTCAAGTAAGGGGCCATCCATATAAATATTTCAGATGCCCACGATTTATATATTTTTATCAAGACGTTCATATCACGAGCAGTGATATACTACACCAATACCAATGTGCCATTCTAGGCTTTGATGCAAAATTACATTTTATACTGCATTCCATATACCCTACTGGAGATTAGTTTTATATTTATACTTTTGTGTGTGCAAGGGACATTACTAATTTTATAGGTTCAACTGTAATAGTTTTACACATCTTTTATCTATTAATAATCATATTAAAGGTGGTTTGGAGGTGCTAGTAGAAACTGGAATCCTGGCAGGCATGGACCATTCAGCAGGCCTCAAAGGGCTGAAGGGGGTGGGGGACAGATACCATGGAGCGGGCAACAGGAGAGCTAACTCTCCCTTCTGCATGCTTTATCTATGTCATATTAAGCAAAAGTGTGGTAAAATAACTGCACAATATTTATAAAACTGAATACCTTGTAAATGCATTGGAGACCTCTATAGAATCCAAGAGTTTAAACACATTAGTTAAATCAATGTAACATTCTATTTCCATGTGGTGGATTTGCTGTCCCCCAGAATTGCTCCACTTGTCATTATACATATGCCCCATTGGGCAAGAAAGAATGTCCTAATAGGTTTGAAACTGGTGTAGGCTTGTAAATAGTGTACTCTACAACCTATTGAGGCTGGTGTATTAATAAGAACAAGCATAATTCTGGGGATGCACAACAGGGGACAAATAAAATGCCCATTGATTTAAACGGGCTTTTAATCCACTGAAAGCCAGAGAAGACTCCATTTGAGAGCACTTTAACTTTGAAGGTGTTTTAAAGACCCAATTCATCTTAATACATCAGCCGCCATATCTCAAGTTTACTGTGGAAAGTACCAATACATACCCATGCTGTGGGCCCCCGTCATTTGTGACATTTAGATGACACAGCTGACTCTTCAAATGAAGTCTGTAGCTTGTATTTATTCGGAGGAACAGAGCCTGTAAAGGAGAAGAGAGAATGTGAGATATTTACTTTAAACAATACAAAATTTCAAGACAAATTGTACTGAAATGCACTCAGAAATATTTAGAGAAACTAAAATGAAATTTTCTAGAAAATAAATGGGAAGTCAAGAAAAATACAGCATGTTAGATTACTTGAATCATCAATAAAGCATCACTGTAAAAATCACTGACTGCATAATAATAATCAATAAGCCCTGGCACAGTCCTTCAAACTGTAACCCCTGGGCAAAATCAGGGATATCCCAATAATCTGAACTATCTTGGCCGTTTTGGGATGCAGTTTGTCACGCCTGCTGTAGGAAGAACGATTTTCTATATTGTTTCGCTCTTTTTTCTACATTGCAACTTTTTAATTGTTGCACTCTCTTTGAATACTTACTCTGCAAGTGCATACTATGTCAATCAAATTTCCTGTACTTTTTATTAAAATAGGGTGGGAAAAATTCCTTTAAACTGGGCTTTTAACTAGTTGGGTACTAGTGAGGGAGGGGTGATTAACTGTGCCACACACATTGCTTTGCAAGTGATGGCTGCCCAAGTGACACACACACAATCCCCTGCCCTGTACCCCAACCTGCTTCCACAGCCCATTAGCAATCACATCCCCCCCAGCAAAGTTCCACTGCCCCCCTGGTAAATAGAGATTACCAGTGTGCACCGAAATCAGGCTGGGAATCAAACAGTGAATGTGGAGGACATACACTAATTGCCAGCCTGATTCAAGGGCATGTAGTCAAAGATTCCCTATATGCACTATCTGCCCCCCAAGCCTTGTTCCACTGGCCACTGGTAGGCGTAGCCACATATACTGCTTGACCACACACACACAGACACAGACACACACAGACACAGACAGACAGACAGACACACACACACACACACACACACACACACACACACACACACTTTCACTGGCAATCACAGGTCTGCATATACACTGGCTGACCTCTAGCCTGTTTCAACTGGTAGCCATAGAATCACACACACTATTTGCTTCCCCATGCGTGTTCCATGCTCCTGACACACAATATAATATTGTAATCCAATACCTGTGGAGTACCATTTTTCTTAGGCTGGCAGTATGTTCTGAATACACTAGGAAATCCCATGGTGTTGAAACCACTTTAGTATCTTTGAAATGACTGGTGTATAAAAAAGCATGTTTTATATCCTATAATGCCATATTCTGGAAATAGTTGCGCGCACTAACTTAGAGACAGAAAGACAACCAAACCCTCATTTGATGCAGCTACTTATGTACTTTAACTTTTCTTCATTTCTCTCATTGTTATAACCATTTTAGTAAAGGAAAGCCATAGTTGAAAATGTATGAAAAATAACAGATTGCAGTTGGTGTAGTTTTGTGCTTCTGGCATCTAATATCAGCTATGTCAGGTCATACCTACATGTTGTAATTTTTCTTGGAAGAGTAATGAAGAGTAATGATTACAGTCATAAATTCCATGTTTTTTCAAAGCTATCTGTATCTTTGAGGAGGAAGAAATGTAAAATAGCTCAACTAGAGTTTCCTAGAGTTCCACCTTCTGGAAATAGTTGTGACTACCAGCCTACGGGTAAAAAGGATAGTGCCCCCCTCATTATGGGCAAATGTCTACTCTCCAAAATTGTATAATTAGCCTACTTTCTTGCATATCTGTAATGCTATGACCATTCTACTGCAGGAAGGTAATTTCATAAAGGAAAGTAGCAGGTGTAGGTTACTGTTCCCGTCTCCCCCATATTGTATGTTAATCCACAAATGAGGTACCATTTTCCTCAGGCTGTTAGCAGGTACTGAATGCAGTAGGGAAATCTATGGTTTTCAAAGATTTTTGTATATGTGAAATGTGAAAAGACAAAAAATGTACTTGTTCCTATAGCGCCATCTTATAGAAATATTTGTGTATTTGAATACCTTTGCTTCAAATCTGCAGTAGTTATTACCATTTTACTACAGGCACCCATTAAAAAAACGGGTAGGTGTAGTTTTGTGCTTTTGACACCCTCTATGGTATGTGAACACATACCTATGGGGTGCCATTTTTCTTCTAAGAGCACTAGCTAATGAATACAGTTAGAAATCCCATAGTTTGCACAGATGTCCGTACATTTGAAGAGGAGGAAATGTAAAAAAAACACACCAAGATTTTCCTTTAATGCTGCCTTTGGAAACAGTTGTGCACATCAGGCTCTGGATAGAAAGGCAAATGACCCCTCATTTGATGTGATGGGTTATTTTATTGCCAAAATTGTATGCATTGTCTATCTTTTCTTCATTTCTCACAACCATTTTAGTACAGGCAAGTTATGCTGGAAAAATCTAAGAAAAATATGAGATTGCAGTTGTTTTGTGCTTCTGGCACTCCCTACAGTATGTCAACTCATCCCAATGAGGTACCAGTTTTTCTCGTAAGAGCAACAGCTAATGAATACAATTGGAAAATCCATACTTTTCACAGATTTCAATGGTAGGGTGGAAATTTAAAAATAAAATAAACAAAAAAGCCAGTTTGTTTCTTTAGCACCACCATCTGGAAACATTTGTGCACACAGGCTTGTGGTAGAAAGGCAAGTGACCCCTCATTTGATGCTGTGGGTTATATTGTCTCCAAAGTGGTATGCTTTGTCTAAAGTTTCTTCACTTCAGAAGCAGTTATAACCATTTTAGTGCAGGCAAGTCATGTTTGGGGGGAAAAAAAATAAGAAACATCAGAGGTCCTAGGTGGTGGTGTTTTCTACTTCTGGTAACTACTATAGTATGTCATCTTATACCAGAGAGGTACCATTTTTCTCCAAAGAGCACTAGATAATGAATAAAGTAGGAAATTCAGTAATTTTCAAACATTTTAGTATATTTAAATGGGTGGAAATATTTTTAGAAAATGCCAATTTTCTTCTTTACTGCCACCTTCTGTAAACATTTGTGAGCACCAGACTAGGGGTAGAAAGGCAAGTGACCCCTAATTTTATGCACTAGGATATCTATGTTCCGTAAATATATAGTTTTATACAGTTAGTTGTTTTATCATGTAACCACTGGGATGTGCAGTTTAGTTCATAAAGGTAAAATACCATATTACACTCCTGGTAATTAGGTGTCTGTGCAGGCTACGTACATCGGTAATTGGTGATTTTTGTACTTTGAGCACTCAGGGCTTTTTCAAATAACTGAAACTTCCACAATCAAACTAAAGGTTTTTGCTGTATAGCGTTTAATTTTAGCAATTTTTTTTAAACTTTTTTTTATAATTAAGGCATCGTAGTTTGTCACACAATGCAAAAGCATCATGTAAAAGCTCATATCGTTCTGAAGAAAATAATATATGGTTTTCCATATGTGACTAGAAAGTTACCACCAGCAATCGTTCCTACAAAGATGGATAGCAAAAATGCTGAAAATGTGTCTGGCTTACAGGGTCTGAGATAGCCCATGCGCCTGACACTCAAAGGGCTGTACCTCACACTACGTAACCCAATAAAAGTGCAACCACCCCGCTTTCCCTGATCTTCCTCAGAACACGTGGTATCTCCCTGCCCTATCAATGATAGCCCCCTACCCCGCCCTGTGTATTAGATGATCGAGAGGCTTTAACCTTTTGAAAGCCAGAATTTTGTGCAACGTAAACCTGGAAGACACTGTACAGTGCTAAGATCAGTGTGGTCTCTGACACAAACTACTCACACAAAAGCATGCACACTTGCTAAAGTTAGGGCTGTGTTCAATTAGCTAAATACTTTTAAGACCTCTAGTATTAAAGGGGTTAAATGCCCTGTTTAAATCAATCAGAATTTGAGGAATTTTCATAGGTCTCCTATGCTCCAGCATTGCACCTCTTTAGCCTATTGAATAAAGCCAGTAAGGTGCAATTAACTAAACTAAAGAGATGCAGTTCTAGAGCAAAGCAATTATAATTTATTGGAGAACTGAAAATTCCCAGTGATTTAAAGGGTTAGTAATGCCCGTATTTAAGTTTATGCAGTATGGTAGATTTTAATAAAGTATCTGGAGAAAGTCCTCTCTCTCAAACCTATCTATCAAAGTCCTCTCTCTCAAACCTAATGCTGATCAATCACTTTTTTCCATGCACTGAAGTCCAGTCTATGTGGTAGTTTTCTACAAATTTGCATTTCTGAAGCCTTGCAAAGGGCACCTGTGAACTAGCACCTTGCGGTATACTTGTAAGACTGCATGTATCAACCTTACATTGTTGAAAACTAGATTCCAGTAACACCATTTCCCAGTATGGTGTGAGAATAAAGGCAGCAGGTAGAATTGCTGTAAAGACATTTTTGCCCACCCCCACCTTCCCCCTTTGAGGTGGGTGGATAGGATTACATTTAAGGACCAGATATGGGTTCGATAAATTACTTGGCAATGAGTTGCACTCCTCAATGGTCATTAAAGGGTTAATATGGGAGTCTTATTCCCCCCCAATAAGGGGGGAGGGGGTTTTGCTAAACTATATGTATGTGAGAGTGCAAGTGTGTGAGAGGAGAAGTCCAAGGAGGGTAGACTAAAAAAAATATAACTTATTTTGGGTTCTATTTTCCTTTTAACCCCTTAAGGACCATTGCCGTGCCAGGACCGTCACGGGGGTCCGGCACTTAAGGACCAATGACGGTCCTGGCACGGCATGGAGTTCAGGGCTCCCGTCGCGACTGCATGCCGCTCCGGAAGTCCTGAACCGGAAGCGTTATTAAAAAAAAAAAAAAAAATGCCCCGTGGTCCGCAAGTGCCGGACGCACAGGATCACGCTGGTCCTTAAGGGGTTAAAGGGACAGTAATGTCCCATAAAAATATTTTTTGTTTTGTAGATTAAAAAAAACGAAATCATGAGCAGCAAATCCTCTCTCTCAAATCTTTACAGTTTGAGTCGGCTGATACGAGGAGGCTCTTCAGCAGAGCTGAATAGCACGATTTAACCCTTTGAGTGCCAAGTGGGTACATTGTACAAGTTTGGACAGCTGTACCCGCTGTGCCAAGCTCGTACAATGTACCCACTAAAATGCGGTCACTGCATGAGCCGGTATAACCGGCATGCAGTGGCCGCATTTTAAAAAAAAAAAAGCTGGGCAATCGTGGGGGGACATGAGGATCACTCCTCATGTCCCCCCTGTTATTGATCTCCCAGCCGATCGCGCTGGGAGATCAATAAAGGAAGAGGAGAAGTGCAGCAGAAGCGCAGCTTCTCCTCTTCCGTCTCTCCTACCCGAACTTCCGGGTAGGAGTGGGCAGGACCGGGGGAAACCTCCTAACGTCATCGGTGACATGATCACCGATGACGTTAGGGAAGTTTCCCTTAAGCGATTCACTCCTACCGGTGGTAGGAGTGAAAGGCAGGAGAGCTTCTGCTCTCCTGCAGTCGCCAAATTGGTCTCCCAGCCTATCGGCTGGGAGATCAATTACTTGGGGGACACCAGGAGGGGTCCTGATGTCCCCCACGAGGTCTGAATACATAAAAAAACAAAAAACAAAAAAACAAAAAACCAATAGTAACCCTGTAAGTGCCGCAGTGGTCCCCAGCACATTGCTTTGCAATGTGCTGGAGACCCTTGTAGCACTCACATGGTCTTTTCTTTGGGGTTTTTTTGTTTTTTTTTTGAAAGACCTCATTGGGGGGATCAGGGGGGATCCTGATGCCCCTCAATGGGTCTATTATTAAAAAAACAAAACAAAACAAAACATTTTTTTAACCCTGTGTGTGCCACAGGGGGGGTCCAATGCACCCCCCCCCTCCTGTGGCACACACAGGGCTTCTATCATTACTTTGTTACTAGAGATTGTTGGGGGGCCATCAGGATTGGTCCTGATGGCCCCCCAACAAGCTCTGATTACAAAGTAATAATAAAAAAAAAAATTAACCCTCTGAGTGCTAGAAGGGTCCAATGCATTGCTTTGCAATGCGCTGGAAACCCCTTTGGCACTCACAGGGACATTTATTTTGATTTTTTTTTTTTTTTTTTTTAAGACCTCATTGGGGGGAATCATAGGGGTCCTGATACCCACCAATGAGGTCCATAATAAAAAAAAAGTAAAGAAAAAAAATTAACCCTGTGTGTGCCTCAAGGGGGGCCAATGCAGCCCCCCTTCTGCGGCGCACACACAGGGCATTTATCATTACTTCGTTATCAGAGATTGTTGGGGGGCCATCATGATTGGTCCTGATGGCCCCCCAACAAGCTCTGATTACCAAGTAATGATAAAAAAAAAAAATTAACCCTCTGAGTGCCACAAGGATCCAATGCATTGCTTTGCAATGCGCTGGAGACCCCTGTGGCACTCTCCGGGTCCCCTGTTTGTGGACATATATATATTTTTTTTTACTAAGACCTCATTGGGGAGAGATCAGGGGGTCCTTATGCCCCTCAATGAGGTATATAATAATAAAAAAAAAAATTAAAACACAAATTAACCCTGTGTGTGCCACTAGGAGGGGAGTTCAATGCCGACCCCCTTCCTGTGGCACACACAGGACTTTTTATCAACACTGGTAGTCACAGATCTCCCATACACACTATCAAACACTGCCCCACCATCCTTGTTCCTCTGCTCATACCCACACACACTGCCTAATCCCTCACCCTCCCACATACTTTGTTACACTTGTAGTCACAGGTCCGCACGTACACCGGCTGACGCCCTAGCTTCTTTCATCTGTTAGCCATAAAATCACACATACACTGTTTGCTTTACCATTTCTGTTTCACTGGTAGCTACGCTCCTGTAGCGTAAATTGGTATGTCAACCCACAGCAGTGGGGTACCATTTTTCTTAGGCTGGCAAGAAGTCCTCCTAGGAAATCCCACGCCATTGAACCATTTTAGTATCTTTGAAGTGACTGATGTGTAAAACAAAATTTTATTTTTTCCTGTAGCACCACATTCTGGAAATCGTTGTGCCAACTAACTTAGGGGTAAAAAGGCAAGTGACCCCCTCATTAGATGCGGCAGGTTGCCTTCTTTCCAAAATGGTATGGTTTATCTACCTTTTCTTCAATTCTGAAGGTGTTATAGTCATTTTCGTACAGGCAAGTCAGGTTTGAGAAAATGTTAGAAACATCAGAGGTTGTAGTAGGTGTAGTTTTCTACTTCTAGCACCCCCTAAGGTAGTTCGACTCATACCAATGGGGTGTCATTTGACTCCTAAGAGCACTAGCAAACAAATGCAGTTGAAAATTCCATGGTTTTCACAAATTTCAGTACATTTGAAGGGGCAGAAATGTAAGAAAATGCCTTTTTTTTCCATTAGCGCCACCTTCTGGAGGCATTTGTGCACTCCAGGCTTGAGGTAACAAGGCAAGTCACCCATCATTAGATGCGGCAGGGTGTCTTCTTTTCAAAATGGTATGGTTTGTGTACCCTTTCTTCACTTCTGTAGTTGTTATAACCATTTGTGTACAGACAAGTAATGTTTGAGAAAATGTTAGAAAAATTTGAGGTTGTAGTAGGTGTCATTTTGCACTTCTAACGCCCCCTGAGGTAGTTAAACTCATACCAATGGGGTGTCATTTTTCTCCTAAGAACGCTAGCTAATGAATACAGTTGGAAATGCCATGGTTTTCACAAATTTCAGTACATTTGAAGGGGCAGAAATGTAAGAAAATGCCTTTTTTTTCATTAGCGCCATCTTCTGGAGGCATTTGTGCACACCAGGCTTGGGGTAAGAAGGCAAGTTACCCCTCATTAGATGCGGCAGGTTGTCTACTTTTCCGAAATATATAGTTTTATATAGTTATTCCACTGTTTTAGGGTAGTTTTACCACAAAAACCCTAGAATGCGCATATTAGTTTATGAAGTTGAAAATGTCATTTTGCGCTGCTGGTGATTAGGGCTCTACGCTAGCCATGGACGTAGGTAAAACTATACAAATTTGGTATTTTTTTACTCGGAGGACTCGAGGCTTTTTCAAATAATTGAAACTTTTTCAATCAAGGTAAATGTTTTTGATACATAGTATGTGATTTTAGCAAAATGAGTAAATTTTCACTTTTTTTTGTCATTATGACATCATAGCTTTTTGAACGATGTAAAATTCTCTTCATGTAAGGTATCACAAGAAAGCTCAATTCGTTCTGAAAAAAACAATATATAGTTTTCCATATGTAACTAAAAATCCCCAGAGGAAATCAAGCCTAAACGGAAGGATAGCAAAAATGTTGAAAAAGTGTCTGGCCTGCAGGGTTCAGAAAATGGCCCGAGCCTCTAGCACTGAAGGGGTTAAAAAGAAATACTTCTTTGAAACGGTCTAAAAAGTGTGCTTGCAAACCAAGCATATTTTGTAGACCGTTCCAATGAAGTATTTCTTTTAAAATCAAGCTACTGTAGCTCTGCTGAAGATCCACCTGTCGGTCCCCGGACCAGGAACTCCTGCTGTCAGCTTACAGCTGTCGTTAGAAGAAAGGGAGGGAGGGGGGAACTTTAGGACTGAATATCTCTCAAACAGTAAAGGTTTGAGAGATGGCATTTGCTGCACAGATTTTTTTTTTTTTAATCTACAAAACAAAAAAACATTTTTATGGGACCGTAGTGTCCCTTTAAATGCTTCAGTACCCAAAACATATGCACTAGTGATCTGCAAAACAACAGCCTTCAAAGGGGCTCTATCAACTAAAAGCAACTTTGCAGATTTTAAGAGTTGCCAAAATCAACTGGACATTGACTTTGCCATTCTTTAATTATAAAATAATTTTTTTTTTTTTTTTTTTTTTTTTAGTTAGATTTACAGATGATGCAGATAAAAGAATGCTCTGGAGACACTGCCTGTCTTAGCTCCATATTTCCTTCCCCGCTCACTGACAATTAAGCCTTTCAGTGCTAAAGATGGTAGGCAATGAGTTGTTGAGAAGTGTCAGTGGATCGGCGAGGCAATGCAGGGCTAAGTCAGGAAGTGCCTGGATGGTATGCTTTATTTAGCCTAACCTATAATTCTAAATACCTTCAAAAGTAATTTTTTTTTTTTAAAACAAGAAAAAAAAATGTAATTCAATATACAGGTGATTTTTGATACTCTGAAAATCACTGTTTTTATTTGACCAGAGTCCCTTCAAGCATCAAAATATATACATTTTCTTAGCTATTTTTTTTTTTTTTTTATCATGGGTTTCATTTTTGTACTAGTTATTAAAGCAAAACTTTCATGTTGTATAAAGTCGCCCTACAATAATTAAGTATATGGTGACTAGCATCAGAATAGTTATAGTACATCTCAGAAGTACCCAATTCAAAAGTTATCCTTAATCTTCAAAGCCCAAAAGTCAGGCATCAGTGCAGACATCTTGTCTGCGCCCCTGCGCTGTCAGTCCCAGTGTCCTCTAAGAAGCATCGCAGTGTGCCACAAGGTAACCGGGAGGGACTGACGGTGCATGCGCGCAGACGGCACTAAGCTGGCTGTCAATCTCTAAAGATTAAGGATAACTTTTAAATTGGGTACTTCTGAGATGTAATATAACTATTCTGAAGCTAGTCGCCATATACTTAATTATTGTAGGGCACCTTTATACAACGTGAAAGTTCCTCTTTAAATATTCCTTGTACAAATGCAAATGCCACAAAAGATACTTACCTGTGTTTGTTCTTCTGGGAGAAGATCATAAATGGCTTCGTGCATTTTAGCTATTTGCTTGCAGATACTTCTTATGCACATTGAAGGAACTGGGGCTTTTACCTCGTACTATAAGAATAGAGCACAAATGGTTTAATTTGAGTTCAGCAGGAACATGTAAAAATTAACATTTCAATGTGTTATAAATTATTACAGGCACATTCACAAAATTCAAAAAGGAAAGCTAACAGCGCTAAACTAACCACAATAAATACATATAGTGAATAGAACAAAAGTGATAAAGATTAACTGGCATATAAAGGGCAGCAAGGAATGGGAGAGGGCTCTCCATTACCCCCAAACATCAGGCTATGATGAACTATGAGGTACCTTGATGGGGTGGCAAGCTTAACATAATTTTGGCCAAAATATGGACTAAATCCTCATATTTATTAATAGCTTTTATATATGCCTTGTTTGGTATCAATTGTTGTTCCTCTAGTGGCCTGTGGGGGTGGTATTTTCTGGCCTATAAGTGGTTCTGAAAGATTTTCAGTCCTCTTGTGTCAGTATACACTTGCTGCAGGCCAAGGAGGTTTCATATAAGGCAAACCCCTCTTTTACACCTTTTCAATAGAGTTGTTTCTTATTTGTTTTTAATTGCCAACATATTGGGACCTACAAGGTAGTATTCATGGTATATTTAAAGGTCCCACTACGAGTTTCCACATAAAATCTTCTCAAGAATCAGTTTTTTTGTTTTTTTTGGGGGCTTGTAGGTGTTTTTAATTACATACACATTGGGACCCAATAATTCAGTAATCATGTCATCTTAAAGGGGCCCCCCGCTCCAGTCTACGCATTTCCGTATAATACTTTCTCAAGATATTGATTTGAATTTAGACACAGTTGTATAGGTGTATTAGAGTAATTACTTGTCAAACTATGAGGTGCCTTGACAGGGTGGCAAGCTTAACATAATTTTGGCCAAAATATGGATTAATCCTCATATTTATTAATAGTAATTATATATGCCAAAGTTAGGGCACACACTTGCACACTGGTATAGAGGAGAGCAGGATTGTTCTTTTTCTTCACATTCACAAAATTAACTGGGTTTTAATTTAATAGCTACAAAGGCTGTGTAACTAGGATTTAAAATGTAATGCACTTAATTTCCCTCTCATATTATCCAGTAGTATGTCTTAAACGAGACGTATTACCTGATAATATCCTACCTTAATTCATTATAGCCCAAAAAATCCCAATTGCACCTATGAATTTTACCCTGTCCCTCTGTTCAAAAGATAGCATCTTCAATCAGTCCAGGAGGGCATGTCAATTCAGGCAGGTATGAGAGCTGCTAGTAGGAACACAAATGCAAATGGTAATCTTAAATCTTTAAGGACTGGCGGGATATGCAACACATTGCTTCACAATGTGTTGAGCACCCCTCTGTAATGCTCCCACAATCATGGATACAAATGCAGTTTCAACTGCGATCAGAGAACAACTTGTGAGTGGCTTGAGACTACAATTCCTACAAACCAGGGTGGATCAACAGGAGATGCATGTGTATGGATGAAAATTGGTGAAATTAATTACTCAGGTAACATATACCTTAGATATTTTCATCTGTTGGGATAAGTGGAACTGTGTTTGCAAGATACAGTTGTGATATACTGAGTGGATGTGTACTAACAGCTATTGCTTTCATTGCTGCACCAGCGATTATGCGTGCAATGATGCTTATTTGAACTATCTTATGTGAGCTTAAACTTGTCTGCTTTATATGTTGCATATAGCATCACCTTATATAATGTGAATGCATCATCCATTGCTTGTTTCTATTGCTATGTGGAATTAATCCATGAGATGTTACTGCTCTATGCAAATTATGCCTTTCTTCAATGCTGACACGTCAATATAAACCAGTGAGATACTGCCTCTCTATGCAAGTTAAGTTTGTGTGCAATGTTGACATACTTTATGGACAGAGCCTTCATCTACTGTACTGCTCCATGTGGGTTATTTGACTACCAGACAGATTTCATGTGTTAAGTCGTAACATTTGGAGACTGGTTTGATATTATTTGGGGCGGCGCAACATTTTTGCTTGTCATGTGGCAGGGATGTACGCACTGGTGGCCGAGTGATACCTTATTATATATTTTATTTAAATGACCCATCTCTGAAGTCGTTATGATGAGCGGTTGCAGAGATATGTCCCAAACTGTAAAGTCCAATAGAAGTGAATGGAGCAATGGCGTCTACGCGGTAAAAGCGCCCAACACAAATTTTGCAAAGTTGTAACTCAGAAGTAAATGTGCACCAAATATTACTAAAACATGTCACTAGACCTCATAAACACTGAACCCAGTATGGGAAGTGCCAACCCCCCCCCCCAAAAGATGCTAAACCAGCAGCCAAAGGGTTAAGTTTACCATAGAAGCTTGCTCCAAAACACCCAACAGACATACAGATAAACCCAATGAGTGCAGGAGTGTGCAATAGGAACTCCAAAGGAAAACCCCTGTGCAGAGGGGGCACTGTGGGACATTGTGGACCTGCAGCACTCAAAGGGTTACTCACTTTTCCTGCAGATCTTCTGTCGTCAGATTATCATGTATTAAGAAGACGCCTCAGTGGGCAACTCCCGAGAAAAGAACTTGAACCCAAGATTTTCCCCACAGGGCTTACGGTCCACAAAAGTACCTGGATACTGAGCTAGCCACATCTAAGTGCACTGTCAGTTATGGTAATCCACCTAATGGTGGTATTCCATATCTAACAGAAAAATAAAACATTAGCTAAAACTATAGCAAAACTGTTCTCTTGCCTGTGTCTTCACCAAGGAACAAATCTTAAACTGAGTAGTGTTTGCTACTGCTCTGGTTTCCAGCACATTTCTAACCTTCTTTCTGGTTCTGACCAAGTTCCCTGAACTGTTCTGGTGTTCCATATGCCTCCCCATCCATATAAACTGGCATCAGTCGTTATGATTTCATACCAAGGATCGATTAAGGATGTCCCTTTTTGTAGATCCTTCAACCTCCATTCAGTTGAGTCCGTTAAGGGAAAAAAACAAACAAAAAAAAAACAGCCGATGGCGGTTTTTAAAGCATAGTAAGCCATTCAATTAGCCGTCTTATGAACAGCTAATGGCAGTTTCAAAATCACAACAGACGATAGTATTACATCCATTGAGAACTATGGAACATATTTGCTTGGAGGCATTCAATTGTGGTGACAAACATTTTATGGATGAAATTTTGCACCCAGTTTTTTTGGCCGTACACCACACAACAGACAAAAAAAAACCAAAAAAAAACCAAAAAAAAAAAAAAAAACACCGTCAGACAAAATACAGCAGAGAAACAGCAGCTCACAAAACACACCACATAGCATAAGTCCAGAAATGGCAACATTAACCCCTGCACAGCCAAGCAAACACACCAACAATGCCCATGACCTACAAACAAGTCACAAACAACAAAAACCTAGCAACACTACAGGGACAATGGCCTCACAAAGCATACCAACACAAGCCATCACAACATAGCCAGGAACAATGGGTGTTAAGACACAACATGCACACCTGTCAATCCAAAGCAACCCAAGCTCACCTGTGCAGCATCACCAGCCGATGGAATCACAATATGCACCTGACAACATCATGCACACACCTGTCAACTACACAGCAATCATAAACAGATGAGAAAGAAAGCAAGACGCACATCGACAAACACTTACCTGGACAACAAAAACCTTCCATTGGTCACTAACAACCTCATGACCATGCCTGGACAACACCCCACCACTGTCTTAACCCCTTAACGGTCATAGTACGTCAAGGGTTGATTTGACTTAACGACCGATGACGTACTATTACCGTCATCGAATTCAGGGCTCCACCCGTGGCTGCACGCCATTCGGGGAGTCCAGAACGCAACGAAGCAATAAAAAAAAATTGCTCTGTGGTCGTTCAGTCATGTCCGCGTCCGGATTCCCCGGTTGTTAAGGGGTTATTGGAATATCTCGGCATCCTCAGATGTGACGTGTTTACATGGAGACCACTCAGAGAGTGAGACAGATTACAAGTATGTCAGCATACCTATTCCTGTGAAGATAGTGGAGACAAAGTTGTGCAAGGGCTAGGGAATACCATCCTACCCCAAGCACATCTGTTGATGGTGATGTCCGGCTGGAGAGTCAGACAGGAGCCAATCTCTACCTGGCAGCAGCACCACAGCTACCACAACTGGATCTCTGACAGCTGCCACAGGTACCTGTGGAGCAGCACACGGATGACAGATGTCCACACAGACTCAGGATATTATGCACAAGGGTCATGATCCTGGGAATGAGGGATGTTGAAGTCAGAGACCACTACAGGTTGACATCGCATGGCAGCATCCATTTATATGAGGTGATCAGAGATGACATTGATCTCATTTACAACACCAACAGTACCTAATCCACCTTGCAGAAGCTTATGTGTGTCATCCAGTTCATGGCAAGTGGATGCGCTCCCTGTCTCGACATGTCACTCCCTTTCCACAGGCAGTGGCAGCTATGGGTGTAAACCATGACTCCAAACACAATTACCAAATCTTCAAACACAGGCACAGGAGCGCTACAGTGGGGCACATGTCAGAACAGTGAATACCACTGAACGCACCTTCAGGCTCCTCCAATCCAGATACAAGTGCCTTGATCACTGTGTGGGAGCTCTTCAATATGCACCAGGAAAGGCATGAGATGTCATCCTAGCTGTGGACACTAGGATAATCAAGGATATGGAGCCACAGCACCCCAATGGAAGCCCCTGTTCTCTTGCAAAGGATGAATATACCTTGAGACAGGTTAATCAGGGACTACTTGCCTTGTGAGCATAACGCATGTATGACCATGATCAGGATTGCGGAATGTGTGCAAACACACTCACACAAAACATAATGGTCTGTTTCACTCCACAAGATTAATGATATACACAACCACAAAACTGCCTGTTACAGCCACATAGCTGCTACAGGATATAATCCATGCAGCACCTATTCCAAGGATGTGCCATATTGAGGGTGTGGATTCAACTAGCACATGTCACTCCCTCGGCCATGATGACATTGCCACTTCAAGGATATCATCCATCCCTCTGAACAAAGGTAAACTACAATGCCCATGTTCATCATATTCCTTAGATTAACTGATAGTGCTGACCTGTGTATGTATGTGTTTGTGGACGTTGCCACGTCAACACCCTCTGTCCCATGGTGTATGGTTCACATACTAATGACGTGCAGGTTGGCATCTCCTTGTTCCTAACCTTATGGGTTCCACAGAGATAACCAACCCACTGCAAAGCAATGGGTTTTCTACTTCTCAGAAATGCAAAAGGTTAATAGGATAATGATGCTTCATCCTTTGCATGACAGAGACGGTACAGTTTCAAATCGTGTCATCCCTTCCCACAGACATCCATGGAATGTTCAAATGACCATGGTGAAACGTTGACTCCACTTCATAAAGCTCACCCCCTGCTGCTCTTTAGTCCTGGTGTTTACTCATTTGGAAACTTTCTTCGCACCCCCTGAAAAAATTTTAAGTATTACAAAAGATAATGTAGATTTGTATGAGTTTCCTCAGATCTAATGGGGTGTACAGCAATAATGTTCTTCTTCAGTGTTCAAAATCCTCTTGGAGAAAGTATGAGCATCTCAAATTAGATCAATAAGCAGCATGTTTTAGGTATAACTTAGCCTTTGCTTGCTTCTAGAAGTATTCAATGCATATTGGTACAATACAAAAAATGTTTATGCTCCAAGGAATTGCTAAACATAATAAAGGAAGCCTATTACCATCAATATGTCTTATTTTTAATTTTGGATTAGCCATTTCTCCAGATAGCAAAATGGTTATGTGTTCTTTATCTGTTATACTCATGAAAGTATGTCCCTAAACTCAGGGGTCTATCAATTAAACATGGACCACGAGTGGACTTTGAAAAGTATTGATGCAAGGAAATGATGGGGGAGATTCACTAAGGTGTGAAGAGGAGATGACTTCTCCAGTAATGTCACAGCTCCAGTTACAGTATTATTCAACTGAGCCTATGCACTGAGATTGCTCTAGTTTGAAAGATACTGCTGCACAGGCTACTTTGTATAACATAGGAACTGGAGTGATAGCACTAGGGGAGTCATCACCACCGCATCAAATCCCTATCACACCTAAGTGCATAACTCCCCATGTTCAACCTGCATAGTGTAATCAATTGAGCAGACTACTGGCATCTTCATGATCCTGTCTTGTAGCCTAACAACACTGTTATCAGCAATTAACCTTGGATTACTAGATGTGTAATGGATTTTCCTTTTTCCTCATCAGTGTGAATCCCAGCATATGTTTGTTTGGGTGATATATTCCGTCAAGTGAAAATTTAACCAAAAACATGTCTGGCTAATATAACCCTAATAATCACACCAGCTGATGGAACCAAATGTGGACAGTCTGTCACCTAGTATGCCAAGAGGTAGCTGTCAGTTGTTCAAGTTCATCTCACATCACTGCCACACAACATCTTCATGTTATGTTTTGCTAGGTGGATTGTGAATTTAAATTGGACAACAGTGTATGTGATATGTTTATGATTACCCATGGCACCCCACCTTAAAACCAAGTAATATGTGCAAGAGTTGTGTTCACTGCATTGCTTTACAACGCATTGAAGACATCTCTGCAACTTTACCTGTTAGAAAACAAACATTCAGTGACACAAATCGGATGAATCAACGCAAATTTATTTGGGGAAGGATGACAAATAGGGCTTTATTTCTTTTTGGGGGGCAGTGGAAGGGTCTGAAGAGGTGGATGCTCTCACCAGTCGTCTGATTACTCTGCGTATTTGTGGTGTTGCTGCAGGGGTCAACATGGAGGGGGAAGATAGTGCAGTGGACCACTCTGTGAATTGCTGCTCCCTCTCCATTCTCAGATTTTCCCTGAGATTGTTTTCCTTCATTTCCAACAGCATTTGTCCCAATATGACCATTATCCCTGTCCTGAACTGCCGAATCGCCTTCATCAGGATTGCCACGTGGGATTCCTGTGCATGGCGGGTGTCAGTGTTCCTTCCTGCATCCTCCTCAGGTACATTTTGTCATCTGGTACTCCCTGAGTTGCCTTCTCTGGATGTTCAGGCACTCTTCATCCCTCTCAATGGTCTGGCTACCTGTGGAATGTGATATGGCTGGAGATGGTGGACTCACAGGTGCTGGCTCTTTAAGATCCTCTAGCTGTTCATGTTGGACACTGGGTTCTTCGGTGTGTTGGGGTTCTTCCAGTGCTGGTGGCTAGGTTTGCTCAGGGGCAGGTGTCGTGGGGCCAGCATGTGACGACATAGAGGATGCCTGTGACCCTACCACATCTATGGACTTCGTACAAGCAAATAATTGCTGTTTCTCTGGATGCAGATGTGGTGGGGGTGTAAAGTTCTCCTGTTGCTGCAGGACCTGTGGCTCCCCAATCAGACCGAAGTGTTCACAGTTCAGTGGGCATGAGTCATATGGAGGCTACTGGTAGCTAGTTCCCTCCAACCTGGGTGTGGGGTCATACCTGGGCCCATGCTGTGGCTCCATCCAGGAGGGTAGCTGTGGCTGTGGTTTGGGCCCATATGACCCATATTGTGGCATCCAGTGACTTCCAGGTGGTGGTGGGGCCATTAAATAATGTCCTGAGCAGGACGGAGGCATCCAGTAGGTGAAGGGTGTTGGCGGCTGGCTGAACGCCATGGTTGGTGGAGGTGGTGCTGGTGGAACTGGTGGGGATGGGGACACCTTGCTTATCTCCTCTTCTTGCTTCTCAAGGGTGAAGTCACTGGGGGAGAAATTATATGCCTCCGCCTCACTGTACTCCTACTGTGCTGCAGGAGTGCATACTATGTGGAGAAATTACATGGTGTGATTAATAATGTAAGCAATGACAAGATGGATGGAAGAAGATTACACTGACATGTGGATCCTTGAGTGGCAGGATGGTGTCCAATGCATTGTGCGTTGCGATGTATGGGATACCACATTAGCAAGCAATGGTTGATGAGCTTGATAGAATTCCTGCACATCAGACCTGTCCAAGTTCAGTCCTCAGGGACACCAACAGGCCAAGATGTAAGGATTTCCCTGATTAAGCACAGGTGACTTGATTGGTAGCTCATTCATTTTGACTGACCCACCTGTGCATAATCAGGGATATCCTTCAATCCTGGCCTGTCGGTGGCCATGGAGGACAAAAACTTAGACAGCCCTGCTGTACATTGATTTAAGCAACCTACAGTAGTTGATGTTTGGTTATCATATGAGTGCTGACAAGAGTGGATGGCCCCCACTCTTCATGCAATAACCAAAGCTTAACCATCACAGTTCAACTGAGAGCATACACAACACATAAGCCTAGGGAGCAACAATATTATGGCCTCACACCACATCCATTTCCTTCCTCTCCATCCCCACCCCACAGGATACATAAGATTTCCAGGATATTTAATCTACTTAGTGGTCATTGTTTTTGCATTGATTTGCTTTGGAGCCCTAGTGTTTTTTAGTTTGAGGCCTGTGTGTTGGACATGCAATCAGTTGTCTAAGTGGAACTGTGATATGTGAACTTATCCCTGTGGACTAGTGCAATGTACCCTTGTTGTATTGTGTTGGTCGTGCCAGAGGGGTAGCCAATGCGTCATGGACCAATGAGTTGATCATCCCTCTACCACTCAAGGTGTTAGGTGCTGACCTCCCTCTAGCTATATGTTTAACACTGTGGGGGAACATGACAGAGCTTCACATGACAACGTGATGACAAGCATCGTCTGTGTGGAGCGGGTAGCATGAACACAGTAACAAGGGGGTTAAAGATGGACTTTGACAGGATTTGTTCTGCTGTAGCCTTCACATTTTGGCTTGGATTGTCCAGTATTTTGTCCTTGTTTGTATCCTCTCAGAGCTGTGTTGGTGCAGTTGTGTGAATAAATGCTCGTAATGTGTTCTGGTGTCACTGTGTTGGGCACAGTAGGTATGAGGGTTTGTGTGGTGCGTGGTTATGGAATGATGCACTTACTGGTAATGTGGTGGATGCGGTCATCCACAGTATCTGATCCTCCAGGGACCCCCCTCAACAGTTGTTGCCTACACGTTCACCATGAGCATCTCTACCCAGGTGTTAAAGGTGATTTTGGAAGGGGGAATCATCTCTGGTACCTCGGGTTGCATGACAACCTCTCCCATTTTCTTTTTCACCAGCCTCTTACAATCACCCCACTGCTTGATAGAGTCCAGGGCCCTCTGCCCGGTGGAGACTGTGTTCACCTGGTACAGCACCGGTTGCCAGGCAACCTTCTTCAGAGCCTCCAGACAATTGTCCATCTCTCTCGGGAACAAGATGTTCTCCCTCTTCAGAATGCTCTGGACAAGGACCCTATTATCCTTGTAGGAGCATTTCAGGTCTTGCAACCTGTCTTCAACAGCTCCAGCCTGGGATGTGTCAGAGCTGTGGTTTGAATGGCCTGCCTGCGCTGCCACTGACTGTGGTGTGATCCCCCAGAACCTACGAATCATCCCACTGACACAGCTGTCCATGGCTTCTGTGTGCCTGCCTCTGGTTGGGTCTCCCTCCACCCACCTGATTTCCCTCTTCTTCGCTGATCGGGGATGCCTTGCTCTCCTTCCTTCTCTCCCCATCCCTCTCTCAGCCTATCCTCGCCATCATGCACCAACTGACACTCAGGCACTCACACAGGCCCTCACAGATACACACTGTCAAAATAAAAGATTAAAATTGTGTAACTTTTTTAGCCCCTTATGAACCAGCGGTCCAGGAAGGTTACCTTCCCTTAAGGACCGCTTTGACCCTTGCCGACGTGCCGGTACACATGCCCTGTTACGCATACCGGCACACCGCTTTGTGGCATAAGAGACCGCTCTAGTATTGGAGCGGTCAATTTTAGGCCCCATTTTTACTTACAGCGCTCCAGGTAGAGAGCTGTAAGTAAAAAGTATGTGACGTGTTATGACCGTCACTGGTGCTTAAGGGTATAAGGACTGTGACGGTCATAGCACGTCATCTGGTCCTTAAGGGGTTAAACAAAACAAGAAAACTGTGCGTGTGTTTAGATGCGTGTATGGCAAATGTGCAAAGATGTATTATGTGTAGGTATTAGTGTAACTCTCTCAGCTCCCAAATCCTTCTACCTGTCTCCAATGTAAGTCTCTCTCTCTTGCTCTATCATTATCCTCCTCTACTGGGTCCTGTGTTCTAGCTCGCCAAAACTTGATACAGAGGCAAGGAATGTCAGTTATTTTTGGGTATATATAAGTGTCTCTGAATGTATTTGATACTTAGGCTGTTGTGATTGGCTGCGAGTTTGAACTCGTGTTGACAACAATCAGCGTCACTAGATAATGTTGAACATTATCTTTTCCTTCTCATTAGACATATTGTATGTTAATTATCGGCTGATTGGGAAGCACTGTGAGGTGAAAAAGGTGCTATACAGGTAGGGTGACCAGACCTCACCTTTAACCGGGGACACATATGAATAATACATACTGCAGGGCTGCTTTGAGTTCAGTGCTGTCCTGAAATATGCCTATTTCCTATGTGTCCCCGGTTATAGGGAGAGTCTGGTCAGCCTATACACAGGTTTTTGAGCTAGGTGGATTTGTTGGCCCTACACACCTTCTTGTAGACTACGTATTTAATTTGAGGTAATTTAAGTACTATTACTGAATGTTGGCCTTTTTAGCCTTAATGGCGGTTTTAACAGACTTGAATTGAGGCCTTCTTTGTCCACCAAATCAACTCTGTATGCTCTTGGATAACTGGATTTTTTTTGTGGTGTATTCAAATGATCTCAGTTCCAGAACTTTAGAAGATGGCTCTGCAACGCTCTTGAGTGAAATCTTGCTCAAGGGTCCACTTTGATGGTTGATGTCAGTACCACAAGACACTACATGCATGATTGGGCCTGATGCATCTTTTCTGATCTGAATCTTAGGATTCTGCTTGTTATTCTTTGAATGTTTTCTTCTGACAAAGTTACATCCAACTGTTTTTCTGTTTATGTTTAGATTAGGTGTCACATTCTGGGATGGAACAAGGCTGTTTTTTCTATGAAACAAACCAGCCTAGGATGGTCAGGTGTTCTATCATCATATAGATATGGTATCTGGATTGCGACCACAATTAAAAGGTCATCTGGGTAAGGAATAATGTTATTCCTTGTTATCTGAGAGGTTCTATGGCTGATGCTTTAACCTTTGTGAATACCCTCAGAGCTGTGGACAGAACGAAAGGGAGAGCCTTGAATTTATACTGTTGACCTATCAGGGCAAATCTGAGAAGCTAGCAGTTGCAAAATTTCACAGGAATGTGATAACAGGCGTCCTTTATCAGGAAACTGTTGGGATACACTGACCTGGTAACAGATGTTACTGTCTCCGTCTTGAAATGACCCCGAATCATATTGTTTTTGAGCCATTTTGGATCCATGATTGTTCTGAAAGTTCCAGATGGTTTTGGAACCACAAACAAAATGGAATAAATCTCAAGGCCCTTCTCTGAATGAGGGACTAACACTATCAACAGCTTTCTTGACCAGCTGAGCCACTGCATCTCTGAAACCCTTTGTCTTCCTACTGTTTGATGGGATTCAGGATCGTTTGAAAACATGAGCATATCGGGTCTTCCTAAATTCTAGCTGATATCCCGCTTTCAAAAGAAGTTGATGAATTTCAGGTACTCTGAAAAAACTGCAAATGACCCCCTACCTGTGCTGAAAACAGGACTCCTGCATATTATAAGATTTTTTTGAAATGGGGCTTTCTGGGGTATGCCTTCCTGTATTCCCCAATATGTGGTTGTCAGGGTGCCTGCTTCCTCTGGTCATATTGTGTAAGGGATGGTTTTTGGTGATCTCCTCATGGTTAGTTGGGGGTTAATGCTCTGCAGTCATGTAGCTAGCAACAGAGAGGCAGGCAATGCCATCTTCAGTTACGTAGTGTTTACGAGAGGCAGGTTGTGCCATCTCCAATTGTGCAAAATTCAGTGTTATATAACCAAGCAAATACGCATGCGTAGTGTTAGACATACCTTGCATACCTTTAAGGGTGTAGTCTGTATTTACCCTATAATCAACACTGTTTTTGCTTAGAGCGATTTGGGACGAGAGAGTGTGTACCTGGATCTCAAGTCTGTTTGTTTACCTGTTTAACGATACTACGGAGCTTTGTGTGGAGGGCTCTCCCACACTGATGTACAGCTCGGTAGCCAAGTATCTTGATTTATTTTATATCTCCGCATGTTCAATAAACTGTAGTTACAGTTTCACACTGTGTTTATGTCTGTTCTTTATCTTTATTCTGAAATTCCAGACCTCTAATACAACACTTGGTACCAGAAGTGGGGGTGGAATTTCAAAGATAAGGAGTGTGGTAGTGCAGGCATGTTTAAAAAATGGAAGAAATTAACCCACAAAGGGAGTAGGTGCGAGAGGGCACCAGTGTCAACATGGGCAGAGATGGGACCGTGGTTCCCAATTGCCCAAGAATTGTATAAATATGTTAATGGGCACAAGCTAGCAGAGACGCAGAAAGCTGCTCTCAGGTTGGATTTATCTCGGTATTCTGCCGCAGAGCAGAAGGCAGTGGCACGTGCCAATCAGGCTTTAGAGGATAAATGTATTATGATGCAAAGTACTTTGCGAGAACAACAAAAAATACTGGAACAGATGAGGGACGGTTTTGCTTCGTATGTGGTCACTGTTGTGTCAAAGGCGAGAAGGAGACGGAGAGGGAACAAGGCGGTGATGTCTCCCGAGAGCACCGTCCACGTTCGAAACTTAGTGGCAGAGGAAAAATGGGGTGGGTTGTCCGATGGAAGAAAGCGAATCGGATGATCAAACAGATGCTCTAGAATATGGGGCGTGACCTATTGTTAATAAACGGCAGCGGAAAGATTTGACTAACCATATGCAAACCTCTCAGCCCCAAGCAGCTGGAGAGGATGCAGTTGCTGCACAGCCCGCTGCTTCCACTGCCGCACAGAAACAATATACAGAGGAAACATGGTCCTATTCAGCTACAGAGTTAGCAGAATTAGGGAAGGCATACAAACAAACTATGCATGAAAATTTGTTAGGCATGACTTCTCTGTGCTTGGGACGCTAGTGGTGAATGTGTGACATTGACCAAGGATGAAGCAGTTGGTTTGGGTAACATTTGTGTAGATCCTTTGGTCAGTTTGCAAATGCAACGAGCTAGGGCCACGAATGAGCCTTTTACTTTGTTGCATTTGATGCGTGACTATATAGCGCAGGTGCATGAATATCCTATTGAGTTAATAGATCTCACACCCTGGAATACTTTGAGGGATGGAATTCAGAGATTACGAGAGATGGCATGTGTGGCTGGGCATCAGCGGATAATAGGTGAGCAAGGAAGTATTGGAGTGAAGAAAGATTGGCAAGGTCCGGATGCGGAGAAATTTGTCCCGTTGATGTGTAACAAGTTGTTGCAGTGTGCTCCTCCCAGGTATAAAGCTCTATTGTTCACTTTACTGGGTGCTCATACCTTTAGTGCTACAGTGTGTACTCAGCTAGTGGTCTTATGGGACGTTTGAGTGCACTTGACCAGGTTTAGACACAGCCAGTGGCAAAGAATCGATCCGTTGACAATAGGGCAGGTGGAGGTGGGACCAGGGTGAATATCAATCGTAAACAACTCTTTGTGGACTTGTTGGCGAGTGGGGTCCCCAAAGAGGAGATTGATGGAATACCTACAAATGCCTTGTTGAAATGATGGCAGGAATTGAAACAAACAGGGAAGTTACAAACTGCCAGACCCAAAAAGGTGGCAACAAGTGATGTAGAAGTAGGAGGGGAGGGTGACGTAGTACCGACTGACGCACTACCCGTAACACCTACAGCACTGCCCCCTCAAATGACTACTCCATACACGGAAGCATTTGAGGCATTACATGAACACCAACAGACATGGACAGTCCCTGAACCATTATGAAGTGTTGGCCGGTCCCCGTCCCCAAGCCCTACTGTTTTCCATATAGCAGCACTGAAAGCAGGGGACCGCCGCCCATATGTACATGTGACTTTATATTGGTGAGAACAGAAGAAACCACAGTATGTGCTGTCTTTGCTGGATACAGGGGCAGAAGTGTCCATGTTTCAAAGCAACACCAGGAATACAAAATACACTACAGGCAGTGTTACAGTTGAGGGGTTGGGAGGACGGAAAACACCTGCATATAGAGTACAGTGTCGAATGCAGATAGGAAAGGGTCCTATTTTTCCAGCGGAGATACTGGTCTCCGAGTTACCGGAAAACATTTTGGGTATGGACCTCTTAAAGAGGCAGATAGTATACACAGAGACAGGCTGTTATACATTCGGGACTGCTATTCGTACTGTGTGTCTTTCAGCACTTAAGCCAATAGTTAGAGGGCATGCAAACTGGACCCCAGTGTACATTCCCCCGCCTCCACAGCCAGTGAAGTTGAAACAGTATTGAATACCAGGAGGCCATACAGAAGTTACAGAGACTATACATGGCCTGTTGCAGGCAGGTGTGCTAAGGCCTGCAATCAGTCCATACAATAGCCCAATATAGCCTGTGAAGAAACCAGATGGCAGTTGGCGCACGACTGTGGATTACAGAGGACTCAATAAAGTAGCGCCCCCACTGTCTGCTGCAGTACCAGATATGATCACCTTGGTGGAAAAGATTGCACAAACTGCAGGGCAATGGCATGCTGTTATTGACTTAGCCAATGGGTTCTTTTCCATACCTATTGCTCCTGAATCCCAACATCAGTTTGCTTTTACATGGAATGGACAATAATACACCTTACTGATTTTGACACAGGGTTATGTCCATTCACATACTATTTGTGATGGACTAATAGCCAGTGACTTGCAAGCCATGAGGCCTCTACAGTGTACTCTGTATCACTACATTGATGATGATATGCTGTCCGGTGCAACAGAAGAACAAGGGGCTAAGGACTTGGACACTCTGTTACTGTGGATGAAACACCAAGGTTGGGCTGTTAATGAGAAGAAGATCCAAGGCCCTGCCCAACAAGTGAAGTTTTTGGGGATGGTGTGGCATGGAGCCCAGAAAAGTATTCCCCAGCCTGTGTTGGATACTATTGCCAATCTTAAAGCACCAACAAATGTTAAGGAAGCACAAGCATTGCTGGGCATTTTTGGTTTCTGGAGATCATTTGTAACTCATTTAGGCCTGTTATTATGCCCCATATATAATGTGACACGGAAGAGAGCAGCATTCACTTGGCGTAAAGAACAAGAGGAAGCCTTAGTCCTAGCCAAAGAAGCTGTGTGAGTCAATAACAAATTGGGACCCATACTCTCCGATCAACCGTTTATTCTGGATGTATCCATGACAGATCATGGCATGTCCTGGGGACTGTGGCAAAAGTCTGCCACTGCTGGGGTGCAGAAGACTCCCATTGGATTTTGGTCAAAGCAGTTTACTCTGGCACAAAGAAAGTATAGTCTTCTGGAGAGACAATTGTTAGCAGCATATACTGCTTTGCAACATACTGAAGGTACCACAGTATTACAGCCAGTGACTGTGAGAACTGATCTGCCTATTAGCAGCAGGGTGCGTCAAGAAGGCCTGGCGGCTCGCACTGCAGTGGCTCAGAAGCAGACACTATAGAAATGGAAATGGTATCTGAGTGAAAGAGGAAATATGACTGGACAAGAAACCTCTGACATCAATCAACGTCTGTTGGGTGCTGTTAACTTCGAAGCCGTGGAACAAGAGCTACCACCAATCCAGGTTTGTGGTGGGCCATATAAAGAAGCAGAAGTATGGGATAAGCTAACAGCGGAACAAAAAGAAAAGGCCTGGTTCACGGATGGGTCTGCTACTATAACTGCAAAGGGTCGGGTATGGGAGGCAGCTGCCTACCAACCCACAACTGACTGGGTCTTGCATGAAACTGGTGAAGAAGGGTCCAGTCAATTGGCTGAATTAAAGGCAGTGGATATGGTCACTGAAGAAACAACAGGACCATTGTACATCTATACACATAGCTCGGCCGTCTACAAAGGATTGACAGCGTGGATGGCCAACTGGAAACAAGACAATTGGACTATCAAGGGCAAGCCATTGTGGGGCGGTGTTGATCTCTGGCAGAAATTGTGGGAACATGGCCATACACGATCTATCGCCTTGGGTCATGTGGATGGACATCCTGGACTACCAGGAAATGAAATGGCAGACAATCTGGCTCAAATAGCAACTCAAGATGTGGAAGAGGTGGTGCAACTGGGAGAATGGGCGCATAATCAAGGAGGACATAGAGGAGCGTTAGCTACATACCAGTGGGCTAATCACAAAGGTATCCCATTGACAATCGAACAAGCAAGAGACACATTGTGGAGAAGTGTTCTGTGTGTCAAGCAGTACAAAAAAGAAAACTTAAGGCTATTCACGGACAAATATATCGTGGAACACGAAGTGGAGAAGTCTGGCAATTGGATTTCTGCGGCCCCTTACCATCTGGGGTGGGACAAGTGCGGTATTGTGCAACTGCAGCAGATACCTACTCAGGGGTGATGGTGGTATGTCCATCCAAACATGCAGATCAGAAGACAACATTGAAGCTGTTACAATTACTGACAAAGTACTACGGATTACCAAGGGAGATTCAAACAGATAATGGAACTCATTTTACCGGAAAAATGATCAAAGACTGGACTGAGACTCAGGATGTACATTGGGTGTACCATATTCCCTATCACCCACAAGCTGCGGGTCTCATTGAAAGAATGAATGGTTTGCTGAAGGAACAAATACGCAAGATGACTCAAACACACACTCTAAGGGGGTGGGATAAAATATTGGATGAAGCTGTCAGCATTTTAAATGGCCGCTTCGTTCAAGATGTAACCCCTTTGGAGCGAATGTTGGAGCATAATGCACGGGACTGCTTACCCAGGGTGTTTGTTAGGACTCGGAAAAAGCTACCTAGAGAACAAGGTAGAGTAGTGATTACTGCACCCAGACAGATTACAAAGGAAGAAACAGAGGAAGGTGTGTGGTATGTAATACTGGCATTGTAGGTGTCATCCCCATGTCTCGTTTGTGTTTCACACCCCCTCCCCATGATTTGTGAGTGGTGTACATGGAGTGAGGTCATGCAAGTGAAGGGTGGTGAAGAATATGTTGTGATCATTACTCCTGTGGCTACTGGGACAGTGCCTGCAGGAGCAGTAGTAGGTTGGGTGGAAATTGTGGTTGATGCAAAGCAGATTACTGAACAAGTTCAGTTGTTGAATGAGGGTGCCAAGGTAAAAGTGTTGCCCACAGGAACCAATAAACAAATAGTGACAGGAGAAATTTTGGATAAGGGGCAAGGGGCTATGTTTCTGGTATTGCGTGAAGGAGAAACTAACCCAAGTTATGTTCCCTCTTACAGATTATTGTTTCTACCATGATGCAGATCTTTGGTAGTCCTTTTGGAAGACCGATTGTACCAGAAGACAAAGAGCAGAAAACATCCAACACAGCTTGATTTTGGAGGAAAGATGTCCTTCCATGGTTCTTCCTGCTTAGTGTACTGATTGTCCTGGTCATGTGGGGTCTTCACGGAAGATGTCCTCGAACATCTACAGCTGCCAATATAACTGTGCCTTTTCGTGTCAAGCGACAAGTAACGGAGCATGCGTTATTCAAAGCCCATTGGAGCTTGGCGAAAGTTGCCAATACATCAGACTGTTGGGTTTGCTCACGTGTTTCGGGACCAGTTGCTATAACTGAGTCTGCAAAGACCCTATGGCAACTGCGATCCACAAAGCCAATAGAGATGCCGCTGCCTGCTGGGGAGACTGCTAGAACTCAGATATATAGTGACCCAACATACAATTCCACCACAGTGTTTATTCCCATATGGGAGCATATTCAGGTTTCCACGTGGTGTTATTGGTCCAATATCATTGTACCACAAGAGTGGCCTGACACCACCCCTGCACCACCAATCGAGGTGGGAATCGCTAAGCCATGTGTAAAAGCTTACTTTAGGATATATGCAAACAAAACCGGACTGAGACCACGTTTATGGATTGCTAATGCCACACATAAAGTTACCTATACTGGACAAACTGTTCTTCATCTGCCTGCTCAAATTGTAGAGCGAAAACAGAATTATGACCTTCAGGCTAGCCAACATGACTTGATGTTCTCAATTTTAAACCAGATAATTAATGGTCTAGGGTTTGTTTGGCCCGGAACGGTGTATTGGATTTGTGGCCACCGAGCATAAAAAATGGTTGCCTGAAGGAGCTGTGGGAGCATGTTATACAGGTCAAATGCTCCCTGGTATGTTTTTTAAGAAGACATAGGACTTGCCCATGGCCTGTATTCCGTCTCACAGTCTGGGAAGAAGACGACGTCAACAAGGTCAATGTCAACAAGGGTGTAGTCTGTATTTACCCTATAATCAACACGGTTTTTGCTTAGAGCCATTTGGGACAAGAGAGAGTGTACCTGGATCTCAAGTCTGTTTGTTTACCTGTTTACGATACTACGGAACTTCATGTGGAGGGCTCTCCCACACTGATGTACAGCTCGGTAGCTAAGTATCTTGATTTATTTTATATCTTTGCATGTTCAAAAACTGTAGTTATAGTTACGCGTCTTTATGTCTGTACTTTATCTTTATTCTGAAATTCCAGACCTCTAATACAACATATTGCCTTCCCTGAAACATCCTGGATTCCTGAAAGCAGTAGTTCCTGGATTTGTAGGTAGAAGGTCTGGATGGAGAGTATTTGGATCTTCAATCCGGAGGAAGAAAAGAACTTCCACCTGACATAATTTTTATTATCTCTTCTAGTCGTTTGACAAACAACATATCCCCATAATATCAGGAGGTTATTTTTGAAGTGTCATCAAACCTTCAACACTAGCCAGCTATTGAAGAATCATAAGAATTTTGAGATAGCACTGTCTAATCGCTTCAATGTGCTGCAAGACCTTCCAGACACAGACATTTCAACCCACAGTGAAAAAGTTATTGAGACTATCTTAGACACTGTCCATGCCCCTTGCACCTAATGTAAAGCTAGGAAAAAACAACCAAATATCAATAAATGCCATGATGTAAAAGTGATGAGAAAATAAATTAAGAAAAATGGTAATACTAGAAACAAGGTAGAATATGTAGAAATGTGCAAGATCATAAGGAAGAGCATTAAAGAAGAAACACGCAAGTTCGATGATGAGGTCATCAAAAAGACACTAGAAGTAAATCAAGTGCTAACGAAAGCAAAACAAAAGATGGCTACACATAGGAGCCAAATGTTTGCATTGAAGGTTGAAGATGGTACAAAAGCAAAAACTCAACAACAAATACTAAAATGAGAGGAAGAATTTTATTCAATGATGAAGGACAACTGAATGCATTGCCAGAGGCTGAAGCTGCACCAGACGTTTTGGTAGAAGAAATAAAAGCTGCAATAAAATAAATGAAAAATATCAGCTGGACCAGACAAGGTAACTATTGAAATGTTGAAACCTGGAGGTCAACCCTTATTCAAAGTCCAAGATAAACTATTTTCAAGCTACTTATTACTCAGCAAAGTGCCAGACACATGGAAAAAATATGGAAGTCATCCTACTGCACAAAAACGGTGATAAGGAGGATCGAAAAAACAAGACTACTGCCAGTGGTCTGCAAGGTTTTCACAAAGATACTATCAAGAAGAATGGACATGATACTGAACGTGGTACAACCTAAGGAATAAGCAGGCTTCAGGAAAAGTTTCAGTACAATGGACTACAGAAGTTATAGAGTGACATAATGAATACAACCTTTCAATATGAATTGCCTTCATTGACTATATAGGGCCTTTGAGTCAGTGAAAAAGGAATCAATAATTGATGTCCTGATCAACCAGGAATAGATAGATCTTACATTAATATCCTCCAATCATTATATGAAAACACGTGCAACTGCATAAATACAGGTCAACAATAGATAAAGTCCTTATCAACATAGAAAAAGGGATCCGACAAGAAGACACAATCTCCCCAAATCTGTTTTCTGCTTGTTTAGAAGAAATTTTCCACAAACTAAACTGGGATAAAAAATGACTTAAGACCAATGGAGACTACTACATCACTTACATTTCGCAGACGATATAGTCCTCCATACTCTAGAAGAACACACTGAAGAACTTAAAAAGGAAAGCAAACATTTAGGTCTGAAGAGGAATATCAACAAAATGTATGTTTAACAAATTTACTATACCACGGAAAATCACAGTACAAGCACAAGAGCTAGAAGAACTGGACACGTATGTTTACCTTGGACAGGGCATGTCAACACATGTAAACACCATGATACAAATTGAGCATCGAATAAAATAGAGATGGGAAGGATTTCTGATAAGAAAAATGTACCACTCTGACTCAAGTTTATGTTTTTTGATCAGTATGTCCACCCAGTCCTTATGTATGGGTGTGAAACAGAATGCCAAAGTCATACAAAAACTTTAGGTTACACAGAGAATTATAGATCAGTGTATTCTAAACGTAACAAAAAGAGACCAAAAAAGCGAAATGGAAACGGGCAGTCCACCTAGCAAGAAGACCTTTTGGAATGGATTCCACTTGATACTAAATGACCAAGAAGAAGACCAAAGACAAGAAGGGTGCCACGGTTACCCAGAGAATTTCAGGAGTCAGTACGGTTTAGTTAATGCAATTTATCAACAAATGACATACAGCAGATAAATACAATATATACAATAAGAATAAGCACAGGGTAATAGCCAGCAAGCCTGCTATAAGAAATCACAGGTTGCAATGCTAAACCACTGTGCTGGAGACTAGGTCTTAGCCACCGGAAGTCTTGGCTGGAACCAGGAACAGCAACCCAGGATCTTGATCTGAAAAGGAATAGGGTCTGACTCAGCTTGTAGTCAGATATGCGAGTCTACCAGAGCCCCAGGCCCGCACTATATTGGGTGTCTGCTCACCAAGGGAAAAGACGAAAGAATAGTCAGACAGAGCCACAAGACAGCACCAGAGGGGGTAGTTAGACAAGCCGGGTCATACACAGTTCAGGTAGTCAGCCAGAGCCACAAGTCTGCACCAGACTGGATGTCCACTACTAGGGGTTAGGCAAAAGAATAGTCAGACAAAGCCACAGGTCAGCACTAGAATCAATGGAAGACTAGCCAGGTCATACACAGAGCCCAATGCAACAGAACTGCTTTGAACAACAACACAAGGGCATCTGAGTCAGGCCTCAGTCTGCCCTTTAAACCCCTCCACAGGAAGTAGAAGGAGCATCTCAGAGGGAGGAAGTAGGAAGTTGGTAGGAGGAGACTACAATAAGCAAACAGATAAAACAGAGGCCTGAAGCATGCTTGAAGCCTCGCGCCTGCAGGTGATGCTGACACACACACACACACACACACACACACACACACACACACACACACACACACACACACACACACACACACACACACACACACACCCCTAGACAGACAAAATACAAACATATAAATAATATTTTATATACAGTATAGTTATAGGTTTTTAAATACAAAGAAGCATTTCTTTTAGGGATTTCAGACTGGAAAAAGATCTGAATTTTCTTGGGTAGGTTATTCCAGGCTTTCTTGGCTTTGAAGGAAAAGGCAGATTGATAGGCTTCTTTCTTGTACTGTGGAATACACAGAGTGGTTAGCAGTGGAGCGGAGGTCATAGCTAGTACAGAAAGCAGGAATAAGCATATTGCTCAGGTAGTCCATTAACTGTCCTGATAAGTGGTTATAAACAAGGCAAGAAAGGTGAAGGATAAGTCTAGATTTGAGTATTAGCCAATGCAGTTATTTAAACATATCACAATGACAGGTACTGTAATCACATTGTAGAACAAAGCAGTATAATGAATTATACAGTGTGTTGAGTTTGCCAAGATGGATTTGTGGTACAGAAACATATAATATAAACCTGTAGTCTCTGACTGGCATTAACATCTGTTGAACAATATGTTTTCTTACCAGGGGACGGAGACAGGATTTGCTTCCAACCCGAGTGCCTATTTTAGGATAATGTTTGGATGATAATTTATTAATATGAAGACCAAAAGTAAGGTTGGAGTCAAGCTACTTGCCAAGATATTTGTGTGACTTGACCAGGGCACAGTTACGTTTAGATGATTACAACAGATAAATAGATATTGCCGAGATTAAGTAATTTGGTCTTTGTACCAAATAACATTGTGGCTGTTTTGTCAGTGTTTAGGAAGTTTGTTTTTAAAGGTCTATCTTTCAACTTCAGTGCAATCATCCTGTAATACTGCCTCAATTTGCAATATGTTTTTTGTGTAGATTATAGTGGTGCCTGCATACATGTGCACAGAAGATGCTTTGCTTAAAATGCATTTATATATAGGGCCAAGAATCGAGAGGGAACCCCACTTGATACTCTAAGTGGAAGAGAAACAACATCAGCAATAGACACATATTGTGTTCTGTCTGATAAATAGGATCAGAACCAGATTACATTACCCGATGCTGAACTTTTGAACTTATCAGAATATTATGGTATACTGTACGAAAGCCCTCGGCTCCAGTAAGTTCATAAGTTATATGCCACTGTGGCTATCACCGCTGAAGCAGAGTGAAAAAGAGGAACAGTTTAATGGTGACACATCTTGGTCTGTAAATTAATTTCACATTTTCATCACCACATTTGTGGATAGGCACAACTCTAGTCACTTTCCAGGCTTTAGGCATAGACCTGAATAACAAGAAGGCATGAATTAAAGATGCAATAGAGCAGTGACCAAAGCACTGATCTTTGGTAACATTGCAAGTGCCTTGTCTCTAGTAGAAGGATACATTAACCCCATGGCTCTGGAGTTCTACAGAGGATAAATGAGAAGTGGTTTTTTTTTCATACTAAAGGTATAATACATATTTAATGAAAGTTGCTAGCACAGACAAGCAATGTTTAAAGGTAATACCCGGTTGCACTTGTATCCTGTGACTGCAGTTCTTTACCTTTTCTCCCCCTGACTAAGCCATGGTCCACAGTGAAGATATTACTTGTTTTGTATTGGACATTAAAATTGACTGAGGCATCATGTAACAGTGTATATTCTGGGTAGCTAATATTGTACAATACTTAACTACCCAGGTTTAAAAAATTACCTTTGAAAGAAGCTTGTCAAAATTGTTTTCCATTATTGAAACCAGTTTTGCAGCAATTTCTGCTATGTGGTCGTTGTAATCCTGTTAATAAAACAAGAAAATAAAATAAATATGTTTGAATAAAATTCCTTGGCATAATTTCTGCCCCTTTCAGAATTTTCATCCCTTAACACAGTACAGCAATCGAGGGAAAAGTTCTTTATTCTGTGGACCCTTGTGTTTCTGTACCTCTCCAGCTACTATGAGAAAGGATAAAAACATTCATCAACATTATCTAGCTTTCTGTACAGGGCCATATTTCCTTTAGAGAACCAGTTAAAGTTCAACATTTTGAGGAGCACCACAATTCTAAGGTACCCCTCAAAATGTACAGCACCTCAGCAGTCCAAGCATCACCCACATTCTGGGTTGTGGGTGTGAAACTCACAACACAAATTCCCCCTACAGCAGACCCCTACTCTTGCTTTATTGTGGTAGAGTTGTTTACTAGTTTATACACTAATTTGTCCCGCTTATTTACCAGATGAAACATTCTATCCTTTTTTTAACTCCTTAGTTGACAGATTGCTCTCTAATGTATTGTGAAGCAATGTGTTAAAGATGGCTAGCATTCAAAGGGTTAAAAGAGTTTTTGTGCTGGTATCTTACACGCTAAGGGTATTTTCTATGGATGTAGCCAAAAGGAAAAGATAAGGGCTATATTAGGATACTTTGCCTAGGTGCAAATCCAACTCTGGCTGTGAAAGAAGCTGATGCCTTATAAGAGGATTTAAGTGAACCTACCTTTAAATAATTTTCTTTTAGTCTATGTGGAACACAGGAACCATTGGGTAAAAGCTCCCTCCACCAGCAGACAGGGCACTTCAAAAAAAGGCACGGCCACTGAGAGATGTAGATTCCCCTCTTCCCTCCAACTTTACCCCCACCTAGTGAGTTTCAACCTATAGCAAAATAAAGAAAAAGAAGAGGCGGTAGAAAATAAGGTTATCCCCTGAACAGTGACCCCAAAAGGACCTCCTGTGGGAGTCCTGTGTTCCACATGGCTTAAGAGAAAAGGATTTGTAAATTCACTAAAATCCTATTTTTTCTTTTGTCCAATGTGGAATACAGGAACCATGGGGATATACCAAAGCATCCATCAAGATTCCTGGGTAGAAAGAGAGACTAACAGGCACAACATGAAACCTTATGTGTCAATAGACACTGAACTAGCACACCAAACACTGGACAAGAACACGGCCAAAACACAGCTGAAGAAAGTCTAAATGGAGGCTTCTGAACAACTCCTAACACCAAAGACAAACCCCACAGAGGAGTGGGATCGCTAAAGACAGGGTAGGCATGAGTCACCCCCTGTAAAAAAAAAAAAAAAAAAAAAAAAAAAAAAAAAAAAAAAAAGGCCAGAGTTACCGGTAGGCTAAAATGCCATGGAAGAGGGTCACAATCAGGACACTAGTGATAGAAAAGGGACCAAACCCTATGACAGGCCTCGGAAGAAGACCTACTTGTAGATTGGAGCACCGCAGTGATATCATCATCCAAAGAATTCTGCTTCAAGATGTCAGCTTCAAGAACCAGGATGTCAAAGCCAATCTCTCCACCTAAGGATGACAAACCTGGCCTTGGGTCAAAAGATCCGGTCTATGAACAGATTCCCCTGAACCAGATCCCGAGGCACACAAGACAGGAAGAAACGGTTAGAAGGGAAGGATTTGAAGTCTATGAAGGAACGCTTATGAACTGACCCTGAAAACATACTGGTTCATCACTGAACTCTCCCACAAGCCTAAAAAGAGATGTAGGCAACCAACAATGGGCAGAGATGGGCAAGGATTCCACGAGTCATGAGGAGGTGGGCTTGTCATCCTTAGGCTTCTAAACAGACTTCTTGTTTTGCCAAACAGATTTGGGCTATGGGACAGGGCAAGCCTGAATAGCCAGTGGGGGCTGCACCCCAGGCATCCCATACTGGCAGGATATTTGGAAACCACAAATCTTGTTTTGGAAAAAATGCACACTTAGGAGGAATCCGAGATAACAGTGTGCTCTTTTATGTCAGAGTCCGAATTTTTTGGAAGACTGGTTAAAAGACCAAATCTGAAGTGGAAGACTATGCTACTGAGAAGGCAGAGGCTCTTCCAGACTAGCTAGCAGTATCAAATGCCATTTCTGTAAGGTATGCATTTGCTTCCAGGATTTTGCCAAGCATTAGGAATAATTTTTCTTTAGGAACATCTCCTTGGATAGCATTAGAAAGATGTTGTGTGCTTAGACAGTACACAGAGCTTCCAACAGGCAGTATACTGTTTATACTACTGGGGTTCCTGTGGGACTCACTAATTATTTAACCATGTCAGGTTGTCATACTGGTGTGATTTTCATAGTTTCACAGGCTCTCCTTCCCTTTAACACAGCTCAACTGTCAGTGGGGAGCAGAGTTCTTCTATCTATGCAGCAGGGTGTTCAGTTCCCCTGTACTCCTATGTGAATGGAGAATTGATGGGAACAGATCACCCTTGTCTGTACTACATATTATAATTTAGATTTCAAACATATTTACATCCCTTCCCCCCTCATATGGAAGACAAGGATGCATCCTAGCTGAGCATTCACATGTAATGCATGCTGTTACATTTTGAATAAAAAATGGTCCTATGTATAAAGACAAAGTGGAGCCAGTCTGGGGCATCCAACTGCACCATAGGAAATAAATACACATTTTCTTTGCTAAATGATTTATTTATTTTTTTTTTTTATAAACTTTATTGAATTTTCAAAAATACAAATACAATCATACATGAAATGCGAGGATATAAGACACTTCAGATAATAAGAATTATGAATGAGTACCTAACACAAGTGTGTTAGGTATATAGCAGGGAAATCTCCTCCCTCCATAGAGAGGTATGTCGTACACCAACTGATCAAATATATCATTTGAACAATCTAGGGAGAGCATATAGTATGGTTAATTAATAAGCATGTTGTGTGGAACGCTGAGACCACCAGGGTACCCAGCGGAGCCATCCTGACAAATAATGTCCTAATTAGAAAATCCAAAGAACATAAACAACACAAAACACAGGACATAAAACAAAAGACAAAGAACATGTGCATGTCCCCAGAGGGGCCCAACCACCACCCCCATTCCCAAAGTAAAGGAAAAAAGAAGGTTAGGGTGAAAGGGAAGGGCCAGGCACCCCCGGGGCCTCCCCCCCATCATCCAAACTGGAAAAGGAGGAATCACCCCCCCCCCCCAATCTCCAATAGGGACTATAAGGCACTATCAGTAAATAATCTCTCCTCCATCCACGAAGTATATCTAAAGCAACGGTAAAAGACTGTTTGATGAGCAGCTGGTAAGAACTGAATAAAGGGTTCCCAGAGAGTGATAAAATGAGAACCCAACATCTCTTTATCAGAAAGGGCAAGCATCCAATGTAGTCTAGTGAAGTGAAACAATTTAAGCATTCAGTGACGAAGCAGGAGGGGTTTGGGCGATATCCAAAGCGCTAAGATACATTTTCACGCTACCATGACCGCAAACTCAACTAATTTAATTTGGCAGGACAATAACTGGGAGGAAGAATCATATATCCCAAGAAGGAAAGCTGAAGAAACAAAATCAATTGGGATCCCAATTTTTGTCGTGCTTCAAAAGAAAACCTTGGTCCAAAAGGAATAAATATGTGGACATGAATAAATCATATGGAGCAAAGTCGCACCAGAAGCCTGACACTTAGGACAAGAGGAAACCAAGTCAAGGCCAATGCGGTGAGCTACCAAAAGAGTCACGTAAACCCTATGTAAAAATCTATAAATAAGGTCATGAAAATAAGCAGAAGGAGAGCATCACAATCTGCGCAAAAAGTTGGACTCCAGTAAATCCACTGTTAGCGTGGATATGTCCACCAGCCAACCAGAAGAGCTCAAATGGTTCAGATTTGCATGAGTCATGGAAAAGATAGTCCTATAAATACGGGAAGTCTTGAAAGACACCGCCAAAAGCTTTTTAATTAAACAATCCAGCGGATTATCTGTAAGTTGGTTGGACAGCACTGGTAAATGTGACTGGATATAATGTTTAGCTTGCAAGAAAGCAAAGAGATGGCTAGACAGTAGAGTATATTTAGATTTTAGATCCGAGAAAGAATAAATCTGCTGAGTTAAAGGGTCTAATAAGTGACCTACCGATGAAATCTCCGAGAGGCCCAAATGAAGAAACCGGGCACCTGTCACCCCACCCTGAAAACAGGAATTACAAATGAAATGTACAAAAACTGAAACATAACGTGATTTGAAAAGATGATATCTAATGTATTGCCAGCCCTTCACAGTAGATGCCAGCAAAGGATTAACCACACAAGGAGAGGGAAGAGCGGACAAAGGAGCATGCAGAACATAAAGACTAAGTGATGGACAACAACACTGGTCCCTATCAGAGTCAGTATAAACAGTGGTGTTATCCAGCCAGTCTTTCGCATATCGAAGAAGACAGGCTACATTATAGAACCGTAGATGTGGAAAGTTAAACCCCCCAGACCTTTTAGGCTGAGTTAGTTTGGCCAAACTCATCTTGGGGCGTTTGCCTTCCCATATAAACCCCTGAAAGCGACGGTTAAGTTATTGAATATCAATTGCAGAAAGATACAATGGCAGCATATGCATTAAATATAAGATGCGCGGAAAGACTATCATTTTATTTAAGTTAATGCGGCCAATGAATGTCAGAGGTAAAGCCTTCCAAGCAAGAAAGTACGAAGTCAGCTTAGCTAGTAAGGGACCGAAGTTGGACTGATGAAGCATGGAGATATCTCTGGGTAAAAGAATACCCAAAAACTTAAGATGATGAGTAGACCATTGTAATGGACAGGAAAGTGGAAGGGGAGGAGGGGGTTGCGGAGAAAGCCACATCGCCTCAGAATTAATCGTAAAACCCGCTGCTTTTCGAAAGTTTTCAAAGATCTGCATAATAGAAGAAATAGTGCAGTGTGGGTTATGGACAAATAGTAGGAGATCATCAGCAAATGCAGCAAGTTTGGTTTCTACAATACCCACTCTAATACAATGAAAATCCTGTGATGCCAATAATGTATGAAGAAGGGGATCCAGCTCTATATTAAAAAGAAGTGAGAGAGAGAGGGCAACCCTGTCTTCTATCCCTGAAAAGGTGAAAAAGAGAGGAGTTGATAGAATTAGTAGAAATTGTGGCTTCAGGTTTAGTATAAAATTGTTCAATGAGAGCACGGAATAACAGACCATAGCCCTGTACGCCCAAGACCTGAAACATCGGCATCAAGGTTTATAAGTAAATTATGGTTGCAAGGGAAATCCGAGGATTTTATGAGAGCCTCTATTGCAGTACAGATACTAGTCACCAAATACCGACCCGGAATAAAGCCTGTCTGTTCCGGCGTAATGAGCGCAGGCAGTAGTGATTAAGTCTATTCGCCATAACTTACTTATCTTATAATCCGTATTTAAAAGCGATATTGGTCGAAAAGATTCAACCCGAGTAGGATCCTTCCCAGGATTACGTAATAGGACAATCCTAGCAAGGGTGAAGAAAGAGGGCATGACATGCGATTCAAATATAGTGCTATAAAGAGATAACAACGTGGGAGAGATGTTGTCCCGTAAGATTTTATAGAACTCAGCCGGAAGACCATCTGGCCCTGGTGATTTGGCATTATGTAAAGATTTATATCCACAACCATACCCGATTTATATCCACAACCATGCCCTATCTGGCCTGCAAAAACTCCTGTGTGCCATATACTTCATGGCAAGTGGTGCCTTCCAGTCAACAGAAGGTTACACATCTGGCATGTCACAGGCCACATTCTCCAGGGTGCTGGCCCAGGTCTTGCCAGCCTTCAAAAGCAAGGCCAGTACCTATATACATTTCCCCTCCACCGACATGGAGTGGACACATTTGAAGCAGGGCTTTTACACATGGGAAAGTATGCCCAGGGTCATGGGTGCAATAGATTGCACCCATGTCCTTATCAAAGCTCCAGCACGTGACGCACATATCTACATCAACAGAAAGAACTTCCACTCCATGAACGTGCAGATGGTGTGTGACAGCAACTTGAGGATCATGAATGTCTGTGCAAAATATCCCAAGAGCTGTCATGATTCATATATACTCAGAAACTCATCTGTACACAGAGACTTCGAAAATGGAACCTATACAGGGGGATGGCTTCTGGGTGAGTTAACAATACCAAATCACACCACATCCACACGCGCACACACAACACTGCTCAGCATGCTCTTCACTCACAGCTAGTACGTCCACCACATTCACTCATTCCTGTCTAACCATGTCACTCACTGTCCACAGGTGATTCGGGCTATGGCTGCAGATTATGGCTAATGACCCCAGTGGCGAACCCCCAAACCAATGCCCAGGAGCGATACAACCAGGTTCATACCAGAAAAAGGAATGCCACTGAGCAAACATTCAGGCTCCTAAAATCCCACTTACAGTGTTTGGATCACTCGGGGGGAGCACTGCAGTATGCACCAGGCAAAGTCTGCAACATCGTTATGGCATGTGCTATATTACACAACATCACGATGGACACCAGACTTGTTGATGATGTCCAGCCCCCACCCATACCCGATGACCCTATGGACACTGATGGTGAAGAAGGCCTAAGAGGGATGCAGATAAGAGACACAGTGATCAGGGAACACTTCAGCTGTGAGAATAATACATGTATGCACACAATCTATGCATACACACTCACCACAACACACATCTTCTGTTTTACTCCACAGGATCAGTGACACAGCTCTGACACTGGTGGCAGTATGGACCACCAACATCAACCATTCCATGGATGAGTCATATTGGGGCTAGGGATTCCAATGACATCTGACACCCTGTCATTCATGTTGATACTGCTACCTCAAGGATATTATGCATGCCCCCCTGGAAACCAAGGTACAATACTGTAACCATGATCAGCATATCCCAGGGCTCCACAGGCACCAATTAAAGTGTTTTGCTATGATCAGAGCTATAGCAACCATGGTACCCCTGTAGCGAGAGAGTCTCATCCAATGCAATGCATCAGATAACACTCTGTCACATCAGGGGTTAAGGGGACATTCCAGTGAACATGGGACCTGTAGTTTGCTAGAGCTGAAAAGAGCACCAGAGGGATGGATCTACAGTGGTAGTGTGTTATACAACATAGAGGTCATGCAATGTGGATCAGATCTCCAGGGATACCATGCTTACCTGTGTGTGTGTGTGTGCGCAGTGATATGTGCCCCTGACTACACACATCTACAAGTATGTCCTAATAGCTCCATGAAACAAATATATTTGGGCTGCCACTGTCACTCTCTCAGTGGCAGCCCAAATACATTTGTTTCATGGAGCTATTAGGACATATTTGTAGATGTGTGTATTCATGTCAGGGGCACATAGCCCTACGGCTGGTAAACATCCCCTTAGTTCTCCCCATAATGGGTTACAGACGAGTAGACAACACATTACAAAGCAATGGTTTGTGCACTCCTGTAACAGAAAATATTAAGCGGATAATCATGTTGAAGCTGTTGCATGATGATCAGTTGGAGGTTGCTGTTTCAAATCCTGTCCTCTTGTCCCACAGGCATCCATAGCATGATCCATTCTTGAACAGAGGTGTTTCCATGTGACTGGACTGAAGCCTTGACAACACTTCCATGAAGCTCACCCCTTGATGTCTCAAGTGATTGTGTTGGTGATGCAATGTTTGACCTGATGTTCACAGCAACCTCTACTGGAAATTCACATATACAAAAACGACACTAATTCATATGTGTACTAACATCCAAGTATCAAACCTGTACAGTAAGAATGCTCATCTACAGAGTTACCAAACCTTGTGGACAACATATGAGCAGTTCAGTAGTGTTTCCAAAGTATTCATATTTAGTTTAAATGTACCTTTTTTTGTTCATACAAGTGTTCAATGCATATAGGCAATATACACAGAAAACACATGTATGTTTTAATGTAGTTTGAGACACAGTAAAGGAGAACCATCACTATTCAATCTGTGTCTGTATGAATAAATGTTGGATTACACATATCTCAATTTGGAACCATACTGAAGGCTAGAGTATCCCTCATACATAGGAAGGAATGACCTACATCACAGGAGTGATCATGAGTGGACTTTGTGATGTATTCATGCAAGGAGATGATGGCAGTGATACACTAATATGTGTTGTGAGCGATAAAGAGGTGATACAGGGGACATTACTTCCACAGTAATGTCATGTCCACAGTTTACACGGTGATCAATGTAATCAATGTTCTGAGATTGCTTTAGTTTGACATATCTCAGTACATGGGCTACAGTGCTAAACAAACAGACTACGTGGAGAAGTGATATCACTGGTGAAGCTTGTTTCAACCTTAGTAAAACATCAACACAACTTAATGGATAACCCAATGCTCACCCTAAGGTTTCAATGTGTGTGCTACACATTGAAATCTTAGCCTGATGATTGGATTATCCAGTAAGCTAGGCTTTGATTTACACCCTGCTTGTGAAACTGACTTACCAGGGAACCCAATGTTTAACCTATAATTTCAAAGTGTAGCACACACATTGAAATCCTAGGATGAACATGGGGTTCTCCTGTAAGTCAGTTTCACAATCAGGGTGTAAATCTCAGCTTATTTAGCTGAAAGCTCTATCATCTATCCTGCCTGTTAGTTCTCAGCTAAGTGTTGGCCTCTTTATTTTTTCTTTGTTTGGGGGGGGGGGGGACACCTTGGGCTTGGTTTCAGACATGGATGGCCTGGCTGACTGCCTGGTCACCCTCTGCGACCTTGGGGTTGCTTCAGGGGTCGCATTGGTGGGAGAGATGGGTGCAGTAGAACCCTCTGTTGAGCGCTGCCCCCTCTCCACACGCAGGTTCTCCCTGTGGCTGTGGTCTCTGACCTCCACCAGAAGCTGCCCTATCATGTCCATCATCCCTGCATGGTACTGCCTGAATTTTGTGTTTATCAGCGTTTGTTGTACCTCCAAGGCATGGATGCTGGATAGTATCCTTTGAGTGTTCCTCAGGTAATCCCTTTGGAGCCTTCTGACGTATGTGTTGGTCCTCTGGGATTCCCTGAGTTGCCTCCTTTGTAACTCCAGGTACTCCCCCTCCATCCATGTGCCTGGTGAGTGTGCTGGTGTGTGTGTGGGGGGGTTCTGGGGTTGGGGGGAAGGGGGTTGCTGCTGGTGGAGAGTCTGCTGGTGCTCTGTCTGCCGGTGGGTTTGCTCTGTCTGCCGGTGCCATGCCTGCTTGTGGGGTTGCTGCTGCAGATATCGGCCATGTGCCCACCACATCCAGTGACCATGAGCTTCCCACTGATCCCTGTGGTGGTGTGCAGTGTTCCCTCTGTTGAGGGTGCTGGGGCTCCCCAGTCAGACCCAAGTGCTCGTATTCCAGTGGCCAGGGGTCATACCTTGGCCACTGGTAGCTGCTTGGCCCCCACCTTGGGTTGTACCTGGCCCAATACTGGGGAGCCATCCAGGAGGGTAGGTCGGGAGAATGGACATATGGCCCATTTGTAGGGATGGCCACAGTCCCGGGCAGCCAGGACCTTCGTGGTGGTGGTGGTGGTGCTGCAGCAGGTTGGTAAGGTCCTGAGGAGGATGGCTGCATGGACCTCTCGAAATAAAACCAGTTCTGGTAGTGTGGGGGAGCAGCTGGCGGGACAGCAGATGCTGGAGGTGGTGATGCAGCTGAAGATGCTGGAGGTGGTGGTGCAGCCGAAGATGCAAGAGGTGGTGGTGCAGCTGAAGATGCAGGAGATGGTGGTGCAGCTGAAGATGCAGGAGATGGTGGTGCAGCTGAAGATGCAGGAGGTGGTGGTGCAGCTGTATAGGGTGACCATGTGCCAGTCCCGTCCTCTTGCTCCCCAAGAGGAATCTCATCTGGGGATGTGTGTGCCTTCTCCACAGCCTCCTGCTGTGCTGCAGGCCAGTATGCTGTGTGGGGAAATGAAATGGTGTGATTAGTAATGTACACAATGACAGAATGAATGCAAGATTATTTAATTGACATGTGAATCTCTGGTTGTCATGATGGTATCCTATGCATTGTGTTGCGTTGTGATGTATGGAATACCACCCTGGCAATCACAGATACATGAGGTCTGTCCAAATTAATTCCCCAGGGTACCAATCAGGTCAGTATTGAGGGATTTCTATGATTAAGGTCTGTTGCTGTTTGGATCATTCGCTCCATCTTTGTGAGTTATCCAGCCTTGCTTAATAAGGGATATCCATCAATCATGGCCTGTTGGTGTGCCACCTACAGTGCTTGACATTTGGTTTCCATGTGTATCCTGCAAATAGTGGATGATATAACATCCATCCATAGCATCAACACTCCTGAGGATCCATATGAAAACCAAATGTATAATATGACAGTTCAAGTGAGAGTAAATGATTGCATACAGACTACAAAGGCCTACTTGGTTCTCCTTTAATTCCACAGTGTTGGTTGTTTCAAGGCCTGTGTGTTGCACATACAGCCAGTTAGTCTCACTGGCACTGTGATGTTCGTCCTCATCCATCTCTCTTGAGATTCAGTGAGCAGTGATGTAGACCTTATGGAGTGGAGGTAAAGTGGAAATGATGACTTCTCCAATTATATAATTTCTCCATTTCCAAAGTTTTTCTATGGAGTCTATCCAATGAGCCGTTAGTAGCTTGATACATTTTCTTGAATCGTCTCCACAGACAAACATGGGAATTGGTGAAGTGATGGTATGGAGAGGTTAACGTCACTGCATCATGTCTTTTACACCACTTAGTGAATGTCCCCTGGGTAGCATGTAATCCTAACCCTGTCGAATTGTGTTTGTCGTCTGTTAACCCTTTGAGTACCGGAGGGATTGCCAAAGCATTGTTGAGCGATGCATGGATAATCCCTGTAGCACTCGAGGGATTACTTGCTGACTTCCCTGTGGGTACATGGGTGACATTGATGTTTAACAGACAACACTTTAAAAAGCATGGTTTGGATTGTGTGTGATCAATAAAGCATCAAGAGGGTTGAACTGAGACTTGGACAGGTTTGGGCCTGGTTGGACCTTGCCATTTGTCCTTGTATTGTGTCCTGTTTTAACCCTCATGGTGCTGTGTTGGGGCAGTTGTGTAGATGAATGATGGGCATGTGTGGGGGTGTGACTGTGTTTGAGTGTGCAGCTTGTGTTGGCTGATGTGGTGTGTGGTTATGTGAGGATGCACTTACGGGTAGTGTGGAGGCTCCTCTCATCCCCAGTGTCCGATCCTCCAGGGACCCCCTCAATCAGCGTGGTCGACAAGGTCTGCCGCAGCTTCTCCTCCCATCAGCTGAAGATGACTGGGACAGGTGTACCAACCTCCGGTGTCTCGGGCATACATGGCGACTTCAGCCAACTTCTTTTTGACCACCCTCTTGCAGTCGCCCCATCTTATCTTTATGGACTACACATCCTGGCTGCAGCTGGCCACCATGTTCACCTTGCTGCATATCTGGTTCCAGGCAGCCTTCCTCCTCGCAGCCAGGCCAGGATTCCTCTCCCTCGGAAAAAGGATGCTCTCCCTCTCTAGAACAGCCTCCACAAGAGCACTGTTCTCTTTCGTGTAGCGGGGATCCCTGACCCCTCAGCTCCAGCCTACGAGGTGTCAGAGCTGTGCCCAGAATGTTCTGCCTGCTCTGCCCCTGCCTGTGCGTGGTGCTCTGCGACAGGTACCCCTCGTCACACTGACACACCTGTCCCTGCCCTCCGTGTGTCTACTCTTCTGGACCGGGTCCCCCTCCGCCCTGAGGATCTCGCTCTCCCACCCCTACTCTTAACAGGGATGTCCTGCTCTCCTTCCTCCTCCTCCACTACTCTCCCAATCCCTCTCTCCTGTCCTCCTCTCCTGGTCATCATTCACCAACTCACACCCAGTCACTCCCACAGGCCCTCACAGACACACTCGTTCCCACTCTGTCACTCACTCACAGATTCACACTGTAAAAATAAAATTTAAGATATGTGTAAAGTGTTATATTATTAAAAAAACAAAACAAAAAAAAAACCCTGTGTGTATGTATGTGTATGTGTTTGTACGGGTGTATGTGTTATGTGCAAAAGTGTGATATGTGTTTATTTAAGTGCATTGCTCTTCTCTCTCCAAACTCTAAAAACTCCTTCTACCTCCAATGTCTCCCTCGCTCTAAACGCTATCCTCCGCTCCTGGGTCCGGTGATCTAGCTCGCCAAAACTTGAAACACAGACAAGGTGTATTTTAACATTTTTGCTACTTTGGGGCCTTGGGATTGTGTTATGTATTTTTGTTGTGCCTACGCTCGATAGCTATTCTTGTAGAGTTACTTTTAAATCCGCCGTAAATCATGTATTATTTGCGGCCGATGTGGCTTTTTTACTTAGCAGCTGGTTTAACGTCCGCCTTTAAATCTAGTCCTAACACCTTAAAGATGATATCTCTGCCTGGGTTTTCTCCAGGTGGGAAGCATGTGTTCTATATGGACTAAAAAGAGAATGATTTAATGTTAAGCTCAATGATATCCTATTTTCTCTAATGTCCAATATGGAGCACAGGAACAATGGGAATATACCAAAGATTCCAGTAACGGAAAGGATAAAAACAGTTGAAGATGCGTCCCAAAGAAGTTGATCCCATAATAACCTATGCAGCAAAGATGGCTATGGCACAGGCTTCCATTCTTAAAAGGGCCATGCACTAAAAAAAAAAAAAACAAAAAAAAAACCCTGGGGTTACCAGGAGATGGTAAAAGAGGATTTTAGTTTTACCGGTTAAATCCTTTTCTCTTAGTCCACATAGGTTACTGGTACATTGGGTAGGCGACCGCCCCTTTAAGTAGGCAGGAACAATTCTTGAAGAGAATGGTGGGTGAAGCCTACCTCCTATCCTTAGCTGCAGCTAGCCCCCCCCTCCAGAAAGATTTGCGACACTAACTAGGGACTAGGTAGTAAGAAGGGAGAAGAAGACTCCTGTGAGCATGAACCCAACAGGACTCCCACGTTCAGTCACAGGAGAACCAAGCCAGATCCCTTGACAGAGTGGGAGACCAGTAACCTGTATGGACTGAGAGAAAAGGATTTAACAGGGAAGACTAAAATCCTCTTTTCTCTGTCGTCCAATATAGGTTACTGTTACATTGGCATGTCCAGCCATTGAGTTTCCCAGAGGTGCAGGACCAGGCGCAGGGCCCCAAAGTCACCAGAGCCTATATGAACCATCATATTATAAACAGCTCAACAAGGACACAAACCTGGCATGGAACCACACCTGTAGCACAGCACACAGAACTCGAGCCAACTGGGCTCAAAAGTGAAGGAGCACTGAAGAGACGAAAAGAGAACCTAGACAGGCAAAACTGCCTCCAGGATCTTCCTTCCCAAGCTGGCGTCAGCTACATCCACTCGGTAATACTTTGAAAAAGCGTGCACAGACGACCAAGTGGCGGACTTGCACAACTGATCAGCTGAGGCTTTACTCTTGTACGCCCAAGAAGCCCCAACAGATCTAGTGGAATGAGCCAAAACCTGAAAGGGAACCGGCTTCTTCCCAAACTTGTAAGCCTAATGAATAGTAGACTTAATCCAAGACGCAATCGTCACCTTAGATGCCAGCCTCCCTGCCCTGGGCCCCTCTGGAATGACGAACAAGGCATCAGACTGGCGAACAGAGTCAGTGTGGTGTAAAGATCCATTTCCTTGTCAGAGGCAGGGACAGGACAGAACGAGGGCACCACAACTTCCTGATTAATGTGGAATTCCGATACTATTTTCGGGAGAAACTACCGAGAGGTGCAAAGAACCACCTGGTCTTTGTGAAACCCCAAATAGGGTGGTTTACAAGACAGGGGCTGCAACTCCGCGACACGACGAACAGACACAATCGCAAGGAGAAAAAACATTTTTCAGGTTATCATGCGCAAGGGAATAGTAGCCAAGGACTCAAAGGAAGGGTGCTAAAGGATGCCCAAGACTAAATTAAGATCCCACTGAGGAGTAGGGCTCTTAAAGGCAGGACGAGTGTGTGAGCAATGCCCTGAAAGAAAACCTTGACATCAGGAAGAATTGCAATATGTCTCTGAAAGAAGACAGAGAGAGCAGAAGTCTGAACCTTAAGGGAACTCAGACTGAGACCCTTGTCCGTCCCATCCTGCTGAAAGGACAGAACCGTAGGAAGATCAAAGTCCTGAGAAAGATCCCTATCAGTACACCAAGAGAGAAAGGTAGACCAGACTCTATGGTAGGTCTTTGAGGAAACAGGCTTGCAGGCACTAAGAATAGTGGCCACCACGCCAGAAGAGAAACCTTTCCTCTTCAGTATTGAGGATTCAATTTCCATGCCGTCAAACCCAGACAATCCACATCCTCCTTCCACAGATACCCCGAAAGAAGGAGGTCCGGACGGTGTGGGAGCCGAAAAGGGCACTGCCACTGAGAGATCCAGGAGCTCTGGAAACCAAGCCTGACAAGGCCAGTACGGAGCAAACAGAATGACTGGAGAACCCTCCAGATGCAGCTTCGGCAAACCCCGGTGTAGCATGGGAATGGGAGGAAAAATGTACGCCAGAGGGAAGTGCCATGGTATCGACATGGCATCCACTGCCAGAGATAGAGGGTCCCCCCAGTGTGAACACAACAACGGAACCTTCAGACTGTGCCTTATTGCCATCAGATCGATGCAAGGAAATCCCCACTTATGAACGATGAGGTTGAATGCTTCTTGATTCAGTTCCCACTCCCTGCTGTCTACTGAGTGTTGACTTAGGAAGTCTGCCAGCACGTTGTCTACACTGGGAATATGAACCACGGATATGGGGGAACATGTTCTTCTGCCCAGGTTAAAATAGCTTTGACCTACAAACAAGCTGCAAGACTTCTTGTGCCACCTTGCTTGTTGATGTAGGCCACGGCCGTGGCATTGTCGGACTGGACTTTACCCGGGCATCATGCAGATGATGTGTCCAATGGCGAAGGACATGAAATATTGCCCGAACCTTGAAAACGTTGATGGGAAGGACAGATTCCTCAGGAGGCCACCGGCCCTGGGCATTGCTGTGACCCAGGACCGCTCCCCAGCCCGAGAGGCTGGCATCCATCGTCACAGTCGTCCAGAAGGAGACCAAGAAGGGTCTGCCCTTCTGTAGGTTGGGAAGGTGTAGCCACCATGACAAACTCAGCTCCACATGAAGCGGAAGAGATCCTGACATCCTCAGTAGATCCGGTTGTCTCCTGCACATCTGGATCACAAACCTCTGGAGTTCCCTGGTGTGAGCCATGGCATACGGAACCGCTTCCATGGTAGAAATGAACTTCCCCACCAGGGAGGTCAGCTTCTTGGCTGGAACTGGGTCGTGAGCCAGAACTGCCAAAACCTTGCGGACGATCTGATGAGCAACCTCTTCCGTGAGAAACACCATACCCTGTCGGGGGTCGAAGAGAAGCCCCAGGAAGACTAATCTCTGAGATGGTACGATATCTGACTTGTCCATGTTGAGGATCCAGCTATGATGGGTCAGCGCATGAATAGAGTCCTGTACATGCTGCTGAAGGATATCCGGAGATGAAGCTTCAGAAGTAAGTCGTCCATGTATGGAGTGACTCTGATGCTGTCTCTGGAGAACAGCCATTAATGTCCCCAAGACCAGATTGAAGACCTGTGGAGCTGTAGTCAGACCAAAGGGGAGAGCAGAAAACTGAAAGTGCCCTTGGTTGCACGCGAACCTGATACACCACCGACTCTCTAGATGAATGGTAATGTGCAGGTATGCATCCTGAAGATCCAGAGAAGGGAGAAAATCCCCCTCAGACATGGCCACGATCACTATCCTCAAGGACTCCTGGTGATAGCGAGACTTGACCACAAAGGCGTTGAGGTCCAAAATTGGATGGTAGCTGCTGTCTTTCTTGGATACCACAAAGAGGTTGTAGTAAAATCCCAACCCTATTTCCGGTATTGGAACCTGCTCCAGAAACTCCTTGTCCAAAAGGGTCTGGATAGCTCTGTGGAACAGGCGGCACTTCTCTGCTCCCTGAAGAGCGTGTTAAGGGAAAGACCGGAACGGAGGAAGAGAGACATAAGGAATCCTGTATCCTTCCGACACAACCCGCAAAACCCACAGATCCCCCATGGTGTCTGTCCAGACATTCAGAAAGTGGTGCAAACGACCACCTACCAGCCACTGTGTCATGCCGAAGGTTTGGGGCCCATGGGCTTGGTGGAGGACTGCTTGGGCCTCCATTGTTGTTTGGGCTTGGAGGAGGTGCGCGCTGCCTGGGAAACTGCCTGGGTCGCTCCTCAGCCTGAAAGGGACGATTCCTCTTCACGGCAGGCTTCTTCCTAGGAACCAAGGGCAGGTGGGTACTCTTACCCCCAGTGGCCTCACTAATAATGTCTTTAACTTCCGGCCCAAACAAAGAAGAGCCCTGAAAGGGCAAGGAAAGCAAGGCCTTCTTAGAGGCAGTGTCCGCAGACCAGATCTTGAGCCAAAGAGCTCGTCTAGCAAAAGCAGCCATGGTAGAAACCCTAGCCACCAAGCGGATGGCATCAAATATGGCAGCAGAAACATAATGCTGAGCCTCAGAGATGTTGGCGAAAAGGCGCAACATGTCAGCAGTAGGTGCACCCTAACGGACAGCCAGAGTCAGCTGTTCAGTCCAAACAGCAACAGTCCTGTTCACCCAAGCAGCAGCAAACGCCAGGCGCAATGAAGTGCCCACTGTAGCAAAAATGGACTTCAGGGATGTCTCAAGTTTCCTGTCAGTCCAATCCTTGAGGACAGAAGCATCTGCCACATGCAAGGCGGTGAACTTGGAAAGTCTAAAGATCGGAGCATCCACCTTGGGTGGATGAACCCATTGAGCCAATGCTGTATCAGAAAAGGGTTACAGCTTAGCAAACTTTTTAGAGACAGAAGGCTTCTTGTGAGGAGCTTTCCACTCATCCACGACCAACCAGTCAAGCATGGGGTTGGGATGGAAACAGGTAGACTGCTTCATAGGTTCCTGGAACATACCAGAGGGGTCAACAGCAGCCTCTTGAATCAAGGGAATGCTTAGTGTGTTCAACACCGCCCTGATTAGGCCTTCAGCAGAAAAAAGGGGTCCCCAAAGGATTGGGAAGAGACCACCGCAGAATATTCCCCCTCGTCAGAATACACCAATCATCAGAGGAGTCAGATACACCCTGCGGTTTTGGCAGGGAAGGCCTGATGGGAGTAGGGGGCTGCCAAGACTGGAAGACCCCCTGCAATTCGGATGGAAGAAGTTGTAAGGTAGACCTCAGGTCTCTAGTAGTGGCCTTAAACTCTTGCATCCAATCTGACTCAAGTACATGGCTGGAAGTCCCTGGGGGGGATGCAGGGGAAACAGCGCATGCTGGGCATAAATGACCTGAGTACTGTCTAGGTAACCCTGATTGACATGAGGAGCAGTGCGCAATGGGGGACACAGACACCCCAGTAACCTTAGTCTTAGGTATAGCCCCAACGGAGTAGACATTCTCACAGTGTCAAAACGTTTAAAGTATAAAGAATCACCCAAATACAGTGTGTATGATTAAAGCTTAACCCCAGAAATCGCTAAAATGCACTTATCTGGCAGGTGAAGGGTTAATCTGCTGAAGAGAGAAGAAGAGTCCGAGCCCTGCGTAGGATACTCATGGAGGGAAAGCACAAAATGGCTGTCACAACAGAAGCCAATCAGAAACGAGCAAGCGCTCATGGGAAATGTAGCTTTCCTTGGAATAGTACCCCAACAGTGCCCCGAAGCCCACTGAGGCCCCCAACACACACAAAACGTTAACCCGGATAATAGAGAATGGGCAGACAAACAAAATGAGCCGTCTCTGAAGTCTCTACGTTAAGCGGCTGCAGAGATATGTCCCAAACCGTAAAGTCCCACAGAGGTGAATGGAGCATGACATCTATGCTGTAAAGCTTGCCTTAAAGTTGCGGAACTCAAAATTGCAATATTTTTCAGTGAGGTAAAAAAAAGTTGTAAAAACACCACAAAACACACTGAAACTCAAATAAACACCATATCCAAAGGGAAAAAGTGCCCAAAACGCCCAGAAGGATGCCAACTAGCAGCCAAAGGGTTAAGTTTACCACAAAAAACTGCTCCAAGGCCTCTAACAGACAGAAAAACCCAATGAGTGCAGGAGTACGTATTAGGAACTCCAAGGAGACCTCTGTGCGGAGAGGGAAGGTGGGACACGTGGACCTCAGCACTCAAAGGGTTACTCACTTTTTCAACAGGTCTTCTGTCTTCAGATTACCATGTGTAAAAGAAGAAGCCTCAGTGGGCAACGCCTGAGGAAAGAACTTGTACAACAAGATTTTCCCCCCAGGGCTAAAAGGTCCACCATAGCGCCTGGAAACTGAGCTCTCTACCTGGGAATTGTCAGTAATGGTAATCCGCCTAATGGTGGTATTTCATATCTAACAGAAAACAAAAAATTAACTAAAACTATTGCAGAACTGTTCTCTTGCCTGTGTCTTCACCAAGGAACAAATCTTTCTGGAGAGGAGGGGCTAGCTGCAGCTAAGGAGAGGAGGTGGGCTCCATCCAGCATTCTCTTCAAGAATTGTTCCCGCCTACTTAAAGGGACGGTCACCTACCCAATGTACCAGTAACCTATATTGGACAACAGAGAAATAGGAAATTATAAAATCTTGCAAGGACGTCTGGGAGCTCCCAAACCCTTCATAAACATCTAAAATAGCAAGACATAACCCAGAACAGCAGATAAAGTGTTAAAGTAAAGAACTACTGCAGTCAACTGTGCCACAAGGATAAGGGGAGAGCAAACAGCTAGAAATGAGTGCATAATCAACACACAGTGAAAGCTCAGAATGGGACATAGAATGGAAATTGGAAATCAAAGGGTTATTTACCAACCCTATGTCATCAGGCTCCCATCTCAATAGGGAAGAATCTCTAAGAGACTCATCCATGAGGAACAGACATCATAAAAGTCAACGCCCACAGGGAAAAGAGTTCATAAACACCTGTGAACTGAGCAATCCAATTTGAGGGAATAAAGTGATGGAAGCCCGTCTAATGAGGGATTATACAGCCACCCAGCTAAAGTAAATAGAAACCTAGAAAAAACTAAGATATGTTCCACTGCACCTCCATCTTGGATGCAGGACAAATAAATCTGAAAGGAGGGGGGTTGAGCTGGAGGAAGAGGAGAGACACTCAGCTGCAAAGAGCCTGTCTTTTTGAAGTGCCCTGTCCTCCTGGAGAAGACAGCTCAACCCAATGGTTCCTATGTTACATATTGGATGTAAGAGAAAAATATTTTGCCGCTTCCTTAAATCAAAAGTGGATTTGTATTTATACCCTATGGTGCAACCACATTGCTCTATTTTGGCTTTATACATAAGGTCCAAATGAGTTACTGTTGTGTCAATAACAAAAATATGTCTTCGGGACATTCTTCAGGAAAAAAGTCACGCTACATGATGGAGCAGGTAACTTCGGTAAAGTGAAAGTAAATGTAGTAGAAAAATAATTACCTTGGTAATGTGGTCAAAATGCCGAAGCATGCTATATTGCTTAGGCTGCATCCGTGCTTCAAAATGGGCCCTAATAACAGGAATGTAGTGTACGATAAGCTGCAAGCAACGGGAGGCGAGAGCTGCAAAACACAACGTTATCAATGGTTTAGAAGATGAAGGCCTATAAAACAATTCCATTTCTTTTAAGAGAGAAAGTGCAATGCATTATGAAGCAATGAGTTGCACCCACCCTCTGGTCCTTAAAGGGTTAATGATTATCTTTACATGTCATAGTACACATGACGATATATGTATAAAGACAAAAGTGGAACACTGAGGTAAAGCACCATGTACTGGACCAAATGCATAAAGGCAATTCTGGGACAAGACAACTGTACCATATGGATCAAATAGCCAATTATCATTTATTTAAATAGGGGTTTTAACCATTTGAATGCTAAAAAGGTCCCCAAGCACACTGCTTTTCAATGTGTTTGAAAACTATCCAGCATTTAAGGTGTTAAAACCCCAATGCATTATTTAAAATATTTTCTCCCAATGGTGCAGTAGGCTTTGTCCAGAATTGATCTTTTGCCTATATGTACACTGCAAAACATTGGTTTGGCAGTCTCATTAGCGATCAAGGGATAAAATGGTGCATTTGGATTTCTACTTGTCACATACGCTACTATTCTTCTGCTCCAGAATTGTTTGTATTTATCCAATGGCCCTGCTGAGCCAGGCAGCTACTGATACAAATCTAATTTTAGTTAGGTTTACTTTAAACTGGAGGTGACACATTTCTAAGCTCCTCTCATTCTCCATCACTACCTCAGTATCCCCCTATACACCACCATAACACCATTTGCACACACTGGTACAGTGGTGGTAAACTTGAAGTAAGGCCGATTTAACAACTCGTTTAGATATCTTAAAGCTGCCAAAGCCTTAAACTACAAAATAGAGTTGGAAAATAAGCTTAGTCCAAGCAAGCTGACTGTAACATGCACCTTTTACAGGTGTGCTGATATAGTAACATTAAAATATATGATGAATCTCTTGAAACATTTTGGCCAAATGCTATAAACAGAATACTAGCTCAGTGACTTAGAAAGGTTGCAGCCCACAGGTCTAAGGGACATATGCTCAAAAGAAAAGTGGAATCATTCTGGGGAAAACTAACTGCATTACAGTGGAAAAAAAAATAAAAAAAAGGGAGATAAACAATTGTGAGGCGCATCCATCAAGCATGAACAAGGTAAAGTGTCTTGTTCTAGGCATGGTAGCCTCTCAATGGTGCTACAACTCACGTTTTTCACTCCCATGTGCCACTGCAGAAAGGAAATCTCCATATCCATATCAGACTGGTCCTGCCCACAGACAGCCCAGCTCTGAGCTGTCAGGCAAATCCTCGTCACACGAGAGAGACAGCAATATCACAAACATATATTTCGGCCTATGTGGGCCTCATCGGTGCAGCTGAATCCCTCTAGGCACTTGGATGCAAGTGCCCATGCCTAGGATGCCCGTATACTGTGAGGAACACTCATCAAGTGTGAGCAAGATAAAGTGTCTTGTTCTAGGCATGGTAGCCCCTCAACAGTGCTACAACTCACGTTTTTCACTCCCATGTGCCATTGCAGAGAGGAAATTTCCATATCCTTATCAGACTGGTCCTGCCCACAGACAGGCCATCTCCAAAATGCTTGTCTCCAGAAAAATAAAAAACTCCAACATTGCCAATGATTTAAATGGAGAATTTAACATCATGAATGCTAGTGTCTCCATCTCATTGAGAAGCAATATACTGGAGACCTCTCTAACATTCAAGGTGCTAAAATGACCATTTAAAACAATGGGGACTTCAATGAGGATGAACGTGCAGTATGGTTGCATGAAGGAGCTGCTCCATTTGGTGTGGAGTTAAAAATAGAAAAAAAAAAAAAAAAAAAAAAACTACATCCATTGAAGAAAACCCTCCTCAATCAATGAACCATCTATGGAAGAACAGACAGGCTGGTGCTGGCTTCCAGAGAATAATGGTGGGATTTGCAAAGGTTTGAGGGCAGAGACTGGGTAGGCTGTAGAAGAACCAAGAAGTCCTATTTTGCCTTAGGTGTAGGCAAACCCCGCACCACAGTCAAATCAGGAAATCTCAGGAAGCAACCCCCTGAAGACGTCTGGGATTGAGCCGGAGCACAATGTCTAACTACTCCGGTAGAGGTACAAGTTCATTCACTGTACTGGTGAAAGAGGGAGACAGTGGAGTAAAAACCACTCTACCAAAGCTGCCTCAGAAAAGGGATACTGTTTAGAGAACCTTTTGCTAATGAACAGCCTTGTCTGGGGTCTTCCACTCATTGAGAAGAATCTGGTCAAGACTGGCATTGGGAGGAAAGAATGGAGAAGACTTCTTATGCCTCTGGAAGACATATGTAGAGGAGACCCTTCCATTAGAGGTGACAGACCTGAAGGGTCTCCAAAACTGCTCTAATGAGCAGAAGAAAGGTCGAACTCTTGTGAAGATAAATTCTTAGCCACACACAGTGGAAAATAGACCAGACTCTGTGGTATGTCTTCAAGGAAACAGGCTTCCCTGCACGAAGCATAGTGGCTTTGACCGCTGAAGAGAAACCTTTCTTCCTCAATATTGAGGATTCAACCTCCATGCTGTCAAAGCAACACAGTTCACATCGTCCTTCCACAGATAACCCTGTAGGAGGAGATCCGGTCTGCGTGGAAGCCAAAAGGGTTCCTCCACAGACAGGTCCAGAAGCTCCAGAAACCGAGGTTGCCGGGGCCAGTACGGAGCGATCAGAATGACCGCAGTCCTTTCCAACAGCAATTTCCTCAGTACCCTGGGAAGCAGGGGAAAGGGAAGAAAGTTGCAAACCAGGGGAAAGCGTCACGGAATTGACATGGCATCCACTGTAAGAGCTAGAGGGTCCCTCCAATGGGAACAACCCGTCAGAACCTTCCTATTTTGTCTGGTCGCCATCAGGTCAATCCAGGGAAGTCCCCATTTCTGGACGATGAGGTTGAATACATCCTGGTGGATTTCCCATTCTCAGATGTCTACAATGTGTCAACTTAAAAAGTCGACTAAGACGTTGTCTACTCCGGGAATATGAACTGTGGATATGGCAGGAACATGTTCTTCTGCACAAGTTAAGATAGCCTTGACCACCAACCAAGCTGCGAGACCTCTTGTTCCACCTTGCTTGTTGATGTAAGCATCGGCAGTGGTGTTGTCGGACTGGACGTGAACTTAACAGCCTTCTAGATGAGAGGACCAGTATCTGAGAGCATGGAATATCACCCGAAGCTCCAGGACGTTGATTTGTAGGAGAGACTCCTCCACTGACCATCAACCTTGTGCATTCAGGTGACCCAGGATCGCTCCCCAGCCAGATAGACTAGCATCTGTCATCACCGTGGTCCAGAATGGTACTAGGAATGGTCTGCCCTTCCTCAATTTGGAAAGATCTTGCCACCAGGAGAGACTCAGCTCCACATGAAGGGGAAGAGAAACAGACAGCTACAGGAGATCTGGGTTCCCTCTGCAAACCTGGATCACGAACCGCTGCAGTTCCATCTTGTGAGCCATCACAAATGGTACCGCCTGTATGGTGGATATGAACTTCCCCACTAGAGAAGTTAACTTCTTGGCTGGAATGGCATTTCAAGCCAGGACTGTGGATACCTTGTGGGTGATTTGGTGAATCACCTCATCCACGAGAAATACTATGCCCTTCAGTGTATCGAACAGGAGACCCAGGAAGATCAGACTCTGAGACTGAACTAGGTCCGACTTGTCCATGTTCACGATCCACCCGTGATGGGTGAGAGTGTGTTGATGCAGTCCTTCACCTGTTGTTGAATGCGTTCCGGAGACGGGGCCTTCAAGAGCAAGTTTGTCCATGTACGGAGTGACTCTGATGCCTTCTTTGTGCATGACAGAAATGAGTGTGCCCAGGATACAAGTGAAGACCGGGGGGGGACACGTGGTCAGACCGAAAGGGAGAGCAGAAAGCTGGAAGTGCCCTCTGTTGCAAGCAAACCTGAGGTACTCATGGCTCTCCTGATGGATGGCTATGTGCAGATAGGCATCCTGAAGGTCCAAAGAAGCCAGAAATTCCCCAGGACACATTTCCGCAATCACCGATCTTAAGGACTCTTGGTGATAGTAAGTCTTGACAACTAAGGAATTGAGATCCAGTTTAGGATGGCATGCACCATCCTTCTTGGAGAGAATAGAAACCAGAACAGATTTCCGGTTCGGGGACGGGTTCCACAACTTCTTTGTCCAGGAGATCCTGGATAGCGGCATTGAATAGATGACGCTTCTCCAATCCCCGAGGAGAGTAACAAGGGAAGAATCTGAAAGGAGGAAAAGAGGAGAAGGGAATCCTGTACCCCCCTGCAATCACCTGTAAAACCCACGGTCAGAGGTGGGAGCCTCTTGATGAACACCCTTAGCAATGGCCCTATTTACCCAAGCTGTCACAAAAGTGGGACGCAGAGATGCGCCCACAGTGGCAAAAATAGCTTCAGAAAAGTCTCAAGTTTCCTGTCAGTTAAATCCTTAAGAGCTGAAGCATCTGCCACTGGCAGAGCTGTAGTTTTAGAAAGCCTAGACACTGGGGCATCCACCTTGGGGGGGGGAGGTAAGACCACTGAGCTAGTGCTGTCTCTGATAAGGGGAACAGCTTAGAAAACTTCTTAGGCAAAGTGAAACACTTGTCAGGGGTTTTCCACTCATCTAAGACGATCTGGTCCAGAGTAGAATTAGGAGGAAAAAAGGTACTTTGCGTCTTAGGTCTCTGAAAGACATCAGAAGCAACCTTGTGGTCATTCACCCTCATTTGAGTCCACTAACAATTCCTCCTCAGAAGAGTCTGAAACCTCAGGTAAGCCCTGTGGTTTGGGCACAGAAGACCTGAATAATGCGGGGATTTCCAAGCTTGGATGACTCCCTGTAATTGCACTGGAAGCAGCTGCAAAGTAGTCTTTATCTCTTTCATCCAAGGTAGCTCTACAACATGGCTGGAGGGTCCTGGCATAGAGGCAGGTGCCACAGCGCATGAGGGATATAAATGACCTGAGTATTCTCTAGGAAGCTCTGTTTGACATGAGGAGCAATGGGGGTCACAGACACCCCAGTATCCTTAGTCTTGGGTCTAGCCCCAGGTCCCAACGGGTCTAACATCTTAACAGGATATAAAGCGTCTGATAGTATGAGGAATAATCCAAATACTGTGTCTAAGGTTACATTTTCACCCCAGAAATAGCGAAAATGTACTTAACTGGCAGGCGAATGGTTAATCTGGTGAGGAGAGAGGAAGAGTCCAAGCCCTGCTCAGTAGCCAATAAAAAAATAGCCAGCGAAACAGGCGTTCATGGGACTTGTGGTTTCCCTTCAAGTACCCTAAAAACAGTGCCCAAAGCCCCCTGAGCCCCCCAAGACACTCAGAACATAAACTGGATAACAGGACAGGGTTAGACAAGTAAAATGACTTGTCTCTGAACACACTATGTGGAGCGGTTGCAGAGATATGTCCCAATATGTAAAAGTCCCAGAGAGGCTCCCCCCCCCAGGCACACTTTGTAGACCGTTCCAATGAAGTATTAATGTTTATATTGTGCTGCTGAAGAGCCTCCATCCAGTCAAATGACTGGATTCTGCAGCTGTCAGCTAGAGCTCTGACTTCTCTAAGGAGGTAATATTAGCGATGTATATCTCTTAAACCATAAAGGTTTGAGAGAGAAGACTTACATCCTCCTATATAATAATTCGCTAAAAGTTTGTCATGACACAGTCATGCACAGTAGAGACTGCTGAGCATGCTGCAGTCATGAGAAGTAGAGACTGCCCGTGACGTGGCGAATATGGAGCGGGGCGCTGCGAATTCAGTCCTCTCTGAGCACCAAGAGAGGACCACAGTCTTGATTCGGAGCGCCCCCGCTATGTATCAGCCACATCACGGGCAGTCTCTACTGCGCATGACTGCACCGCGACCGGCTGGCACTGTGGCCCGTGTACATGGGCTCTTCAACTAGTTGTTAATATTTTCTTAAGGGATACAATATTAAATAAATTTAATTTTAACCATTACTATTCCTTTAAAATGGTCTATGTATAAACAAAAAAACACAGCAAGCACATAGTACCAGAGATGTTACTACTATTTTGGGACAGTGAAAGTCTTTCTGTGCAGCACCTACATTTTTACTAAGGTCTGTGCTTTAATGAAAGCTTAATTAGCATACAGTGTGGTACTCCGAAAACAACCTTCAGAAATAAAAGTAACATTATCTCTTAAACTATGTATCTGTTGGTCATTTGATGAATATGATACATAAACAGTTTTGAATGAAGTCTTCACATATGTAAACTTACGTCAAAGTGACAGATCCACATTAATGTAAGAGACTGGTAGAGTAAAAGTGATACCTTTATTGGCTGAGTAGTGTAGGTTTAATTGAGCAGAAGAAAAGTCCTTTTGAAAGTACATAGATGCTCTTTGCTTGGCTAGTGTTTTGTGAGGTTGACACCAAAAATAATTTGTTCGGCACCAGTTGATAGTTCCGCTTTAAATGAACCATCATCAAAATGAAATCCTTATTAACATAGCGATAAGCATATACATACTTTTATTATGCTGAATAAGTCCGGAATTAGTGAGAAATACAACTTTTTCGGCAGGCATCAGCAACAATGATCTTGCTGTAGGTGCTCTCTGTGTCGTCAGTCCCTTCTGGTACCTTAAGGTACCAAGGAACTACATTCACCAATCCTGGAGGGGAATGGGAAGTACAGTGCAGACTCGCAGCTGCCTTTTCTGCAAACTGTCTGCTCTGTTGCCCGCTGATGCCTGATGAACGGAGTTGTATTTCTCTCTAATGCCAGTCTTATTCAGCATAATAAAAGTATGTATATGCTTATCACTATGTTAATAAGGATTTGGGAGGGCAATTTAATGTTGATGATAGTTCTGCTTTAAATGCCCTATATGGGTTTAGTTGAACAGAAAAAGGTATAACTTTTACTCTACCAGTTTCCTCCTTTTTGTACGCCTACCATGGTACCACCTCCTAAATACATTAAGGTAAGATAAAGATTGTGTCCACTTAGGCCATTTTAGTGTAAAATGTACCCTTGTCAAACTTGTCCCCAGTGCACTTGTATATTTATGGTGCTGCTCCCAGAGACAATTTTAGACTTACAGAATGCACGAAAACCCAGCATGCTGCCACACTTATCATTCACATTGTGATTCTTTAGGATATGATGCTGATCATATCCTCAGATGACTGACTGACCCATGTGGGTATCAAACAATAATTATGGCCAACTTCCATGGGCACCAGATGGGGGAATGCAAGATACTGAAGGTACGTAGGTATGAGCTGTTTGGCATGTGTTAAAATGGAGCACAGCCAAGCCACCCATGTAAACACAGGCTAATATGTCACTTAACTCACTTGGTGCTTGGGATGACTCCAGTGCATGGAGAAGTCTCTAGCATCCAAGAGGTTTTATATGCAAAATGTGCAACATATAGTAGTGATTATATAGCTCTCTTTTTTTCCAGCAGAATGACAAATTTGACCTACCTAGATTTTTTGTGGTTATCGTCTTCAGGCCAACAACTTGTAGTGCTCCTGCTCCCAGTACCAGCTGGCAACTCCGTGAATTAAAGTACTGAGGCAAAGGAAGACAATAAAGATGGGTACAGTTTATTTTAATGGAATACTGGAACCTAGTAACTTCTGTTTTCTTAATTGGGAGCTATAAATGTAGCAATAATTGGCTCTTAATTTAACAGCAGGACTAACATAGGTAGAAGTCCTTCATACAGCAGTCTGGTGCATCTATTTCAATATAGCTTTTGCATTGTATCTGTGGTTACTTGTACTCATTGGTCTCCATTTTAGACAGTCTTTTGTTCACACTTCCGCAGAACAGACTTTAATAGTGTAAGGAAGCAATGTTCAAAAGAGAAAGTAGCCAAAGAGGTTATTGATGTCATAATTTTATTTTGTATTTAAAGCCACATTCTCAAAGAGATAGACAATTTATTTTTACTAGCCAATGCTATGAATGCCAATTTAAAGAAATTATATTAAAAGTGGGCATGGACAAATGTAATGTCAAAACAAATACGTTTGAAGCAAGTGTCATTAACTCCAGTTTTAACTGCATCATAGGGGACAAATACAATCTAGTCACAGTGACGTCCGTGCGCCTGCGCTGTCAGTCCCTTTCGGAGCCAAGTGGCTCCGAAAGGGACTGACAGCGCAGGTGCACGGACGTCACTGTGACGAGATGTCCGTGCGCCTGCGCTGTCAGTCCCTTTCGGAGCCACTTGGCTCCGAAAGGGACTGACAGAGCAGGCGCACGGACGTCACTGTGACGAGATGTCCGTGCTTCCTGCTCCTGTGAGCCTCGGAAAAACGGCAAAATCTTTGGATCCAGGTAATATTTCTGGCGACTAGCGCTACTAAGCAGCTAGTTGCCAGATGAAGACTGAAATCAGGTAAAGTTATTGCGGGGTGGTAGTTCCCCTTTAAACCTTCTTTACTAGTTTTTAAAAAAATATATATATCTAATTTAACATACGTTTTAGGTTATCTAAAACACTGGGTGATGGATCATTTGCTATACCATGTGCACATTCCTCATGTGCACATACTAGTTATTTTTTTTTTTTTTTTTTTTTTGAAAAAAATTGAGAAATCACCTTTTACATTTTGGTGGATCAGTGCGACACTTCATGATTATTCACTGAACAATATGCCAACTGGTTTTCATGGTCAAGCTTTTGCTCCAGTGTGTAGCACTGAGTGTGGTAAAGCATAAACTGCTGACAAAAAAGGCTATATATTTTATATACAGGGCTTATAATTTGAAGTTCTTTGCTACTAGCCAGATCTGAAAAGTTACTCGCCACTGCAAGCCATAACATACCCACCAGAGCTGAATTTCTACTTGCCAGGGCTAAAATTACTTATTTACTTTGAACTTTTCTCAGTAGATAATACTTTTCCTTTAGACAGCATTAGCTGGAGAAGCACACAGATAGAATAAAAGTAAATATGTCTAGCTCTAAAACATTATCTATTTTTCTAAGAGGGAAATTCATCAGTGAGTGAAAAAGCTGTAAACGTGATATGTTCTATTCACTGAGATCACTGATAACTAACTTTTGGTAATTATAAAAAAGGCAAGAAAAACAATGCAGCTCTAAAAGTGCAGTGGTGCTATATATGCACTATAGTGTTAATGAACTTCACCTAACAATTATGGCAATCTTGCCATGCCTTTAAAATGATCTACAGTATACCAATTTGCTGCTGCTACAATTGATAAGATCCAAACAACTACAAAACAAAAATTAAGAACCAGGGCAGCATAGAGTAGTATTTTACTTTTAAAATATATTATCCCTTTGAGTGCCAGAGGGGTACGAAATGCATTGCAAAGCAATGCGTTTTGTACCCCTCTGGCACTCAAAGAGTTATAAAACAAAAGTGCCAAGTGCTCACTCACAAAAAACAAAGCTCTAAGCCTCTGTGTTACGGGTGTGAAATATAAAACACCTGAATAAAACACACAACCCCTTGTATCTCCTTGATTTGTGATGTGCAATCTTCAATACAATATTTTCCTCCAATATAAAAGTAAGCAGGTATCCTTTTGATCCAGACTACCCAGGGCATCATCTGTTATGTCAGACCCGCGTGTCACCTCTAAATACTGATATCAATAGCAAATGACTCAGTCCACTGGCTGGAAGAAGATGAATCCAACGTTCTTCTATCTGGATCATCAGCTGGCAACACTGTATGGGGAGCATGCTAATATTGAGGGGACAAAAACAAAGAAAACACAGCTACTAGACCAGTTCTGCACGTTTAGGACTCCACAATATAGAACACAGCCCTAAAAATTAACTTTTATTAGTGAATGCTAAAATGGTACAAACCCTTTATCTCTCATTTGATTTATTCTGAGAAATATCCAGTACAGAGAAAAATTAGCTACTGTTCAAAATAAAAACCATTATAGAGGGATGTTAGGCTCAACCTTAAGATGTTTGATATTGCGGCCACACAGTACGTTGCAACAAATAGGATCAACGTTAGCGTTCACTATAATTCAAACTCTGCAGTAATTAGATACAAATCACGGAGGAATGTAAAGATGTCCCCTGCATGTACTAACGTATTATTCTCATTTTATTTAAAGATCGTAACTTATAGTAATTGTAGTATCCTGCTATAACTAGTGAAACCAATAGATGGGGTTACCTGAATTAGAAGAGTTTCAAAAGGCTCTGTTAGTAGATAATCATAATGAACCCTGCTTAACAATTTCACAGGGTCATCCACATATCTTGGTGTACAGATCTGTCCCTATATGTGATTTGGTGACAATATGTTGGACATGGAATGACTAGAACACTTCTCAGTTTCATGTATCTGTTCTTAGCCAAATAGTTTTAAGCCCAAAACAGAGAAGGATGTATATTCGATCTAAAATGGGGTACATTTGGAATTAGGACTACAGAATATTCTAACGCTTTGAAGACCGAGTGCTCCAAATGTTACCATTTACTTAGTCCAAAGGGTCTCACCAACATATAATTTAGCAGTACATATATAGAGAAAACTTATTGTGCCATCAGTTATATCCAACAGACAGCGTTACGTGATTCGGAGCTTCTGAGAATCCTCTCAGTAGCCCCGTTGGATAAAAGGTAAGAATGATAGCAAATAAGCATTGTACATATGACAGGGATCAGGATATCTCTGCAGTCACAAATAATGTCAGAGAGGGATACATATATACTTGAACCCTAATGAGGGTTCTAACGTTGCTGTGAATGTTCACGGCAACAAATATCTATAACAGAGTTGTCCATGAGTTGCTGGCCTAGCATGCTCTATAAGTATAGCTCCTGCAATTACTGTAACAAAGAAAAGCAGTATAATCTCCTGACTGAAGTAAGCCCCCCTATATGCCCTACACATTTCACTATTCTGTGCTACTGCTTTTTCAGGGGCTAGTAAAGCACTAATGAAACAGAGAGAAAAATACATAAGTACATGCAAGGGACATCTTTACATTCCTTAGTGATTTGTATCTAATTAATGCAGAGTTTGAATAACAGTGAACGCTAACATTGATCCTATTTGTTGCAACATACTAAGTGGCCACAATATCAAACATCTTAATGTTGATCCTGACATCTCTCTCTAGTGTTTTTATTTTGAGGAGTAGCTTGTTTTTACTCTGTACTGGATATTTCTAAGAATAAATCAAGTGAGAGATAAGGGAAAATTTACTCACCGATATTTCTATTTCTTCTGTGTCCCTCCACGGCAGTAGAGTGGGCTTTAGTCTCCGCCTCCCAGCTGGTAGGACCAATCATTTTCCCTTAAATATCCCCTGTTCACCTCCGTTAATCAGTTATTTTCTTATCAGAGCTGTAAAACGAATCATAGCAGGTTAATCAAGGGTTGGGTGTGCCGTGGAGGGACACAGAAGAAATAGAAATATAGGTGAGTAAATTTCCCCTTTTCTTCTGTGTCCACTCCTCGACAGCAGTGTGTGTTATACACAAGCAGTGTACCAGAAGGGAGGGGAAAGTTACAAAGTCATAGAAAGACCATAACCCCCAACGTTAGGAAAACGTGCATTCAGGACAGGCTAAACACTTATTTAAAACATACTACCATTACACAGGTGCAACTGCTTCTAGGACTTTCCTCCCGAACCTGGCATCTGCAGATGCCTGGACGTCAAGCTTATGTTTGATAAACGTGGATGTGGAGGACCACGTGGCTGCTTTGCAAATTTCCTTTAAGGATGCTTCTGCTTTGCTGGCCCATGAAGTGGAAATGGAGCGTGTAGAATGGACCTTGATCTTAATTGGTGTCTGAATTTCAGCATTACTATAGGCACATCTAATGCAATCCTTAATCCATGTGGAAACTGAGGCTTTGGAGGCTGTGCTTCCTTTAAATTTACCGAAGAAGTGGATTTACAATGATTCTGACTTTCGGAATTCTTTAGTTCTAGATAATATGACAAACATCTGACCAGATCCAAGTTATGGAATTTCCTCTTTTTCAGATGAAGGATTCGGACAAAAGGAAGGAAGCACAATTTCCTGATTGATGTGAAAATCAGAAACCACCTTAGAGCTAAATGAAGGACGAGTTCTTAATACAACCTTGTCTTGATGAAAGGTGATGTATGGAGGTTTGCAGGAAAGCTCTTGTAATTCTGCCACCCTTCTGGCTGAGGTAATTGCAGTAAGAAAGGCAGTTTTAAATGACAAATTCTTTATAGAGATCTTGCCCATAGGTTCGAATGATGAGGAACTTGCTAGTTGATTAAGTACTAGATTCAGATCCCATGATGAGATAACCTCTCTGATTATCGGCCTAACCTTAGTCAGAGCCTTAACAAATTTCTTTACCAACGAATTCTCAATAAAAGGTTCTGCCAAAATGGAAGAGAGTGCTGACAATTGAACCTTGATAGATAAAGGTTTCAGTCCTAGTGAAAAAGCCCTCTGGAGAAAACGGAGTACTGATGCTGGAGAAATGTCATTTCTCTTAATGTCATTATTCAAACACCATGACCTGAAAACCCTCCATACTCTACAATAGATCTTATTAGATGAGCTCTTCCTTCCAGCCAAGATGGTATTTATTACCTCCTCTGAGAGTCCCTTAATAGACAGAGAACACTGCTTAGCTTCCAAGCCGTCAGCTTCAAAAAGGATTGGTTGGGGTGGCAAATAGGACCCTGAGTTAGAAGGCCTGGATTTACTGGAAGAGCCCAAGCTACAGCGAATGACATTTGCACTAGTTGAGGATACCAAGACCTTCTTGGCCAGTTTGGAGCGACAAGAATCACTCTGACCTGATCTTTTCTTAATTTTCTCAGGATGTCTGGTATCAGAGGAATGGGAGGGAAGATGTATGCAGTCTTGAACTGCAATTTCTCTCTTAGAGCATCCTGACTTAGGGCTCCTGGATCTTTCCACCTGGATAAGTACTTCCTGCACTTCCGATTTAGATTTGATGCCATGTGGCATCCCCTTCAGGGACCATTCTCCCTGGTCCAACTCTTTATCCACCTGAAGATTCATTCTGCTGGATATGTGGGATGCGGTGATCTTCATCAGGTTTTCTTCTGCCCAAAGAAGCGTCTTGAATGTTTTAACTCGACCAGGGTTCTTCAAACCGCCCTCATCTCTAGGAAACATATGTGTTGCTGCCTCTCGATCGCTGACCATGTTCCCTGGAGGGACAAAGATTTCCATACAGCTCCCCATCCACTGAGGCTTGCATCTGTCATTATTACTTCCCATTCTGGATCCAGAAGGGAGTGGCCTTTTTCTAGATTCCTCTGCTTTGATCACCAAAGCAACTCCCTCTGCTGATGGAAGAAGAGGAATTGCCTGACTGATGTTGAATGGATTCTTGTCCCAGAATCTGAGATAGTTGCTCTGGATGGCTCTCATGTGGAAACGTGCCCAAGGCACTATCTGGATAGTTGACGTGAGAACTCCTAGAAGTACTGAAAAGTCTTGAACCGTTGGTTTTGTTAGATGACTGAAATGACGAACTGATCCCATCACTCTTATCCTTCTGTCTCTTGACAGGAATGCCATCATGCGCCGAGTATCCAACTGTGTCCCTAGAAGATAATTTTCTGAGATGGACTCATTTGACTTTTGAGATGATTTATTATCCAGCCTGAATCTGTCAGATGCTTTCTGGTCTGTTCTGTAAACAGGATTGACTGTTGTCTGGATGATGCCAGGATTAAAAGGTCGTCTAAATAATGGACTGTCAAGATACTCTTCTCCCTCAAAGGCTGCTAAGATTTTTGCGAACACCCTCGGTGCTGATGAGAGGCCGTAGGACATGGCTCTGAACTGATAATGATGGGTTCCTATAGCAAAATGCAGGAACTTCTGATGACAGGGCCTGACTAACACATGATGATATGCATCCTGTAGGTCTATCGAGGATAAAAACCCCTGATGGGGAATTAACTTAATGACTGATGACAGGATTTCCATGCGGAAAGAAGTGGTTTTCAGAAAGGAGTTGACAAACTTCAGGTCCCAAATAGTTCTGTATCCCCCCCGATTGTTTTGGGACCAGAAATAGTATGGAATAGATGCCTCTCTTCCTATGATTTGCTGGAACTTGTTCTATGACCTTGGAGATCAACATTTTCTGCACTGAATCCTGCAAGCTTTTTGCTTTCCTCAGGTATTTCGGGAGAATGGATTTCTGGAAAAAATCTTTGTTTGGGATAGACAAATTCTAGAGGATACCCCTTTCCCACTGTCTGACATACCCATTGGTCTGGACACCATTGACTCCAAACCTCTGAGAACTGGGTCAGTCTGCCTCCTACTGACCCTGTAAAAGGGGCCCCCTGACCTTCAGGCGAAATCCTTCCTGAATTGGTTTTTAAAAAAAAAAACAAAAAAAAACCCTCTTCTGAAACTTCCCCTCTCACCAACATTAGATTTGGATTGATCAAAGGTGCGCTGAGACTGATATTTTTTACTATCCCAAAATTAACCACTCTTAGTGCAGAAACTGGGACCCCGAAAGGTCTTAGGCGATCTTCTGTCCTGGGGGAGAAAGGAACTTTTTCCGCCAGATGATTTCTTAGTCAACTGAAATGACAAAAAAGGAGAGCAAAAGGGAAGCGCCCTAGTGCAATTCAGAATGTAAATGGAATCTTCTTGGCTTGAGAAAGCGGTTTGAAATCGCGAAACGTTGCCTTGCTAATTTTTGCTAATATTGCAATTTTAATAAATCTTATATCGAAGCATTTGAGTGGAAGGAGTTATTTTGGAACAGCAGTACCGTTGGTCACCGAGTGGAGACGGTGTAATATCTCCACCAGCTGTTTTGTCAGCATTGGAATATCCCCTCTGCTGACCTGGAACAATTGTGAGTACAATGGTGTTGGTTTTTTGTTGAATGAATATTCAAGTGAACGTATTTCACCATTGGGCGCTTCTTCTTTCTTTTGTTGAGTTTTGAAAATCGATTTCTTAATCAGTTTTTCTAACTGAGACCCAAACAGGAATTCCCCTGTAAATGGTAAAGGCACAAGTTTTGCCTTAGAGGTAGAATCTGCACCCCAGGAACGAATCCACAAATATCTTCTAGTCACAATAGACATGTCTGAAGATTTTCCCAATATTTTAAGGACATCCAGGGATGCGTCGCATGCAAAATTTTTGTTTCTTTTATAGTTGCCACCTCTGTCAGAAGCTTAGCGCTAGATGTGGAGGATTCAATTTTTTCTTCTAGTTCTTCTCAATGATGAACCAACTTCCATAGGCAGAGTAGTTTTTCTTGCTGAGAGATGGCAATTTTTATCTTTGGCGGGTCAACCCAGGCTTGCACATCTGTTTGTTCAAAGGGATACAGCTTCATAAAGCATTTGGATACCGAGAAACTTTTATCTACTTTGGATCACTCATTTTTGATCAACTCTTGAATAGAATCATGAACTGGGAATGAAGATGAGGATTTATTTTTACCAGTAAAAGCCGTGTCCATAACATTCAACTCCTTGTGAACTTCAGTGATTCCTAATGTCCTTCTAATAAACTTTATTAATGACTCCGCTCTGTCACAATTAAAAGAAGTATTTTCTTCCAGGATTTCCAACTCTTCATCAGAAGAATACAAGGAGTCCAAATCTTGTGTGCTTAAAATATCATCTTGTACGTTAGTGCGCACTGATGGGCCTTCATCAGGGTCATCAGAGCGAGCCCTTTTCTTGTGAGCCACAGGTTGTTGTATGGATGAAAGTTTATCCTGTATGAATGCTTTCATCCAAGTCAGTAAATTCTGGAATTGAGGTGGCATATCTTGTCCAGCCGTCTTCCTTAGGCATTCTGCACACAGCTTAGTGGTGTCAGTGGGAGCCAGTTTAGCATCGCATGCTGGACAAATATTTGTACTGGAAGCCTTGTCTTCCTCCTTTCCCCCGGGCTTAGCAGAGCTAGACATGGCATTAAAAATCTTATAGACAAAGTTAAAAGCTATAATATATCCTTACTAACCTGTTTCCATTCCGTTGTGTGCCACATATATAACTGCCAGCTGATTACAGCATGCGTTCCACCCTGGAACACTTGTGTGACATCATCTGTGTGCGCCCGCCATGCGAGGTAATAAAGTATGGGCGGATGTGACGTGCAACGCTGACCTGCATGAGGAGACTAACGAAGGAGTACAGGGTGTTGCGTGTAGTAATGAGTTGAACGCTTAGACATCGCATTAGATGTGGTCCGGACAAAAGCACACAATGGAGAAAATCCCTTAACCAAGGACAGCATTAAAATGCGGCTGCAGCAGGGAAAACTTAAGAAAGAGAAAAAAACAGGTGAGCAAAAGATCAAAGAAACTTTAAGATGGGAGGAAACAGTCTACCAGCTTGGCAGGACCAACATAACTGATTAACGGAGGTGAACAGGGGATATTTAAGGGAAAATGATTGGTCCTAACAGCTGGGAGGAGGAGACTAAAGCCCACTCTACTGCCGTGGAGTGGACACTGAAGAAATAGGGTTTATACCATTTTAGCTTTCACTAATAAAATTACATTTTCAGGGCTAGCGTTCTATATTGTTGGGCCCTTAACATGCAGAACTGGTCTTGTTACATTGTTGGGTTCTATCCCCTCTATACTTATAGAGACATGTTTACCTATAGCAGTGTTTTCTTTGTTTTAAATAATTATATGACTTACTGCACTATTTCCTTGAGATTATAACACCATATAATTGAATTTAAGATGGAGCGGAATAAGGAGGGGACCAGGAGAATGTTGTCTGTCACTGCATAGGAAAGGAGGGGAGTACATGAATATTATGGTTCTTCTCAAGCTATAATCACACACACGTTTATATGTATTTATTTATTTACATGCGTTTTATCCAATTTACTTCTCGGCTCACTTTGAGTATACTGAACACACTGGTTTGTTTTACGATATGTTGCTTTCACAACAAGATGTTTTACATTTCTTTGGTTTTATGGCATGCCTAATTTATTGATATATGGATGTTTTAGATGTTTAATGCACTAATTCACTTTTACTTTATTTTTCCGAAGGGACTTCAAGAAGGATTTATATACAATGGTAATGTGACTTCACAATTATTTTTATTTCTGTTAACACTTTGTGGAGTTTTTTTTCTCTTCTGTCCTGGGTTACACTGGGTATTTAACAATTTTATGATCAGATAGTTATCCAACACATTATTCTATGGCACTGAAAGGGTTAGGGGATGGTGTGCACTATGTGATTGTCTTGAGAAAGATAAAAAGTAAGTGACAAACTTGGAAAAGTCCTGAGGGTGCTGATTCTAAAGTATACATATATACTTTACTTACGCATATAAAAAATAGTGCAAATGCCTCCATATATTACTGGTACGTGTGCTTATGTATACTCATACAGTCTGTATATATGAGTAAATATTTTGGCTTATATACCACCACTAGTATACAAAGCACTACTGATCTCTAAGTTTATATTTGATTTGTCAGCTTGAGCATGCCTAATGGAATTCAGGATTTACCCAGTATTGCTCACTGGTGTAACAGATACATTCCAGACTTTGGTGGAAAGGTGGATAGATAATGTAGAAGGAAATATATGCATACATATCAGCCAATCACCATCTGATGATTTCTCAGTTACAAAACTGAATATAGTATGGTAATTAGAATATTTTGAACAATGGATAATGAATAATATAAAATATATGTTTACCTTTAATAGCTCAGACAAGCGAGTGAGCATGTCTGTAGTTACTGAGGGGATGTCATCTACACAGCTACAGTACTCGAAAATAATTCGAATTAAAAGTAGAACAGTGCTGCAAGAAATTAAAGAGGTGAGAAATGGACTTGTGTGTGTACAAAATGCATTCTTACATATCACCTGGAAAAGCAGCTTACCCAACCACTGCATACTTCTGATCATCAACTGTAAGAAAGTCTGTAGGTTTCCTTTCTTCTGTACCTGATCAAGAAAAATGTCACTTTATCATAGTGCTGATGGAACAAAGGCAGAAATAAAATCATGCACTTACAATTAAAGGGACAGTAATGTCCCATAAAAATATTTTTTGTTTTGTAGATTAAAGAAAAATAAATTATGTGCAGCAAATTCTCTCTCAAACCTTTACAGTTTGAGAGATATTCACCGCTAAAGTTCTCTCTCTCCTGATGTCAGCTGTAAAGCTGACAGCACAAGATCCGTGTCACCTGACAAGAGGAATCTCTTCAGCAGAGCCACAATAGCACAATTTAAAAAGAACCCTTACTTTGGAATGGTCTAAAAAGTGTCTTTGCAAATCAAACACACTTTGTAGACTGTTCCAATTAAGCATTTTTTTTTTAAATTGCGCTATTGAGGCTCTGCTGAACAGCCGCCTGTCGGTCCCCAGTCTGGGAACTCCTGCTGTCAGCTTACAGCTGATGTCAGGAGAAGAGGAGCAAGAGGGGAACTTTAGGACCCAATATCTCTCAAACCGTTAAGGTTTGAGAGATGGGATTTGTAGCACAGAATTTTTTTTTTTTTTTTTTAAATCTACAAAACAAAAACATTTTTTTTATGGGACATTAGTGTCCCTTTAAAGAAGAATATTATAATCATTTATTTTCTAAGTGTCAGTATATCTCATAGCATTGTACAAATAAGTAACAAATGATCTAAATAATACAAGTAATGCTTATTAGACTGTAATATCCTAAGTCTAGAACAATGTTCCCAATATTTTGAAGCACTGGAAACCTTTAGTTTCAGATAAAATTTCCACGGAACCTCAGCAACCAACCCTTAATCCCTTGGCTGCTAGAGAAGATACCAACACATTGCTCAAAATGTGCCACGTACCTCTCTATAATCCAGGGGGGTAAAAAAGTATATTAAATGTATTTACATGATAGTTGGTAGAGGTACGATTAAATTATCAGGCTAATATATATTAGGTAAGAGTTACAAATTAAATGTATCTCAAATGATTTTCTTGAAGGGTTCTAGGTTATAGTGCATATTACAAGAAAAAGCAAACAGAAACTTACACTGTTTGAAACTTTTCCATTTCCCACAAGACGATTGGTATTAACAGAGCCACATATACACCGCTTGCCACTGCAGATGTATTGTACGCTTATTACATCTTTATTTTCTACTTACAACAGACATATGTCTATCCTATGATCTCTAAAGCTAATGTAATGTTATAGCCTCAACCACTACTGTTGTGTCTATCTATAACAGGTGAGAGTTGGTACAGTGTTAGCCAAAGAAACACAAGAGGCAAATATAGTCAAGTTGATACCTTTATTGGCTAACTAAGCAGATTTAGGATGCAAGCTTTCAAGACCTCTTAGGTCTCTTCCTCAGGCATGTTATACAGATAAAAATGAAAACATATTATCTTATATACAAGTACACATTGCATTGTTTAGAATGGAATTCAGATAACAAAGCTCAGTCCAGTGTGTCTATCTGTGTATATGTCATCCACTCTGAAATGTTTATATATATTTAAAAAAAAAAAAAAAAAAAAAAAAAAAAACACCTTCACTGAAAGGGCGACAGATACATGGAATATATCCCAGCAGACACAGCTGAAGCTAAATGAGCAAATAAATATATGGTTAATCTAAGAAAAAAAAATAAAGCATGCTCTTTTTAACTAGATAGAGAAATGGGCATACTAAATGAGCCAATTAATTCTTATCTGGTGTCAAAATCATGTTTCCATATTTAGAAAACCGTAGGTTTGCATTAAACACGCACAGTTTGAGTACCCCTGGTCTGGAATAACTTATCTCAGTTTGGAGTGCAGAGGCCTTCATGGAGTAAACCACACCGCAACAGTGTACTTCTGTGCCAAATTCTTGTAACATACATGTAGATGAATGCAACATTTTATGTAGCTGCATATTTACCTTGGTTGGGTATTCAAGAGTGCACTCCAGTCTATAATCCAAAATGATGCAATGTTGCACAGTGATATCCTGTAGCTAGGTACTAAGAAAAGTAAAGCTACACCTTGTATTTACTGCAAATGCCAGTAATTACAATGTATGTTGCATTTCTCTGGACCCAAATTATTTGTGATTTCCATTCCAGTCTCAGATGGAAGCACACACTAAAAAACACTTTCCATCTTCTTCATTAGCTCCTCTGTAACTTGCCATAGGTAGTTGATGGGCTAACATGGATGCATCTTTAGGAACCTACAGATGAGCAACTTGCCAAAAATCTGGAAACTGAAGTACTCTCCTTGGTGTGATTTACTGCAGACAGGCTACCATGCATCTATTTGTTGTCAATAACCCTAAGTCCAACTTAAAGGGATAGTAATGTTTCAAAATAAAAGCAGCTCCAATTAATCTTCATAGTATTTGAGCCATAGAGAGTGTTATTTCAATACTGTCAGAGTTGTAGTTCAAGAGTAATTGAATGATAAAGTAACCCCTCACACCCCTTTAACTGATGTAACACTGCCCATCTCAGAGCAGCAAGAATGTCTGGATGGATCTCAGAAAGGGACAATCTTCAGTGAGCATAAGAAAAACCTGAGAAACCTGTCAAGGGGGGCAGGGTTTTCCTTTTGCTCCCAGTAAAAATATTTTCCTTTGCTGTGAGTTGTCTGGTCTGTGGACCAGATTCCACATCTGAGGGGAGGTGGCTTACACTAGGTAAATGGGGCGGGAGGGGGATACATTATTATTCAATTACTCTAACTATAACTCTGACAGTATGGAATTAACACTCTCAATGGCCCAAATACTACGAAGATTAATTAGAGCTGCTGTTCTTGTGAAACAATATTATCTCTTTAAACAAAAAGTCCAGTATAGTTTAGGAGATATTCACACTTCTTTCTGGGAAAAGTGAAACTGAGCAAATCCTGGTACTGCACAAAACTAAACTGACATATGAAAAGTCATTGAAACCACATTAGCATATGCCTTCACTGAAAAGGCTTAATTAGCATAGGAAATATCACTGATAAGATTAATATGCATATACCTGTCATTAGTACCACAATTAGTATACATTACCATATGTAAGAAGTGTGAATATCTCCTCAATTATACATTTTCTGGTATTTTGGCTAACACGACATATAAGCAGTATTTAATGCAGCTTTCAAAGAGGCAAACTTGAATTAACCATTTGAGTGCCAGAGAGGTACGCAACACATTGCTTTGCAATGTATTGCGTACCCCTCTGGCTCTCAAAGTGTTAAACTGAAAGTTCCACTTTAAATATTGTTGTCTTTAGAATAAGGGTGTCCACATGCTGCCCGAATGAGTTCAAGGTGTGGCCCACCTGAGGTTTTTAACAACATTTTTTTTTTTTTTTACCTAAGTAGAGCACACACCTGAACTAATAGGCGAGGAGGGCCTAACCACATTCCTATCTCTATCATTGTGTAACAGCTCTTGAGAACAGTTCATTCTGTTGAACAGCAGCACTCTCCATGAGGACCATAACTGCACTTTTACATGAACAATGTTGATTAGACTTTGGTACTGTTTTGGCATAAATGCTACAAATCATAATAATAATAATAATAATAATAATAATAATAATAATAATAATATAGTCCTCACACATCTACTTTAACCCATTTGAGTGCAAGAGGGGAATCCAAGGCATCACACTGCAGGGGATTAAGTGTAGAATGTCAAAAGCATATGATTTCATTACAAAGATCCTCAGAAAATACAAATGATTTCAATATCACATTTAGCCTAAAAACAGAAATATTATGCCATGTAATGCAGTGATGCAAGATTTCCAGATTATAAGTATGGGTACATACACACACAGGATCTCTTGCACAAGATATTTAACATCTACATCTGTTTTGTAACAGAAAATGAGCTACAATGAGACAAATGCTAACTCACTGGTTACTAAACATCTCTTCAAGGGTTATTGTTCACATAATCCCTTTACAAGTAAGCTTAAAAGAAAGGATGTGTAATTGTGAGCATACATATATACACAACTCACCTCCAGACTTTCTCTCAGGTAAAATTATTTTACCATCTTTTATACCATCAACCAAGTCCTGAAATTCAGCTGGAACTTCTGCCTGTTTCCAACGCTCGTTGTCAAGCAAGAGGCTTAAAAAACAAAAACAAAAAACAAAAAATTTTAATAATCAAAGCCTAGCTCCAAACCAGATTGAGGAAGCGTTTAAAAACTATTAGAGTTCTCTGCATAATATCCATGGTTCCAATAAATCAGAATCTAAAATGGCTTAATCTCCCAAGAATTACTGAAAGGGATAGTAATACTTTATTTTTACTATTCCCCATATTGTAGATATATGCAAAAGAATTAAATTGCCCCCAGGTTCATCTCTCAAAACTTTATGGTTTGAGAGTTAACCGTAAGCAAAGTTCCCCCCTCCCTCCCCTTTCCCAGAAGTCAGCATTGTACTGACTGCAGGAGAAGTCTTTCGTACGACATGCTTGCGGCTCTGCAGCTGAGCCGAGATCACGTTAGTGAAAAATAATTATTTCACTGAAACTGTCTTCTACGTGTGCTTGCAAACCAAGCACAAACACCTTGCGTTCTGTTATTTCTCAAACCATAAATGTTTGAGAGATGAACCTGGGGGCAATTAAATTATTTTTCTAATATCTACAATATGTGGAATAGTAATATTAAAGTATTACTATCCCTTGAAGAGAAGCTGATGCTGCTCAATCAACCATTTACACTATCTGAGGTAAGGAATGAGATATGTAACCTGAAGGTGGGGAAATCACCGGGTCCTGATGGATATACAGCATTATTTTATCAGATTCTGGACCCGCTGATCCTGAGGGTTTTTAATGTGATCTCTGAGGATTTTTCCTTTCCAGGGGAGAAGCTGTATGCTTCAATATGGCCTATTCCAAAGGTGGATAAGGACCACAACTATGTTACCAACTATAGACCAATAACACTTATCAACCTAAAGGTCAAGATCTATTCGAAGATGTTGGCAGACAAGTTGAGGATGGTGATTGCAGATCTGATACATCCCGATCAAACAGGGTTTATTGTGGGAAGATCTGTGGAGGATAACTCAAGTAAAGCCTTAAAACTAATCTCAGAGATCAACCATACAGCTGCTTCTTCAGTCTTCTTGGCGTCAGATGCCGAGAAGAGTTTTGACAGGGTTAGTTGGAGATTTCTCTCAGAAACGTGAGAGAATGTGACATGCAACCTGAAGGTGGGGAAATCACAGGATTCTGATGGATATACAGGATTATTTTATCAGATTCTGGACCCGCTGATCCTGAGGGTTTTTAATGGGATCTCTGAGGATTGTTCCTTTCCAAGGGAGAAGTTGTATGCTTCAATATGCCCTATTCCAAAGGTGGATAATGACCACAACTATGTTATCAACTATAGACCAATAACACTTATCAACCTAGATGTCAAGATTTATTAGAAGACCTTGGCAGACAGGTTGAGGATGGTGACTGCAGATGTGATACATCCCGATCAAACAGGGTTTATTGTGGGAAGAGCTGGGGATGATAACTCAAGTAAAGCCTTAAGCCTAATCTCAGAGATCAACCGTACAGCCTCTTCTTCAGTCTTCTTGGCGTTAGACGCAGAGAAGGCTTTTGACGAGGTTAGCTGTAGATTTCTCTCAGAAACGCTGGGATCCTTTGGAATTTATGGCTCATTTAAAAGCAGGACCATGGCTCTGTATACTGTGCCTCACGCTTAAAAAGGACAAAGTAGCATTCACAGGACTTAAATCACAGCAAAACAATTGTGTTTATTTTTTCAATGTTTCGGCTCCATTATGAGCCTCTCTCAAGACAACCTCACAGGTGAAAAATGTGACTGTAAATGCAGTATGTTCAGATGATAGACACAACACAGTCATCACCACTCCACCTGTCTGATGTTCCTAATTTTACCACATGACAGGAAGCTTCATATTTTGCTTAAACTTTCTTTACTGAAACTCCATAGCAGCACAGATCTACATAACCAATCAGAAAACAAAAAGTCTATATAAGACCCAGTCTGCACAAACCCCTCCCTTCTTTGCTGCTCCAGCCAAGCTGCACAGGTCAGAGTGTTTTTGCTGTGTACTTTCATTTTGTGCTTATATTGTTTATTCATTCCTGCATATACTTTGCTATTCTTAGTGCAGCATAAATGTATTGTGGAAATAGAGTATTGCTTCTTTGGGCTTACATTGTTAAGACATTTGTTTCATGCCTGTACTTTACTTTCCTCCACTTTGTTCAAAATACCTGCACTACTGTGTTTCATTGCGTTTCCTTCTTAGGCTATTTTTCTGGGGATCTGCCCTCTGCTACCCTTCTGCTTCCCCAGGGCTGTTTGTTCTACGAGTTGTTCCATTGTGGCTGAGTCAGCCTTGGTACCCGGATCTTCTGGAGTTATCCTGCGACAATCCTTTTCTCCTTCCATACCTTCGTCTTCTCGCCAATCCTCGCGGGGAGCCACATCCTCTGGTGGTGCAGGGCCGTCTATCTCTGGTGGGCTTGATGCTTTCAGAGGATCCTGGGCGGTTGAGGGCCTATCGCAGATGGCTAAAGACCTTTTGTGGGATTCCAGGGCTCCTGGTACAAGAAGAAGTTACATTTCAGCATGGAATTCCTGGTCTAGCTGGTGTGTGGAGAGGGATTGCGATCATTTTACGGCAGCTGTGCCTGTGATTTTGAATTTTTTCATCTCATCTTTTTTCATTAGGTTGCTCCTATCGATCCATTAATGTTACATGGTCGGCCATTTCAGCGGCTCCCATTCCTGTTTCGGGCCTTCCAGTGGGTAGGGATCCGTTGATCTGTCGCTTATTGAGGGGGATTAAATCGTCTTGTCCCCCAACGCAGAAGTATGCTCGATTTTGGGACGTGGATGTAATTCATTTTTTGCATAACTGGCCAGGAAATTATTCTTTGTATTTGCTGCAACTTTCGGCTAAGCTTACGCTGCTTCTTTTTCTGGTATCGTTTCAACGGGTGTCTGACATTAGAGTGTGATGTAGGTGGGTTTTCGGTGTCGCCAGAGGGGGTATCTTTTTTCCATCTCTAGAAGTACCAACCCGGATTCATCTTCAGTCTTCCATATTTTTTTAGGGAGGTTCCTCAACTGCGTGATTGGGGTCTAGCTTCGGTATGTGGAGGTCACAGCTCTGTTGCGTTTGTTTCAGTCCGGTCAGCTGCTTGTTTAGTATGTCTGACCTCATAAACCCGTTTTGTCCACTACGTTAGCTAGGTGGATTAGTTGGATTTTGACAATGGTAGGGGTAGAGCCCTCTTTTGGAGCCCATTCGGTCAGGGAAGCAGCGACGTCTCGTGCTCTGTCTGCAGGAGCTTCCATTGCAGACATTTTGCTCTCAGCTGACCGGTCGCGTGAGGAAACTTTATGGTTTTTCTACTTTTGCCCATCTTCTCATGCTTCCTTTTCTTTTGTTTCTCAGTGTTAAAAAAGTAAAATATTCAGGGTCAGGATTGGGATTATGTTTCTATTTGTTTCAATGTATTATATATTTATATTGTTCAAATTTGCATACACTGCGCTTGTTAATGGTTATTACACTTTTATGTGCTTTTGTGTACTTTCATACATTTTCTTTTGTTTCAGTGTGACTCCTGCCTCAATGAAAGTGAGGTGGATTGGCTCTGGCATCGTTTATCATTGGTTCAAGGATCATACTCCGTGTTGGTGGATTGCTGCGTTCTTGTTATCTGTTTCTCTGTGTTTGTGTTTTGCAAAGGAAGAGGAGGGGTTTGTGCAGACTGGGTCTTATATAGACTTACTTTCTGTTTACTGATTGGTTATGTAGATCTGTGCTGCTATGGAGTTTCAGTAAAGGAAGTTTAAGCAAAATATTCACCTCCTGTCATTACTAAAATTAAGATCATCAGTACACTACTTTAGCATAATCTACAATTCCGGTCACCACACCAGGTGTGGTGGTTAAAACGTTAACCTGCACCTACAGTGAAAACAAAAATAATAAATAAATAAAAAAAATCAAAAGTAAAAACAAAAAATGGAATCATTAATTTGTCCGAGTGTCTAATTTTACTGATTCTTTACACATTACTCATGATCCATAAGCCTTTTCTCAAACCACCTGGCAGACCGATCATCTCAGCCACAGGGTCACTTTTACATCCCCCTAGGTGAATACACAGATCACTTTTTACAACCCTGTTTGTAATCTATACCATTTTTTTCTTAAAAATACAGACAACTTCTTACAAATGATAAACGGTGTAGCTGAGGTAGAGGAATAATGGATCTTGGGTACTATGGATGTTAAAACCCTATATACGGTTATTCCTCATGAAGGCAGCATGGAAGCAGTTTGCAACTTAATTACTGGTAATGTCATATATATATTAAGGCCCGCCTGTGGAAAGGCTCGCAATGGAGCTGAAACACTGAACAAATAAACCCATTTTTTTGCTGTGATTTAAGTCCTGGAAGTTCTGCTTTGTCCTTGCTGATTATGATAACCACATCTACTGTTTTGATAGACAGATAGATAGATTATATATAAGATCGTAGATAGGCTAGCAGTCACAGGACTTACATAAAATCAAATTTATTGAATCAACGTTTCGGTTCAGTAAGAATCTTTACTAAGACAATAGGATTTTAGTCTTGCCTGTTAAATCCTTTTCTCTTAGTCCATACAGGTTACTGGTAACTTTGGGTAGGCGCTCCACCTCTTTAAGTAGGCAGGAACAATTCTGGGAAGTTAGTGCAGGGGCGGAGCCTACCCTCTAACCTTAGCTGCAGCTTCCTGTTAGCTTCAGTAAGTTTTGGAACAAACTACAACAAGTAGTCTGTGAGGGAACAGAAGACTCCTGTGAGCATGAACCCAAAAGTGGTCCCCCACTTTCTGTCGCAGGAGAGCCAAGCAAGGTCCCTTGACAGGGTGGGAGACCAGTAACCTGTATGGACTAAGAGTAAAGGATTTAACAGGTAAGACTAAAATCCTCATTTCTCTTTCGTCCAATACAGGTTACTGGTAACTTTGTGATGTCCAACCATTAAGTTCCCCAGGGCAGGAAGAAAGGCAAGGACCAGACGCAGGCCCCCAAAGTCACCAGAGCACCAATTAACCTACAGATCATGAATAGCTCAGCACTAACCTCAAAGTGTCAACGGACACTAAATAACAATACACAGCACAATGGATAAGCGCCAACAGGGCTCAAACAGTTAAAGAACTAAAGGCACAGGAAATAAGGATATAGGGTCAGGACAAATGAAAGGCACAACAATCTCCTGACTGATGTGAAACTCAGAAACTACCTTAGGCAGAAATTCCTGACAGGTATGGAGAACAGCCTTATACCTGTGAAACACCAGAAAAGGCGGTTTGCAGGATACAGCCTGCAGCTCAGCTACTGCGCACCAAGACCATTGCCAACAGAAAAGCCATCTTCCACGTCAAAAGTTGAAGAGGAATGGTAGCCAAAGACTCAAAAGGAGGTCGCTGTAGAACTCCCAAAACCAGATAAAGATCCCACTAGGGAGTTGGAGCTTTGTAGGCAAGGAAGGCGTAAGCAACACCTTGAAAGAAGACAATGGCTCTAGTAACCCAAGCAGAGGCCAAGGTAGGTCTCAAGGAAACCCCTATGTCTGCAAAGGCAGATCTTAAGATAGCCTCAAGCTTCCTGTCAGTCAAATCCTTAAGTACCATGGCATCCGCCAAAGGCAAAGCAGTGGATTTAGAAAAGGGGTACAGCTTAGAAAACCTCTTAGAGAAAGCAAGACGCTTGTCAGGAGTTTTCCACTCATCAAGATTGAGTTGATCAAGAGTGAGATTAGGCGGAAACATAGTACAGGACTTCTTGCATCTTTGAAAGACGTTAGATGTAGATTGTGTCTGAACAGGGTTAACAGGAATGCTTAGTGTTGCTAAAACTTCCTTAATGAGACCCTCAGCAGAGGGTTCAGGGTCTGCCTCAAAAGGGGTCACCATATGAGTGGGATGAAATCCCTTCAGCGCATTCACCATCCTCAGACTCCCCAAAGGATTCCTCAGAGATCAGGAATACCAGGGGCTTTAGGAGCCACAAATCTGAAAGATTGAGGAATCCCCTGAAGAGAGAGCAGAAACTGCGCCATAGAGGACTTTAAGTTCTTGACCTACGTTGGATCTTGGTCATGGTTGGAGGGCCCCGGCGGAGAAGCAGGGGCCATAGCACATGAGGGGAATAAGTGACCTGAGTATTCTCTGGGAAGCCCCACTTGGCATGACGAACAGTGAACAAGGGGGGGGTCAGAGACTCCCCTAAGTCTTTACCCTTAGGCCTAGCCCCAAGTCCCTATCCTAACAGAACAAAGTGTCAAAGGTAACATGGAACAAGAATACAGTCAGACAAATCAATAAAATCACCCCAGAAAGCCTAAATTTAAACTTATCTGACAAGCAAAGAGTTAATCTGAGGAGGAGAGGAGTCCAAAAAACGGGCATTATCCCTTTGAATGCCAGAGGGGTACACAACACATTGCAGAGCAATGCGTTGCATACCCCTCTGGCACTCAAAGGGTTAAGGGACATTTCATTTCTATCCTGAAAGTACCCCAAAATCAGAGCCCGAACACCCCAAGGATCCCTAAGATGCTGTAGAGACGAACCAGTCAACAGGGCAGAGGGAGACAAGAAGAATGAGCCATCTCTCAACTAGGTACATGTATCGGTTGCAGAGATATGTCCCATGACAGCCTGTCCCATAGAGATCCGTGGAGCATTGATGCTATGCGGTACAGTGCGCCTTAAAGGCGCAGAATAAAAACAGTCAAAGTGAAGAGTTACCAGAAAGTGTAAAAACAGTTATAGAACACCCAATAAATGCATAAAACACATGAATCCCAACGGAAAGTGATAAAAATATTCCCCAAACTATTCAGCACAAAAATGCCCCAGGACCCGATAGAACAGTCAAATAAATACCCCACATGAGTGCAGGAGATAACGTGAACTTCAGGAAGGTCCCTGTGTGGAGGGGAAACATGGAACAAGTGGACCATGGCACTCAAAGGGTAGCTCGGCTTTTTTTTTTTTTTTTTTTTTTTTTTTTAGCAGGTCTTCTTTCTTCAGATTACCATTTGAATGGAAGAAGCCTCAGATAGACTGCTTCTGGAGAGAGAGACATGGGTTACATGATTCTCTCCCAGGGATGCAGGTGTCCACAACAGCACCTGATAACTGGACAATCCACCAGGTGAAGCCAATGAATGGTAATCTGCCTAATGGGGGACTTTTGGCACCCAATATCCAAGAATAAAATAATAAAGAAACTAAAACTAAGCAGAACTGCTCTCAGCCTTGTTGCTAGATTGGTGGAACAAACCTATCTGGCAGGTGATTGGCTAGATTGCCTGATATGGAGGAGTGGGAGGCTCCACCCTGCACTTCTTTTTCTAGAATTGTTCCAGCCTACTAGGAGGAGCTGTCGCCTCCCCATGGTACCTGTAAGCTATATTGGAAGACAGAGAAAAAAAGATATTACAACAAATGCAGCTTAATGCAGTAAGCTGTTACTATCACATTACATGGGGAACTGTAGTCAACACCATTTCCTTCAGAGAGCTACTGAAACTAACTGCCCCCAAAGATACCAGGTGGTAATGTTACCAGCTCTTTTAACGTAAGCATCTCCATAGTGGGAGTACATTTGCTTTACTTAGAAAGAGAATCCAAACAATATACTAATCTTTCATCATAAAACTTTATTGCTATTTTACAGGAGCCGGTGACTAGGATCTATGTGTAATTTCTTAATCCTTTGTGTGCCAGAGGGGTATGCAACACATTGCAAAGCAATGCGTTGTGTACCCCTCTGGCACTCAAAGGGTTAAAAATCATTTTTATTGCATCGGAGCCCAATGTAAAAATCGCCTCATTTTACCTCAGCTTTGTTTTCCTTTCTTCATGGAACCGGTTTACAAATTTGTTTGCCTGGCTTTGAAGCACCCCTCGCAATGATATGCTTTTTCTAGCACAGATCTTCTCAGTGTCCATGACAAAGGCTTCAACCGAACGCGAAAGGGATACAAACTCAGAGGAGTTTAACTTCTCAAAAAAGCCATCCTAAATGGGAAAAAAAGAGCATCAACTACTCAAAGAAATCTCTCTGCATTAAAGGAACACTTACTAATAATATATCCTCACATACCATAATCTGGTCAGAACATTGTAATGGCCACTATGAAACAAGTCTGCATGGACTGGTTCTCCAAAAGAATCTCTAATTGGTATTAGAGAACATATCCATGGAGGTATATCTGATTCTTTGTTGCAGGACTGCTAGAAGCCAAACGCCACCCACTTTAAGCTCTCACAGAATATTTCAGTGGGAGGAGTTGAGTCTAGGTGTCCAGTAAAGATAAAATACAGTTATACAATTTAAAAATAATTAAAACTGTTTATTTGCTAGCCATTTGTTTGTATTCTAAATAATTATTGAGGTACTTTATTTGTTGGTGGCACAATGTGGCACTTTTTACCAATTAACATCTGTGCTGGGCTAATGTTACCTCAGATTTTGCTATAAATAAATACAGACACAGGGAGGATGTTAGAAGTGTCTAACTCATCCTATATTATAATTCGCTAAGGATGTTTGTCAGAAGCTGTCACGCGCAGTAGAGATGGCTGCGCGCGTTGCAGTCATGCACAGTACAGACTGCCTGTGCCGCGGCTGATACGGAGTGGGGAGCTCCGAATTCAGACTGAAGTCCTCTCTGCGCACCTGAGACTACGGTCTGAATTCGGAGCGCTCTGCTCCGTATCAGCTGTGGCGAGGGCAGTCAGTACTGGGCATGACTGCAGCTCACGCAGAGAGGACTATGATCTGAATTCGGAGCGCCCTGCTCCGTATCAGCTGCGGCAAGGGCAGTCAGTATTGCGCATGACTGCAGCGCCGCCACTGTTGGCCCGTGTACACGGGCCTTAAAACTAGTTGCTTCATAATGTATGTAAGTGGACCTATCACTTTCAAACAAATTTTGCTCAAATGAAAGATTGCCCCAAACTGCCTATTCACTGTGTTAACAGTTTTTAGTAGCATTTTTACTTTTCAAGAAATTTTGATTTGAACCCTACTTGCTGACATTGTTGTGGTACAGGGCAGTATATTAGGCTGTCTTTTCTAGCTGTCTCCCAGTTCTACAACACCCCTTGCCTTCTGGATATTCACATACATGGTGCTTTCCCTGCACGGAATTCTCACAATGTTTGTGCAAGGAGCAGATCCATGCTCTCTGACCTTTAAGTTTAACCCATTGAGAACCAGATAGCTGTGCAGTGAATTGCACATCCCCTCTGCTGCTCAAGGAGTTAATATTTTGAGAACATGATCACCTGGCAATGTAACTGCTCTCTTGCTATACATCTTAAAGCCTGTTTCACCAGCATAACAGAGTAAATTACCCTTTAAGTGCCAGAGGGGTGTACAACCTTTTAGTTAGTTATACAAAAGAGATTTGACATCTACCTTGGCTTTTAACAGCAGGAACTTCACACAGCGGTCATGGCAGATGTCAGAGGCATTGTACAGTAGCTCCTGTATATTGTTTGCAATTTTACCAAGTTCCAAGTCAGTTAACTTCATATCCTCATGTATACTAGGAAAAAAGAAACAGGAATTCATTACTATAGATGCACTGTTACAGGCCATGCAAAAATCTTACTTCCCCATGCAGAGAAAAATCGGACAGTAAAGCAATCTGATCAAGGATAGCAAACTCTGGTTCTCAAAGGCCACAGTGAATGTTTTCAGGGTATCCTCGGTTCAGTACAGGTGGATCAATTAAAGTGAATGAACCTGTGCAAGTACTGAAAACATGCACTGGTTGGTAACTGGCAAGAACCAGTGTTGGCTAACTCTGAAATGTATTACACTGATGTGTACCTCAAAAAGTATAATTACTCAGATACATAAAAAGTGAAAAGGCAATCAAATTTACAGAAACTGCAGGCTTAGATAACAGGCAGGCTATCTAAAAAATGTTGCCACTTTTTAGCTAGTGTTTAAAACTGAGCATCTCTTGTGGGGGTAAAGAGGAGTAGGAAGGGAGCCTCTGACTTCAGAGTCTTTTAAGGAACATCCTGCCCTCCTGGCCCTATGATCCTTTCCCACATGGTTCCTGTGTTCCATGTAGGACAAAAGACAAAGTTCATTTTGAGATGAAAATCCAGACATTTATTGGCCTGATCCGTATATTACGCTGTATCAACTACCGGCAGTGCTGTGCATTTTGAAATGTGAGAAAATAGGATTTTAATATTCATACTGGTTAAATCCTTTTCTCTTTAGTCAATATGGAACACAGGTACCATGGGGTTGGGTTACTCCTTTTAGAGGGCAGGACACATGTCAAAAGAGAGAGTCCTGTGGGTGGAGACTCCCTGCTTCTCCTCAATCTCAAAACTCCCCCACCCTGTAATCACCAGTATGAATGTGACTGAAGCCACAAACCAACAAGGCAAGCAGCGAAGTAGTAAATCTCCTAGGAGAAGAACGACTCTGAAAAGGACTACTCATCCCAGGCAGGTTAAGACTATAGCAAAGGTGCCTCTCTCTGGGTGGGAGACCTGTGCTCCATACGGACAAAAAAGAAAAAGATTTAACATGTAAGAAAACTAAAATCCTATTTTCTCTTTCATCCTATATGGAACACAGGTACCATGGAGATATACCAAAACTAAGCTACCAGAGCTCCCCAAACTTACACAGCACACAAGAACAAGAGCCAACAGGAGTCAAACAACTGAACAAAAGTAAGGCAAACAAGTATGCAGGTCCTTAGAGAGGCAGAGCCACCTGCAGGACCTTCTGGCTAAAGTAGTCTTCAGCTTAGCAAAGGTGTGCAAAGAGGACCAAGTCGCCATCTTGCACAACTGAAGCCTGATTCTTATAGGCCCCCACAGACCTAATGTAATGTGCTGTGACCTTGAAGGGAACAGGTTTCTGCCTGAGTTAATACACCTAACGTATAGTACCTTTGATCCGAGATGCAACAGTGAAATTGGAAGCTGCCTGTCCTAAGACCCTAAGGTATGACAAAAACAGAGTCAGCCTTGAGAAAAGCCTCGGTGTGATGCACCACGTCTAACAGATGGAGATCCTTCTCCTTGTTAGACGTAGGGTCAGGACAAAAGGCAGACACAACAATCTCCTGATTAGGAAGAATTCCTGAGAGGTTTGAAACACCACCTTATCCTTGTGAAAAACCAGGAACGGTGGTTTGCAGACAAAGCCTGCAACTCAGAGACTCTGAGAACAGAGACTACCACCAGAAGAAAAGACATCTTGAGCATCGACGGTCGAAACTGAATGGAAGAAAGGGGCTCAAAAGGAGGCCGCTGCACAACTCCCAAAACAAAACGGAGGTCCCACAGAGGAGTGGAAGCCTTAAAGGCAGGGAAGGCTTGAGCCAACCCCTGAAGAAAAACCTTGACATCCAGAATGGTGGCAATAAGTCACTGAAAAAACACAGAAATGGCTGGGATCTGAACCTTCAAGGAGCTCAAACTAATGCCTTTGGTTCACACCATCTTGAAGAAAGGATAACACCAAACGGAGGTCAAACTCCTGCGAGGAGACAGCCTTGTCCATGCACTACTTGTAGAAAGTAGACCATACACTATGGCAGGCCTTGGAAGAGACAAGCTTACGGGCCCGAATCATAGTAGAAATTACCTCAAGTGGAGAATCCCTTCTCCTCAAGATGTGGGTTTCAACAGCCATGCTGTCAAAGCCATCTTTTCCACATTCTCATGCCACAGGTAACCCTGGAGAAGGAGGTTCAGTCTGGGAGGAAGGTGGAGCAGATGCTGAATGGAAAGACTGACCAGAACCATCCATCCTGATCTTCCTGAGCACACTGGGGATGAGAGGAGTTGGAGGAAAGACATAAGCGAGGTGGAAGTTCCACTGGACCGACATAGTGTCCGTGGCAAAGGCCAGAGGATGTCAACCTCTGGGAGCATAAGGTTGGCACCTTCCCGTTTTCTCTGGTGGCCATGAGATCTTGGCATACCACCTTCTGGCTGAGCTCCCACTCTCCTGGATCCACGTCTTGGTGACTTAGGAAGTCCGCCAGAACATTTTCTACCCCTGGAATGTGAACGGTGGAGATAGCCAGAACGTGGGCTTCTGTCCAACTTAGAATGTAACTCACTTCAAACCAGGTGGAGAGCTCCCCCTTGACTGTTGTGTAAGCTGCAGCCATAGCATTGTTCAACTGAACCCTCACTGGTTTCCCTTTCAATAGTGAGGTCCAGTATACAAAGGCCAGACGAACTGTCCTGAGTTCCATAACTTTGATGTACTGAAGGGACTCCTCTGCAGTCTACCTGCCCTGAATCCGCAGGTGATCCAGATCCACACCCCAGCTGCTGAGGCTGGCATCAGTCATAACCAGAGTCCATTCTGACATCACAAAGAGTTTCCCCTGTTCTATGTTGTGTTGGCGCAGTCACCACTAAAGGCCCCAACCTGGCCTCCCAGGAGAGGGAAATCTGCCGAAAGTGTGTCGGATTCCCTGATCAATTCTGAAGGACATGCCTTTGGCTTTCCCTTGTGTGTACCTGAGAGTAAGGCACAACTATGGTGTTGACAGTAGTCTGCCCATCACCCTCATATACACTCCTTGATCGTGGTCGAGGGCCACTCCAGGGCCTGAGACACCTCTTGTATCACCTGAAGAATTTTCTCCTCCGGCAGGAAAATGTTCTCCTGGTGGGTGCTAACCTCATCCCCAGGAATACCAGTTCCTCTGACAGTACTGGAGAGGACTTCAGCATGTTCAGAGTTCACCTGCGGTGGACTAGCAGCCAAGCCCAGTCTTGGACAATCTGGGCCAAGACCTCTCCTCTGATGCAGCCTTGAGCAGAAGATCATCCAAATAGGGTGTCACTGAAATGCCTCTGGTGTAAATGAAGCATGCTAAGGCCCCCATGACTTTGGTGAACACATAAGGAGCAAAAGCCAGGCCAAATGGCAGAGCTGTGAACTGGTAATGGTCTGAGTTGACAGCAAATTGCCGATAGCATGGACTGTCTGGGTGGATAGGGATGTGCAGGTATGGATCCTGAAGGTCTAAAGATGCCAGGTAATTCACTGGGCATTTTGCTGCTATGACAGCGTGCAAAGATTCCATCTTGAAGCATGTAGTCACAACATATTTGTTAAGACATTTGAGGTCCAAAATGGGATGACAGCCACTGTCACTCTTCGGAACCACAAACAGGTCGTAATAAAAACCTGAACCGCACTCTGGAGTAGGTACAGGAATCAGAACATTCTTTGCCAACAGTGAATCCACTGCTTCCTGAAACAGCCGTGCCTTGTCTGGTTCTTTCAGCACCCTTGACAAAAAGAAATGATAAGGAGCAATACCCTTCTGAGATTATCTACAAAACCATAGGTCTGTGACCGAGGACTCCCAGTCATCTTGAATAAGGCAAAGACTCCCAAATACAAGCACGAGCAGACCACGATTCTGCGTGTCATGCTTAAGATTGCTTGACAGACTTAGCCCTTGGAGCCTGCTCTCTTGGTTGCCACTGCTGTCTAGGCTTGGAAGAGGAGATCGCTGAGGCCTGCAAACCTTGCAGCCTTTGCACCTCTATTGGGGGGGGGGGGGTCGGACGAAAAAGACACAGTTCCCTCACTATAGTTGGACATTTTGTGGGCATCTGAGGCAACAAGGTGCTCTTGCCCCCAGCAGCATAGTAATGATCTGCTTCAATTCAGGTCCAAACAGATGTGCCCTGAAAAGGTAAGTTAAACAGTGACTTCTTGGAAGATTGATTTGCAAACCAAATCTTAAGCCACAGAGTATGTCACGCAGTAACAAAATCTGAGGCTTTAGCGGACAACCTGACCACCTCAAAAAGAGCTTCCAAAACATAAGTGTTAGCTTCCTTAATGGTGGCCAAAAGAACTGACAAATCATCTTTGGACACGGACAGCCTCCATTATCTGTTCACCCCACATGGCAACAGCCCAGTTAACCCTGGCACAGGAAAAAAATAGTTCTCAGTGCCACTCCAGTGGATGCAAAATTGGACCAGTTATTAGAATCCAGCTTCTTGGAGCCTTCAGTCCTGCTGCTCTGCCAAAGGCAGGGCAGCAGTCTTTGCCAAACTGGAGTCCATCCTGGCTGGAGGAAAGGCCCACTGCACCAAAGCTACCTCTGAAAAGGGATACTGCTTAGAGAACCTCTTGGTGATAGGCAGCTGTTTGTCTGTGGTCTTCCTCATATCCAGAAGGATCTGGCCAATTGGCATTAGGGGGAAAGAAGGGTGAAAATTTCTTAGGCCTCTAGAAGACATCTACAGAAGATGACTCCTTGTTAGAGGTGTCAGAGACCTGAAGTGTCTCCAAAATAGCTCTAATTAGTCCTTCAGCCAAGAGAAGCGGGTCATTCTCATTAGAGTACCCATAGGAGTAGGAAGAATTCATATCCTCATATTTCCCTTCCTCATCCTCCCCTTCTAACAATTCCTCCTCTGAGGAAGCCCCTTGGATCTGAGGAACACTCTGAGATACAGGGGCCACATATTTAAAGGTAGTGGGGGCTTCCAGGACTGCAGCACCCCCTGAAGGAAGAAAGGGATTTGGGCCACTGAGGACAGAAATGTTTTACCCAAGCTGGCTCTTGGTCAGTGCTGAAGGGCCCTGGCAGACTAGTAGGGGCCACAGCTCAAGTGGGAATGCTCTCTAGGGAGACCCGTTTGGCACAAGGAAAAGTAAGTGAGGGGGGCTAAGGGATGCCCCTGAGTCCTTAAGCTTAGATTTAATCCAATGACTTTTAGATATCCTGATAGTAAGTGTCCCACACGGGTAGGAACTACAGCACTATTCCCAGATTAAGAAATCAAACTATCTGGAAGTTGAAGGGATAATCTGGAGAAGGAGAGCAAGGAGAGTCTGCCTCTTCATAGGACAAGCAAGAGAGAAGTAAAATGGCAGCTACAAAACTGGCAGCCAAATCGAAGAAACCCCACAAAATGGGCTTTCTGGGAAATATAGTCTTTTTCTGTTACTGTTGCCTAGTAATGCCTACACTCTGGCCGAGGGATCACGATGGGCACCTTGAACACTCAGGACGTGAATCAGATAAAAGGGGACAAGAAGATAGAGCCCACTCTGACTTCTGTAAGTCCCAAGGAAGTTCATTCACAGAAGCCAATGGCACAAAGATGTTGTAGTGGGCTCCTTAAAGGGATCACCGGACAAATTTGGGCAAAGTTATAACAAGCATCCAAGGACTCAAAAACCCCAGGAAACATGTAAGGGGAACATAAAAATGAGACCCAAGAAAGGGAAGGAGGAAAAAAACAGACCCACAGTATCCCAAACTAGAGAAAACAGCAGAGAAAGGGTTAATCCTAGTGACAATGCAGCCATCCTTGCTCCAAAGCCCTGGGAATGAACAGTATATAATAAAGGAAATTGCCCAACATGAGTGCAGGAGTCAACAAGGGCTCAGAAATGAAACAATGTGGACCAAGGCACTCAAAGGGTTACTCACCAGTATTCCTTCTTCAGTTTTCTTTGTAGCTGAGAGAAAGCAGAGCCCAAAGAGGCTCTGCTGGGAAGAAAAACTTGGCAGAAAAATTCCTTCCACATGGCTGAATGGGTCCACACAGCACCTATACACTGGTCAATCCACTCTAGTGGAAGCCCAGTAATGGTAAACCACCTAATGGGGGAATTGTGACAGCCCCATATCTACATACAAGAGGAAAGGGCATTCAAAAGTAACCAGCCAGCCATATTTTGGAATTAATCCCCCCCATGAAAGAAAATCTTAAAGCGATAGTAATGTTTCACAGAAACAGCAGCTTCAATTAATCTTCATAGTATTCAAGAGTAATTGAATGATAATGTATCCCCCTCCTGCCCCTTTTACCTAGTGTAAGCCACCTCTCCTCAGATGTGAAATCTTGTCTCTTGACCAGACAGCTCACAGCAAGGGACAATCTTCTTACTGTGAACATAAGGAAAACCCTGCCCCCCTTTTCCCTTATGCTCACTGAAGATTGTCCCTCTGAGATCTATCTGGACAGTTTTGCTACTCTGAGAGGAGCAGTTTTCATGAGTAAAAGTGGAAGGAGGGGGATACTTTATCATAGTCATTATCATAATTAGTAATTTAGGTTGAAAAAAGACTTGTGTCCATTTAGTTCAACCCTTTTCCTATTCCTGTTTACCATCGCTGATCCAAAAGAAGGTAAAAAAAACCTCAATACAGCAATTTCAAATTCTGCATTGAATGGGGGGAAAATTCCTTCTTGCTTCCAAATAGCAATCATATTTCTCCTTCGGTCAACAAGCACTAACTAAATATTAATCCGAATACTAACGTACATAGCCCTCTATGTTCTGCTCTTTTAACCCCTTCAGTGCCAGAGGCTTGGGCCATTTCCTGTACCCTGCAGGCCAGACACTTTTTCAGCATTTTTGCTATCCTTCTGTTTATGCTTGATTTCCTCTGGGGATTTTTAGTTAAATATGGAAAACTATATATTGTTTTTTTCAGAACGAATTGAGCTTTCTCGTGGTACCTTACATGAAGAGAATATGACATCATAGCTTTTTGCACAATGTAAAAATGACAAAAAAAAGTGAAAATTTACTCATTTTCCTAAAATCACATAAAATGTATCAAAAACATTTACCTTGATTGAAAAAGTTTCAATTATTTGAAAAAGCCCCAAGTCCCCCGAGTAAAAAAATACCAAATTTGTATAGTTTTACCTACATCCATGGCTAGCGTAGAGCCCTAATCACCAGCAGCGCAAAATGACATTTTCAACTTTATAAACTAATATGCGCATTCTAGGGTTTTTGTGGTAAACTACCCTAAACCAGTGGAATAACTATATAAAACTATATATTTCGGAAAAGTAGACAACCTGCCGCATCTAATGAGGGGTAACTTGCCTTCCTACCCCAAGCCTGGTGTGCACAAATGCCTCCAGAAGATGGCGCTAATGAAAAAAAGGCATTTTCTTACATTTCTGCCCCTTCAAATGTACTGAAATTTGTGAAAACCATTGCATTTCCAACTGTATTCATTAGCTAGTGCTCTTAGGAGAAAAATGACACCCCATTGGTATGAGTTTAACTACCTCAGGGGGAGCTAGAAGTGCAAAACGACACCTACTACAACCTCAAATTTTTCTAACATTTTCTCAAACATTACTTGTCTGTACACAAATGGTTATAACTACAGAAGTGAAGAAAGGGTACACAAACCATACCATTTTGAAAAGAAGACACCCTGCCGCATCTAATGATGGGTGACTTGCCTTGTTACCCCAAGCCTGGAGTGCACAAATGCCTCCAGAAGGTGGCGCTAATGAAAAAAAAAAGGCATTTTCTTACATTTCTGCCCCTTCAAATGTATGGAAATTTGTGAAAACCATGGCATTTCCAACTGTATTCATTAGCTAGCGCTCTTAGGAGAAAAATGACACCCCATTGGTATGAGTTTAACTACCTCAGGGGGCGCTAGAAGTGCAAAACGACACCTACTACAACCTCAAATTTTTCTAACATTTTCTCAATTACTACTTGTCTGTACACAAATGGTTATAACAACTACAGAAGTAAAGAAAGGGTACGCAAACCATACCATTTTGAAAAGAAGACACCCTGACGCATCTATTGCTGGGTGACTTGCTTTGTTACCCCAAGCCTGGAGTGCACAAATGCCTCCAGAAGGTGGCGCTAATAAAAAAAAAAGGCATTTTCTTACATTTCTGCCCCTTCAAATGTACTGAAATGTGTGAAAACCATGGCATTTCCAACTGTATTCATTAGCTAGTGCTCTTAGGAGAAAAATGACACCCCACTGGAATGAGTCGACCTACCTTAGGGGTGCCAGAAGCACATCACTACACCTACCTGTTTGCTTCTCCGAAAATGGCGGCTTGTACTAAAATGTCCATAACTGTTAGAGACATGAAGGAAAGGTATAAAAGGTATACCATTTTGGAAAGTAGACATTCTCCCGCATCAATTGAGGGGTCACTTGCCTTTCTACCCCCTGGGCTGAAGTGCACAAATATTTCCAAAAGGTGGCGCTATGGGAATAAATACATGTTTTTTTTACATTTCTACCACTTCAAAGATACTAAAATCTTTGAAAACCATAACATTTCCTGCTGTATTCAGTACCTGCTACCAACATGAGAAAAATGGTAGCCTATTTGTGTGGGTTAACATACAATATGTGGGTGCTAGGAACACGTACGTAAACCTGACACTTTTGTTTTTGAAATTATCTGCTTGCACTAAAATGGTTATAACCATAATAGATATGCAGAAAAGGTAGAGAAACAATGCCATTTTGGAAAGAAAACAACCTTCCGCATCTAATGAGGGGTCACTTGCCTTCTTACCCAAAGGCTGGTATGCACAAATGCTTCCAGGAGGTGGCGCTAGTGAAAAAAAAAGGCATTTTCTTACATTTCTGCCCCTTCAAATGTATAGAACTTTGTAAAAACCATGGAATTTTCAACTGCATTCATTAGCTAGTGCTCTTAGGAGTCAAACGACACCCCATTGATATGAGTTGACCTACCTTAGGGGGTGCTAGAAGTAGAAAACTACAACTACTACAACCTCTGATGTTTCTAACATTTTCTCAAATGTGACTTGCCTGTACAAAAATGGCTATAACACATTCAGAATTGAAGAAAAGGTAGATAAACCATACCATTTTGGAAAGAAGACAACCTGCCGCATCTAATGAGAGGTCACTTGCCTTCTTACCCCAATACTGGTGTGCATAAATGTTTCCAGAAGGAGGCGATATAGGAAAAAAATTGCATTTTTTTTACATTTCTGCCCCTTCGAATGTATGGAGCGCTGTGAAAACCATGGAATTTTCAACTGCATTTGTTTGCTAGTGCTCTTAGGAGTCAAATGACACCCCATTGGTATGAGTTGAACTACCTTAGGGGGTGCTAGAAGTAGAAAACTACACCTACTACAACCTCTGATGTTTCTAACATTTTCTCAAACCTGACTTGCCTGTACGAAAATGACTATAACACCTTCAGAATTGAAGAAAAGGTAGATAAACCATACCATTTTGGAAAGAAGACAACCTGCCGCATCTAATGAGGGGTCACTTGCCTTTTTACCCCTAAGTTAGTTGGCACAACTATTTCCAGAATGTGGTGCTACAGGAAAAAAAAAAAAATTGTTTTACACATCAGTCACTTCAAAGATACTAAAATGGTTCAATGGCGTGGGATTTCCTAGGAGGACTTCTTGCCAGCCTAAGAAAAATGGTACCCCACTGCTGTGGGTTGACATACCAATTTACGCTACAGGAGCATAGCTACCAGTGAAACAGAAATGGTAAAGCAAACAGTGTATGTGTGATTTTATGGCTAACAGATGAAAGAAGCTAGGGCGTCAGCCGGTGTACGTGCGGACCTGTGACTACAAGTGTAACAAAGTATGTGGGAGGGTGAGGGATTAGGCAGTGTGTGTGGGTATGAGCAGAGGAGCAAGGATGGTGGTGATGGTGGGGCAGTGTTTGATAGTGTGTATGGGAGATCTGTGACTACCAGTGTGCAATGTATGTCCCCTCATACAAAGCACTGCGTTGGACCCCCTCCCTCCTGTGGCACGTGCATTTTTGGGGCTTTTTCCCACAATATTTTTGTGTAGACCTCGTTGGGGCATCAGAACCCATACAATGAGGTCTAAATAAAAAATAAAGGGGGTGGTCCAGTGGATTGCAAAGCAATGCATTTGGGCCCCTGTGGCACACAAAGGGTTAATTTTTTTTATCGTTACTTTGTATTCAGATGGCCACCAAACAAGTTCTGATCACAAAGTAATGATAAAAAGTCCTGTGTGTGCCACAGGAAGGGGGTCGGCATTGAACTCCCCTCCTAGTGGCACACACAGGGTTAATTTGTGTTTTAATTTTTTTTTTTTTTTTTTATTATATACCTCATTGAGGGGCATAAGGACCCCCTGATCCCTCCCCAATGAGGTCTTAGTAAAAAAAAAATATATATGTCCACAAACAGAGGGACCCTGAGAGTGCCACAGGGGTCTCCAGCGCATTGCAAAGCAATGCATTGGATCCTTGTGGCACTCAGAGGGTTAATTTTTTTTTTTTTTATCATTACTTGGTAATCAGAGCTTGTTGGGGGGCCATCAGGACCAATCATGATGGCCCCCCAACAATCTCTGATAACGAAGTAATGATAAATGCTGCATTGGCCCCCCTTGTAGCACACACAGGGTTAATTTTTTTTACTTTACATTTTTTTTATTATGGACCTCATTGGTGGGTATCAGGACCCCTCTGATTCCCCCCAATGAGGTCTTTAAAAAAAAAAAAAAAAAAAAAAAAAAAAAAGGAATCAAAATAAATGTCCCTGTGAGTGCCAAAGGGGTCTCCAGCGCATTGCAAAGCAATGCATTGGACCCTTCTGGCACTCAGAGGGTTAATTTTTTTTTTTTATTATTACTTTGTAATCAGAGCTTGTTGGGGGGCCATCAAGACCAATCCTGATGGCCCCCCAACAATCTCTAGTAACAAAGTAATGATAGGAGCCCTGTGTGTGCCACAGGAGGGGGGGGGGTGCATTGGACCCCCCTGTGGCACACACAGGGTTAAAAAAAAAAATTACTATTTTTTTAATAATAGACCTCATTGAGGGGCATCAGGATCCCCCCTGATCCCCCCAATGAGGTCTTTTGCAAAGCAATGTGCTGGGGACCACTGCGGCACTCACAGGGTTACTATTGGTTTTTTTTTTTATTTGTTTTTTTTTTTTAAATGTATTCAGACCTTGTGGGGGACATCAGGACCCCTCCTGTTGTCCCCCCAGTTATTGATCTCCCAGCCGATAGGCTGGGAGATCAATTTGGCGACTGCAGGAGAGCAGAAGCTCTCCTGCCTTTCACTCCTACCACCGGTAGGAGTGAATCGGATAAGGGAAACTTCCCTAACGTCATCGGTGATCATGTCACCGATGACGTTAGGAGGTTTCCCCCGGTCCCGCCCACTCCTACCCGGAAGTTCGGGGTAGGAGGGCGGAAGAGGGAGAAGCTCTGTTTCTCAGAGCTTCTCCCTTGGCGATATTGATCTCCCAGCGCGATCGCTGGGAGATCAATACCTGGGAGGACATGAGGAGTAATCCTCATGTCCTCCCAAGAGTGCCAGGCTGCATTTCAGCTGAAATGCGGCCACTGCCAGCCGGTTATACCGGCTTAAGCAGTGACCGCATTTTAGCTGTCAAATGTACGAGCGTGGCACAGCAGGTACAGCTGTGCTCACTCGTACATTGTACCCACCTGGCACTCTAGGGGTTAAATAAGTACCCAGGCCCTTTTTAAAGGCGTCTAATGTATTCGATAGTACCACCTCTTCAGGCAGTGAATTCCATACCTTTATTGTCCTCACTGTAAAGAAACCCTTCCGCTGCTGTAGATGAAATCTCCTAAGCCTAAGTGGGTGGCCCCTTGTCCTTTGTACTGTTCTATTAATGAACAGGTCTTTGGAGAGCCCTTTGTATGGGCCCTGAACATATTTATATAGTGTTATCATATCCCCTCTAAGACGCCGTTTTTCTAGTGTGTACAAGTTTAACTTTTCTAGCCTTTCTTCATAACTAAAACTTTCCATTCCCCTTACTAGTTTTGTAGCCCTCCTCTGCACTCTCTCTAGCTCCATGTCCTTCTGCAGAAAGGGCTCCCAGAATTGAACAGCATATTCTAGGTGGGGTCTTACCATGGACCTGTAAAGAGGCATAATAATATCTTCCTCCCTTGAGTCAATGCCCCTTTTAATACATGCCAATATCTTATTGGCCTTTGCAGCTGCCAGCTGGCACTGCATGCTACTGCTAAGTCTATTGTCTACCATTACTCCCAAATCCTTTTCATTAGTAAATTTCCCCAGAGAAACACCATTTAAACTATATGTTGCATTTTTATTATTATACCCAAAATGCATAACTTTACACTTGTCTATATTGAATCTCATTTGCCATTTGCCTGCCCAGTTACTCAATTTGTCCAAATTCTCTTGTAATGAAGACACATCCAGTTCAGACTTTATTACCTTACTTAATTTTGTGTCATCGGCAAACACTGATACATGGCTCCCTATGCCCTCTGGGAGGTCATTAATAAACAAATTAAAAAGAAGAGGACCCAGGACAGATCCCTGAGGTACTCCACTTATCACGTTTATCCAATTGGAGAACTTGCCATTTACTACCACTCTCTGCATTCTATCTTTCAGCCAAATTCCATTCCACACACGAACGTCTTCCCCTATGCCTATTTCATTCAATTTGTACATTAACCTCTTGTGTGGAACTGTATCAAATGCCTTGGCAAAGTCTAAATAGATCGCATCAACCGCCTCTCCATCTATATTTTTACTCACTTTTTCCTAAAATGCGATCAAGTTTGTTAATAAGACCTGTTTTGCACAAAGCCATGTTGGCTCCTGCTAATGATATTCCTGTTCAAGCTGAATTTTTGAATATATTCCCTTAAAGGGATAGTAATATTTCATAATAAAAGCAGCTCTAATTAATCATCATAGTATTTGGAAAGTGTTATTTCAATTCTGTCAAAGTTGTAGTTCCAGAGTAATTCAATGACAAAGTGTCCCCCTCCCGCCCCTTTTACTGATGTCACACTGTTCAGCCAGAGCAGAAGGGAGGTGCCCAGGTAGACTGCAGAGAGGGACAATCTTCAATTAAGATAAGGGAAAAACCTGAAAAGCTTGTCAAGGGGGGCAGGGATTTCATTGTTTTCATAGGAATAAGAGTGTCCCCTTCTGTTATCTGTCTGGTCTATAGACTGCATTCCACATCTGAGAAGAGATGGCTTACACTAGGAAAAAGGGGCGGGGAGGGGAAACTTTGCTTGTTAATATCTCTTAAACCATAAAGGTTTGAGAGAAAAGACTTATATCATTCTTCATGTTTTTTTAATGCCTATAAAATAAAATAAAGTTAAAATGAAGTATTACTATCCCTTTAACAACCCTTCAAACAGCTTCCCTACCACAAATGTCAAGCTTACAGGTCTGTAATATCCTGGCTGTGACTTTGATCCCTTTTTAAATATGGGCACCACATCTGCTTTACGCGAATCCATGGGCACCATACCTGAACTAAAAGAATCCCTGAAAATCAAATATAACGGTCTGGCCAGGGTCTGGCTTAGTTCTTTAAGTACCCGTTAGTGTATACCATCTGGCACCGGGGCTTTGTCTACCTTAACACCATTCAATTGTTTTAACACTTTTTCTTGTGTTAGCCAGTCCCATGCTTGCTGTGACTGTTCTGTAAAAGTAGTTTGCAGATTCTTGTCCATTTGGTCTTCCTTGGTAAAAACAGAAGAAAAGAAATTATTTTAAATATCTGCCTTCTCTCTGTCCCCCTTGACCATCTCACCCGTTTCAGATAACAAGGACCCAACATTATCAGACTTTATTTTTTTGCCATTAATGCATTTAAAGAATTTTTAGGGTTGCTCTTGCTTGCCTTAGAAATATTTTTTTCATTCTCCAGTCTAGCTAATTTAATAGACTTTTTACAGGTTTTGTTGGCATTTTTTGTATTCTGCAAATGCCTCTGCTGATCCCTCAGCTTTATAATGTTTAAATGCCGCTTTCTTTTTATTTATTTCATGAATTACTTTACTGGATAGCCATGTTGGTTTTAATTTGCTTCTTTTGTATTTGTTTCCATCAGGGATAAATTCATATGTATATTTTTGCAATGTTATTTTGAAGGCATTCCACTTACCTGTGGAATCTGTTTTTTCCTGAGAATATTCTATCCCAGTCAATGAGACCAAGGAATGAATTAAACATGCTAAAGTTGGCCTTTTTAAAATTCATTGTTTTGGTGGAACCCATACCAAATTGTTTTTTTGAATTAATCTCAAACGATACCATGTTATGGACACTATTCCCCAAGTGCTCCCTTACTTGGATGTTGGAGATAAGTTCTTCATTGTCAGTTATTACCAGATACAGACATGCATTCCCTCTGGTTGAGGTCTGCACTAGTTGAGACAAAAAACTGTCATTCAACAAGTTCAGAAACTTACTGCTTTTAGCAGAATTAGCTGTTCCATTTTTCCAGTCTATTTCTGGATAATTAAAACCCCTCATAATTATAGTTCTCCCTATTTGAGAAGCCTTTTCTATTTGCATTAATAGCTGTGATTTTTCAAGGTCACCAATGTTGGGTGGTTTATAACAAGCTGTATATAAGGGCTGATGGAGTTTCAGTTCCTTTTGGATGTCCACTCTTATGCAGGCATACAGGGCAGGTCTTCTCTTACACTTTTTTAAACATTGTTTGTCATTTGTCATGGTTTGTCATTTGTTTTTAATTGCATACATGGGGACCCTTATGCATACAAAAATAAAGGAAAAAGCGTCCCCCAGCTTAATGCATTACTACCACAATTCTTCAGAAGCCATTATTTTTTAATGTTTGTTTTTATTTTTTCTTTTTTTTTTCTTTTCTTAGATAGGGACTTTAAGTGTTTAGAGTAGGACTTGCCACACTTGAGGAACCTTGGTGTGGTTGGTAAGCTTAAACCTCGTTTTTGGGCCTAAAAATGTAGGCACTAATGCCTCAAACTTATTCACAGTATTATAATATATGCCTAATACAGGGCACACTATTCACATTTAGACTGGAGGAGCGCAGGTTTGCAACAAACACCCACTAATATTTTATGGGCAGTTTTACCCCCAGTGACTATTTCAACCCACAGGGATTCCACATGTTCACTACTGTCATAACATATCTTCCCGCAAATGAGGCAATAATGCTGGTTTGGCATACAGACAGACCCCACCACCTCTTTTGTTTGATCTATCTTTTATAAATAACATGTAGCCCTCCAAATTGATTGACCAATCATATGTGTCATCCCACCATGTTTCTGTTATGCCTATCAAGTCATAGTTTTCGATTTCAGCTACCAGCTCCAGTTCCCCTAATTTACCAGTTAAACTTCTGGCATTTGCAAGCATACAATTTATGCCACTGCTATGTTCCATTTGTGACTTAATTTTGATGTGGTTTATATGCTTCTCCCTATCATCTGTACTAACCCCGCCCCCAGATCCGCCCACCTGGTTATTAACTACATCGCCTTCCCTTTCTATACTATCTAGCCCAGTATTTATTGGCCCCTTCCCCCCCTTCCTAGTTTAAAATGTCCTTCAACCATCTAGTAATCCTCTCCCCAAGCACTTGAGACCCTCTTGCATTCAGGTGCAATCTATCTGTACTATAGAGATTGTACCCCAAAGCAAAAATTACTCTTGAGCTACAGCTCTGGACAAATACTATGAAGATTAATTGAAGCTGCTGTTTTTGTGAAACATGACTATCCCTTTAAGATTTTCTTTTACGGGAGGGGATTCATTCAGTTTAGCCAGATCAATACTTCTGGAATGTTCAGCCTATATCAGAGGGAGATCAGCTCACAGGTACAAAGGGCATTATATCCAAAAGAAAAAAACGACTGCACTACAGATGGCAAATAAAAATTCCCATTCATTTAAATTACCAAAAGAGGTACAATTATGTATCAAAGCAACTACGCCATAGGAAAGAAATTAAAATCTCAGATGATTTCAATAGGGCGTATAACCTCTTGAATGCTATAGATGCCTGCACTGGAGATCTTTATAGCATGTTAGAGGTTAAAAGTACCATTAAAATCAGTGTCCGTTTGGGCAATAGTTATTTGTCCCCTGTGGTGTAGTTCCATTGCAACATGTATGTACATTTATAAGTCTGAAACAGATCAAAATAACCTGTCTCCAGCAAGGAATTCCTAGCTTATAGCATTTCAACTGAATTCCCAAAATTCCTAGCTGCAACATGAAAATGAGAGCAGAAATGCAGACTTTTTTGATATGAAACTCATAAACACGTATTATATAGATATTGTACTGTATACAAATGAGTAAGTTTAGCTATTTTTGTCACCATAATATTTTCACTGATTTAAAGGGGCACTAAACTTTTGTTATGAAAGTGTATATGTTGCTGGGCTTTTCCTGTTCAGTAACAAAGGGTACTCCCACTGCTGAGAGAGGCATATTAGCAGAGTTACTACAATGTAAAATATTATTGTTTTTTTTTTGTATTATTACCAGTGCCCCCTAGTGGTCAGATTCCAATTAGTTATTATGTTACATTCTATTTGAGAGGAAATTCACTGTTAAACAGTTCTCAACAGATGTGATACAAACTGATGAGTCATGCCATCATTTAGAACATTCAGGAAGTAAACACATTGTAAATTCACTTCCTGAAAATGTGAACTGTTATAACATTTGAATAAAACAACCAACAGTGGTGGGAGTACCCCTGTTTTACTCCGCAGGAAAAGCCCTATAACATTTACTGCTCCTTTAAATGGGCCTTTTAATCCTAGAAATATTTCTAAAGTATAACAAAGTAATATGCTGGAGACCTCACAAGCATTTAACCCTTTGAGTGCCAGAGGGGCACACAAAGCATTGTGTTGCATACCCCTCTGTCACTCGAAGGGTTAAGAGATTAAAACCCCAGTTTAAATCAACAGAAATTTTGGGATATTTTTTTTTTATTTGGCATTTGGGTTTCCTGCACAATTGCTCTTCTTTTCTCTTGTGCATCAGGGCCAAAGATGTCAGTTGTTTCAGAGGATGTACATGCAGTGATCAGGGTTATGGACTGTAAGGTCAGGTTTCACAAGTTAAGTGATACAAAGTCTACTTTTACTCACATTATCTCTACTCCCCCTGGGGTAACGGAAGGCATTGTGTATTCTTTGCTGGAAGAGGTGTCTGTAGTGCATTCAGGATCAGAAACTGAATCGCTGCCAGAAGGCTCGCTACTGTTGGGTGATGCGTTCCTTTGAAAGTTAGTGTTGGTAGCAACGCTGGGAAGCTCACCTTCACTGAATGCATCACTTATAAACAAGCCTTCGTGAGTCAAGTAAGCCAGATCATTGTCCATATTGTTTTCTCTCCCCATGGTTTTCTGAGCGACACAAGTTACATCCATGTCTCTGATCTGCTGATTTTTGTCTAAGACCGTGAGCACAACACAGCGAATGACATTTAGCGTGGCCTGTAATGATACAAAGATCTGCTATATTAAATATAAATTTAAAAAACTGGGCAAAAACCAGATGAAGAAATTAATACAAAATGGCTGACAGAGGAAATGCAATTCTGAAGCATGTCATCTGTACCATATGGAACAAATATTCCTAAGGATATAAAGGGGAAGTATCCACTAGAAATAGGGTGCTCGTAGTTTATCACATTAACTTATCTAGCTAGGCAAGTGTCCTTCATATAGCAATAACATCTGCCTTTAAGACACCTTCATCAAAGCAAAGCACTGAGTTTCAACAGACCCGAATGGTTCATAAGGATCACTAGTATTTATATTATAAAACTGAAATCATTAGCAGTGGACTAAAATAGAAATTACATGCACAAAAATAAAATATTTAGATGCACCCAACTGCTGTGTGAAGAACACTTAGCTTGGTAAGTCACACTGTTAAACAAAATAAGAACGACTTGTTCAATCCTAGGGGAAATTTCTCTCTTTAAATCAAGCTTTTAGATACTTTTCTGTCATTCAGTTTTGGGAATTCGTGTTTGTTCCCTATGATACAATTGGTTTGCTCCAGAAATGAACTTCTTTCCTTGGTATATCAGCCTTAACATGGGTAAATCCTAACCAGTGGGGAAAGCAATTAATTGTTCACCTCTCTGACACTCAATGGATCAAACTATCTTAAAATAATGTGGTTAAGTTTAAATAAAGTGGCAAACCAGGAAAAGATATACATACAGCTATTTGGATGGTAATAAGGGGGTTTTTAGGTACTTACAGGTAAATCATTTGTTTTTCGTCTTTATGGAATACAGAAACCATGGGGATTAAGTTGCTACCTGAAGGAAACCGCTCCACTTTACCTCTGCAGCAGAAGCAGCCTCCATTCCAAAGCATAGCGAAGAGCCAAGAAAAAAAACTAAGTGCAGGAAGGTGGTCACCACACCAGAGAAACCAAAGGACACCCCTGTCAGGAAGCCAGTTAACATGTTCTTCACCAAGTGGGATGCCCTGTGCTCAGCAAGGACTAAGAGAGAAGGATCTGACGTAAGTACACAGGAATCTCCTTTTCGCTTTTGTCCATTATGGAACACAAGAACTATGGGGATATACCAAAACTATGCCAACCAGAATTCCAGGTAAAGGGAAAAAACTCCAACAATAAAGCCAATCTCAACAGAAACAATCCAGATACAACTATGAACCTCAGGAGTCCTACAAACACTCATTATAATAATTCTAGTTCCACAATTAAATTAGTCTCCTAATTCAGCAATCCCTTTGCGTTTTTTTTTATTACAAGAGGATTACAGAAGTCTGCACAGGCATTAATGCCTGTAGCACCTTTCTCCCAACAGTGTCCTCAGCAGAAGCCAGATTATTGGCTCTGTAGTGTTTAGCAAATGTGTGACGTGACAAATCACATCTACTCCAGAGAGGCCTGTTTTTTGTAGGCCCAGGAATAGCTCACTGCCTTAGGGGGTGGGGGTGGAGAATGAGAAATTACCAGAAAAGGCACTCGTCATTTTCTAAGGAGACAGGCCTAGTGAAGAATTGTCTTGACTAGGAAGAGGACACTTTCACACTGGACGCCAATTGGCCCTCATAAATAAAGAAAAGCTAATCCCCTTTGTGCAAAGGGTCAAAGCGATGAACATAGTACTTGGGCACCTAACTATGTCCAGACAATGAAGATCCTTTTCCTGTCTATTATATGGAGCAGGGCAAAAAGAAGAAAGAACAATCTGATTCATATGAAATTTAGAAACTACCTTAGGAAAAAAACCCAAACAGAGTATGCAGAATCACCTTATATGCATGAAAAATCAGAACGGGGATATACAACATAAAGCCTGCAGTTTAGGTACACGTTGGACAGGCATATGCTAGAAGTAAAGCCATCATGGGTGTCAGGCAACAGAGGGAGACACAGAAATCAATGGCTCAAAAAGGATCCTTCTGAAGAACTCCAAGAACAAGATTTACATTCCATGGAGGAGTGGGATAACAAAAGATGGGATAGGCATGAGCCACCCCTTAAACAAAAGTCTATAAATCTAGCAACAAGGCAATCTGCTTCCAAATAAACATTGATAAGTCCAAAATCTTGACCTTGACAGAAATAATACTAAGACTAAACCCCTTTTACAGGCTATCCTAGAAAAAAGGCCAAGATCAATGGAAGCCGAAAAGGACACAGTCATGAGCCATAGTCTTTACACCACTTGAAGAACAATGACCAGACACTATGATATGCCCTAGAAGAAACCAGTCTATGGACATTAAGAACTGTCTTGATTACTGGCCCAGGGAAGCCCTTTTTCTCAGTATATCTACGTTGTATAAGGCTAACCTCTCAGTGTTGGGAAGACTAGGAGGACCCCAAGAGAAGAGGTCTAATCAAAAAGGAAGACCCTACGGCTCTGCTCCTGATGGATTGATCAGATCTGAGAACCATGCTCAGTGAAGGATATACGGTTTAGTCAGAATTATGTGCACCTGGTCCATCCTGAATTCTCAGCACCTTGTGAAACAGGGGGAGAGGAGGAAACACATATGCCATAGAGAAATTCCCATCTTGTCTAATTCAAGGGCAACAGTATCCCTGGACCTAGAGCAAAGATGATGGTTCAACAGAGATGCTATCAGGTCCACAACCAGCATATCCCACACATTAACTATAGAGATTAGGATAGACTGCTTTAGTTTCCATGTGATCCAGGATCTGACAGCTGAAGAAGCCTGTCATCACATTGTCCACTCCTGGAGTGTGAACAGCTGAGAGAATCAGAATGTTAACTTCCCCCAAAAGAGAATCAGACTAACCTTGGATCATACGGCTGCATTTCTGGTCCCTCCTTGGAGGCGGACGTATGCCACCACTATTGCACCGTTGGATTGAATCCAAACCAGAATGAGGAGAATCAACTAGGACCAATGCAGCAGGGCCAAAGCCTGGGACACCCATCAGGACAATATCTGAACTTCGTGCACCCTGAAGGGTGTTGAATCTCATAACAAGAAAGACCAGAGCTTGGGACAGAAAGAAGTAGGACTTTTTGAAACTGATCACCCAGCCATGCTATTCCAGAATGGACCCCAACAACTGGAGATGTATTGTCAGGAATGCATGCATACATCAGGATCACGGATCAATTCCAGTTTTGTAAAACTAAACATTTGTTTATAAAAATATGTTTCTTTGAGTTAAGCTATGGATTAGGGTTTCATTTTCCTCGAGATGTACACATCTGAAAGTAAACAGATGCAAGACAGAATTCAGAAGATATCTGACAGAAAGGTTCAACATCTAAGAAATATGTTTAGATAAAGAGGAATGAATGGATCTCTGGGACACACTGCTCGTCTTGTCTGATGTACTAAGCCATCAATTCTCAACATTAGTCATTGTGACACACCAGCAGGTCATGTTTTCAATACATACCTGTTTTCTCCGGTGGATAATCAGTGGCTCAGTCATTTTGGCTGCACTACCTATGCTTAAGTAGGGATATCCTTGAAACCTGACATGTTAAGTGTCTAGTGTGTTGGTTAGACTGGAATGGAGAATACTACGCAAAAGTGGTACATTTCTGGAGCTCACTGGTAAAAAAAACACATTCCCAAAACCAAATGACAGAAAGGTCTGCAAATGTATTATGAATCAATGCACTGGAGATTTCTTTAGCATCACGTTCCATTCTGAAGGGAATTATTCCCTAGGAATACTTTTACTTTGCTTAAAACTTTGACTTGCCTAGGTAGATGTCCTTCATATCTATCAATTTATTGGTTTTGCATTTTACCCGTAAATTCATATACATAATTATCAATACTGAAGTTGCATTCTAGATCACTGATTCTCAGCTACGGTCCTCTGACACAAACCAACAGGTCAGGTTTTACGCGTCTAAGTACCAGAGGGGTAATCCAATGCATTATGAAGTAAAGTACTGAATGCCCCTCTGGCACATAAAGAGTTAAGGATATCCCTGATTAAGCACAAGTGGAGCAATCACAGTGTCTGAGCTACTGATTACCCGCCCGCCAACAAGAAGGGATATCTTAAAAATCTACACTCTGAGGACCTATATTGAGAAACAATGCTCTATTTTATGATTATTATTCTTTATTTATATAGCGCCAACTAATTCTGCAGAGCTGTACAGTTAAGTAATACCCCTTGCAATGAACAATGAGCTTCAATAGACCTGAATGTTTGCTTGTAACAGTAACTACATATTTTTTTGTATCAGACCAAATTCAAATAAAACCAGTAAACAGAAATAACGGACTACTGATAGTAGGACACCTACCTTGGTAAGCCTTTTTGAAAAAATGAATAGGTAGTCTTAAAGCTTAGTTCCCCTTTAACCCTTTGTGTGCCAGGGGCTTGAGCCATTTTTTATACCCTGTAGGCCAGACACATTTTCAGCATTTTCCCTTTTGTGTAGTATGATTCTCATTGGTAACTTTATATCAGTTTTTAAGCACTAATTGAGCTTTTATATGGTACATTAGGTGAAGTAAATTTAGTATTGTGTTATTGTTACGATGTCATAAATCCAAAAAAAGGAAAAGTTGTGTATTTTGCAAAAATCACATACTATCAAAAACATTTATAGCGACTGAGATAGTTTCAAACATTAGAAAAAGTCCTGAATCTCCCAAGTACAAAAAATACCAAATATGCATAGTTTCACTAATATGCACGGCTTGCGAAGACCCCAAATTATCCTGAAAGCAAAATGGTATTTTCAATTTTATGAACTAAAATGTGAATTCCTTTGTTTATTCTAACCAACAATGCAATAATTATATATGTACCCTAAAACAATGCAATAACTATATATTTCTGGAAAGCAAATATCCTACTGCAGCAAATGAGCTGTCACTTGCCTTTCTTCCCCTAGCCTGGTGGGCACAAATGTTTCCACAATGTGGCACTAAAGGAACAAAATTGGATTTTTTTTTTAAAATGTTTTCACCCCTTCAAAGAAAGCTTTAAAAACTATGGAATTTCCAACTGTATCCATTAGCTACTGCTAATGATACCCCACCTGTTTTAGTTCACATACTGGGGGTACCAAAAACACAAAACTATACCTACTGGATATGAAGGAAATGTATGCAAGGTATACCATTTTGGAAAGTAGGCATTCACCCACAACAAATGATTGGTTACTTGCCTTTCTACCCGTAGGCTTAAGTGAACACATCTTTACACAAAGTGGCGCTATAGGAACAAATACGTTTGTTTGTTTTTTACATTTCTACTACAAACCCCTTGAATGCTAACGAGGCAGCAGGCACAATGTATTCTAAACCTTGCTAGAATTGAAGGGTTAAAAAGCCACATTTAAATCAATGGCACTTATTTGTTTCAATACACTGTAAACTGTTATTTTTTAATAAATCCTGTTTTCATGTGTACCTTAATTCTCTGAAGGAAACATGTAAATTTAGAAAATATAGTCTGCAGCAAACAAAACCACTGTGAAAAAGACATCATCCGCATCTGATCAGCAAGCCTGCGGAAATAAGAAGTACAATATATTTTGACAATTTTGTATGTACAGCATAACTCTACAGCGGTGTTGGAAAAAACAAATATAGAATAAAGGAACTAAAAGCTAATAACAAAATGAGGTTTATATACACATTAATTAACCTATACAGCACTCCAAGCTTACATCTTTACTAAATTATATATATGGTACCTGAGGTCTCAAACAAAGTCTTACAGGGGAAATAACACCTAATAATTACCCACAAAAACACTTATAATGGGAAAGGAATGAATGGCCCATATGAATTTTGCACTTGTGCTATTGTTCATGCAAGAATATCTTCACTCTGCCCTGTCATATCAATACAGACAAACATGCTAGCTAAACTCTGCCCATTGCACATGGTAACAACCCTTTAACAATCAGATGGATGTCAATAGCTTATTTTGCAATATACTGTATTCCCCTCTGGTCCAAAAAGGGTTACGCTGGCTTATGCATTCTGCCTGCTTCAGTTTGGAAAAATGGCCAGCAACTGTCAGGTCTGCCTCCATGGACATGATAAGCAGGACTGAATGAATAGGTTTTCTCTTCAACAAAGGCACAGGAGCAGAATTCTCTGACCACAGTACATTAAGTGGACACACCTTGAGGAGGTGTCCATCAATACTTAGGCCAGGCTTCACAACTTTATTTCCAAAATCAATCCTAATAAGTGTGTCAGAAGTGACAGTGCAGTATTTTCAGTAAATTGTCAGTTACCACCTGTAATTGTGATTTCTCAAATGTTTAACCACCTTTGTGCAGCAATACAACATATTTTCAGATGCTATCTTGTAATTGTAAGGTAATGCCTAATTCAGAAACTAAAGGTGTGCAATTCGGGAGTAAACCAGCTGCATCATAGTGGACATAGTATAATTCACATTGATTTAAATGGGTCTTTTTAGTCATTTAATGCTAAGAAAGGTCTTAAACGGGCATAAATCAACAAGATTTTGGGACATTGTCATTTGCCTTCTATGGAGCGGATTTGTTCCAGAATAGCTCTTTGATTTCTCTACAAGTCTACTCTGTGCTTTAACCCTTTCAAAGCACAAGGAATGTCCAACCCATCTGACAATCAGATGGTTAAAGGTTTTATTATACAACAGGCTTAAGCTGTTGCATAGAAACCTTAATATAATTCTCATTTGGATGTCATTAACCAGAATCCCTGACTGTAGATGCAGCGACATATAATGCGTGCTAAGGAATTCTGTGTATTTAACATAACGGAGCTAGTTAGCTTTTACTGTTAACATAAAAACCTAAGAGGAACTCTACCTATAGAAAGTCTCTCTTATTGTGTTTAATGGGAGCACTTACATAGTAGGTGTATTTCATACAGCAGCAGGGTACATCTGTATTGCAAAGCATGCATTGGACTCTTCTCTAGCATTCAAGGGGCTAAAATACCAATTTAAAGCAATTGGGGGATGGGGACAGGGCCATCATTTTTAAACACAATCAGCTACACATATGTTGGGGCAGCCCTGCTCATCTAAGAATTTACTGGAATATCCTGTGCTGTAGTCAGGTTAACCACCACACTTGTATATAATATACTTTGCCATCTTCTATCATTTATAGCTGATTTACACTATTGGGTTCCCTTTCTTTTCATGTTTTACAGACTTGTATGAATGTACACAAGGACAAAACACAAAAGCAAACAGACCTAGGAAAAAGTCACATTTGGATAATTTAGACAGACTGAGCTGTGTGTGAGGTTAAGCAGGGCTGAGAGCAGGTTAACTCTTTTTCTTTTCTTAAAATGCCATGCCTCCCAGTGGAGTGAACTTAACCTCATGGTCCCGGTGTTCCACAGTAGTTGAAAGAGAAAGTTTAATCATTCTGACTGATAACAAATATAGCTTCTAGTTTCTCTATAAAAACATTTACAACAGACTTCTGAATAAACACTATATTATACATACATATATATATATATATATATATATATATATATATATATATTTTTTTTTTTTTTTTTTTTTTTTTTTTGCTGGCTATGAATACATGATATTTAAAAGCAATTGATCCCTTTTCATTTTTAAATGATTGTCACCTTTAAGTGCCTGAATATACACTAGGAATAAGTGGTTCATTATTCAACAGGCTACATTACCAAGACAGGTACCCTATAAACAAAAGTCAGTTGTATCTATTCATTTATTTATTGCATTATATCTACAGTTTTCAGTAAATACTGATCTTTATTCAAGCCTGCCTCTAGTTGACACCTCACAGCAAACTATGGGCTTCAATAGACCTGAATGGACCATAATGGACGCACAGTTTGTTTAAGTCTTTACCAGATTATAAACAAAAGCCACTAGAAGTGCACTACGAGAAATCAAATAACGAAGAATAAATTATAGAGATGTACCTGACTGCTGTGTGAAGTAAACTAACACAGGTAAATTGCTCTATTGGACAAAATAAGAGCAACGTTTTCCAAGGGTATATTTTCCCTTTTTGAAATTACACTTTGGGGTATACTTTAAAAAAAAAAAAAAAAAAAAAAAAAATTAAATTAGCAATTTGGGGAAATATGGACTGCGCAACAGGGAACAAATTTCTCAGTTTCAAATGTATTTAAATTTAGAATACTGCAGAAGCTTATTGCGCTTTCTAGCATTAGCACTCAAAGGGTTGATAAGGTCAATCTAAATCAATAGAAATGTTTATTTGTTCCCTAGGTTGCATTAGGTTTGCTCAAGTGATGCTCCATCTTTGTCCCCCCTCGTTTTCAGGCAGCACAAGTTTGCTCAATGATATAAAACACAGGTATACACGACAAAGAATACTTACTTAGGCACAGTTTCAGAATCTATTTCCTGAATTTGCGATACCGTGCTAACCGCACACTGAGAAGGGAAAAGAAAAAACAAACAAAAAAAAAATTAGGACATGCTAATAAGACACCGGGAAGAAAGAAAAATAAATAAATAAATAGTACAGCGATGGTTAAAATCTGTTCCATGGGCCACTTTGATCCGGCCCTCGACTCTGGCTGATGTACAAATATGTACAAATAAATACAACTTCTGCAGAGGAAAAGTGATACATTTTATCAAAGAACACCTTTGATAAAACAGTTTCACTCTTCAAGGGCAGAAACAGAATTGATACTCTCTCTATAAAGCAGCTCAGATGTTTATAATATATTATATGACCAAAAGTACACAGACAGCCAGACATTAACCTGGTCATTTTCATTTCCGACTCACATCTCTCGCATACTCTTACCTATCAAGAAGGGGGAAATAAATGAGGCAGGAGTTGTGAAAGTGTGTTTTATACATGCACACAACACACTTTATTCTATTTGGAGATGCAGTACAACTATGGCAAGCCCCTGAATTTGACTTTTATGTGGAACTCAGTCCAAAATAAATGCCCACAGCTACAGTTTAGCTGACAATTTAAATCTTTGCCACCTAAGTGTAATGAGAAGCAGCAATACTAGTCTGAAACTCAAGTATACTGGGCTTCAACATAGGATGGGATAGGCAGTGTGAATGGGATTAGAGAAGCTGCATGGGGGTGGAAATGGAGGTACGGGCTAATACATCTAATAGGGAGGTGCCTAGGTTACAATGAAATAAAAAACAAATATTTTTAAGAATGAAATTCTACAGAACTGAAGTAACATAAAATTTATGCATACATGATCATAGTCTGGGTGGTAAGATGGGAAAACTGGGACTGCAGTGAATGAGCAGTATGATCTAATTGGCATGAATGAAACCTTGTTAGATCTCACACACACACACACACACACACACACACACACACACACACACACACACACACACACACACACACACACACACACACACACACACACACACACACACACACACACACACACACACACACACACACACTGTAGAGAGTTATTAACTTTTTATAAAATATATGATTAACCCTTTGAGTGCCAGAGGGGTACGCAACACATTGCTTTGCAATGAGTTGCATGCCCCCCTGGCACTCAAAGGGTTAATAGAGGTGGGGGTATGCACATATGTGAAGCACACCTTTTAAAACGAGTATAAGGGAAGATATTAAAGAAGTGTCCAGTGAAAATATAGAGGAACTGTGGGTTGAAAGCAAGTATATAAATGGCAAAGAGGTTAAGGTTGATACTGGTCCTCTAAAAATTGAGACATTAATTAGTGAGGAGAAGACTATATCTGACACCTTAAACACATTATTTTCTTCTGTAAAACAAAGGAAGCAAGTCCAAGAGAGAGACTGGAAAAGGTTATGGTGACTAAAGCACCTGGAACGGATGGCATACTGTACATGCAAAGGTGCTTAAAGGGATAGTAATACTTAATATGTAAAAAATATATATTGTAGGATCTATCCCCCCCCTTAGCAAAACAGCAGAACTCCCACTGCTGAGAGGCGTTTTATTCAAATGTTATTACAGCTCAAACTTTTTTTTTTTTTTTTTTTGGTGTAGTATCAGAGTAGCCTGAAATTGTATAGTGGCACTGTTGCTACACCATCCTATCGACAGCTCTGGTCAGTTGACCATAAATCTCCATAGGATGGTGTAACAACAGCGACACTGTACAATTTCAGGCCACGGAGATACTGCTCCTAAAAAATTAATGTTTTAGCTGTAATAACTTTTGAATAAAACACCTTTCAGCAGTGGGAGTACCCTTATTTTACTCAGGGTGATAACCCCTACAACACATTGTTTTTTTTTACATTTTAAGTATTACGATCACTTTAAGGAATTCAGTACAGTATTAACAATGCCCAATAATATTTATTGATTAACTATCCTGTATAATAATTCGCCAAGTTGTGTGTAACGCCCGACATGCGCAGTAGATACTGCTGCGCGTGCGGCAGTCACACGCGGTGGAGACTGCTCGCGCCGCGGCTGATGCAGAGCTGGGCGCTCCGAAGGAGCGTCCAGCTCTGTATCAGCCGAGGCGCGGGCAGTCTCCACCGCGTGTGACTGCCCCGCGACCAGCTGCCAGAGGCTCTGTATCAGCCGAGGCGCGGGCAGTCTCCACTGTGTGACTGCCCCGCGACCGGCTGCCTGAGGCACTGTGGCCCGTGTAACGGGCTGTTCAACTAGTCATCAGATATAGTGCCCTGTGAGGAAAACAGATAAAAAACCAATATTCAAAAAAAGGGCAAGATCTAAACCAAGAAATTATACATCTGTGAGCTTGATTTCCACAGTAAGATACTAGAACAGTTACTAATAGTGTTCAGGACTATGTGAAGACCAATAACATTAGTAAGAGTCAGAATGGTTTTATGAAGAATAGATAATGTCAAACTAATTGCACTTTACAAAAGGGTAGGTGGTGATTTTGACAAGGGCATTGCTATTGATGTAATATACTTGGATTTTGCAAAAGCCTTTGATACTGTGCCTCTCAACAGGTTGCTGCATAAATTAAACAGCTTTGGTTTGGCAGGTGATATCTGTGCATGGATTAAGAACTGGTTAAATGATAGATGCAAAGTTTTGTTCTAAATGGAACCTTTTGAAGTTGGTCTAAAGTGGGGTGACACAGGGTTCAGTCCGGGTCCCAATGCTTTTTAGTTTGTTTATTAATGATCTAGAAGTGGGTACTCGGTGGCACAACAATAGGGGTCCCGTCACTTAAGGGGCTTAGCCTCTCTGTCTTCGGCACTCTAGTAATGCAGAGCACAGGGAAATGACATCTCCCAGCGCTCTGCATTACTGGAGACAGGACTGCACAGGAGCTCCAGCTACTGATAGAGTTCTGGGCAGAAGAAGTACAGACCTCTCCTGCCATGTCGCTGGATCACCAGGGAGGTAGGAGACGGACACTGGGGGTCAATAGGGACATTGTGGAGGTGGACAAATGTTTGGGGACAATGTGGTGGTGGACACTGGGGGCAACGTAGAGATGGCCAATGGGGGGGGGGGGGGCAATAGCAATTTTTGCCCCAGGGCCTGGTGGCTTCTAGTTACGCCTTTGTGGGAACTGAAAGTAGTATCGCTATCTATGCTGATGACAATAAGCTGTGTAAGGAAATACATTCAGAGCAGAATGTTTTTTCTCTGCAGGAAGATTTGGATTAATTGAGTGAATAGGCAGAACCTTTTCAGATGAGGTTTAATATACATAAGTGTAAAGTTATATATTTGGACTGTAGAAACAAACATGTTACATACACAATATGAAGAATCCTTATTAGAGAAATATTTAAGAGTACTGATAGAAAATAGACTTCAATACAAATAATTCTCTAAGGAACTATTTACTCAAAGAGCTAAGCAAAAAACAAGGAGGTCAAACACTAAGACTGGAGGAAAGGAGCTTTTGACTAAAACAAAGGTAGGGAACTTTTACAGTAAAGGCAGTAAAGTTATGGAATTCTTTGCTCGAGATGTTGTGCTTTCAAAAAAGTAGCTGCTTTCAAAAAAGTAATGGATACCTTTCCAGCTCATAACAATATCGAAAATTATGATAGATGGTTTCAAAGCAGATAGGATGTTGATCCAGGGAAATAGTTATCTTTTAATTTAGGAAGAAACTTGCTACCTGTTTGATGATATTTTTCGCCGTTATCATCATTTCCTCCGAGTAGATTTCAAAGAAATTCAGCTTTCTCTGTTTTAAAAGTCCAAACACCAGGGATATAAGTCTTTCCTGTTGAAAAATGAAACATAAGAACAACTGCTTATGATAGATGTTGGCATGTTAGACTGATATTGTTCACTGTAGTTCATGATCTATAAGAAGTCAAATTTATCTCCTTGTACTGACCAGAAAATGCCTGATAACTGCCCAGCAACAAAAGTGATCCCTGCCAAAGGAGACAAATGAAAATTCCCAATGATTTAAAGAAGGATTTTAACCCTTTGAATGCCAGGGGGATATGCAACGCATTGCTTTGCAATGTGCTCCATACCCCTCTGGCACTCAAAGGGTTAACCCCTTGCATTCTAAAGAGGACTTGAACGCATTGCTTTACATTGTACTGGAAACCTCTCTAGCATGCAAGAGACTAAGGCCCAGATTTATAAACGATTTATAAAAAGCACCAAATTAAAATTCCTAAAGTCCTGTGCACTTGAATAAAGCTTTTTAACCCTTTGAATGTTAGAGAGGTCTGCAGTATTCAAGGGGTTAAAAGCCCAATTTAGTTTATTGGGAATCTTTATTTGTCCCCCATGGGGCAGTTGGTTTTCTCCAGAATAACTTGAGTCTGCTATTATAAATTTAAGCCAGAGGAAATGTTTGTTTCTGCCCTATATTGCCAGTCCCCTCAGTCTTGTTAAGAAATGGAACCATTTTTTTAAATTTGTGAAACCACTAATGAATGCCCAACCAATATGGGTGTCAGCCAAGCAAGTATAGCTGATGTTGACATATGATGGCCATCCAAAACACAGCGCACACACACTACAGGATCTCCAGAGGTACACATAGTGCAGGGAAGTTACATGAGAAGTGTTAACAGAGCAACATCTCTGCTATATTGAAGTTGCTCATGCAAACAGAGCCAAAACTAGTTTTTGTTTGTTATTCATGCATTTATAATTATGTGTATAAGCAAATGGGTTTCCCTTGAAGTAGAAGGAAAAACATACAGTACCTCTTCGACCACATGGAAGTCATCTTCAAAGGGTCTGTTTAAGTCAATTCGAGCATATGTAGTAAAGTCTGCGATAATCATTTTATCAATCAGTTTTTCCAGTTCACAAAGCTGAGAACCCAGATGTCTGATAAAAGAAGGGAAAAAGCAGAAATGACCTGTTATCACATGCAAACAAAATAAAGATATAAGAAAAATAAATAGTATGCAGCAGAAACATGATTCAATGGTTATCTCACAATATTGTAAAATTAATAGTTCTGAACAATCTAAGCATACAGATTAGCGCAACGTGTCCATGAAGGAGAATTATTCAAGCTTGTAACACTTAAAGTAGTAGTAACATCTTTATAACCACCTCAATCTTACCAGACTATGGTCAGTAAATCCAAAAGGCCCCTATGAATTGTTTCCTTCCTTCTTTGTTTATGAGAGAAGATTTTTGTTTACTTACAGATAATTTATTTTTTGCTAATCCATGTGGAACACAGGAACCAGGAGGACAGAACATTGCCTAAAAAGACAATCTGGAGGTGGAGACACCCTCCCTATGCCAGCCACTTTACCCCCAACAATCCAGCTTAGTTTCAACATAAAGCAAAGATAAAAAAGAAAGCAAAAGCAAGGCAAGAAAGGGGATCATCTGAACCAGAGAACCCAAAGAGCCCCTCTGCCCAGAAGACAAACAATTTGGTTTTCTACGCTTTTCTGTTTAGTCCCCTGTGGAACACAGGAAGCATGGAGATATACCAAAGCAAACCAATATTCCAAGGAGGTAGAGAAACACCCCTCAAAACTGACCAGTTCCAACAGAGATGAACTGGAACCTTAGGTGTCAATGCCTACACACCAAACCAAGTAACAGAACAAAAACATTTTGGAAATACAGATAAGAAGCATGCCTACACAGCCATGTAGGACCTTCCAACCAAAACTGGCTTCAGCAAAAGACAGAACATTGACACAGTATTGTTTAACAAATGTGTGAAGGGACAACAATGTTGCCACCTTGCACAGCTGCTCTGCAGAGGCCTGGTTCTTGTAGGCCCAGGAAGCACCCACTACTCCGATGGAATGAGCTGTGACCTTAAAGGGCACAAGCTTTTTCCTGAGAATGTAAACCTGGTGAGTGGATCACCTTAATCCAAGAAGCCACTGTCACCTTAGAAGCAGCTTGGCCTGTAAAGAGGTCCCCCAGGAATGCCAAAAAGTGATTTTTGGAATGGCTTAAAGTGATTAACTTAGTAATTCAAGCACCTACCGATGTTCAAGTAATGAAGTTTCTGCTCCTGTCTATTAAATAGAGCCAGACAAAGAAGGAAGAACAATTTCCTGGTTAAAGTGAATCTCAGAAACAACTGTAGATTTTGACTAAGAAAGACCGCCATAATGTCATCTACCACTGGAATGTGAACAGCAGAAAGAGCCAGCAAGTGAGATTCCACTCAAATGAAAATCAACCAAACTTCTGCACAGGCTGCATTCTTTGGTGGTTGATGTAGGCCAATGCTGTCAAACTGTCGCACTGACAACACACCGGCAAACTCTGGAGGGACTGAGACCAATGCAGCAGAGCCAGAGGAATTGCCCAGAATGCCAGCATGTTGTTAGACTATCGATCCAAAATCCCTGAGCCATCTGAGAGCCCTTGCTGGAACCCCCCAGCCTATCAGGCTAGCTTCCATTGTACCAGTCAGCCAATTCAGAATGATCAATGGCCACCCCAGCTACAGATGGGACATCTCAAACCACCAGAGATCTGACTTTGTCTGTCCAGAAATAAACATGACATGGGAAAGATGGCACTGCAACCTGAACCAATTTTTGAGAATCTTGAGCTGCAATTCTTGATCGTGGTACTGTGCAAAGGGGACTGCCTCCAAGGCAAAAACCAGATACCCGAACACCTTCATGCACTCCCACACCACTGTGAATGGGCAAAGTAAGACCTAATACAGCTACAGACACAACGAATGAATCTTGTGCTCCGGAAGAAAGACCTGTCCCTGAAGAGAGAAGGACCTGAGATGGGAGCAGAGAGGGTTTCTTGAAATCAAGTACCCATCCATGTTGTTCCAGAAAGGAAACACAAGTCTGAACCCCAAGAGACAGAGTCTGCACTGAAGGAACTTTAACAAAATTTCATCTAGATAGGAATTTCATCTCGATAGGAATACGAGAAAGAAATCCCTAGAAATGTAATGTTGGCAGCATATACTGCTAAAACCCAGCCCAAAAGGAAGGGTGGTGAGCTAAAATAAGCTAAAATGCTAACCTTTAAAGGCATACCACAGGAAGTACTGATGATCTGCATGAGTGTTAATATGCAGATGAGCATTTTTTATGTCTAGGGAGGACATGAACTCCCCTGGACACATAGCAGAGATGACAAAGTGCAAAGGCCATCTTTTGAACTGGAGTGCAAAAACAAAATGGACAACATGCTTCAAGTCTACAACAGGATGCACCCCCCTTCTTTTTTGGGAAGAGGTTGGCATAGAATTAAATATGGGAGATTCAATAAAGGTTGAAGAGGGCTCAAAATGTTGATGTCCTGTCACAGCAATGTCAAAGGCACATCAACAGTAGGCACTATAGTATCTTTGACATCACATCCCCATCAGTCCAACAAAAAACTGCCCCCCTCAACATCCATCTGACATGCATTCACCAGGTTTACGAATTTTCACTCATCACATTGACAGTGGCCTATTTCCATTGGGAATGAGGCATTCGGACTCATTTCATATGGAAACGCAGGATAATGAGCCATTATCGTAAGCAAGGAGGTGTGTTTATATGTTAATGTAGCACACTTCACCACATTCACTAAACTCCGATATCAGCCTCTGCTGAGTTCAAAGTCTGAACTTCTCCTACCTGATGCTGGGCAAAGTTGGGATCTCCCTGTACTTCCCTATTCAGTAACAGCCCTCAGTCAGTCAAAAACAGGGAGGATTGTCGATGTGGAAGGGATGCTCTCCCTCATACATCACCAGCCCTATGACAATCCTGAAGTCTGAGATCATTCCCTCTGCTTCCCCACTTGGCCAGTAGCGGAGAGGAAAGGATACTTTCAGCACCATGGATAGCATCACTCCCTTAACCATTTGAGTGCCACAGGCATGTGCACTGTTCACCCATGTGGCACTCAAAGGATTAAAAAAAGTACACAAAGCACTACACAATTATCCCCTCAGCTCTGTATCATATTTATATCAAACGTGCATTCCAAAAGGAACGAAGGATGGGGGGTCAGGCAGTATCCATTGGGATTTGTGACTACCAGCTGACACTCAGCCTTGTTCGCTTGCCCACTGGCAGCCAAAGAACCCCATGCACATTGTCTGACCCTCCCCAGCCTTGTTCCCTTGCCTACTGGTAGCCACAAATCCCAATGAGTACTGACTTGACAAAGGAAAAAGACTGGGGGTGTCAGGAAATGTATGTGGGGCTGACACACAATGGTGATGTTCCCCATGCTGCCCCACAATTAACATCTGACATCTGCTAACCTCCCCCACATCACCACCACAGTTCCACATCGACATATACTGCCCCCCCACCCCCACAGTTACATATTCACAAATGCTGTCCCACGGTTCTACTTCAACATATACTGTGCCCCCCCCCAGTTCCAGATCGACAAAGGTGGCCAACAGTTAACCCTTTGAGTGCCAGAGGGGTATGCAATGCCTTGAGTACCCCTCTGGCACTCACAGGGTTAAAATCATGCATATTGCTGCAGCTTGTATATATTAACCCTTAGAGTGCCAGAGGGGTGCACAACATATTGCAATGTAAAAAAATATGTTGTCCGTTTTGCTTGTAATCAAATCAGACCTCGCGGGGGGGAGGGGGGCATCAGGACCCCTCTGGATGTCCCCCTGGGATTGATCATCTATCCAATAGGACAGGTTATCAATGCGGCAACCAGGAAAGCAATCAGCGCCTTCCCCTTCTAGCTCATATCATACCTTGAGCAAGAGGATCAAGCGCCCACTCATAGAAAGCCAGCTCAGTAGTTAATTCATTAAAAGCGGGGCTGCCCTCTTTTAATGAATAAACTCCACTACCAGCTTTCTCTGAATGAGCGCTTGATCCTCCTGCTCAAGCAAGCCTTCAAAGAAAGCCGTTCAGGAGGGGTCCTGATTCCAACCATGAGGTATGATTTTATTAAAAAAAAAAAAAAAAATGTCCATTTTGTTTGTAACATTAACCCACTGAGTGCCAGAAGGGTTAGCACAACACATTGCACTGTGCTGTGCACCCCTCTGGCATGCGAAGGGTTAATATACAAGTTATGTGGCAGCATATGCATAATATTAACCCTTTTAATGCCAGAGGGGTATGCAATGCATTCCAAAGCAATACATTGCATACCCCTCTGACACTCAAAGGATTAACTGTATGTGTGGGAAGCATTTGCCAATATGGAATTGTTGGGGGCAGTATATGTCGGAGTAGCATTTGGGGCATGAGGCAGCATTTGTTGATATGGAACTGTGGGGTGGGGGGCAGTATATGTTGATGTGGAATGAGCGGGCGGTCAGCATATGTTAAACATTAACTGTGGGATAGCATGTTGAACATAAGTATTGTGGGGCAGCATTACCACTATGTGTTAACCCCGCATACACTGCCTGATACCCTCCAGCCTTGTTCCCTTGCCCAGGCAATGCCCATGGGGATTTGTGGCTATCAGTAGGTAAGGGAACAAGGCTGGGGGGGGGGGGGGGGGGAGTCAGACAATGTACACGGGTTCTGTGGCTGCCAGTGGGCAAGGGAACTAGGCTAGGGGGCAGCTGGTAGTCACAAATCCCCATGAATGCTGCCAGATACCCTCCTTGCCTTTTTCCCATCCACAACATTTTGGAAATAAATATGATACTGAGCTGAGGAATAATTGTCTAGTGCTTGGTGTATTTTTTTTAACCCTTTGAGTGCCAGAGGGTTGAGCATGACAGATCTTTTTGGCACTCAGAGGGATAAGGAAGTATAAAATGGTAACAAATATGGTATAAAACATATACAGGTAAGGGAGCATTTCAGCATTTGGAGATTATGTTATGATATCCTTTAATATTTGTTATGAGTACCCATAAAAAAATCTTATCAAGGTTAATTTTTAAATGCTAAAAACAGTATTAGAGGACATTCAATGGCATGTAATCCTCAAAGATTTAGAAGAGAAATGGAATTTGTTCAAAATGCATTTGAAGAGATATAAAGCATTAACTTCACAGAACTACATAAAAGTATGTCGTGTTGATCACGCAGCTTTGACATTTATTCTGCCAGTGCTTGGTTTCTGTTGGCCCAGGATGTGTTAATATATCTTGTAGAAAGGGCTGCAAATCTAAAAAGAACTGGATTAATGTACTGAATGAACTTTGATAAACAGGACATTTAATCCACTAAGAAAAAGTAACCTCAGTAATTGATATTCCCTGTTAGGAAACAGAAAAACAGATGGCAGGCAATAATTAGTTGCATGGGCAGAATAGGTAACGCGTCTCACTACATCTAATGTAGGTAGTCATCGATCGTACCTTGCCATATGATGATGATGATGTATGGGACCCAGAGTCAACAGTCCCAGCAACACTGGTGTTCACTAAGATTCTTCAACCGACAGTAAAGAACACTACATCCTACTTGGGCATGCAGATGCTATGAAAATGACAAATCTTTTGCCTTGTTATCTTAGCACCAACACTGGGACTGCCATCTTTGTGAACAGGTATGATAGAGCATGGTACCAAGGGATTACCCTACTGTCCACTGTCACTGCCTGCAGATTTCACATCCTTTGATACAAACTGTGCTCCAAATTTTCCCTTCCTGCATGTAAAATTGCCAATATGAGTGATCAGCATTCTTCCGCAAAGTTAAAGTGTTATCTGACCTCTACCTAAGCCTTCTTGGTCTCCTGCCCTCCTTAGAGGTCAATGTAGGCAACTGTGAATGCACGGTTGGAATAATCTTGAATGGATAGATTCTTTAAGAGGGTTGTCCAAGTGAGAAGGGTTCGCTAATTTCTCTCAATGTTAATACAGATGCCAGTGGGGACTAGTGAACATTTCAGAGCTGTGAATGATTCCCTGGTCTAAAGATTCTAGGGGCTAGATTTAATGGTAGAAGTTAACATAGCCAGTAGGGCCAAAGTGAATACCGGCTGTTTAACATGTTTAACGCGGTATTTAAAGGCCCTACTACCAGCTAGAACGCCAAAGGACGTTAAGCCACAAAAACAGGGTTGTGGCTGAACGTCCGTTTTGTGCGTTTAGTTCCCAAAACGCAGCTAAAAGCAGTGATATTGGGAACTGAACAGTGAAAAACAATTAACTATCGGTGCCTGACATACTGCAAAGCACCGATCATTAACTGATCCATGTTATACTTGCTTGTTATCCACTGTCCTTCTTTCTTCTCTTCTTTCTTCCTCCTTCTCTTCAGTCTTCTCCCTGTAAAAGAAAAGAAACAAAGTGCTACCCAAGCATGAACAAATACATTCCAGAACCCTTTGAATGACAGTGGGGTACGCAAAGCAATGCGTTGCGTACCTCACTGGCACTCAAAGGGTTCAATAGTAGTGCGCCCCAAAGATACCCATATATGCCTCCATGTAATGCCCCAAAGAATACAAATGCCAAGAAATAATGCCAAGAAATAAAATGATCCACATAGACTTAAATCAATGCTATTCCATAATGCCCAGTATGACACTTAGCTTTGAGATTCATGTCTCCACTGCTTGGAGCGGCCGCGAGGGCGACACAAATGTCCCACGACACTCCCATTCAGCTGTGTACGGGCTCATGCCTGTAACACACTGAGGGCATTTGAAGTGAGCCTGCCTTTATATATGGGCAGGATCACTTCAATTGCCCTCACTGCCATTGGCTGGGATGTACTTCACATCCCAGCCAATCATGTTCAAGAACAGCCGCATCAGCACATACACAGCTGAATGGCAGCTTCATAGGACATTTGAGTCTCTGCTGCCCTTGCAGCCGCTCAAAGTAGAGGAGACATGAATCTCTAAGCTAAGTGTCATACTGGGCATTAAGGAATAGCATTGATTTAGGTCTATGTAGATCATTTTATTTCTTAGCATTTGTATTCTTTGGGGCATTACATGGAGGCAAAGCAATGCGTTGCGTACCCCACTGTCACTCCAAGGGTTCTGGAATGTATTCATTCATGCTTGGTAATACTTGGTTTCTTTTCTTTTACAGAGAGAAGGCAGAAGATGAAAGAAAGAAGACAGGAGGATGAGAAGACAGAAGAGAAGGACCAGCAAGCTGAGGACTCCGCTGGACATCATGATTAATGGTAAGTGTTAATGAGATGTTTCTTTACTTTGCTTTAAATGGCAAAATGGAGCTGTTTTTTTTTTTTTGTGCCAAAACACACCTTAGTGTAACAGCCGGCATACTGGATGAACTGCCGTTAGCAGTTCATTACATGGCCCTTTGTATGGCTTCCTACACGTAAAAACACCCGTTGGTGTTTTAGCTTAACGACTGCCTTTAAATCTACCCCTAGTTCAGCTATTTGTGCAATGACTGGCAAGTTGCTAGGCAAAACAGACTGTGGCGAAGCAAACAATGGCTGAGATTGTTCCATCCCTATAGGATGTACAGCTGCAGAAGCATCACATGAAAAGACAAATGGGTGGGTACCATGACAAGGTTAACTTTTAAAAGGTTGCACGTGAAAGAGCGTGCGAACACATAACACATTAACCTTGTCGCCATAATAAACAATGATGATATGAAAATCTCGCGCTGCATGACAGCGCAAGATTCTCATGTCACGTAGTGAAAGGTTGCATAAGTCAACCTGGAGCAACTGGTGCTGCACCTGACTGAGATGGAAAAGCAAGACAAGTACCTGTGGGAGCAGAAGCGGTACCGTTTCCACATTATCCTGACATGAGGTAGTTAATCATCAACGCTGCCCAGGACAGAGCACGGGCGACTACCCAGAGTTATTGAGCCACAAAAGCCATAAGTTGGCTGTGAACATCCACCTGTCTACCAGGAAAAGGCCCGATTGCCCATTCGTCTCCACAATGGTGCGTCAGTTGGGAGGCGAGTATTTGGCTTAGCTGGCTCAGTAATTGACAAGTCAAAGCTGCTTTCCCCAGATTTTGTAAAATGCAACCCCTTAAAAGAAACAAATGTAAAAAGTGATGACATGTTATAGTACAGTGTAGTGCAGTGTAATTGCAGCTCACACCTGCATTTTTGCTAAACCTTTTCTAACCTCAAAATGACCCTTTTGCCACAGCCACACACCAATTTAATACAGAGTGGACGGAGCACCAGCTCCATGCATGTGAACAAAACAGGGGTGTGTGTACAGCAAGAGGGACAATGGAGGATGGAAAAGTCATGGCGAAAATGCAGGTGGGAGGGTTGAAAGGGCTGAAGTTCAAAAGCGGACTAAGTAATGCGGTTGTGATAATTCATGCTACGAAACAGAGATAGTCAGTGAAAAGGCGGATGGGTAAGAAGTGAACATACTGTGTTAGAATAGGATAAATTTAAGAAAAGGGCGAACAGGGTAACATAAGGGTGTGAGGGACAGAGGGCAAATGTAGTAAGACAGTGAAGAGAGGGGGCTAAGAGTAAAACTGTAAAAATGAAGTATGAACAAATGTTGGCAAAGTGAGGGTGAGTGAAATGGGAACTAGCGCTTGAATGTGAAGGGGGACATGGACACAAATCTGGCCATGATAGGGATGTAAATGTCCGTGCAGAGATTTTCACTGGAGTGGCCACTCCTGTCAAAGTCCTATAACCGTGTAGGTCTTGGACCAGCAGTACAGGAGAGTACCATATCTCCTCCTTACTGCTGTCCCTGGGTGTGGCTGGCACAGACAGAGATCTGTCATGTGACAGCTTATTCTATTATTAATATAGAGTCCTTCACAAAGCTTACGACATCCAATCTACTGCTCAACTTTCTCCAGGTAGCATCTTAGGATCCATACGGGGGTACTGGATGATACAAACAGCCAAATTGCTTTGATTGCACACATTAACTTGCACATGGGACAGAGGATTTTGAGACTTAATCTTAATGTGCTACAGACAGATGGTACATTTACCTGCACAACGGTCATCCATACATTGGACTTCAGAGTATATAAAGTCCAATTTCCCTTTAATACTTTTTTCTGATGAATTTATATAGGACCTTGTATCTATGGTATTGATTCTAAGTGTCATGTGTGGCCAATCTGATACCCCCCACACTCCTTGCCATGTTATATTGATAGCCAATTGCATGGAATGTGGGTTAATTTATTTAAAAATGTTACGCCTTATTAGCTAGCCTGCTCTTATATTCAATAATTCCCCATTTTATAAATGATGCATTATTTTTGGTAATCACTATTATTGTAGTACCCTCCCCTTAGAGATCCTGCCACTCATAACATCTGTGCTAGTGTGTAGGGCTGGCTCTTGTCGGTGAATGATTGTGATCCTCATTATACTTTATTTCTGTCTTGTATCTTCAACCTTTGCTTTATCTCCACTGAATCTCTCGACAACCCTGGTTGTCTGCTTTCATGGTGGGTAGATCTGGTGTGTTTTTTTTTTTTTTCCTGCTGTCCCGCACATCCTGGACCTAATAATGGTGCCCATCTGCATTGGATGGGGACTTCTTGATTCTTATTTTTCCCTATTTCTTCTCTCTCTCTTACCCTTTTTACATTTTTATTTCTGTCATAGATAAGATGTAACTCTTTGTGTGGCATACTAGACTCCATTCGTTAGTTGAACTGAAATTTAACCCTTTATTGGTAAACAACCTATTTATATTGTTGGTGTGATTAGTTTGGTTTATTTGAGTTGAATCCGACCACACCAGCTGTTCACAGTATCTGTGTCAGAGTGTTTGGCCGGTTACCACTGTTTATTGTATTATTTACTTGTATTAAATATATCTATTTAGGGACAATATTGGATCATTAAGACTACTGTATCCTGTTTTGAGTTTGAGCATGACAGGGCGTGGCCGACTCTCTTGCTATGCTTCATGCAGTGAGTCCCATAGCGGACAGTGCCAGGGGGCCGGAGAGCCTTTAGCGGCTCTTGTCATGCTAGCTCTAGTCAACTGGTTACCATACGTGTTATCTCAGGGAAGTTACCTCTGCAGCAGTAGTACCCTTAGAATTACTGTAATTGGATTATTGAATATAATTGGATATTTTGCAACAATACAACAACTGACAACAACATTTTAGAGGATATCAGGTCTACTTTGTATCTGCTTTTTCAAAGTACCTTTATTTCTTTATTCCGGTGGTATTGGTTGCGAGTTTCACAATTTTCGCCATTCCATCTCCTTTTGAAGTCCTGAGTGTGCCTTCTTTTCTTTGTTTGGCTTATTTCAAAACTGTTAATGTTAGAGCCCGAGCATTAACACTATAAGTGTAAGTGCTTCCATTTCTATAGCATATATTATATATAAAATAGGAGATGGCTGGCAAATTACCAAAATTCTCCTTCACCCCCACACACACCCTGAAGTGGATACATACACCATGGGACGGCAGTGAGGAGATATTAATTTTAACAGGAGTGGCCAGGGGGCAAAGGAACACCTGTCAGAATCTCTGTGAGGACGTGCTCCACCTTTATTATTTTGTCTATTTACAAAAAAAAAAAAGTAAGATAACACATGCCCCACTCATGGCGCTCGATTCAGAAGAACAATCAATGAGTCACACAACTACAGAAATATAGTAAAGAAAAATGATGTTGAGTACACATCTGTCCCAATAACTTCACTTCACATGGAACTTCAATGTCTCACCCTGGGAAAATGCGACTCCAGTGCATTGCAAAGCACAGAGGTCCATGGAGAGACAGCTGAATAGAAGTGTAAATGCATACAAACTATAACAAATGAACCAGAGTCTGAATGGAAAAGGCAACAGGGGTCCAGGGGTCCATCATAGGCACCCCAGGGTCCAGTTTCCAAAAGTACACCCAGAGAATAAAATAGATTAATAAATGAAGGACGCTGTCTGGTATTTTTACATTGGCCTTTGCTTGAATACTTTATTAACTCTTCTATTGCTGGGCCTAGCCTATGTGTTTGATCCCTTTTTAGGAGTCAATTAGGATATGTTAGGTTTTTAGTGGGATTGCAGAGAGGGTGGGGGGGGGCTCATTCTGATGGGGCATCACTGCTTGTCTGCTTTTTTTAATGTGAAACTATCTATAAATGCTTGGATTATATTTTGCAATGTAATCATTACATTTTGATACAGGGTTTGAGTGCCTACGCAAGATCGTCTGTTTTATTTATTGTTCTATATTTGTTAAGTTATGATCTTTATGGCACCCCGTGTGTTATGCATGGATATACCTTTTTTGTATATTATTATGAGTGTTTACCATATTATTTTCTTTTCTCAGAACAGACATTACACACGCACACACACCTGAATACTACCATATCATCTAAATAAGCAGTAATAGCATGCAGAGAAACTCAAACTATTAACTTAATGACAAGCATGTGAAATGTTAGGTTAAATCAATTTATAAGGCCAGGGTAGAAAGTGTCTGCCCCTACAAGCACCAGTTGGAGCTACCTTAGATCACTCATATATTGAACTCTGGATTAGTGCACCATATGCACTGTTGCCCTCCATCCCCACAGAAGCAGCATTTTAGTTCCATCCAGTGGCATCCTGTCACTGTTCATCTGAGTCCACAACTAAGTTCTCCCTCTTAGTTATGCTGGGCTCTAATGAACAGTGATAGAGTGTAATGTTGATTGGAGGCCAGGACCAATGTGCCCATGAAGGACAATACTCACCGGAAACTGTGAATGCCTTGCAGTTCCTGCTGCAAGACCTCTTGTGTTGTGGCTATTAAGTCCAGAGCACCAACGTACTCGGAGGTCGATAATAGAAGCTGTACAGTAGGCTGAGTCTGATGCACTGTAGCCATTAATTTAAGCTTATTGTAGACTTTGATGCAGTTATTCCTAGTAAGTCCCTGCCGTAGGATTCGCAGAGATCCCTCACACATAACCCTGTCTATCTGAGAAATCTTGTCACGCAGCATTTTTACAGCCTGGGAAGTGTTCCTGAGGTAGTCCTGCAGCTCATGCTGGGAGGTCATAGCATGGAAAAATGCTTCAGAGCGCAGGGAGATTTGGTGAGCGATGTTCACCTCGATAACATCCAAGTAGTGGCTTAACTGCAAAAAAGAAAAAATATACGATCTCAGAAAATTTGATAATCAATGGGAGCCATGGGAAAAGCAGATACATCTGCTCCCTCAGACTGTATGTAAGACTAGATACTTTTTACAGATATTAGCATGAAGTGCAAGGTATTTATGTATATATAACCCCAGTTTATTTTTGTTACTATTCCTTTAACCCCTTAAGGACTGGTGATGTGCCAGGACCGTCACAGATTTTTATACCGTTAAGGACCAGTGACGGTGCTGGCATGTCACATTTTTTTTTATTTATTTACAGCGCTCCTGCAGGAGCTCTGTAAGTAAAAGTGGTATGGAGTGGTCTCTCTCAGACCCCTGTTCAACGCTCCAGTACACGCAACAAGTCACATGTCCCGGCATGTTCGCAAGGATCAAAGCAGTCCTAAATCCCTTCGTGACCGTCACTTAACGCCCAGCTAAGAACTTTTTATTTATGTTTTTTTAATTACTACGGAGTCCCCGAGCGGCATGTAGCTGCGCGGGGACCCGGACTTCCGGGACATACATGTACGTTCTCTGTCAGTTTTTGTGGGACGTACATGTACGTCCATTGTCGGGAAGGGGTTAAGGGAAGGTAATTTAAGGGATTAAGTCACAGAAAATTCCAGAATGTGAAGAAAAAACAAAAAAAAAAAACAAAAAAAGAAGATGGAAGGCCACCTCACACCTCTTCTAACATCAATCCAGTCCCCATATCCTAATAAAAATTAAAATTTTCAATATTTAAAAAAAACAGACTAATCTAAAATCAGAAACGAATATAATCCAAGTCAAAGACTAGGGGTCATATATGCACTAAAGGGAATAAATGAAATTTCTCACTAGTCTAATAGGGGATTTTAAAGGGATAGTAATACTTCGTTTTAATTTTATTTTATTTTGTAGGCATTAAAAAAACATGAAGAATGATACAAGTCTTATCTCTCAAACCTTTATGGTTTATGAGATATTCACAAGTAAAGTTTTCCCCTCCTGCCCCTTTTACCTAGTGTAAGCCATCTCTTCTCAGATGTGGAATGCAGTCCATAGACCAGACAGATAACAGAAGGGGACACTCTTATTCCTATGAAAACAATGAAATCCCTGCCCCCCCTTGACAAGCTTTTCAGGTTTTTCCCTTATCTTAATTCAAGATTGTCCCTCTCTGCAGCCTATCTGGGCACCTCCCTTCTGCTCTGGCTGAGTAGTGTTATATCAGTAAAAGGGGCGGGAGGGGGACACTTTGTCATTGAATTACTCTGGAACTATAACTCTGACAGAATTTAAATAACACTCTCCAAAGTCCAAATACTATGATGATTAATTAGAGCTGCTTTTATTATGAAATATTACTATCCCTTTAACTCCCTGATTGCTAGAGAGGTCTCAGACACTTTGCTTCTCATTGCTTTGAAGACCTCTCTAGTATTTAAGGTGTTAAATACCCATGTGGGCAATTTTCACCCACATGCTGCAACTGGTTTGACGCACAATTGCTATTCTTTAGTTCTCAGATTATGACCCTTAATATCAGACAAGTCTTCATAGGTCCGTAATTTAATATATAAAGGAGAGGCAATGCCTTAATAAATATTTATTGTAAAGTACTTAAGCCAGTGAACATACTATGGGTATACGCAAATAGCCTTGAAATGTTTATATAAATAAGTTCTATACCTTTTCTTGAAGCAATTTGGAGGAAGCTGCATCTCTGCCTGATTTCCCTCCAGCAGTGCTAAAATGAGACCAGGGTAAAACCGCGTTAAACGTTAAGGAATCCTCCAAGGCAAAGTCTGGTTTCAAAAAAATCTGAAGGGGAGGAAAATAAAAGCAAAATTTATTTCATGAAATTCACAATTTGCTTGCTGTGATTAAAGGGAAGTGAATTTTGAATGTTCATTATCCCCCTTTAATGCAAGAGATATCTACAATGCATGGTTTCAAAATGCACTGGACAGGTCTCTATCATCTAAAAGATTAAAAAAAAGCCTAGTAGCCTAAACGCTAGCTTGACATCACACATTTATTTACATTGTTTACATTATATTGACCATGAGAGATTCTCAGCTTGAACCATTAACCCCTTAAAGACACATGGCGTGCTATAACCGTCATGGGAAAACCTTTGTCAAGGACCCATGACGGTTATATACGTCATGGAATTCAGGGCCCCCTGAGCGACTACACACCATTCAGGGACTCCTTAGTCCATCTGTGCGAAAAAATTAAAAAAATGCTTTGTGATCCTTAACTGCAGGCCACGTTAAGGACTAAGGGTCTGACATGGAACATCATAAAAAAAAAAAAAAAAAAAAAAAAAAAAAAAAAAAAAAAATTCAAACGAATGTCAAATTAAAAAAATCTATTTTCCCTTACAACCAATGGGGGACACAGGGACCATGGTGTTAAAGGAGCATTAAACTTCTGTTATGAAGAAATATAGATTTGAAGGGCTTTTCCTGTGGAGTAAAATAAGGGTACTCCAATTGCTGAGAGATGCATATTTTTAGGGAAATTACAGTTTAAACTTGTGCTGTTTTTTACATTAACGTTGCCCTCTAGTGGTCAAATTACAATTATTCTGTTACATTCTATTTGAAAGGAAAGTAGACCACAAACAGTTCTTCACAGAATGTGATAGAAACTGCCGAGTCCTGCTGTCAGAACAGGGCTGTGCCAGTTCAGACCTCAAGAGCCACCAACAGGCCAGGATTTAAAGATTTCCCTACTTAAGCACAGGTGCGTCAGTCAAAATGAATGAGCCACTGATTAACTCACCTGTGCTTAATCAGGGAAATCCTTAAATCCTGGCCCTTATGTACTGAACTTTGACAGTCTTGAATTACGACTTTCAGGAAGTAAATACGCTGTAAATTCACTTCTGATTATTTGAACATCTGATTGATTCGAATTTAACCCCTAGAGTGCCAAGTGGGTATATTGTACGAGTTTGGACAGTTGTACCTGCTGTGCCAAACTCATACAATGTACATCTAAAATGCAGTCATTGCATAATAACTGGCTTGCAGTGGCTGCATTTTAGGAAAAATGCTGCCTGGCACTCTTGGGAGGGCATGAGGAGTGCATGCCCCCCAGTTATTGATCTCCCAGCCGATTATGCTGGGAGATCAACAGCTCATTTCCCACCTCTCCTACCCGAAATTCTGGCTAGGAGTGGGTGGGTTCAGGGGAAGCCTCCTAACATCATCGGTGACAGTCACCAGTGACCTTAGGAAACCTTCCCCAACCTGATTCACTCCTGCTGGAGGTAGGAGAGAAGGGCAGGAGAGTTTTAGCTCTTCTGAGGTCGCCATATTAATCTCCCAGCACAATAGTAGATCAATAACTGGGGTGTGGTTCTGATGTCCCATGAGGTCTAAATACAAATATAAATAAAATAAAAACACTAAAAGTGCTGCAGGGACGAGACTCCTGTGGCACTCACATGGTCAGTAATGCCACTAAGATCTCATTGGGGGATGGGGGAAATCATGAGGGGTCCTGATGACCCCAATGAGGTCTATAATAATAATAATAAAAAAGAGAAAAAAATTAACCCTGTGTGTGTCATGGGGGGGGGGGGGGGGGAGTCCATTGCAGACCCCCCTGCCATGCTGTGGCGCACACAGGTATTTGTTTCATTGCTATAATCAGAGCTTGTTGGGAGGCCTTCATGAGTGGTCCTGATGCTCCCCCCAAGAAGCTCTGAATACAAAGTAATGAAAAAATAAATGAATTAACCCTCTGTGTGCCACAGGGGTCCAATGCAGTGCAAACATCCCAGTGGCAGACAAAGGATTTTGTTTTCCAATTACTATTTTTATTTACACCTCACTGGGGTAGCAGCAGGAGGGGTCCCTAATATCCCCCAACAAGGTCTAAATAAAAAAATATTTGAAAACCCTCTGTGCACCACAGGGGGATTCAATGCAGTGCTTTGCAATGCGTTGGACCCCCCCTATGGCACATTTATTTTTTTATTCAGCCCTTGTTGGGGGGATTAACAGGAGTGGTCCTGATCCCCACAACAAGGTATAAATAAAAATAATAATAATACAATTTAACCCTCTGTGTGCCAGAGAGAACCAATGCTTTGCTTTGCAATGTACTGGACACCCCTGTGGCACACAAAGGATTCTTTATTTTTCCCCCCTTTTATTTTTTTATTCAGACCTCATTGTGGGGGTTCTGATGACCCCAAGGAGGTCTACACAATTATTGGGGGAAAACCCCCCCAAAAAAACTGCACGTCACCGGGGGGGGGGGGGGGGTCCAATACACTGCTTTAGACCCCCTGTGACAAACACACTTTTTTTTTTAGACCTTGTTGGGGGGACTCAGGAGTGGTTCCTCCCCCCCCCCCCCCCCGTAGCCTGCCTGGTTCCACAGCATGCTGGCGGTCCCATTTACCAGCCTGACCCCCAGCCTGTTTCCACTGCCTACTGGTAGACTCAAAGTATCGGTATGCACTGGATACAGGCTGGGAATCAAACTGAGGGGGACATACAGTGCACACTGGTAATCACACATCCTCCATATATACTATCTGACACCCCCGCCACCACCACCATCCTTGCTCCACTGCCCACTAGTAGACACACACACATAGACTGCTTAACCTCTCATCCCCCCCACCCCACCCCACCTCGTTACACTGGCAGTCACAGGTACTCACATACACTGGCTGACCCCCTAGCTTCTTTCAACTGGTAGCCATAAAATCACACATATACTGTTTGCTTCCCCATCCCTGTTCCACTGGTAGCCACGTTCCTGGTACCCAAATTGGCATGTCAACCAACAGCAGCACATACTTACTCACACTAACGTAGGGGTAAAAAGGCAAGTTACCCCTTATGCGGCAGGTTATCTTCTTTCCAAAATGGTATAGTTTGTCTACCCTATCTTCACTACTGTAGGTGTTATAACCATTTTCGTACATGCAAGTCATGTTTGTGAAAAGGTTAGAAAAATCAAAGGTTGTAGAAGGTCTAGTTTTGTACGTCTAGCACCCCCTAAGGTATGTGAACTCATACCAATGGGGTGCCATTTTTGTCCTAAGAGTACTACCTAATGAATACATTTGGATAGGCCATGGTTTTCACAGATTTCAGTACATTTGAAGGAGCAGAAATGTAAGAAAATTTAAATCTTTCCTATAGTGCCAAATTCTGGAAACATTTTGGGCACACCAGGCTTGGGGTAAGAAGGCATGTCACCTCTCATTAGATGTGGCAGGTTGTCTTCTTTCCAAAATGGTATGGTTTGTGCACCCTTTCTTCACTTCTGCAGTTGTTAAACCATTTTTGTACAGACAATGTTTGAGAAAATGTTAAAAAAATTAGAGGTTGTAGTAGGTGTCGTTTTCACTTCTAGCGCCCCCTGAGGTAGGTCAACTTATACCAGTGGGGTGGCATTTTTCTCCCAAGAGTACTAGCTAATGAATACAGTTGGAAATTCCAAGGTTTTCACAGATTTCAGTAAATCTGAAGGGGCAGAAATGTAAGAAAAGGACATTTTTTTTCCTATAGTGACATTTGGGCAAACCACACTCGGGGTAAGAAGGTAAGTCATCCCTTCATTAGATGCAGAAGGTTGTCTACTTTCCAGAAATATATATTCTTATATAATAATTCGCTAGGATATTTGTCAGAAGCAGTCATGCGCAGTAGAGACTGTTCGAACACAAAGAATGCTGGGAGTTCTATGCTGGGAGCATTCTGTGCTTTTGGTCAGTCTCTACAGAGCATAACTGCATCGGCAGCAGGACACAGAGCAGGACCGGCCTCTTAACCCTTTGAGTGCCACTCAAAAGGGTTAACATCACCCGGACCTTGGGCCGTGTACAAGGGCTTTTATGCTAGTAGTTTTATATTCCACTGTTTTAGAGTAGCTTTACCACAAAAACTCTAGAACGCACATATTCGTTCATAAAGTTGAAAATGCCATTTTGCTCTCCTGGTGATTAGGGCTCTGCGCTAGCTATGGACATAGGTAAAACTATACAAATTTGGTATTTTTTTTTTTTTACTCGGGAGATTTAGGGCTTTTCAAATAATTGAAACTTTCCAATCAAGGTAAATGTTTTTGATACATAGTATGTGATTTTAGCAAAATAAGTACATTTTTACTTTTTGACACTATGACATGTTTTTTGCATAAAGCAACTTTCTTGTCATAAATAAGCAGAATGTAACTCTTTAAGTGCCAGAAGGGTGCTCAACACATTGAAGATCTATGAGTTGGACACCCCTCCAACACTCCAGTGACTAAAGTGGCCCAGGCATCTTAAACCTCTTAAAGCTGATTACACATCACGCCATCCACAAGATCAGCCGATATATAGGAAACATTATGTCCCTTAATGCTTAAGAAGTCTACAATGCAACGCAACGAGACATGTTGGATTCCCTACATTTATTTCTGGACTAGTATGAAAGCCCGTATACACGGGCTAAAGTACACCCAGGGGCCCCGGCTGTTGCTCTGGAGCCAGAACAGACACAGGCAGTCTCTACTGCACATGTGAGGATACGCACACAGGGAGCTTCACAGGCTATTGTTTTATATTTATTTAGAGAATGACATCACCATGCTCTCAGTCTAACATGATGTTACACATACATTTCTGTGCAGGGATATTTCTAGGTATTGGCTGAGGGGGCTAAAGTGCCAGGTCTCATACTTAAAGCCCCAGGTATTCCTGTTAGCTTGCGTCATCTAATAGTGCAATATCGCGCTACTAGTAATGGCACACAACTGAGCAACACCATGCAATAGTAATACATTAAGTTATTCCAATCCATGGGACCTTTGGAAGAACCTTCTAACTCAAGTGTGTGCCAAGAAGATACACTAAGAAGTGGTCTTATGTAAAGTAGATTTAGGGTCTGTGATGTTGCCATTTTGAGAACTGTGTTAGAAACTGTATATAGAGAGAGAGGTAGACAGATGAACACATGGATGGGCTAATGTCCTATGTAAAAGTGGTGCAGTTCTGGAGCAAAACCAACTGCACCATAAGGAACAAATACACATTACCAATACTGTTTGAAAATAGGATTTTAGTGTTCTTACCTGTTAAAGGGGAACTACCACCCCTTAAAAAGTTAACCTGTACAGATTCTTCATCTGGCGACTAGCTGCTTAGTAGCGCTAGTCGCCAGAAATATTACCCGGTTCTGAAGAATTCTGCCTTTTTCGGACGGTCACTGGAACAGGAAGCACGGAGGTGCCTTCACAGTGACGTCCGTGCGCCTGCGCTGTCAGTCCCTTTTGAGCCGACTGGCTCAAAAGAGACTGACAGCACAGGCGCACGGACGTCACTGTGAAGGCACCTCCGTGCTTCCTGTTCCAGTGACCGTCCGAAAAAGGCAGAATTCTTCAGAACCGGGTAATATTTCTGGCGACTAGCGCTACTAAGCAGCTAGTTGCCAGATGAAGAATCTGTACAGGTTAACTTTTTAAGGGGTGGTAGTTCCCCTTTAAATCCTTTTATCTTTAGACCATATGAAACACAAGTCTCCCACCCAGAGAAAAATATTTCTTGCCTTGTTTCCCCAGCAGAGAAATCCTCTTAGGGTCTTAGTCTCAGGAGACTTTCATTTCTTCTTACATGCTTAGTTCTTTTGCTGTAGCTATTGTCACATGAATTCTGGGAAGTAGGTGGGGTGTTGAGCTGGAGGAAGAGGAGAGAGTCTCCACTCAAAAGACCCTGTCTTTTGTTATGGAGGTCCAGAAGATCCCGGGAAGGAGGCTTCAAGAGAAGGTCGTCCATATATGGGAGTTATTTGAATCCCCTTGGTGTGCAGAAAGGCAATTGGTGCCCCCAAGACCTGGGCGAACACCCGAGGAGCCGTGGTGAGCCCAAAGGGTAGGGCAGTGAACTAGAAGTGCCTTGAGGTACTTCTGGCTCTCCGGGTGAATTGGTATGTGCAGGTAAGCAACCTGCAGATCCAGAGACACCAGAAATTCCCCTTGACACATTGCTGCAATGACAGAGCGCAAGGACTCCATTTTGTAGTGAGATTTGATCACATACGAATTGAGATCATTCAAGTCCAGGATAGGATGGCAGCCACCATCGTTCTTGGGAATGACAAAGAGGTTGGAATAAAAGCTGGAACCTCTCTCTCCGGTTGGGGGACCACAGCCAAGACTCCCTTGTCCAAGAGAGCCTGAAACTCCAGAAAGACCCCTGTGTGGAGGGGAACTGTGGGAGAAGTGGAACACAGCATTCAAAGGGTTGCTCACCTTCTTTTGCAGGTCTTCTTACTTCAGATTACCAGTGAATGGAAGAAGCCTCAGAGAGACTCCTTCTGGAGAGAGAGAGACATGGGTTGTATGGTTCTCTCCCAGAGCTGGAAAGGTCCATAAACAGCGACTGTAAGCTGGGCAATCCACCAGGGGAAGCCAGGAATGGTAATTTGGGGAATTTTGACACCCCATATCTAAAAAAAAAAATAAAATAACTAAAAAACTATGCAGAACTGTTCACCGACTTCCTATAAGGATAATGGAACAATTATCATCTGGATGGGCATGACTAGGTAGTCTGCTGTGGAGGAGGGGGAAGCTGAGCTTCTTGACGAATTGTTCCAGCCTACTGGGAGGAGCTGTTGGATGATAGCGCAAGTTTATTTTCATTTAGAAAAGCCAGGAAGGGAAGAGACACTAAAAACAGAGCTGCCAAGAATGTCATGGCATCCTCACCCAATTAGTTTTCTGTGTGAGGAATGTTAAGAGAAAAGGATTCATCAGTAAGTAAAAAAACAATGTTTTCTCCATCATCACTGAGGGATGTGAGGGCCATGGAAAAGTCCCAAAATGAGTGGGAGGAAAAGAAAACTAATGAACAATGACCTCTAAAACTTTGCGGCCAAAACTGGCATTTTGAGACACCTTTTAACTTTGTAGAACTTTGATAATGTGTCAACAGATGACCATGTTGCGGCTTTGCACAACTGGTCGACAGTAGCTTCTTTTGTCACGGCCCAAGTAGTACTGATGGACCTAGTTGAATGAGCTGTGATTCCTAAAGGTGCTGGAGCAGATTTCAGCCAGTACACTTGTCTAATAGTCTGTTTAGGTCATGCGGCAATAGAGGTCTTAGATGCTAGTCTGTCCTTCTTAGGGCCTTCTGTAATAACAAATAATGTATCACAAGTCCTAAAGGATTGCATAACTTTGGCATACTGTTGTAGGCATCTCACTGCGTCTAATGTATGGAGCTATTCCTCCTTTTTGTTAGGTGGATTGGGGTGCAATGAAGGAATAACGACTTCTTGATTTATGTGTAAAGCTGAAACCACTTTTGGTTGGAATTCCGGAACTGTTATTTAAAGAGGATTTTAGTTTTACCTGTTAAATACTTTTTTCTTAGTTCATACAGGTTACTGGTAACCTTGGGCAGGCAATCAGCCACTTTAAGTAGGCAGGAACAATTCTAGAAGTGAATGCAGGGGGTGGAGCCTACCTTCACTCTTTGGCTGCAGCTAGCCAATCAGCTCCAGTAAGATTTGAGACACTATTGACTAGATAGTAGAAGGGAAAGAAGACTCCTGTGAGCATGAAACGGAAGGACCCCCACGGTCTGCCACAGGAGAGCCAAGCATGGTCCCTTGACAGGGTGGGAGACCAGTAACCTGTATGGACTAAGAGAAAAGGATTTAAAGGGATAGTAATACTTCTTTTTAACTTTATTTTATTTTGTAGGCATTAAAAAAACATGAAGAATGTTTTTCCTAGTGTAAGCCATCTCTTCTCAGATGTGAATCTGGTTGTAAGACCAGACAGATGACAGCAGGGGACAATCTTCTTTGTATGAAAAGAATGAAAGCCCTTCCCCCCTTGACAAGTTTTTCAGCTTTTTCCCTTATCTTAATTGAAGATTGTCCCTCTCTGCAGTCTACCTGGGCACCTTCCTTCTGATGTGGCTGAACGGGGGGGGGGGGGGGGGGGGGATACTTTGCTTGTGAATATATCTTAAACCATAAAGGTTTGAGAGATAAGACTTATATCGTTCTTCATGTTTTTTTAATGCCTACAAAATTAAATAAAGATAAAACGAAGTATTACTATCCCTTTAACAGGTAAGACTAAAATACTCTTTTCTCTGTCGTCCAATACAGGTTACTGGTAATTTTGGGATGTCCAACCATTGAGTTTTCCAGAGGCGGGAAGTAAGGCAAGGCCCCCAAAGTCAAAGCAGATATGAACCATCAGATCAGAGATAGCCCAACAAAACAACTGAAGTGTCAATGGACACTGAACAGGGGTAACAACATCTCAGCACAACAGGGCTCAAAAGTGAAGGAAGCACCAAAGAACCGAAGAATATCCTAGACATGCAAGACTGAAAACAGGACGAGTATGAGCAACTCCCTGGAAGAAAACCTTGACATCAGAAAGAACAGCAATGCGCCTCTGAAAGAAAACAGAGCGAGCAGAAGTCTGAACCTTAAGAGAACTCAAACTGAGGCCCTTATCCACACCGTCCTGCAAGAAAGCCAGGACTGTAGACAGGTCAAAATCCTGAGAAAGGTCCCTATTAGCACACCAACAGAGAAAGGTCGACCAGACACAATGGTAGGCCTTAGAAGAAACAGGTTTGCAGACACTAAGCATAGTAGCTACCACACCAGAAGAAAGACCTTTCTTCAGTATTGAGGATTCAATTTCCAAGCTATCAGAGCTAGACGATGAACATCCTCCTGCCACAGGTAACCCTGTAGAAGAAGATCCGGATGGCAAGGGAGTCGGAATGGCTCTGCCACTGACAGATCCAGAAGCTCTGGAAACCAAGCCTGTCAAGGCCAGTACGAGCAATCAGAATGACTGGACGGTGCTCCAGTCTCAATTTCCTTAACACCCTGTGCAACATGAGGAGGGGAGGAAAGATGTAAGCCAGAGGAAATAACCAAGGAATGGACATGGCAACCACCACTAGAGCCAGAGGTTCCCTCGAGCGAGAGCAGAACATCGGAACCTTCCGGTTGTGTCTTGTCGCCATCAGGTCGATGCAAGGACGACACCACTACTGAATAATCAGGGTGAACCCCTCTGGTTGCAGTTCCCACTCTCCGATCTCCACTGTGTGTCGACTGAGGAAGTCTGCCATGACGTTGTCTATGCCAAGAATGCGCACTGCGGATATGGCAGGAAACATGTTCTTCTGCCCAGGACAAAATAGCCTTGACCTCAAACCATGCTGCGAGATTTCTAGTTCCACCTTGCTTGTTTATGTAGGCCCGGCCATGGCGTTGTCGGACTGGACCCGGAGTGGGCATTCTTCCAGCTGGGGTATCCAATGGCGAAGGGCATGAAATATCGCCCGAAGTTCCAACATGTTGAAGGGAACGACAGATTCCTCCGGAGACCACCGAGCCTGAGCACTCAGGCAACCCAGGACCACTCCCCAGCCAGATAGGCTGGCATCCATCGTCACCGTGGTCCAGAAGAATAAAAGAAAAGGACTTGCCCTTCAGCAGATTGGCGAGGTTGAGCCACCACGACAAACTCAGTCCCACATGAAGAGGGAGGGATACTGATATCTTCAGAAGGTCCGGCTGACCCCTTCACACCTAGATCACAAACCTCTGGAGTTTCCTGGTGTGAGCCATGGCAAATGGGACAGCTTCTATGGTGAAGATGAATTTCCCCACTAGAGAGGACAGCTTCTTGGCTGGAACTGGATCGTGAGCCAGAACAGCAGAAGCCCTGTGGGCAATCTGTTGAGCCACCTCATCTGTGAGAAACACCATGCTCTGCTGAGTGTCGAAGAGAAGGCCCAGGAAGACCAGAAGTTGGAATGATACAAGATCTGCCTTGTTCATGTTGATGATCCACCCCTGATGGGTGACAGCATGAATGCAGTCCTGAACCTGCTGATGAAGAAGTTCCGCAGAAGGGGTTTTCAGAAGCAGGTCGTCCATCTATGGGGTAACGCTGATGCCATCCCGATGGAGGACAGATACTAAAGCACCCAGGACACAGTTGAAGACTTGAGGAGCTGTAGTCAGACCAAAGGGAAGAGCTGAAAACTGAAAGTGCCCTTGGTCGCAGGCAAATCTGAGATACTGCCGACTCTCTGGATGAATGGCGATGTGTAGATACGCGTCCTGAAGATCCAGAGAGGCAAGGAATTCCCCCGGGGACATAGCAGCAATCACCATCCTTAGGGACTCCTGGTGATAAGAAGTTTTGATCACAAAGGAACGGAGATCATTCAAATCCAAAATGGGCGACAGCCGCCATCCTTCTTGGAGACCACAAAGAGGTTTGAGTAAAAACCCATACCTATGTCCCAAATTGGAACAGGTTCCAGAACATCCTTGTCCAGAAGGGCCTGGATAGCTCCACTGAACAGACAGCGTTTCTCTATGCCCTGGGGTGTATGAGAGGGGAAAAACCGAAAGGGAGGAAGAGAGGTGAAAGGTATCCTGTACCCTTCCACCACCACCTGTATAAATCACGGGTCCTCCACTGAATCCTCCCAGACGCTGTGGTAGTGACACAGACGGCCAACCACAGCCGAGTGGGGACCTGGGTTCGGCAACTCATGCCAAAGGAGGCTTGGAGGAGACCTTGGACTCCCATTGCCATTTGGTTTTGGAGGAGGAACGCGGAGCTGAGGGAACCGCCTGGTTCGCCGGACGTGACTCAGTCTGGAAGGAACGAAAAAGCCAATTATGCTTGATAGCGTCTTCTTCCTGGGGACCATAGGCAGAAGGATACTCTTGCCCCCTGTGGCCTCAGAAATCAGATCCTTAAGATCTGGCCCAAACAAAGAGGTGCCTAGAAAAGGCAATGAGAGCGAAGCTTTCTTGGAAGCAGTGTCAGCAGACCAGATCTTGAGCCAAAGAGCTCGTCTGGCAAACCCAGACATGGTGGAAACCCTTGCAACCAAAAGGATGGCATCAAATAAGGCAGCAGAAACATAGTGCTGGGCCTTAGAAATCTTGGCAAGAAGCCGCAACATATCCGAAGTAGGCGCACCCTGACGGACAGCCAGAGTGAGCTGTTCAGTCCAGACCGCAATGAACCGGTTCAACCATGCAGTAGCGAATGCTGGACTGGCAGTAGCAGCAGTGGCAAAAATGGACTTGAGGGAGACCAAGTTTCTTGTCAGTCCAGTCTTTCAGAGCAGAAGCATCGGCAATTGGCAAGGCAGTGGACTTGGATAGCCTGGAGACAGGAGCATCCACTTTAGGGGGATGAACCCACTAAGCAAGCGCTGCCTCATAGAAGGGGTAAAGCGTGGCAAAATTCTTGGAAACAAAAGGCTTCCTGTCCGGAGACTTCCACTCATCAGACACAAGGCGGTTGCAAGAGTTGCATTGTAGACCGGAGGTCTCTAGTAGCAGCCTTGAACTCTTGCACCCAAACTGGCTCTAATGCATGGCTGGAGGTCACTGGGAGAACATGCAGGGCATAAATCACCTGAGAATTCTCTAGGTAACCCTGAATGACATGAGGAGCAATGCGCAATAGGGGACACAGAGACCCCAGCGTCCTTAGTCTTAGGCCTGGCCCCAAGCTCTAACGGATTAGACATACTCACAGTGTCAAAACTTTTAAAGTATAAGGAATCACCCAAATACAGTGTGTAAGTTTAAAATGTCACCCCAGAAATCGCTTAAATGCACTTATCTGCCAGGCAAAGGGTTAATCTGCAGAGGAGAGAAGGCGACTCCAAGCCCTGCGTAGGATATTCGTTCAGGGAAAGCACAAAATGGCTGTCGCGGCAGGAGCCAATAAGGAACGAGCGTGCGAAGCAAGCACTCATGGCTAATGTAGTTTTCCCAGAAAAACTACCCCAACAGTGCCCGAAGCCCCCTGAGCCCCTCAACACACTTAAAACGTTAACCAGATGACAGAGTAAGGGCAGACAATTAAAATGAGTAATCTCTGAAGTTGCTATGTTGAGCAGTTGCAGAGATATGCCCCAAACTGTACAGTCCCATAGAAGTGAATGGAGCAATGGAGTCTATGCGGTAAAAGTGCTCCTTAAAGGCGCAGAACAGAAATTTTGCAAAGTTGAAACTGTGAATTAAAATTACATGAAACATCACTAGAACATGTTAGCAGACCTTAAAAAAAAAAAAAAAAAAAACACTGAACCCAGTAGGGAAAGTGCCAATAAACCCCCAAAAGATGCAAAACCAGCAGCTAATGGGTTAAGTTACCAAAGAAACGTCCTCCAAAACACCCAACAGACATACAGATGAACCCAATGAGTGTAGAACTCCAAAGGAAAACCCCTGGGCACTGTAGGACATGTGGACCTGCAGCACTCAAAGGGTTGCTCACCTTTCCTGCAGATCTTCTGTCTTCAGATTACCATGTATTAAAGGGATAGTAATGTTTCGTAATAAAAGCAGCTCTAATTAATCATCATAGTATTTGGCCCTTGGAGAGTGTTATTTCAATTCTGTCAGAGTTGTAGTTCAAGAGTAATTGAATCCTCCTGCCCCTTTGACTGATATAACACTGCTCACCTATGAGCAGCAGGGAGTGTCCAGGTAGATTGCAGAGAGGGACAATCTTCAATTAAGGTAAGGGAAAAATCTGAAAAACCTGTCAAGGGGAGCAGGGTTTTCATTGTTCTCACAGTAGAATATTGACCCTTGATGTGAGCTGTCTGGTCTATGGACTGCATTCCACATCCGAGAAGTGGGAGCTTACACTAGGTAAAAGGGGCGGGAGGGGGATACTTTATCGTTCAATTACTCTTGAACTACAACTCTCACAGTATTGAAATAACACTCTCTATGGCTCAATTGCTATGAAGATTAATTGGAGCTGCTGTTTTTGTGAAACATTACTTTCACTTTAAGAAGAAGCCTCAGTGGGCAACTCCTGAGGAAAGAACTTGAACCCAAGATTTTCCCCCCAGAGCTTTAAGTCCACAAAAAGCACCTGGATACTGAGCTAGCCACATCTAAGGGTATTGTCAGTTATGGTAATCTGTCTAATGGTGTTTTTCCATATCTAACAGAAAAACAAAAAATTAGCTAAAACTATAGCAGAATTGTTCTCTTGCCTGTGCCTTCACCAAGGAACAAATCTTACTGGAGCTGATTGGCTAGCTGCAGCCAAGGAGGGAAGGTAAGCTCCACCCTCTGCATTAACTTCTAGAATTGTTCCTGCCTACTTAAAGGGGGCAGATTGCCTACCCAAAGTTACCAGTAACCTGTACTGGATTACAGAAAAAACAACTTTATACTGATGAACGATAAGATGCTGTGATGCACAAGATAGTGATCTCAGTTCTGAAATTATTGCTGATGCAATCAAAGTGAGAATCACTATTTTGGTTGTGGTCGGAGCTATACTGTGTTCATGATGGTGAAGATAGGGGTAATGAGGTGTGCCTTACGCCCCTGGCCTGAACGCTCAGGAGGTCATGAAAGAAGTAAACCTGAATTGAGGGTCCACTTATTATTAAATATGACTGTAGAGGAGGGTTCTGGGTGGGGAATGACCCACAAAGATAGAGGAGTCGCGGAGGGAGCTGGGGGATTAAAAAGACCTCCAGCTCCTCCCACAACTACAGGCATCGCCTTAACATTTGTGGTCGGAGCTATACTGTGTTCATGATGGTGAAGATAGGGGTAATGAGGTGTGCCTTACGCCCCTGGCCTGAACGCTCAGGAGGTCATGAAAGAAGTAAACCTGAATTGAGGCAAAATATCCAAAGAAGTCTTTAATTGGACACTGACTGAAAGGAGTACATGTATATTATTTTAACATAGTTTGCTGAGCTCTTTTAATTTCTAGCACTGGATTATGAACATATCGGGAAAAACAATTTGACTTCCATCGACCCAACCTTTGAATAATATGAGGAGGGACCTGTTGTTGAGAAGCAGTAGTGGCTGCGCCTATGCGAAATGAATGACCTGAATACCGGGAAGCGTCTAAACCTAATAAAGACAGGAGAAAGCGGACATGTTGAATAAACACTGATGTGGTGAGTGGGGCCCCGTGAACAGGCAAAAGGGGAAAACTAGTGGGTTTGTCGTGCAGTAATGAGGTTAGTGATTTAAGAGCGGATACGGGACACCATGCATCGTGGGTAGCATGATAAGTAATGTGGGTACCTAATGCTAATTGATCTGTTTTGGATCGTGGGAGAAATATAGTGAAGGAATCTTTTGACAATGAAAGGTGGCCCAGTTTAAGGAATATTGAGTGGGAATTTGAGACAGTAAACTCGCTAGGTCTAAGGAAGCCAAAGAAGGCTAGGTGAATGGCGGCTAACATTACATGGTTCGTAATGATATCAAAAGGATGAGACTGCAAAAGGTCAACCATTTGTCTAAAGATTTTGCCGTCTATTGGTAAGCGGTGTGGCAGTGTATTAGGCTGCGTTTTTGACAAACCTTTGAGAAACAGTTTAGTTTTGTAAGAGGACAAAATCGATATCTGGTTTGGAGAATTAATGTTTATATAATGTTGAATCCCGGCCAGATATAACTTTATCGTAATAGGTGAGAGATTTAGTTCAGAGGAACAGTGAGCGGCAAAAGCTAGGATATTAGTAATGTTAAATGGTTCTGGTGGATTGAATTTAGAAATGAAGTTCTTGAATGTTTCCCATGCTCGATTGTAATTCCTCTGCGTGTTAGTGGCCAGAGCTCGGCCGATGATTCCTTCTGATTTTTTAACATAGTATCTTAAATCATGACGAGATTCTTGAAAGGTGGAGGTGAGACTCTCTGTTGAGTTGTATGTTGATGTAGGCTGAAGAACTGTTGGAATTTAAAACGTGAGAGAAGGTCAGCTGCTTTGTTAGACTGACCTGGTATAAAGTTGCATTCAATGTGGAAATTGTATGTAAGAGAAAGGAAGACTAGCTTCCTGAGAAACTGCATTATGTGACTATTGGTTGATCTGCCTTTCTTAATGGTATTGGCCAAGGCTTGGTTGTCAGTGTGAAACATGATTTGTTGACCTGACCATTTATGCCCCCACGTAGCTGCCGCTGCCACTATAGGGTAAATCTCGAATAATGTGGAGGTGATGAAAAATTTTGGAATGTGGAAAACCTTGACCGGCCAGGATTCAGCAAACCAATGAAAATCTGACACGGCCGCATAACCCTTCCCAGCCGAGGCATCTGAGTAAATGTGAGTTGATTGATGGAATACAAGGGGTACAAACATAGAACGCCCGTTCCAGTCTTTAAGGAATTCATCCCACATTGCAATGTCTGATCTGGCATCGTCATCTAACGTCACATGCATAGAAGAGCTAGAAAGTAACTTTATAAGGTGAGAGATAAAAGACCTGCCTTGGGGCATGATTTTGGTGGCATAGTTTAAATGACCTAGCAGGGATTGTAGTTCTTTAATATGACATGAACCTTTGCTGACAAATTCATGTAATATTAACCTTATTCTATTTAATTTGTCTGCGGGGAGTCTAGCTTCCATGAGGATAGAATCTAGCGTAATCCCTAAAAATTCAATGACATGAGAGGGACCTAAAGTTTTATGAGTAGCGGTGGGAATATTGAGATCATGAAATAATTCCAGAACTTTCGTCAGACTTATAGGTTTGGTCACTGGTGGTTCAATCATTAGAAAATCATCAAGGTAGTGGATTACCATAGGACATTTACATATGTTGAGAATTAACCATGCCAGAGTATCAGCCAAATATTCAAAAAGCTTAGGGCTGCTTTTTGAACCGAACACCAATCTGGTAGCAAAATAACATTTTTGATCCCAACGAATACCATGGAGGTGCCATAAGGAATGGTCAATAGGTAACAATTTGAATGCGTCTGAGATATCAGTTTTTGACAACCAACACCCTTGGCCACATTGTAAAATGTGAGTAATGGCGTCATCTAATTTGACATATTCCATGGACATGTCCTCAGAAGGAATCAGGGAATTAATGCTCGGTTGTGTAGAACCATGAGGAGCGGAGAGGTCTATAATTAATCTTTTCTTATCTGATTGAAATTTCTTGGAAACGATCCCCAAAGGGTTAATCCTCCAGATAGGGAATGGAGGGGACGGAAAGGGGCCAATGAGGAAACCTCTCTCTAATTCGGTTTGGATGAGTTTGTGAACCGTGGTAGGGTCTGAAATAGCCGAAAGGAGATTGGGACATTCAATAGAAGTTACAGGACAACGATTAATGCCTGTATGAAATCCATTCATAAAACCTGAAATGAGATAATTGGCGAGAGTGGTGTTCGGATGTAGAAGAAGCAGAGACTGCAACTTTGACAGGTTAATAGACCTTGGTCCTTTATTAACAGATAAATTTTTTGGGCAAATCACCTTGGAGTGAGAATTATAGCAGAGGGAACATTGATGTAACATTCTACAAGCGTTGTAAAAACAACCTTTACTGTTGAAGTTGTTACATATAGGAGAATTACCTATATAATGAATGGTTCTACCTAGTTTATCTTTAGTGGGCCGGGAAGTTATTTCAGAAGATGTAGTAGAATCCTGAGGTCTACTAGTAGACGGGAGTACTAGTTGATTGGCATTTACAGAGGAAGGACATAGCTGTGTGGAGTGGGTATTAGCTTGACATATTTGGCACGTGGGTAGTTTGAGACCTGCGAAATGTCTGCAAAACAGCTCATTATCTAGTGAGCTCCAATCTGTATGATAATTGAATTGTGACAAAGCGGCGGCCGCCTTGGCTGCGAATGACTTGTGGTAGTCGTAATAAGCGAAGCCGCCGTATCTATGTCCCAGATCAACCAACATATACATGTAAGTGTCTAATTCCTGTCTTCTATGAGGAGAGATGGTACATATAATGTCTCTATAGACACTGAAAGCTAAAACAAATTCAGGAATAGTTAATTTGCGGGCGAGTCTAGGATCTTTTGCTTTAAGGGTGACAGAAACTTCGCCGCAGTTAACGGTTTTATTCTCTGTGATATCCTGGGATGCTAAAAGAATGGCTGCAAGGTTAACTTCTTTCCCTTCCAAAATATCTTTCCGCAAATTTTGAGGGATCATGTGGGCAGGAGTAATGCGTGGTGGTACATTTGAATTACCTGATGGATCCAATGTATTAGAGGATGTGGAAGGTGACGCAGAATGAGGAGTATTTGATTCCAGGTTAGATAATCTTGTCTGAATGTTTGATACTGTGGAGGTTAGTTCTGTTAGCATTTGAATAATTTTTTGAGATTGATCTGTATGTGCTGGAGGAATGATAGGTGAATGTGGCAGAGATAATGTAGGTGACCGGTTCGTATTGAGAGAAGGAGAAGGTGGAATGGGTGTGGTGATTGAGTTGTCACATAATAATTTATAAAGTTCATTTTTTCTCGCTGATGTTGAGTAGTGGATTCCTCTTCGATTGAGTTCTGCCGATAATTTAGCAATAGTCCATGACCTGTAGGATGAACCAGTGATAGTGGATGAACGTTTGAGCGGGGTATTTGGTATGGTTCTTGGAGTTTCAGAACTCGAGGTCCCTGGAGTATTAGATTCTTCCATGGCCAGAAATTCTATAAAACATAATTCATACATTAGGTGTATGGAAAAATTTTTTTTTTTTTTTTTTTTTTTTTTTTTATCTTGATTGACCGCAGAAAAGGGGCCTGGAGAATGTATTTGTGAATATTTGCTAATTTCTAACGTAGAGCGGATGGTGAACAGGGATTACTTCGTCGTGTTAGAGGATATGATACTAACAGGACAGTAGGTTCTTCCAGGTCGTTTAGGTGCCTGTACCATTGTATACGGCATCGGGAAAAGATCCGTTAGCTCCCTCGGATAAGCAAGTTTCCTCTGAGTACCGAAACCTTAATACATCAACCTTCCTGGATGAAGATATACTTAGCCTGTGGATTATTATGCCATGACCATTTCCAAAGTGTAAACCTGCATGCCGAGAGCCGATGTATACCCTGAATGGGTAACAGTCCCCGCTTGTTGAGGTAACATTGAACCTCCTGACGTATGGCATAACTGAATGTATAAGCCAACAGTAACACGGTGAGGTAAAAGAGTTAATCGTGAGAGAGAAGGAGGTGAATTAATGTGAAAGTAGGGACTAATTAGGTTAGTGCGAGCAACGCTGTCCCGGTACTGGTTAGCAGTATTTGTGCCCCAGAAGCAGGAGAGGCCGTTGTCATTCCTGTGAGATGTTAAAATATGAAGTAACGTTTTGACCTTGCTGGATGTTTTAAAGTTACATCAGGAGTGGAAGACTCCCCCACCCTTGAACTTGAATAATGTAATTGGTACAAGGCCTAAAACAAGGCAAAACCGTACGAGGGCCCTGGTAATATGACCCCTGGTCTCCGGTCCGGGGAATATAGAGATACTCCCCCTCAAACAAGGACCAAGGTGATGTGTGGTTGACTTATGACCTCCGATGAGGTATAGTGAATGAACTTTGATCTACGTAAAAGAGGTAAAGTAAGCGTGATTGACAGGGTGTTAAGAGGTAAGGTGAAATCCACCCTCGGCCTCTAAAAGAGGTAAGGCCGCCCCAACCTTCGGCCTCTAAAAGAGGTAAGGTGGTAATGACCTTCGGCCTCCCACGAGGTAAGGTAGCATTGACCTTCGGCCTCCTAAGAGGTAAGGTTACAGTGATCCTCGGCCTCCAGTGAGGTAAGGCAGCAACACCTTCGGCCTGCAAGAGGTAAGGTGGCCCAGACCTTCGGCCTCCAGAAGAGGTAAGACCATTGTAACCCCCGGCCTCTGTGATGAGGGAGAGTGACCGTAATTACAATTGCGCAAGGATTGGAGAGACGATGATCCTTGGCCTCTGTGATGAGGAATGAGCGATTGACTTAATAGGACTTGTATATAATAATAGTTTATGACAGGAACTGTGTACTTGGACCGAAAAATAGCGTATTACCTTAAAGGCAGGAGTGTTCGCAGAAATAATTGGAACTGCGAAAAGAGAGTTAGGGGAAGCAGTGTAAGTTTTTTTTTTTTTTTTTTTTTTTTTTGGACAGCAACAATATACCATACAGATAAGCTCAGAATCTGAATGACTGATTCATAATTTTAACCAATTGCATAAATCTTTAAAGCATAATCATTACTGATGTGAGAATCTTCCAGTAGAATATGTGTAATAGAAACAATAGGGCTAAAATGATTATGCCAGGTATCTTAATGATGAAGCATACGAAATGAACCTGTTACAACATATCATGCCATAAGCAGAAAATGTGACACGTTTGATTGACTGAAAATGAGTGAAACTCGAAGCGTAGCTAGCATGATTATTCAACATATGCACCAGACTGAGAAGAAAAAGAATGCTAGATATAGCGTACCTGCTCACTTAGATAGCGATGAGCGGGTAACGCTATTGCAAGGAGGAATGAAAACGTCGCGAGGAAGTGACGTCACTTCCTGTGAACGGTTACTGCGATCTGGAGGGCAACAAGACAGTATGAAAAGTGAAGGGAAAGCGAATCCATGATGAGCGATTAAGAGTAACGATCAATGTACTTACGTTTGCTGTGTACGGACCGGGTTACTCACGTGAAGATGTTGGTAACGTAATGGCTCACGATCATAAACGAATGACCCACAATGATAGAGGTAACGTGATGGCTCACGATCATGGACGAATGACCCACAAAGATAGAGGAGTCGCGGAGGGAGCTGGGGGATTAAATAGACCTCCAGCTCCTCCCACAACTACAGGCACCGCCTTAACATAAGTCAGGTCTCTGAAGTTGATGATAATGATTCAAACTGAGAGGACTTAAGATCCTCTAGTAGTAAATTTAAAGTGATATGTTATATAAAAAAAAAAAAAAAAAAAAAAAAAAAAAGCCACTCCAATTAATCTTCATAGTATTTGAGCAACAGAAAGTGTTATTTCAATTCTGTCAGAGTTGTAGTTCAAGAGTAATTGAATGATAAAGTAACCCCCTCCCGCCCCTTTTACCTAGTGTAAGCAGACTCCCCTCAAATGTGGAATCTGGTCTCTTGACTGGACAGGTTGCTGCAAGGGACAATTTGTACTGTGAGCATAAGGAAAACACTGTCCCCCCCTTGACTGGTTTTTCCTTATGCTAACTGTAAATCGTCCCTTGCTGTGATCCATCTGGACAATCTTGCTGCTCGGAGGTGAGAAGTGAACCAATGGCTGAGCTCAGATTTTTCACCTCAAACTTGCAAATAGCAATGGAATTAGCTGAAAGCATGGTGAAATGTTTCTTCAAAAGACTCTCCTTGCTACATAAGGATCCTTGAGTCTAAGTAATGAAAGTAACAAATATAACAAAGAATTTCTTCAGTGAAAGGCAGTTCTGAACCTCCTGAGGGACACTCTTGAAAAACTAACGGTAACTGCAGAGGGAGGGGTCAACCACTAGGAAGTGGGAGGATTTTTATTTAGAGTGCCCTGCATACCTCAATAACGACAGAGAAATTGGCTTTGCCCTGAAAAGTAGAGGACACCAGTGACTTCTTAGAAGATTGTTTTCTAAATGGGAGATCAAAGAAAAGCCTCCACAACACAGAAGTCCTATATAATGAGCCATACAAATCAAAGTGTAGAAAAAAAAATACAAAAAAGTTTATTGAATATATTGCACAAAAGTATATATTGAGAGAGACTCACATTTAAAACATCATTAAAAACACCAAAAGGAGTGGCACACTGATAAGATCCAACATGGGATAACATCACATATATCGGCTATCAATCACACATAAGATACTGTATATAATCAATCAATAACGAAAATCCCAAAAATATATACTACAAGCATATCCCTAATGAGACAGAAGATCTGATAATAGAATTAAGTGTTCTAACTCTTACCCATACATTACAAAAATATAAAATAAATCCACAATAAATATGTGAAATCCAAAAACACACACTTAACCTAGATCAATACAAAAGTGCTACATTCCCTACAGACGAATGTGAAGGATATGAGTAAGTTGAAAAGTATCAAATAAAATTTCAAACCTCCAATCTCCTAGATATAAATAGATCAGTTACCCCTCCTCAAGAGCCACATATCCCAACAGCGTCACTTATTACGATACTTGAGGCACCCAAATAAAGATGATCTAGCGCTACATTAAACTGCTCCAAAGTAGAAAATATAGGGCATGGCCAAAACATAACAGTCTATGGGGCATAGATAATCTTATAACCACCACATATTATCCTAAAAGGGTTATAGGAATGGCTGAGGTCTATGGCAAACAATAGTTTGTTAGTCAAAGCATGATCCCCAAATGTGTGCATCCAAGTCCACTGAGTCCCCTTGTTCCACAGTCCCAAGGACTCATATAGAATCATATTCCAACAGTTTAAAGAATATCTATCAGCAGATCAAGAGCAATGTTTCACAGTATAGGCTCCCGGTGGCCATATTATATTTGTACATCCCCTCAATTCATATATCATGGATGCTGAAATGCATAACAAACCCATTTACATTAGGGCCCATTTCTGTGATTTATTCACAAGGTGTGTCCATATTTTCTGTGTAGCTGGTATAGTATCCTCTCCTGCATCTTTACGCATATTATGGTCCACTCAGAGGAAACTTGTATAAGAAACTTTATAACTGAGGCCCTTAGGAATCATTGCTTCAAAGTCAAAAATCAGCTGAGTCTCTTGGTGAAGCAACATTTGGTGTCCATTACCCCCTCGTCTGTGTTTAAGCACCATTAGAACTGGCATAAAGCGAAAATCCGACATAACATGTTGGCTTAGTTCAAACTGTCTCGCCACTGGTTGGCATTTGTAATCCTTGGCATCCATGTGGCCCTCCAAAGCCTTTTTAATAGCTGAGTGATGGTTGTTCATCCTCTCTTTTAACATGGTTGTCGTCTTGCCAATGTATAAGGTTACAGGGACACAAATCATATATACAACATATTTGCTTTCGCAGTTCATGAAATCTTGGATGGTGGGGATGTGTGTACTCTTTACCTGTGATTAAATGACCACAGTTAGAGCACCCCTTACATTTAAAAACTGCCTTTGGACGTGTCAACCATGGTGCATTACTACCCATGATGGTATTTATTTGTGGGGTCCCCTTTATTCAATAAATTACCTAGGTTTCTCCCCGTTCTGTAACAAAACAATGGTGGCAACAAATGCCCAAGTTTAGTGTCCCTGCTGAGTATGTTCCAGTACTTCTGTATAGCCCGCAGCAGTAGTGTATTACGTTTGAATGCAGAATCTCCTACCTTTATCATCAGTAACCACTCTTGGTTGAAGCACACTCTGTCCATATCAATTATTACTTTAAATAAATATGACCAACAAAAATACATGTGATTTTGAAAACTCTCAAAATTGCCTATTTGTTACAAAGTGACAGTTACACTTTAAAGGGTTAAAAGCCCTCCTTCAATCAATGGGAATTTCTGTAATGTTTATTTGCATGTATAGTTTCCAACAAAGACCTCAAGAGGGCAGCAGAGATCTGCTTTTGCATTGCAGAGTCTAGAATCAAGGTGCTAGTCTGTTTTGAACTTTAACCCCTTGAGTGCCAGAGTGGTATGGAATGCATTGCTTTGCAATGCATTCCGTACTACTCTGGCACTCAAAGGGTTAAAGGTATATTATCAGCAAGAAATTAAAATTGTTCCTACGCATTAACATATTATATACCTCTAGTTAGAACTTTTTTTTTAATTTCACACCGAAGGGAGAAAGGCAGTGGTCCTTATTTATGAGGTTAAGCGATGCAGTTCTGCAGCAAACTCTTAAAATACACATTGATCTAAATGTGTCTTTTAACCCTTTGAGTGCCAGAGGGGAACGCAACACATGCGTGTTCCCCTCCAACACTCAAAACCACCTGAATGCTAGACAGGTCTCCTACACATTCAAAAAGAAATGCTTTGGAGGCCTCCCTAGCAATCATGAGGTTAAAAGTTCCATGTACAGTAATGATTATTTGTATTTCTAAACTATGGTGCACTTCCTTTGCTCCAGAATTGCTTCTCTTTAGCTTGATGAATAAGGCCTGGTGCTGTGTCATTACTGCTTCTTGGGAAAGAAGTTTGTATTAATGTCTTTTCACCCCATTCTGTTGTCTGTGTGTGCATGTGGATATATGGGTGTCCTCACAAGTGCCATTAGAATCATAGAATATTGTGTGCTTAATTACCTTAGGTACTTGTTCCAGATCTGCCCTGGATTTATTTACTGGAGGAAAAAATAAAAAATAAAACAATTAGAGAAAATGACTTTTCCAAACGCACACATGTTATGGAGACAATGACGGACTGTAAATTTGTAGTTCGATATATTAAAGAAGCACTCACACCTAAAAATTAACTGGTATTATATATACTTAAGTACCCTGTACTTCATGCTAGCATCTGTAAAATAATCTGTATTCTGAGGCCTAAAGTGTATTCTTAAATTTGGAGGACGACACAATTCCTGCCTTTTCCAGGGCTCCCATTGATTGTCCAGAATTATGTGTAAATGTTCAGAGATAGGTCTTTCAGCACACAAGAGCAGAAGGCACTAATGATAGAAAATTAACTGACATTAGCGCTTATATCTCAACACAAGCAGCACAAACAATGAATAAATGCACTTTCACCATGACAAGTTACACACGTGTTAAAAGATGATTTTAGTCTTACCTGTTCACTCCTTTTCTCTTAGTCCGTAAAACATACAGGTACCATGGGGAGGCAACAGCTCCTCCCTGTAGGCTGGAACAATTCAAGAAGAAGTTGTGGGTGGAGCCTCCCCTTCCTCCTTATCATGCTATCCCTCTAGCCCCGCCCCAAATAAATTGAGACAAGCCTACAGTAGGACAGCAAAAGAAGAAAACAAACACCTGTGAGCAGCAGACCCAAGAGGACTCCCATGTCCAGCAGTTGGAGACCAAGCATGGTCCCTTTCACTGGGTGGGAGACCTTTATGTCATATGGACTGAGAAAAAACGATTTAACAGGGAAGACTAAAATTCATTTTTCTCTATCGTCCAATAAGTCATACAGGTACCATGTGGATGTACCAATATTAAGCTCCCAGGGTAGGAAGAAAAAGGAAAGGACCAAGCACCAGTCCACTTGATGCCTGAGTTCCCATAGACTATCCAAGACACGGAACAGACCAAACTAACAGCGTCAACAGACAACGAATAAAAATATCACAGCATACAAGAACAAAAACCAACTGGGCTCAAACAGTTAAAGAAAGGTAAGGCACAGGAAAGAAGAGGTTAGAACTGCCTCCAGGACCTTCTTGCCATCTGCCAAAGTTGGTTTCAGCCTCAGCCAGGACATCAACACAATAGTGCTTGGCAAAAGTGTGCACAGAGGACCAAGTGACCACCATGCACAGCTGTTTAGCAGAGGCCTGATCCTTGTAGGCCCAGGAGGCCCTAACAGACCTGGTGGAGTGCACTTCAATGTGGAAAGGAACAAGTTTCTTTCTGAGCTCGTACTCCTTGCAAATGGCAGACTTAATCCAAGAGTCAATAGTGACCTTGGACGCAACCATGCTTGCCCTAGACCCTAAGAGATGACAAATAAGGCAGCATACCACATCCCTCTCCCTGTCAAACTTAAGGTCAGGACAAAATAAAGGCACAACAATCTCCTGATTGATGTAGAATTCAGAGACCACCTTAGGAAGAAATTCCTGGGTGGTATGAAGAACAGCCTTATCCTTGTGAAACACTAGGAAAGGTGGTTTTGCAGGACAAGGCCTGCAGTTGAGCAACCTGAATAAAGGCCATCTTCCACGTCAGAAGGTGTAGAGGAATGGTAGCCAAGGACTCTAAGGGAGGCTGCTGTAAGACTCCCAAAACCAGATTATGGCCCCACTCTGGAGTGGAAGCCTCAAAGGCAGGGAAGGCATGAGCAATGCCCTGAAAGAAAACCTTGACATCTGGCAAGATGGCAATGTGTCTCTGAAAAAAGACAGAGAGAGCTGAAGTCTGAACCTTCAAAGAACAAAGACTGAGACCTTTGTTCACACCATCCTGTAAGAAAGACAGGATCACTGGGAGATCAAACTCTTGAGATGACAGGTCCCCGTCAACGCACCAAGACTGAAAAATGACCAAACACTATGGTAGGCTTTGGAAGAAACAGGTTTCCTAGCCTGGATCATAGTGGACACCACCTCAGACGAGAACCGTTCCTTCTCAGGATGGAGGCTTCAACAGCCATACCGTCAAAGCCATGTGCTCCACGTCCTCCTTCAACAGATAACCCTGAAGGAGGAGATCAGGTCTGAGTGGCGATGGAAACGAATCACCAATGGAGAGAGCCACAAGTTCTGGGACCCAAAGCTTCCTGGGCCAGAAAGGGGCAATCAAGATGACCACCGGACTGTCCATCCGAATCTTCTTCGGCACCCTGGGAATGAGACGAAATGCAGGGAAGATGTAGGCCACTCCAGAGGTCAGGACAGCAGATGCATGACCTGTTGGATAGAATCCTCGGTCAAGAAGACCTTCCCTTGGCAAGTATCGAACTGCAGGCCAAGGAAAATCAGGACCTGAGAGGGCACTGAAGCAGATTTCTCCATATTCAGAAACCACCCATGGTGGAGCACAATCCTGGATGTGCTGGTCTAGGACGTGCTAGACGGCACCTTCAGTAGAAGGTCATCCATGCAGGAGTCACCTGAATCCCCCAGGGTTGTGCAGAAAGGCAATCAATGCCCCTAAGACTCTGGCAAACATCCGAGGTGCGGAGGTAAGCCCGAAGGGCAGAGCGGTGAACTGGAAGTGCCCCCAAGTAACCACCGTGCTCATCCATAGAGGACAGGAATTCTCCTGGACACATAGCTGCGATGACAGAGCGCAAGGATTCCATCTTGAACTAAAGTCTTTGAAGTCCAAGATAGGATGACTGTCGCAGTCACTCTTGGCCACCACGAATAAGTTTGAATAGAAACCTAAACCTCTCTCTCGAGGAGGAACTGGAGTCAGGACTACCTTGTCCAAAAAAGCCTGAACCGCCTCGCTGAAAAGACACAGCTTTTCTTGTCCTAGAGGAGTTCTGAACTGGAAGAATCTGTACGGAGGAAGGGATTTGAAGGGAATCCTGTACCCTTCTGAAACAACCTGTAAGACACACTGATCCACATAAGAGGCTATCCAGGCTCCTGAAAAATGGCACAGGCACCCACCCACCGGGAGCTGAGGACTTGCCAGACTTGGGCTTAGCGGTGGCGTGTTTTGAGTGCCACTGCTGTCTGGGCTTGGTGGTTTGGCACGGGGTGCTGGCCTGAGACACGCTCGGATTCGGCCTTTGTGCTTCGTTTTGGTGGGAACAAAAAGACACTGTTTGCTCGCAGTGAGCAAGGTGAGGAGGTGTAGTCCACTGAATCAAAGCTGCCTCAGAGAAGGAGTACAGCTTGGAAAATCTCTTGGAAAGAGAAAAGCCCTGTCTGGCATTTTCCACTCATCCAGGATAACCTGGTCCAGAGTGGGACTGCGTGAGGGATTTCTTACGCCGTTGAAACACATCAGAATACATTTGGCCCTTAGGAGTGGTAGTAGTGACCTGTAAGGTTGTTAAAACCGCCTTAATGAGGCCTTCAGTGGAGAGTGCAGGGACAGCCGCAAAGGGGTCATCATAAGCATATGATGAAGCCACTGGCCTTGAGTAAGTGTGAGAAATGTGAAACACATTGATCTGTGAGGCACCAACTATTCACATCTAATGGCTAAGATATATATACACAGGTCTCTCCTGCTGCTCTCTAAATATCAAGGGATGTAGCAAAAGTATTTACACTTTTAATATTGAATAATAATAATAAAGTTTCATTGATTTTATTGGCATTCTGTGGCTGTTTTGAACGTGCGATTCTTCTGTGTTCCAAAACAGTCTGTCAATGGAGCAAGTGTGGCCGCGCAGTAAAGTGCAACTCAAAAAAATCAAGTTTCCAAAAGTGAATAAAAGTACCCAAATACCAAGGGAATATGTAGGGACACAAAGAAAGTTAGCCGAGATAAGCCTCTTAACCCAGGGAAACCAGCAGGGAAGGGGTTAATTACATAAAATACAGCCATCCAAGCTTCAAAAACCCTAGGGATCAAACCAATAAGATACCCAACATGAATGCAGGACTTTAATACTCCTATAAGACCCCTTTATGGAAAGGAACAGAGGGACAAGTGGATCAAGGCACTCAAAGGGTTGCTCACCTTTTTAATTGACTTCTTCTTCATATTACCACTGAAAGAAAGAGCCTCAAAGAGACCCAGTCAGGTGAGAGAAACATGGGTTGCATGATTCTCCCCACAGGGCTGCAAGGGTCCACAAACAGACCTGATAACTGGCAATCCGCCAGAGGAAGCCAGGAATGGTAATCCACCTAGTGGGGGTTACTGGAACAAGTCTATCTGGGGCAGGGCTAGTGAGATAGCCTGATAAGGAGGAAGGAGAGGCTCCACCTACAACTTCTTCTAGAATTGTTCCAGCCTACAGGGAGGAGCTGTCGCCTCCCTATGGTACCTGTATGTCACATTAGACGACAGAGAAAAAGCAAGTTAAGGATTACATTTTTGGGAAGAAACATGAGTAATTAACGTTTACCTATGTTTAGCTGTAAGTATGTGACATTTAGCATTATATCAACCTATTTGATTCTTTGGTCTCAGTGTTTTAAAAAGCATGTAGTGGGCACTATGATTAAGAAGCTTTGCTCTGTCTCCATCTGTTTCTTATCAAATATAAGCAAGACTGGGGCAATTATCTACCAAAAGGACCGATGGGGAAGGGGGGGGGGCACAAACTCCCATTTATTTAAAAGCAATGTGCTGGAGACTGCTATAGCATTTAAGTAGTTAAAAGCCCTGTTTAAAATCGATGGAGATATTAATTCATCCCCTACAGGACAGCTCTACAATTGCTCTTTTTTTTTTTTAAGCATATGACACTAGAGGCCATATACAGTAAGCTAAAGAGGTGCAATTTCCAGAAGGAAATCTACTGCAATAGCTTTGCTTCAGAAATGCTTCTCTTTAGTTTATTGAATGAGGTCCCTAGTACGTAAAATGTGTTACAAATTACTGACATAACAGATAGACTAAATGTCTATCTCCATCCTGTAAGTGTATCTTTTTTTCCCCAATGATATTTACTCATCAGGCTAACGGGGTGCAACTGTGGAGCAAACAACTGCACAAATAGGAGTAAATTATAATTCCAGTTGATATAAATGGGGCTTTTAACCCTAGAATGCTCTAGGTCCCCAACTGCTGTTACGTTTCACCTTTGCTACAATTTGATCTGGCCTTTGAGCCCCCTTTCCTCTCTCTTCATCTCAATGGTTGACATCCCTTTATAAATCCCCCCCCCCCTGTAGAAAGCCCCTATTGTATGAGCTACTATCTCGAGCTATAGATACCTCCTATGTGGACTTTAGTTACTGACCTCCAGCCCCCTTGTTTGACCATGCTCTCTCCCTACACGATTCAGTACCTCAGTCTGATTCCTCTCAGATTGACTACAAATTTTTGGACCACTGATTATGAACTACTTCCTGAGACTCTTTGTTTACCCTTGGCTTTCACTGACCAACCAATTGCCTCCCACTTTCATACTTCATATTAGGTTTTCTCATCTGGCCTCCTCTCTTGCTTTAGATGATCAAACATCTCTCCTTTCCATCTCCCCTTCTCCTTTCGCTGCTTGTATCCCTCACTCTCCGTATCTGCTTAGCCTTTCATTTTCACCTGATTCTTCCTTGTATGGTCTAGATTTTATGCATGGAACTTCCTCTTTAAGAGGTTGTGCCTTTCTTTCTCAGTTTCCTCTTGGTCTGCTTAGTAAAGTAGTACCTCCAGACTCTTTTAAAGGGGTACTCCTCTCATTCTCATCTTGCACTCTCTCTCTCCTTTCTCACCATGATATTCTCATCTCTGTCTCCTTGCTCTTCTCCCACTGCTTTCATCTACTCACCTTTCTTTGTCTTCCTCCTATGACTCAGTTCTCTCTCTCCTCTTGCACTCACTGTTCTCCCTCCTACTCTGAGGTCAGCTGAATGCAGGTTGACCATCTGACCCAGAGTTGTTACTCAGTCCCCAGTGGGCTATCCTGGTTCTTCCCTGGCTCAGCTGGGAAGAAATTATCTGTCAGCATATTTACACAGCTCTGGCTGCAGCAAGGTTGTCTCTGGTTGCGGACTCCAATCCCAAGCGCTGCGATCCATCTATCAGGGGCCATGTGAACGTGCATATTGTCAGGCAATGAGTTGGAGACCTCTCTAGCATTCAAGGTTTTATTTTGGCCTGAGAGCCACATTCTGTTCAAATGTATTAAGAGGACAATTTCACTTGTGTTTATTGATAAATGTATCAATCTTCAACTGCAGAGAATGACAGGAGTGATATTTCTCCAGTAAGACAACTTTGCCTGCCCATTTTCAGATATTTTTAGATAGGGACTTCAATTGTTTAGAGTAGGACTTGCCACACTTGAGGAACCCTGGCACGGATGGTAAGCTTAAACCTCGTTTTTTGGGGCAAAAATGTAGGCACCAATGCCTCAAATTTATTCACGGTATTATAATATATGCCTAACACAGGGCACACTATTCACATTGAAACTGGAGGAGCTCAGGTTTTCCGTCTGTTCTTTGTTTGCACTTTGGGCTTTGGCCTGATGTTTGGGGGACTGGAGAACCCTCTCACATTCCTTGCCGAATACTTCAGTAACCCCAATTTTATCAATGGACACTTCATAGAAAATAAATAATTAAAAATTATTATACAGATATACACATATATAGTTATGCACTAAGGTGAGTTAGCTCTGTAAGCTGTTGTTTTTTCTTTTCTCTTTATTGATAAATGTATCAATCTTCAACTGCAGAGAATGACAGGAGTGATATTTCTCAAGTAAGACAGCTTTGCCTGCCCATTTTCAGATACAGTCAGCCCTTATAAGCTGTATTTTGTTTGTCTATGCTTTAAAAGGTGTCTTTTTACATTTTGGACGAGTATTAGATTACTTTACTTCCAGTATCACATATTCACTGAACACCATGGTACACTGACATACTATTCTCGATTTACTTATCTGTGAAGATAACCATAAGGCAAATTGGAGTGGAAATTTGTTATATGCTAGTTCGATGGCACAGAAAGGAGCAAAAGTGCACAAAAATGAACACACTTTTTTACTGGTAAAGAGCGCAGAGTGTAAGACAATACCATGTGAATAAGCTGGTCTATCAAAGTCTTCTTTAGGAGGGCATACGGTCTTCCATTTTTCATGACTTTTTTCCCTCTACAAGAATTAGAAAAAAAATATGCAAAATTACACAGGTATATATATAACAGTAAGTCAGTTACAAAAAAACAAAACAAAACACAATTTATTTGTGTTTGTACAAATAGTACAAACACAAACTTGAAAAAGTATAAAACACAGGGGAGCATACATTTTATATTACAAATACATAATAAAATATTGTCTTGCACTATTAAAAGATCAGCAGTATTTTTTTTTTTACAGTATTAAGAAAAGTTCTGCTTTCAACATCAACAGGAAGTGCTGATTTTGTGACTAACTACTTAGTTTAACTTAAAGGGATAGTAATGTTTCACAATAAAAGCAGCTCCAATTAATCTTCACAGTATTTGGGCCACGGAGAGTATTATTTCAACATGGTCAGAGTTGTAGTTCAAAAGTAATTGAATGATAAAGTATCTTCCTCCCGCTCCTTTTACTAATGTAACACTGCTCACCTCAGAGCAGCAAGACTGTCCAGATGGATTGCAGCAAGGCACATCTTCAGTAAGCATAAGGAAAATCCTGAAAAACCTGTCAAGGGGGGCAGGGTTTCCCTTATGCTGATCTGTCCAGTCAAGAGGCCAGATTCCACATCTGAGGGGAGGTGGCTTACACTAGGTATTGTGAAATAATACTCTCCATGGCACTAATATTATGAAGATTAATCTGAGCTGCTTTTTTTGTAAAACATTACTATCACTTTAAAAAAAAAGCTCAGTTCGCCATACTGGCCAAGTTATGGTTTGGGTACCCATACTGAAGAAATACATATACACTATTGCTGCTGCAAGCAGATGACAGTACTGTACAAATCATACAAGACATTTTTCAGAGTTGCATGTTAACTTAACTGTACTATCTGTAATGTATATCTCACCAAGTGGCCAAAAAAATACAAGATTCCTCCTTTGCCAAACTTACAGTTCACAGTCTCTCAATGCTTTGCTACCAGACAGAGTAACTGCTTTAATAACAATTCTGGTGCTAATCAACTGCACCTTAGAAAATAAATATAAATTCCCAAAATTCCTAATGATTTAAATGGGGCTTTGAACCCTCTGAATGCTAGCGATATCTCCAACAAGTTATTTGTCAACACGTTGAAGACCTCTCTAGCATTTTAAGGGGTTAAAATTCTCATTCAAACCAATATGAATTTTTAATTTGTCCCCATGGCACAACTGGTCTGCAACAGATTTGTTCCAGTTTTTCTAATTAATTCAGCCTCAAAGAGTGTAGACACAATAAGTTATATAAATAATATAAACATTTTTTTTTTTTTTGGGGGAGGGGGCTCAATTCCCAGTAAACCACCAACATCATCCCTCTCGCCTGGAACACAACTAGGAATTATGCACCTCTCACCAACAATCTTTGCGGATTGTGCTCTTTTATAGCCTTTACTTAATGTTTGTGCTGGAAATTCAGCTCCAAATAGAAGGTCTATAGGAGTAGCCAACCATAGTGCTCAAGAGCTACAAATACTACATGTCTTCTGGAGAGCTCTGGATGAGCACAGGTAGACCAATTAAAGTGACTGAGGCACTAATTAGTCTACCTACTCTCCAGCCGAGCTATCGTACAAACATATACCGTTGGTAGCTCTTGAGGACAAGGGTTGGCTACTCCTGGTCTATGTGAACTGCAATGTATAGGACAGGAAACCAGGTATCAAGATTTCAGTCTTGCAGTTGTCTTTTCCTGTCGGAACAAAGAGGGAGCAAGGGGGTCTATTGTAAGAACCCTATTATGTTTTATTGTTGGTCCCCCAGGGATCAGCTTCATTGGCAGATTCGCTACCAGGGAAGATCTACTGATGGGGAAATATCCTGGTGATAGTGGTGGTGTAAGTGGCAGGATCCTGGTGCTTTTGACCTCTCAATGAGTTCAACAATTATTTTATGTAAATCACAAGATTTTTAATCACTGATTTAATGCAGAGATTTATCTCTTATTTAAGAAAAAAAAAAAAAAAGCACGATTTTTATACATAGCTGGCATGGATGTCATCCAACTAAAAGGAGAAAAGGTATCTTACCAGGGTGGTATGCTGCATGTACAATGAAAAATGATCCTTAGTGATGGGAGGGAGGTAGGGTGAAGGCAAGACTTCTGTTTCCACAAAGTCTTGGCCCCATGTTTTTGTGAAGAAATCAGACTCCCTTTTTGTAAGACGAGGGTCGTTTAATGCTGCTGGAAGGTTAACTTTGGAATGATAAAAAGTCCATTTGTGCTGGTCTGCAACTACAGATGGTTCATCACACAAACTATTAAGGTCACCTGTGGGGAAGGGGGGGGGACAAAACAATAGTGAGTAATATGACTGAAGCCGCCAACCACCTACAACAAAATAAAATAGGATTTTAGACTTACCTGTTAAATCCTTTTCTCTTACGCCATATGGAACACAGGTACCATGGGGGTTGAGATCATCCTTTGGAGGGAAGAACACATTCTCAATAAAGACAGTCTGGTGGGTGGAGACTCCCAGCCTCTTCTGCTGCTCAACACTAGCACTGTCACCAGATATGATATGAAGTGTTCTCTGAGGTGAACTCGTGGCTTTTTATTATTTTTCTGTTAGATATGGGGCTGTTAAAACTCCCCCATTAGGCGGATTACCATTACTTGTGGGTGGAGACCCCATACTCTTCTGCAGCTCAACCCTAGCCCCACCTCCAGTTATTATTATGATGTGAGCAATCCACACCAATCAGGGACAGCAAGAGAAGAAGGAAGCTCCCCTTAGAATAAAGACTGCAATAGGGACTCCCCCGTCCAGACAGGTGAGAGAAACAGAGGTCCCTTTCTCTAGGTGGGAGACCTGTCTTCCATATGGACTAAGAGAAAAGGATTTTCTCTATCATCCAATATGGAACACAGGTTCCATGGGGATATACCAACACTAAGCTCCCAGAGGTGGGAAGAAGGAGAAAGGTCCTCATGCCTGTCCTCATGATACCAGAGTTCCCTAGGACTATCCAGAATCTGGGACAGCCCAAACCAAAAACTAAGTGTCAACGGACACTAAAACACTTGCACAGCACACAAGAGACATCCTGGCTCAAACAGCTGAACAACAGTAAGGCACAAGGAAAAAATAGGTCCTTAGACAGGCAGAACAGCCTGAAGGACCTTCTTGCTGAAGCCAGAAGATCCACATAATAGTGCTTAGCAAAAGTATGCAAGGAGGACAGAGTCGCAGCCATGCACAACTGCTCAGCCGAGGCCTAATTCTTGTAAGACCAAGGAATGTGTTATAAACGAAAGCTATCTTACATGGCAACTGACACATAGGAATGGTAGCAAGGTACACAAAGAGAGTCCTTTGCAGTACTTCCAAAACCAAATTAAGGTCCCACAGAGGAGTGGGAGCCTTGAAGGCAGGGAAAGTATGAGCAACCCCCTGAAGGAACATCTTGACATCAGGAAGAGTGGCAATACGTCTCTGTAAAAACATAGAAAAAAAAGCGGAAATCTGATCCCTCAAGGAACTCAAGCCGAGTCCTTTGTTCATCCCATCCTGGAGAAAACAGAAAACTACTAGAAGATTAAAGTCCTGTGAAGACAGGTCTATGTCCACACACCAGGAATGAAATAGACCAAACTCTATGGTAAGCCTTAGAGTAGATATTGCCTCAGTGGAGAAACACTTTCCCCTCAAGATGTGGGCTTCAACAACCATGCCGTCAAAGCCCACTTTTCCACATCCTCTTTCCAAAGGTAGCACTGTAGGAGGAGGTCCAGTCTGGGCGTCAGTGGATCCTGAATTGAAAGACTCACCAGTTATGCAAACCACACCTTCTTGGACTAATAAGGATGACCAGAATCATGGTTGCATTGTACATCCTGATTTTCTGGAACATCCTGCGAATGAGAGGAATCGGAGGAAAGACATAAGCAAGGTGGAAGTTTCACAGACTCTACATCACATATATAGCAAAGAACAGAGGATCCCCCCCCCCTCCGGGAGCAGAGGGTCAGAACGTTCCTCTTGTCCCTTGTGGCCATCAGGACAATCGTTACTAGCACCCACTGTAGCACAATCAAGAGGCACACTTCTGGATTGTGTTCCCACTCTCCGGGATCCATGCCTTGGCGACTTAGAAAGTCTGCCAGAACATAATCTACTCCCGAAATGGGAACGGCGGAGCTGGATGGAACGTGGGCTTCTGCCCAACCCATAACATAACTCACTTCATATCAGGCGGTGGTACTTCGAGTACCCCCACTGACTGCTGATGTAAGCCACGGCCGTGGCATTGTCTGAGTGGACTCAAACTAAATGACCTTTCAACTGAAAGGTCCATTGCACAAAAGCGAGATGGATCACCCCGAGTTCCAGAACACTGATGGACTGAAGAGATTCTTCTGCAGTCCACCAGCTCCTGGGATAGCACAAGAGAAGACTTTGACATGTTCAGAATCCACCCATGGCAGACCAGGAGTCAATGACATTCTTGGACATGTTTGGCCAAGAGTTCTTCTGAAGGAGCCTTAATCAAAAAGTTGTCCACATAAGGAGTCATGGAAATGCTCCAGATGTGAATGAAGGCTGCTGAGGCCCCATGGTAAACACAGAGGAGCCGAGACCAGAGCAAAGGTCAGAGAAATGAACTGGTAGCGCTCTGAGCCGAAGGCAAAGCACAGATATAGTTGGCTGTCTGGATGGACTGGAATGTTCAGGTTCACATCCTGAAGACCCAGACATGTTAGATACTCCCCTGGGCACATTGCTTTGATAACAGAACACAAGGACTTCATCTGGAAGCATGCACTCTCCACATACGTGTTGAGACAACTAAGGTCCAAAATCATTCTTTGGAACTACAAACAGGTTGGAATAGAAACCTGAACCTTGCTCTCAGGGAAGTACTGGAACCAGAACCTTCCTTTCCAGCAGTGACTGCACTGCAAATCAAAACAGTCTTAATGTGTCCGTCACTGTAGGGACTCTGGACGGGTAAAAACTAAAAAGAGGAAGGGATATGAAACAAATTCCCTTCTGAAATTACCCACAAAACCCACTGGTCCACGATAGAGGATTCCCATGCTTCCCGAAACAGGCAAAGAAGCCCTCCAGCGAGAACCTGCAGACCAGAATTCCAAGAGTCATGCGGAAGTTGGTTCAACAGAGTTAGCCCTTGAATCTGATCTCTTGGGCTGCCACTGCTGTCTGGGCTTAGCAAGGAGTGCAAGTTCACTCAATACAGTAGGAGGTTTGGCGGGCATCTGAGGCAACAAGGTGGTCTTGTCCCCAGTAGTATCGCTGATAATCTGTTTCAGCTCAGATCCAAACAGGGACTTGCCCTGAAATGTTAAGGAAACCAGTGACTTCTTGGATGATTGGTCTGCAGACCAAACCTTAAACCACAAGATGTGTTGTGCAGTAACAGAGAGGGCTGAGGCTTTAGCAGGCAATCTGACCACCTCAAATAAGACCTCAAAAACCTATGTGTTGGCTAAAAAAAGGTGAATTTACTCACCGATATTTGTTTTTCCTCTGTGTCCTTCCACGGCATAGACTGTGGGCAATTAGCTCCGCCTTCCAGCTGGTAGGACCAATGCAAATCTTTAAAAGTCTCTTACTTCCTCCCCATGTCAGTTATACTCTTGTCCAAGCTGCAAGATACAGAGTGTTAGATATGATCATCATCAGACAAATATATATCACAGATCAGAATAGATTGTGGAACGATACAATACCAATATAACCAAGGGAGGGTTGCCGTGGAAGGACACAGAGGAAAAACAAATATCGGTGAGTAAATTCACCTTTTCCTCTGTGTCCAATCCACGGCATAGATTGTGGGACTTACCAGAGCAGTACCTCATCAGGGCGGGTATCAACCAACATTCAGATAGAAATGGCTGCTTCGAGCACCTTTCGTCCGAATTTTGCATCTGTTGATGCCTGGACATCCAGTTTATAGTGTTTAATAAAAGTTGATACCGAAGTCCAGGTGGCAGCTTTGCAAATTTCTTCTGGAGATGCTAGTGCTTTCTGGGCCCAAGAGGTTGATATAGCTCTGGTAGAGTGAGCCCTTATCCCCTGAGGAGGGGGCAGGTCTGCTGATTCATATGCATGTTTGATACAATCTCTTATCCATCTAGCGATGGAAGGTTTAGAGGCTGGAGAGCCCTTAAATTTACCACAAAAGTGAACAAACAAGCTATCCGTCTTGCGGAATAACTTGGTCCGGTTAAGATAGATCTGGAGACAACGGATGAGGTCCAGATTATGAAGTTTATGTTCTGTTTCATGCACCGGTTGTGGGCAGAAGGAAGGGAGCACAATATCCTGGTTCAAGTGGAACTGTGAAACTACTTTAGAACGAAAACTCAACTTTGGTCTGAGAACCACCTTGTCCTGGTGAAATATCATAAATGGTGGAATAGAGACTAGCGCTTGTAATTTGCTAATACTTCTAGCAGAAGTAATAGCTACTAAAAAGGCAGTTTTGAGGGTGAGATGCTTGAGAGATACTGAATCCATGGGTTCAAAAAAGGGATGTGAAGCTAGCTGTTGTAGCACAATGTTCAAGTCCCAAGGTGGAAGGATTTCCCTAATTGTAGGCTTTATTTTGGAAATAGACTGAAAATATCTTTTAATAAGGTAGTGATCCGCGAAGGGAGTGGCTAGCACAGCTGAAATTGCGGACAATTGTACTCTAAGGGATGCGGGCTTTAGTCCCATCTGGAATCCTGACTGAAGAAAATCTAATATTTTAGGTACTGAAATAGTGTTCCTGTCCAAATTTTGCGAGGTGCACCATTTGTGAAAGGTAGTCCAAACTCTATAATATATTCTGGATGAGGACGCTTTCCTTCCTCTAAGGATAGTGTCTATTACAGAATCCGAAGTACCTTGTAGTCTAAGGGATTGCCGCTCAGCCTCCAGGCCTTGAGCTTGAAGAACTGCGGGTCTGGATGGAGAAGAGGACCTTGTATCAGCAGATCCGGAATGTTTGGAAGAGACATAGGCCTCCTGACGGATAACTCCAGTAGATCCGTGTACCAGGACTTCCTTGGCCAGTCTGGGGCCACTAGGATAATCTCCACTTTGTCTCTCCTGATCTTTCGAAGAATTTCCACCATCAGAGGTAGAGGTGGAAATACGTATGCCAGAGGAAATGTCCATGGTATTTTTAACGCATCCTGCGCTAGAGCCTGCGGGTCTTTCCATCTGGACACGTAGACTGGACACTGACTGTTTTCTGCCTTTGCCATGAGGTCTACTACCGGTGTTCCGAACTCTTTTGTTCTGGAATACTGTTTTGTTTAGACTCCATTCTCCGGGGTCTACTGTGTGACGACTCAGGAAATCTGCTTGAGTATTGAGTTGACCTGATAGATAAGTTGCGTTGAGGGCTATTAGGTTCTGCTCTGCCCAATTTAATATTTGTAATGCTAAACTGTTCAGGTGAGGACTCCTTGTGCCCCCCTGGTTGGTCAGATACTGGACAACAGACACATTGTCGGATCTTATTAGTACTGCTTTTCTTTGTAAATCTGCTCCGAAGTGTCTGAGAGTCTTCCATACTGCAAGTAATTCCTTTAGATTTATGTGCAATCTTTCTTCTTTTTGATTCCATATTCCCTGAATTGTCTTCATATTCCATATACCGCCCCATCCGGTATTGCTGGCGTCCGTGTGTATTATCATCCACTCCGGTTCCTTGAATGAGCGGCCTTTCACAAGATTGAACTGCTTCGTCCACCAAGATAATTCTCTTCGGGTTGACTGAGAGGAATCTGAAACAATGGATTGAATGGGTGTTTTCTGTAAAAGGTGAGATAATTCTCCTGGGTCAGTCTGGAATGTGCCCTGGACCAAGGCAGAATCTGGTAAGCTGACGCTAGGTGTCCCAGTAGTTTCTGAAAGGAATGAATACTGCGTGTCTGTCCCCTGAGGAAACTTGTCACTGCATTCTGTATTCGGATCTGTCTGTCCTTTGACAGAGTTGCAATCTCTTTTCTGGTGTCGAAATTGATGCCCAGAAATAGAATCTGCTGACTGGGAGAAAGAGAACTTTTCTTCATATTCAAAAGCCAACCCAGTCTGGAGAGTAGATTCTTGCAAAAACTGGTGCTTAACCTGGACTTTTGTTCCGAGGCTTCCACAATCAGAATGTCGTCCAGGTATGGGATAACTTATCTTGTTTAGTCTCATTTCTGCCATTACTAGGGACAAGACTTTGGTAAATACCCTGGGGGCTTTTGCCAGCCCGAAGGGAAGAACCCTGAACTGAAAGTGACGTTGAAATATGTGAAAGCGGAGGTATATCCGATGTGATTCCCTTATTAACAGATGATAATATGCATCCTGAAGATCCAGACGTGTCAAGTAAGGTTGAGGAGGTATTGACTTGAGGGCGGAAGATATTGTCTCCATCTTGAAGCGCCTGATCTTCAACATAGCATTCAAGTCCTTGAGGTCTAAGATTAACCTCATTTCTCCTGAAGGCTTGATAACATGAAAAAGCGTTGAGTAAAACCCTTGGAATCTTTGGGGTAGGGGAACTTCCTCCACCACCCTGTTCTGTAATAAAAGATTGAGAGCTATCTTCATTTGTTGGATCTTCTCTCTGTTTCTTACCTAATCCATAGTGCTCTTCTGGAAGTGATAGATAAGGCAGAAGCTTTAGCTAGTAATCTAATACTATCTAAGGATGCGTCACATGAATAATTAATAGCGTCCTTAACCATTCCTAGATCTTTCAGAATGCGGCTTCTGGAAACTGAGGATTCTAGTTTTTCTTCAATCTCAGAAATCCATATGTGCAAGGCACGGAACATGGAAGCCATAGCCGTGGTGGTTCTAAATTGTGGCCTATTGTAGTAAACTGGTTTTTTAGAGCGCTATCAGCCCTCTTATCCATAGGATCACGCAGAGATGCTCCATCTTCCAGAAGAATAGTTGTGCGCCTAGATGTTTGGGATATGGCTGCATCAACTGTCGGAGGTGTATACCATGCACCTGTCTCCTCTTCCTGGAATGGGTACATTCTCTGAAAACGTTTAGATATAGTGCAGCGCTTATCAATCTGTTTCCATTCTGATTTGATAGTGTCCTGGATGGATGCATGAACCGGCATCTGAGGATATGATTTCTTAAACCCCACAAAAGTCCATAATATTCAAATCCTTCTGGACTTCTGTTAACCCCAAGGATTTTCTCATAGCCTTAATTAGAGGGTCTAACTTATCTAAAGAGAAACTGCCACTCTCCTCAGTAATCTCACCCTCCTCAGCAGATGAAGCTCCAGATTCTAATTCAATGAAACTCTCTTCATCTTCTTCTCTTCTCCTGGATGGCCCTTCATCCGGATCAGATTCTCTATGATGTTTTTTAGCAGATTCTTGCATGCAAGAAAAAGTTTCTTGCATTGAATCTTTCATCCAGGTTATAAAGTTTTGAAATTGTAATGGTACCTCCTGTCCAGCAGCTTTTCTGAGACAGTCTTCACATAATTTTCCTTGTTCACTTAAAGACAGAAGCTTTTCACATCCAGCACAGGATTTACCCTTAACTGATTTATCTTCCTTAGTCTCAGGTTTTGGCTTATCAGCCTTTTGCTCTTTAGGGGTAGACATGACTGAAAACTCATGCTGTAAACTCCAAACAATTGCTTAGATAAACTTATATATAGTAAGTAGGTATATTTAATCGCCTTACCCCTGTCCACGGATGCTCTTTCCTCCTCTGCTTAAATCCCCCCCCCCCCGTGTATTCCATCGCGTCCGCTTCAACGGTGGAACGCAGACGCGCGTACTTCCGGTTTTCGGAACGATACTTCCGGTTTCTACGAGCGGCGTTTCTGAACGCTGAGCCTCAGTGTAGAGGCGTTCGGCTGGGCTCCAGAGGGTAGCAGCGAACTGGGACAGGGGACCATGTTCGGTTCAGGCAGAAAACAGAACAGAGGGTTCAGCAGGCAAAATGTGACCGCATCTGAGGCAAGCCACATTGGGGAAAAAAAACAAACAAACAAGAAGGTACCAAATTTTTTAAATTATAGCAGAAGAAGTCACTTCTCCGTCCTCCAGCTAGGTAGGACCAATATAACTGACATGGGGAGGAAGTAAGAGACTTTTAAAGATTTGCATTGGTCCTACCAGCTGGAAGGCGGAGCTAATTGCCCACAGTCTATGCCGTGGATTGGACACAGAGGAAAAAAACAGTTCCTCCTTGGAAGCCTCTGCATGGACAGCTTCCACCATCTGTTAACCCCACGTGGCAATCACCCTGTTAATCCAGGCAGAGGTAAAAATAGGCCTCAAGGCATCCTCAGTGGCAGCAAAATTATCCCTGAGGATAGAATGAAGTTTGTTATCTGCCACATCTTTCAGTCCCTCTGCATCCGCCAAAGGCAGAGCAGTAGACTTGGCTAGCCTGGATACTGGGGGATCCACAGAAGGGGAAGAAGCCCACTGCACCAAAGCTGCCTCTGATAAGGGGTACAGTCTAGAAAATATCTTGGTGATAGACAACCTCTTATCAGGGGGGGGGGCTCCCACTCATCCAGAAGAATCTGGTCCAGAGTGGCATTAGGGGGAAATACAGGAGAAAATTTCCTACGTCTCTGGAAGATATCCACAGAGGAAGGCCCCTCAGCAAGAGTGTCAGGGACTGAGAGAGTCTCCAAAATAGCACTAATAAGCCCATCAGCCGAGGGAAGGGGGTCTCCCTCAGAAAAGTCCTCATAGGAGTAGAAAGAATCCAGATCTTCATATTCCCCTTCCTCACATTCCCTTCCAAAAATTCCTCCACAGAGGAGGCCCCTATGAGTGCAGGCAAACTTTGAGATCTAGGGGCAACATACTTGAAAGTTTGGGGGGCTTCCAAGACTGAAGAATCCCCTGGAGGGAGACAGAAAATTGGGACACTATGGACAACAATGATTTCACCCAAACTGGCTCTTGTTCAGTGCAGGAGGGGCCTGGGTGAGTAGTGGGGGCCAAAGCACAGGAGGGGCAGAGAGATCCAGAATACTCTCTAGAGAGCCCCGTATGACATGAGAAATCGTAAGCAAAGGGGGGAGTATCAGTGATTCCCGAGTCCTTAGTCTTAGGTCTAGCTCCATAGAATCTCACATCCTGACAGTAGTGTCTAAACTAGTATAAATCACTAGTAACAGTTCCCCAGACTAATAGTTCACCTAAGAAAAGCCCAGAAAGTACTTATCTGACAGGCAAAGGGTTAATCTGGAGAAGCATCTGCGTAGAATAAGCAAGAGAGAAGCAAAATAGTGACTGCAAAACTGGCAGACATCAGAAGACCCTGAAACAGGCTTCTGGGTACTGTAGTCTTCTCTGTTGCCTAGCAATGCCTACAACTGTTTGCAGACCCCCACGGACCCCCAAGACACTTAGGATGTGAACCGAATGAAATGGCATGAGGAGACAAGAAGAAAGAACCCACTCAGACTTCTGTATGTTAAACAGTTGCAGAGATATGTCCCTATAAAGTTCGCCCACAGATGTCAATGGAGCAAAGATGGCGGCAGCACATGAAGTGTTCTTAAAGGAGCCGTGCACTCAAAAAAAGGACAATATAAGAGATGCCCCAAAAGACCAAAATAAAATCCAAGGAACATGTGTGGGGGGGGGGGCACCTAAGAGACAGACCCCTAAAGAGAAAACCCCCAACCCAGATAAAATTGCAGCCAGATGCAGCCATCCTTGCACCATAACTCAGTGGATTAACAGTTTATAGTTAATAAAATACCCAACATGAGTGCAAGAGCCAAGGGCTCAGAGAAAACTTCTGCAGTCAGAGGTACAAGTAGGGACAAAGTGGATCAAGGCACTCAAAGGGTTACTCACCTATATTCAGTTTCTTCAGGTTACCACTGGGAAGGAATCAGAGCCACAGAGGACTCTGCTAGGAGGGAAAACTTGGGTTGCAAGATTCCACACAGCACCTGCTCACTGGTCAATCAACTTAGCGGGAAGCACAGTAATGGTAACCGGCCTAATGGGGGAATTTTAACAGCCCCATATCTGTCAGAAAAATAATAAAAAGTAAGAGAAGTGCTCTGGACATGATTTCGCCTCAAAGAACACATCATATCTGGAAGCAGTGCAAGGGTTGAGAGCTGCAGAAGAGGCTGGGGAGTCTCCAACCACCAGACTCTGTCTTTTTTGAATGTGTTCTGCCCTCCAAAGGAGGGTCTCAACCCCCACGGTACCTGTGTTCCATACTGGACGATAGAGAAAAGAGGATTTTAGTCTTACCTGTTAAATCCTTTTCTCTTAGTCCATACAGGTTACTGGTAATTCTGGGTAGGTGATCCGCCCCTTTAAGTAGGCAGGAACAATTCTAGAATTGTATGCAGGGGGTGGAGCCTGCCTTCCCTCCTTGGCTGCCGCTAGCCAACCAGCTCCAGAAAGATATGAGACACTATTGCCTATATAGTAGAAAGGAAAGAAGACTCCTGTGAGCATGGCCCCGAAGGACCCCCACAGTCTGCCACAGGAGAGCCAAGCATGGCGTGGCAGGGTGGGAGACCAGTAACCTGTATGGACTAAGAGAAAAGGATTTAACAGGTAAAACTAAAATCCTCTTTTCTCTGTCATCCAATACAGGTTACTGGCAACTCTGGGATTTCCAACCACTGAGTTTCCCAGAGGCAGGAAGCAAGTAAAGGACCAGGCGCAAGGCCCCCAAAGTCAACAGAGCAGATATGAACCATCAGATCAAAGATAGCCCAACAAAACAATGAAGTGTCAACGGACACTGAACAAGGGTAACAACACCCCAAACACAGCATACTGAACTAGAGTCAACAGGCCTCAAAACTGAAGGAAGCACCAAGAACCGAAGAAGATCCAAGACAGGCAAGACTACCTCCAGGATCTTTCTCCCAAAGCTGGTGTCAGCCGATGCTAGCACATCAACATGGTAGTGCTTCGAAAAGGTGTGCACAGATGAACAAGTGGCAGCCTTGCACAACTGATCACAGAGGCCTGATTCTTGTAAGCCCAAGAAGCCCCAATAGATCTTGTAGCATGAGCCTTGACCCGAAAGGGTACAGGCTTCTTCCTCAGCTCATAAGCCTTACGAATAGTGGACGTGATCCAAGAAGCAATAGTCACCTTTGATGCAGGTCTTCCTGCCCCAGGACCCTCAGGAATGACGAACAACGCGTCAGATTGCCTGACAGAATCAGTGCGATGTACATAAAACTTGAGACAACGCACCACGTCTAACAAGTGGAGATCCCTCTCCTTGTCAAAGGTGGGGTCAGGGCAGAAAGGGGGCACCACAATCTCCTGATTGATGTGGAACACTGAAAGCACCTTCGGGAGAAACTCCTGACAGGTGCGAAGCACCGCCTTGTCCTTGTGAAACACCAAATAGGGTGGTTTACAGGACAGAGCATGTAACTCTGCAACATGACGGACAGACACAATCACCAGGAGAAAAGCAATTTTCCACGTCAACAGGCGAAGAGGAATAGTAGCCAAAGATTCAAATGGAGGGCGTTGAAGAACGCCCAAACCAAGTTAAGATCCCATGGAGTAGCAGGAATCTTGAAGGCAGGACGAGTATGAGCAACGCCTGGAAGAAAACCTTGACATCAGGAAGGACGGCAATGCGCCTCTGAAAGAAAACAGAGAGAGCAGACTTCTGAACTTTAAGGGAACTGAAATGTAGGCCCTTATCCACACCGTCCTGCAAAAAGGCCAGGACCGCAGGCAGATCAAAATCCTGAGACAGGTCCTTGTCAGCACACCAAGATAGGAAGGTCGACCAAACACGATGGCAGATCTTGGAAGAAAAGGTTTGCGGGCACTGAGCATAGTAGCCACCACACCAGAAGAAAAACCTCTCTTACTTAATATTGAGGATTCAGTTTCCATGCCTTCAAGGCTAGACAATCCACATCCTCCTTCCACAGGTAACCAAGTTCCAGACGGCAAGGGAGCCGGAATGGCTCCCCCACTGACAGATCCAGAAGCTCTGGAAAACAAGCCTGTCGAGGCCAGTAAGGAGCAATCAGAATGACTGGACAACACTCCAGTCGTAATTTCTGTAACACCCTGTGCAACATGGGGAGGGGAGGAAAGATGTAGGCCAGAGGGAATAACCAAGGAATGGACATTGCATCCACCGCCAGAGCTAGAGGGTCCCTCCATCGAAAGCAGAACCTCAGAACCTTCCTGTTGTGTCTTGTCGCCATCAAGTCGATGTAAGGAAGACCCCATTTCTGAACAATGAGGGTGAATATCTCTGGGTGCAGCTCCTACTCTCCGCTGTCCACCGTGTGTCGACCGAGGAAGTCTGCCATGACTTTGTCTACGCCAGGAATGTGCACTGTGGCTATGGCAGGAACGTGTTCTTCTGCCCAGGACAAAATAGCCTTGACCTCTAACCAAGCGGCAAGACTTCTTGTTCCGCCCTGCTGGTTGATGTAAACCACGGCCGTGGCATTGTCGGACCCTGACTGGACAGTCTTCCAGCTGAGATGTCCAATGACGAAGGGCATGAAATATCGCCCGACGCTCCAACACGTTGATGGGAAGGAGAGATACTTCCGGAGACCACCGACCCTGTGCACTCAAGTGACCCAGGACCGCTCCCCCATCCGGAGAGGCTGGCATCCGTTGTCACCATGGTCCAGAAGGAAACTAGCAAGGACTTACCCTTCAGCAGATTGGAGAGGTCAGCCACCAGGACAAACTCAGTTCCACATGAAGAGGAAGGGACACAGACGTCTTCAAAAGGTTCGGCCATCCCCTGCACACCTGGATCAAAAACCACTGGAGTTCCCCGGTGTGCGCCATGGCAAACAGTACCGCCTCTATGGTGGAAATGAATTTCCCCACGAGAGATGACAGCTTCTTGGCTGGAAGTGGATCTTGAGCCAGTATCGCAGAAACCCTGTGGGCGATCTGGTGAGCCACCTCGTCCGTGAGCAACACCATGTTCTTCTGGGTATAGAAGAGGAGGCCCAGGAAAACCAGACGCTGGGATGGGACAAGATCTAATTTGTCCAAGTTGATGATCCACCCGTGATGAGTGAGAGCATGAATGCATTGCTGAACCTGCTGATTAAGAAGTTCCACAGAAGAGGCTTTCAGAAGCAGGTTGTCCATGTATGGAGTAACTCTGATGCAGTCTCGGTGGAGGACAGACACTAAGGCACCCAGGACACGGTTGAAGACCTGAGGAGCTGTCGTCAGACCAAATGGAAGAGCTGAGAACTGAAAATGTCCCCGGTCGCAGGCAAACCGAAGGTACTGCCACCTCTCTGGATGAATGGCAGTGTGTAAGTACGCTTCCTGAAGATCCAGAGGTGTAAGGAATTCCCCTGGGACATGGCAGCAATTACTGTCCGTAGAGACTCCCGGTGATAATGAGTCCGGGTCACAAAGGAATTGAGATCCTTCAAGTCCAAAATGGGACGACAACCACTGTCCTTTTTGGAGACCACAAAGAGGTTTGAGTAAAAATCCATACCTCTGTCCTGAACTGGCTCTAGAACGGCCTTGTCCAGAAGAGCCTGAACAGCGCCATCGAAAAGATGGTGTTTCTCTGCGACCTGAGGTGTATGAGAAGGAAGAAAGCGAAAGGGAGGAAGAGAGATGAGAGGGATCCTGTACCCTTCTTCCATCACCACCTGCAAAACCCATGGGTCCGACACTGAATCCACCCAAATGCTATGATAGTGACGCAGACGACCACCCACAGATCCTTGAGATCTGGCCCAAACAAAGAAGTGCCTTGAAAAGGCAAGGAGAGCAATGTTTTCTTAGAAGCAGTATCAGCAGACCAGATCTTGAGCCAAAGAGCCCGTCTGGCAACCACAGACATGGTGGAAACCCTAGCCACCAAACGGATAGCATCAGATAGGGCAACAGAAACATAGTGCTGTGCCTCAGAAATGTTGGCAAGGAAGTGCAACTGATCCAGAGTAGGAGCACCCTGACGGACAGCAAGAGTGAGTTGTTCAATCCAGACTGCAATGGCCCGGTTCACTCATGCTGCTGCAAATGCTGGATGCATGGCAGAACCAGCAGTGGCAAGATAGACTTGAGGGAGACGTCCAGTTTCTTGTCAGTCCAGTCCTTTAGAGCAGACACACCAGACACTGGCAAGGCAGAAGACTTGGATAGCCTGGAGATAGGAGCATCCACTTTAGGAGGATGAACCCACTGAGCAAGCACTGCCTAAGAAAAGGGATAAAGCTTAGCAAATTTCTTGGAGACAGAAGGCTTTCTGTCCGGAGACATCCACTCTTCAGACACAAGGCAGTCAAGAGTGGGGTTAGGTGGAACGCAAGTAAGGGGCTTTTTAGGCTCCTGAAACACATCAGAGGGGTCAGAAGGAACCTCCTGAACTAAGGGAATGTTAAGAGTATTCAAAACAGCCCTGAACAGGCCCTCAGTGGAGGGCTCAGGATCAGCCTCAAAAGGATCCCCAAAAAAATGAGAGGAGCCCACTGCAGAACATTTCTCAACATCTGAATCCACCAGGAGTTCCTCTTCAGAGGAATTGGACACGTCATGTACTCCCTGAGGTTTGGGCAGGGAAGATTTGACGGAGGAGGGGGTCTTCCAAGAAAGAAAGACCCCCTGTAACTGGGATGGAAAGAGTTGCAAAGTGAACCTGAGGTCCCTGGTAGCAATCTTGAACTCTTGCACCCAAACTGGCTCAAATGCATGGCTGGAGGTCCCTGGAAAACTCTAAGGGACATCTGAACATGCTGGGCATAAATGACCTGAGAATTCTCTAGGTAACCATGAATGACAGGAAGAGCAATGCGCAAACGGCGTTACAGATACCCCAGCATCCTTAGTCTAAGGCCTGGCCCCAAGCTCCAATGGTATAGACATTCTCACAGTGTCAATAACCTTATTGTATAAGAAATCACCCAATTACAGTGTGTATGATTAAAGTTTCACCCCAGAAATAGTTAAAATAGACTTGTCTGGCAGGCGAAGGGTTAATCAGCAGAGGAGAGAAGGAGAGTCCAAGCCCTGCGTGGGATACTCATTCTGAAAAGATCACAAAATGGCTCCCGCGACTGGAGCCAATCAGAAACGAGCGTGCAAAGCAAGCTCTCATGGGAAATGTAGTTTTCCCAGAAAAGTACCCCAAAAGTGCCCAAAGCACCCTGAGCCACCCAACACACTAGAAACATGAACCAGATGATAGCGCAAGGGCAGGCAAGTAAAATGAGCCCTCTCTGAAGTCGCTAGGTTAAACGGTTGCAGAGATATGTCCGAGACTGTACAGTCCCATAGGACTGAATGGAGCAATGGAGCCTATGCGGTAAAGCGCGCTTTTAATTTTACAAAATTGAAAGTGTAAAACTAAAAGACTTGAATTATCATTAGAACATGTCAGGATACCCAAAAAACACTGAACCAGTAGGAAAAAAAATGTCAGAAAACCTCCCAAATGAATACAAAACCAGCAGCTAAAGGGTTAAGTACCACATAAACCTGCTCCAAACACCTAACAGACATACAGATAGCCCCAATGAGTGCAGGAGTGCGCAATAGGAACTCCAAATAAAAACCCCTGTGTGGAGGGGCACTGTGCGACATGTGGACCTGCAGCACTCAAAGGGTTGCTCACCTTTCCTGCAGATCTTCTGTCTTCAGATTACCATGTTTTAAGAAGAAGCCTCAGTGGGCAACTCCTGAGGAAAGAACTTGTAGCTAAGATTTTCCCCCAGGGCTTAAGGTCCACAAAAAGCACCTGGTCACTGAGCTAGCCACATCTAAGGCATTGTCAGTTATGGTAATCCACCTAATGGTGGTATTTCATTTCTAACAGAAAAATAAAAAAAACTTCTAAAGCTAAAGCAGAACTGTTCTCTTGCCTTGTGTCTTCACCAATCTTCCTGAAGCTGGTTGGCTAGTTGCAGTCAAGGAGGGAAAGTAGGCTCCACCCCCTGCACACAATTGTAGAATTGTTCCTGCCTACAACTAAAGGGGCGGATCGCCTACCCAAAGTTACCAGTAACCTGTATTGGACGACAGAGAAATATTACTATACCTTTAAAGTGTTTTAAAAATCTCTGATATGTTGTATTGGTATTTTTTTTTTAATTAAGGAAATTTGCTTCTGAATATCTAGTCTTATAGACAGTCATTCAGGCACTTCCCTAAACTCACTGAAACGTAACCGTTTAAGAGAGATGTCTGAGTGGTGGAGGAAATAAAGGCTAAGTCAAGATGTGCCTGAACAGCATGCCTTAATTAGCATAATCTATACATCTAAGCTCAAAACTAGTTTGATCAATAAAACAAATGGCTAATACATCATAGAGATGATTTTGAAAGCTCTTTAACCCCTTAAGGAACAGCCGCGCACGCACCGGGCGGTGACTTAAGAACCGCGGAGCATTTTTTCCACCAGTATCAGATTCCGGACTCGAGCCTGGAATTCCATGACGGTCCAGGACCATCATGGGTCCTTAAGGGATTAAAAAAAAAAAAAAAACCACAAACAAACCTGCTTTTAGGTTACATATTTCCTATGTTTAAATACACACTATCACCTATTTAATCTGCAAATCTCTGTATGTAACCTCGGGCTGCAGTGGAAGTACTGTATGCAGAGAAGCTTTGATGCACGATAGATCTACTCAGAAGTGCTCATTATCATTACACCATCTTGCTATGGAGACTTACCTGTAGGTTCCTTGGGGCAGACATCAGGCAGTGATCGCACCAAACCTACTTGCTGGGCAGGTTCTAGTCCCTTTCTATAGAATGCTTTGCTGCTGTTCGGGTGAGGCACTAGTGAAGAACTGTGGCTTGAAGCCATTGCATACATCTAAGAAGACTGCAAGAAGGAGAAAACCTCATTTTAAAATTCCACTTCTTAAATTCTTTAAATTTCCTGTATTTTTCGTTAACACACATGGAACAGTAATGATTTATTATGAAACACATATTGTAAGGTAAAGTTTTTCCTTTTGAACAAAAACAGGGGTACTCCCCACTGCTAAGAAATAAGATCTCTCAAAAATACTTTGTCTTTTGAGTTAAAATGCAGTTTTACCCTTTGCGCACCAGTGTGGTATGCATGCCCCCTCTGGCACTCAATGGGTTAATAAAAAGTATCCACTAACTGTCTACACCTCTACTGTAGTCTGTGGAGATTTTTGGTTGATGGTCAGTAGCTTTCCAAAAACAGAAACAGAGAAATGTATTTTGTAGTGGCTTTGCATTTTGGTTTTTATTTATTTATTTTAACTTATGTTTTGTAATATCTTTTGAATGAAGCATCTACCTGCTGCAGACTATACTACTTATTTTACTCAACAGGAAAAATCCTACAATATACAGTTTATTTTCATTGAAAATGACTGACAACTAAAACAAATTCCACATCAATCTGATCATGTACTCACTGTCAGCAATTGAAAAAAAAGCTCTAAAATAGGGTCATAAAAGTGCTCTTCTCATGAACCTGTAAAAGCAACGGAAGCGGCCAGATCTGATTATTAGGAAATGAATCAAACTCAAAACCGCGTAATTGCTCTGATTAGGCCCTTACCCTCTCTCATTCACAGGCTTGACTTCTATTTATCAGCCATCATTACTCTACACACACGATTTTCTTCACTAGAATTGTGCATAAAAGAGTTCAAATGATCATACGCAGCTCCCAACACAACCATATTTAAAGGGATAGTAATACTTCAATTTTACTATCCCCCATCTTGTAGCCATTAAAAATCTGAATTAAACAAGCCAAGCAGCATCTCTCAAACCTTTATGGTTTGAGAGATATCCGCTTTCAAAGTTCCCTCTCCCCTGACATCAGCATTCTAGCTGACAGCAGGGGAATCCGGTCCCGCGACCAGCGGAGGCTCTTCAGCAGAACTGAGATTGCGTTACGGAAGAAGAAATCCTTTGCAAGCAAACATAGAATACCATTTCAGTGAAGGATTTCTTCTTCCATAATGCGATCTCGGCTCTGCTGAAGATCCTCTGCTAGCTCAGGGACCGGATTCCCCTGCTGTCAGCTAGAATGCTGATGTCAGAGGAGAGGGAAAAAAGCAAAACTTTGAAAGCGGATATCTCTCAAACTATAAAGGTTTGAGAGATGCCGCTGGGCTCATTTAACTCAGTTTTTTAAGGGCACCAAGATGGGGGATAGTAAAATTGAAGTATTACTATCCCTTTAAGTCTAGTTATTACCGCTTTTAGGTTGCATTCATCAAACAAACAAATATTTCTAATGCTGGCTAGGCGTAAAATAGTATCCTAAATGTCTCTATTAATACGGTCTCTTTAAAGGAGATAGTAACTTTTTTTAAATGAAAATATTTTTTTTAGAATGCTTGTCCTGCTAAGTAAAGCAATGGTACTACCACTGCTGGAAGATTTTTTATACAGATGTCATTATAGCTGAAACTGTTTGCAGCAGTGCACACTGGTGACCAAAATGTATTTTCTTTATAGTGCACTCGGTGAGGAAGCTTGTGCCTCAGACTGAACTATGTGGTGACTGCAACAGAAACACACATCTAAAAAAATCTTCTATTAGTAGGAGTACTCATGTTTTACTCAGCAGGAAAAGCATTATAAAAAAAGCTCTAATGAAAAATACCTTCACTGCTCCTTTATCCTAAAAATTGCAACTTTGCAAAGCATTCGTATCAATATTACAGCATATGTACAACTAATTTGCGTATTACGAGAACTGTGAAGTGCATAAATATGTTACAACACATTTTAATTCCTTGGATGCTACAGATGTCTTGATCATGTCACCTCACAGTATGTTGGAGAGAAATCTAGAATCTAAGGGGTTAAAATGGTTGGTGCAGGGCTAATTATACTAAGAAAATGTTAGTATGGGCTAAATACACATAAGCTATCACCACTAGAGTCATCACAAGACCACGAGTAATGTTAGAGAGGTAAATTATTCACAGGGATAGTCTCAGTGACAGATATAATTCAGGAGCACATGGTTTATTTATCTACTGCAGCACAATGATCTAAGAACTCCAAATGAGAATGACAAATAGATTAAAATACAACACTACAAATAATATCCAGTAGAACTGAAATCCATGGATGGCAACCTGTTGACTTCTTCTTGCCATTGCCTTTTAAAGGGTAAAATAAAACATATAGGTCACCTATCACGAGGTAAGTGTCCATTGGAGAGCGGTGTGCAGGTAAAATCATAACACCAACTTCTTTAAAGGGATAGTAACCCCCCCCCCGAACAACGTGACGCCAAAAGACAGCAATCGTACAAACATACTGAACGCACTTAGTCCATCTCTCAAACCTTTATGGTTTGAGAGATGTAAGGCAAGACAGACCTCCGCTCCCTCCCCCTTCTGCCTGATGAGCTGTAAAGCTGTCAGAGGCAGAATCCGGTCGGACGACTTTCAGCGGTTCTGCAGGAGCGCTGCCATCTAGATATCTCAGTATAATTACTTCATAGGAATGGTCTACAACATGTGCTTGCAAGCCAAGCACACGTTTTAGACCATACCCATGAAGTAATAATACGGAGATATCTAGATGACAGCGCTCCTGCAGAGCCGCCGTCTGGTGCTGGAAGCAGGATCTCATGATGTCCGCTATACACGGACGTATGAGAAGGGGGAGGGAGCGGAGGTCTGTCTTGCCTTACATCTCTCAAACCATAAAGGTTTGAGAGATGGACTAAGTGCGTTCAGTATGTTTCTATGATTGCTGTATTTTGCCGTCAAGTTGTTGGGGGGGATTTACTATCCCTTTAAAAGCAACAGAGGTAATTTCCTATTTTTCTAGTTCAGTCAAGACATGGATAGACTTTCATTAGTAAACTGTGAAAGTTGCAACATGGTCATTCAGTTTCAGATCAACTTGTTGAGCAGCCAACAAAGCTTTTTACAGCTTCCCTATGTTTACCTCTGTTGAAGCAGAGTAGACCTGCCTATAGGGTCATAGTGCAAATTATTCACACTGTCAACTTAGACACTACAAAGCGCTTCACAACATCCAATGAATGTCAGGTACATTTGGGTATGACTATTTTTTCCTGCACATAACACTGGTGGGGGTTTTAAACATTTTGAGTGTCAGAGGGGTACGGACCACATTGCTTTGCAATGTGTTACATAATAAATTAGGTTGAATAAAGACACAAGTCCATCAAGTTCAACCTTTGCCTCATACCCCAGTAATTTTATAGCTTTCCTGCTACTAAATATGTTAGTCTTTATCAGACCTTCCTGATCTGCCTACTAATATACAGTATAACCCTGTATGTTCCCTTTTGAATGAAATGTATCTAATCTTCTCTTAAATGTATCCATTGTATCTACCATAACCACCTCCTTGGGCAAGGAATTCCACAATTTAACAGACCTTACTTAAAAAAAAAAAAAAAAAAAAAAAAAAAAAAAAAAAAAAAAAAAAAAAAAAAAAAAAACCTTCCTCTGCTGAAGTCTAAACCTCCTTTCCTCTAATCTCAAGGGGTGTCCCCTGATCAGGCCTTGGAATAAATAGCTCACCACAGCTTACCACTCTGGCACTCAAAGGGTTAAAAACTGATTCTTTTGTGACAAAGTATTACAACAGGTGGATAAATAGTAGTGGTGTCACTTTACTGTACCATAAAACCCCCTGACATTTTATTTATATAAAATCCACTCCCCTCCATGGGTTGCATTAGCAAAGTAAATCTGTGTGAGATATTTCCCTGCTTTTTACAAAAAATAATCACATTTGGTTTTGAGTGATTTTGGCAGTCAAAAAGACAAGAGGAATTGTAAAAATCCTTTGAATCTAGTAATATGTTTTGAGTCAGGCAACAAAAGCAAAACATAAGTCCCAAAACACCAAAGTGAGCTGGTTGCTCTACACTATGTAGTAGCATCTAATGTGTGTGTGTGTGGGGGGGGGGGGGGGGGCAGAGTGAGATCCCTGACTCAGCCAAACACATAATGCACAACCACATCAGAGAAGATGCAAGAAATGCATTTGCTTTTATGCTGACAAGTCCTCACAATGATCTGTGCAGCCCTGCAACAGATATAACACAGATATAGTATTTCATTTATCTAATTATAATGGCAAAAAACAAACAAACACATGAAGTTGAAATTAATTTATTGTGCTCCCTCAAGTAACCAAAAGTATAACATTGACAATTATAGTTCTGAGATGTCGAATTCCACAACCCCTCTGCTTCTTGATGGCTATTTAAAGGGATAGTAATGTTTCAAAATAAAAGCAGCTCCAATTAATCTTCATAGTATTTGGGCCATGGAGAGTGTTATTTCAGTACTGTCAGAGTTGTATTTCAAGAGTAATTGAATGATAAACTGTCCACCTCCTGCCCCTTTTACTGATCTAACGCTGCTCACCTCAGAACAGAAAGGTTGTGTCCAAATGGCTTGTAGAGAGGGACAGTCTTCAATTAGCATATGGGAAAAACCTGCCAAGGGGGGCAGGGTTTTCATTGTTCTCACAGTGAGAAGATTGGCCCTTGCTGTGAGTTGTCTGGTCTGTGGAAAATATTCCACATCTGAGGGGAGGTGGCTTACACTAGGTAAAAGGGGCAGGAGGGGGATACTTTATCATTCAGTTACTCTTGAACTACAACTCTGACAGTATCGAAATAACACTCTCCATGGCCCAAATACTATGAAGATTCAATGGAGCTGCCTTTAAACCAGTATGTGTTTTATATGACTGAGCACGATTCACCTGATGTTTTTTATAACAATATCTTTGATCAATCAAGCAAGCTACAGAAGCCAGATCCATCGAAGAAAAAAAAAAATCCATAATTTTTATTTTTAATGTTTATGGTCACCAGAGGTGTAACTAGAAGCCACCGGGCTCTGGTGCAAGAATTGCCATGCACCCCACCCCCATGACATTGCCCCCCCCCCCCATTGGCCATCTCCACTGGCCACCTCCACATTGCCACCACGCAGCCCTCCATCTCCACATTGCCCATCTCCTACCTCCCTGTTGGTCCAGTGGCACACAGACCTCTATAGAGCTCCGCGCAGTCCTCTCATAATGAAGAGTGCTGGGAGATTATGTCATCTCCCAGCGCTCTGCATTACTAGAGTGTCGGCGATAGATCAGGCATCAGAACGTTGCGGGCGCCAGGCGGTGGCCGGACCCCTGGAGTGATGGGCCCGGTTGCAGGTGCAACCCCTGAAACCCCTACTGTTACGCCACTGATGGTCACAGATATTTGCTGTTAAAGATTTACCTGCCAACCTCAAAGGGTGATTGCTGCAGTAAAGCTTAATACCTTAGGGCTGTCTATCACCTCCCCTCCTCCCCTCAGTGAGTGCCAAATAATCATGTGACCTGATGCACTCTTCCCAATGCACGCCCAGGTCATGGACGCAAAATGAGAGTACTTTCATGCTCTCTCACTATATAACAAGTGCCAGTCCACTTTCCATTCTAAAAATTGCCCCAGAGACAAGTGCATCTCTCTGGGGCTATTTTTAGATGAGTAAATATATCGGACTGGCACTTGTTATACAGTGAGAGCGCATAAACGTTCTCTCACTTTGCCTCCACGACAAGGACATGCTTTGGGTGGAGCGTACCAGGTCACATGATTATTCAGGAGAGGCACAAAAGGGCTGGTGGAGAGGTGGTGATATACCGCCCTAAGGTACTGAGTTGTACCTCACCGATTGCCCTGTGACTTAAGAAGGTACTCAAAGACCCATGTGAAATTAGTGACAAGAATTCACAGAAGCCTCTATAGCAAATGTAGGCATCATCAGTGACTCAAGTGTCACTGACAGAGTGGGCCTTTAAGAGATCCCTGCTTTAGTACATCTGGATCAATGAGTAGCCCAGCCATAAACCTTTTGAATGCCAGAGGTGTCCAACAAATCACAAAGGAATGTGTTGGGCACTCCTTTGTCATGCAAAGTGTTAACCCCTTAATGACCAGCCGCACAGGCATGCAGCAGTCACTAAAGGACCACAGAGCTTTTTAATTTGTATTCCGGACTCCCCAAACGGCATTTAGCCGCGGGGGGGAGCCCAGAATTCCATGACGGTCATAGTACGTCATGGGTCGTTAACTCGGATCGACCCATGATGTACTATGACCTTCAAGGATTGTTAAGGCGTTAAAGGGAAAGTAATTCTTAATATTGAAGGGTTTATCTTGCCGACTACAATAAGGGTACTACTGTGATAATGGTTATTACAGCATCCTATAGAGGGTTTCGGTCAATTGACCATAGCCTACTGTAGTAGCAGCACCACACCCAAAAGAATGCAAGCTTGAGCTGCAACAACATTTGAATAAAACATCTCTCCTCAGTGGGTGTATCCTTGTTTTACTCAGCAGGAACAACACTGAAAAACACATACATGTTTGTTCCCCATAATTTCCCTTTGAGTTCCAGGTGGTACACAACGCAGAGCAATGCACTGTGCTCCTCTCTGGCACTCAAAGGGTTAAGTATCAGTGTCCCTTTAAATGAGGGACCTACAATGATACAAGGATATCCTGTTATGCACTTAGTGGCAACTCAGGCCCACAGCTGCCTGTTCATGCTGTACAGTGTGTCATAGTAATTAACAGATAAAGGAAGCCAGACTTGTTGATGCAGATTTAATGTACGTGGCAAAGACCAAAGCAATCACATGGAACACTTGGCAGCTCCTTATTGTCTTGCATGGCAAGTATTGGCACTGTCATCTCAACATTAACTCCGAGAGTGACAAAGCAATGTGCTGCACAATCATCTGTAGTTCCAGAAGGTAATATAATGCAAACACTGTCAGCAGCAAGTTTTTTCATTTAGGATGTAGGCTTCCAGTGTGTGGAAGTTATCACAAACCCACAAAAGTTTGTAAGGACACACATTTAGCTTTTAAGAAAAGTTTTGTCTGAAATATATCAGTATTTTCATTGACTTGATCAAAATGATCAATGCCAAGTGCAAGGCCTATAAGTGCACTTTTAGAAGCATAAGAGAGGATTTTAGACTTGCCTATTAAATAAATTATTTTCTCTTAGTCGATATAGCTTACCATGGGAAGGCGACAGCCTCTTTAAGTAGGCAGGAACAATTCTTGAAAAGAATGCAGGGTTTCACCGCATTAAAGATGAAAACAATGTTTTTCACAGGGCTTTCCCTGATATGGCTGCAGTTTTCCACTCTTTTTGCTGCTCATTATATAATCTGGCAAAGGCTAATTCTGACAGTGGGCTACCATCCCTCTCTGACAAAGTGTGCTCCTTTCTCAAGGCTTCGGGGATTTCCTGCTTGCCTCAGGACACTCTCTATCTTTTAAAAACTCCATTCACGTTGCAGGAGGTTGTCATGGCTATCAAGTCCACTCCCTCTGGGAATAGCCTGGGTCTGGATGGTTTGCCCATCTCCTACTATAAATGTTATGTTGACACTCTTGCACCTTGCCTTCTTGACTGGTTCAACTCCCTTGCTGGAGGCTCCCCTCTTCCCCCTCAGGCTCTTGAGGCATGCATTGCGGTGATCCCCAAACCTGGTAAGGACCCATCCTGTTGTGGGAACTACCTCCCTATCTCTCTTCTAAATTGTGACATCAAGCTTTTTGCAAAAGTTATTGACTCTCGCCTTTGTCCCTGCTTAGCCACCTTCTTGCATCCGAACTAGGCTGGCCTTGTTCCCTGACAAATGACCTGTGGCAACACATCTACGGTTGTGTCTTTGATACATACCGCTCGTATTAAACATCTTCTGGCCTTGCTAGTTTCAGTTGATGCAGAGAAGGCAGGCTGGGTTGGCCTTACTTTAGGGAACTTCTCCACTGGCTTGGCTTAGGCCCCAGAGGCTTGCAGAGTGTTCTTAGTCTCTATTCCTCCCCTAAGGCGAGGGTCTGTGATAATGGCTACCTTTTGGACTCCGTTGATAAACATGGTCTGTAAGGACCTGCTTGTTTCAGGGATACCAGCGCCGGGGGGTTCCACAAAAGCTGTCAGGTACGCAGGCGACATGCTTTTCACTGTGCCTCCCTTCCTCGATTGGTAGACATTTTGGACCTCTATGGCTGGTCTCCCAATTTAAGATAAATTACACTTAGTCAGAGATCCTGGCCATTGGTGTTCATAACCATTTGAAACACCGATTTAAACTCTCTCTCCTGTACTCTTGGGCCGCGTCACACATCAAATACCTGGGTTTTCTCCTTTTAGCCCAACTCTCTGATATTGTCTCTCTGAATCTTACTGCCTTGGCGCGCACCATTGATTTGGATCTAAAGGCTTGGCTCAAAACTTGTATCTCCTGGTTTGGGAGGATCAATCTCCTTAAAATGATTGCCCTCCCAAAGATTAGGTATGTTCTTAACTGTCCCTGCTGGCTATTCCCTTACGATTGTTATCCAAACTTCAATCGTGTCTTACGGCCTTTGTATGGAGCTATAAGTCCCCCAGACTCAGCCTTGCTCATCTTTCCCTCCCTGTGACCAAGGGCGGCATAGCGATGCCCAACGTCCTCTCTCTATATCAGACTGTTAATATCTGCAAATTACTGGTTACTTTGACCCATCTGCAGAATGGGTTTGTTTGGTATTTTCTGCTGTTACTTCCATTGTTCCAGCTAATTTGCTTTGGGTGTCCCAAACTCCGTTCCTCATGATTGTATGGTACATCCAGTCCTTGGACACCTGCTCCGAGTATAGTGGAGATCTTCTGGGACTTCTACTCTGGCTCCACACCCATCTCCTTGTATGTCTATTTACAGTCACCCTGACTTCCCTCCTGGAGCAGACGGCTCTTATTTTAGTCTCTGGAAAAGCCAGGGTATTGATCCTCTACAGACTCTGCTGGCTGATAACTCTGCTATCCCTCTCTTCCATATGCTCATCATTGCCCCAGTTCTTTGTCCAGCTTATTCTGGGCGTATAGACACATGTGCCACTTCCTGCTTACGATCCAAGTTAAAGGATACGAATCCCGTGTTCTAACTCCATTCGAAACTCAGTTTACCAATGGCTACTTCTGTGCTCATGCCGCTTCAAAAATATATAAACTTCTCACGTCCATACATCCCACTCTGAAACTCTGGTATATTGTCCAGTGGGAATCTGAGTTGGGTGTGAAGTGGACAATACAGGAATGGTCTGCAGTTTATCTCAAGCTGATACTTCATGCAAGGGAAACAGCTCAGAGAGAATTGCATCTTAAGATATACACTAGGTGGTACTACACCCCTGATCATTTACATAATAAGTACTGGAGGTGCGGATTGGAATCTGACACCATGCTTCACATCTGGGGGGCATGTCCCACTCTTAGAAGCTACTGGTAAGCTGTTCCCGATACTTTAGCTCAAGTTACGGGGATTCACCTTCCTGATTCTCCTATGGCCTTTATCCTTTCCAAATTTTATCTTGCTTCAGAAATCCCCAGATCTGTGAGGTTACTCCTCCTGTCTCTCCTGAACGTAGCTCGGCATTGGAAATCCCCTCTTCCTCCAGTGCTACATGACTGGAATCTGAGAATCAGGCACATCTCTGCCATTGAATGGACCTATGCAATTCGGGGGATAGGATGGAACAATACCTTGCTATATGGGGTAAATGGAATGATTTTGACGCTGTCGGAGCGGAGTTCCCCCCCTTCCTTTTAGTGCGGGTTCCAATGCCGGGCTAGATGCCTAGCCTGTCGCTGTCCCCTCCCCCCCCTCACCTTATTCCCTATGGCTTCTCCCTTTCTTCCTACCTTTCCTCTCCTCTGTTCTATTGCTCTTCTGTCTCTCTCTTTCTCAAGGTCTTTTCTCTTGCTTTTTCCTCTCATACATTCTGTTCATTAAGGGGTCTCATCTGCCTTCGATAAATGGGTGGCACTAACATTTGTCAACGATTGTTCAACACCCATATGCTGTGTGTCTGCAGAATGTGATCTCAGTGCGTTGGCTCACTCATTAGCATCCTTAGGAGTGTGCCCCCTGTTTTCTCTATTATGTCCTGTGCCATATTTTTGATGATGGCACTATTTCTGTAAATGTATATCTGACTATGCTTTTTTTATTATTTGTATGAATTTTATATTTCAAGTAAAGCTTTATTTATATATAAAAAAAAAAAAAAGCAGGGTGGATCAGTCCTCTCCTCCATAGCTAGCTGTCAGCTCCTCCCCTCTCCAGATAGATTTGAGACAATAAACCTACCTAGCTAGACAGCAAGAAGGAAAATTCCTGTGTGCATGAACCCAATAGGACTCCCACGTCCAGCCACAGGAAACCAAGAGTGGTCCCTTGACAGGGTGGGAGAGCTGTAAGCTATATGGACTAAGAGAAAAGGATTTAAGAGGCAAGACTAAAATCCTCTTTTCTCTGTCGTCCAATATAGATTACAGGTACCATGGTATGTACCAACATTATGTTTCCCAGGTGGGAAAAGCAGGCAAGAACCAAGAGCTAGTCCCCATGATACCAGAGCTTCCATGGACTAATCAGGACACATAAAAGCCCCAACTAACAAAGTGTCAACAGACAATAAAGAACTGTACACAGCACACCAGAAACAGTAATACAGAACAAGAGCAAACAGGGCTCAACAGTCAAAGATCTCTAGGACACAGGAATTAAAGTCCTAAACAGGCAAAACTGCCTCCAGGACTTTCCTGCCAAAGCTGGCTTCAGTCTAAGCCAGAACATCCACACAATGGTGCTTGGCACTTGGCAAAGGTGTGCACAGAAGACCAAGTGGCCTCCTTGCATAGCTGTTCAGCAGATGCCCGATTCTTGTAGGACAAGGAGGCCCCGACAGACCTAGTGGAATGCGCTGTAATGCGAAAGGGAACAGGTTTCCTCTTGAGCTTGTAAGTCTTACAAATGGTAGACTTAATCCAAGATGCAATGGTGACTTTGGACGCCACCTTATCCATTCTAAACCCCAAAGACCAGGTTAAGGTCCCACTGGGGAGTGGGAGCCCTGAAGGCAGGAAAAACATGAGCAACGCCCTGAAAGAGTATCTTGACATCCGGAAAAATGGCTAAGCGTCTCTGAAAAAAGACAGAGAGGGCTGATGTTTGATCTTTCAAGGAACTAAGGCTAATACCCTTGTTCACACCATCCTGCAAAAAAGACATGATAGTAGGAAGGTCAAACTCCTGTGAAGATAATCCCTTGTCCACACACCAAGAATGGAAGACAGACCAATCCCTGTGGTAGGCCTTAGAGGAAATGGGTTTCCTAGCCTGAATCATAGTGCAAACCACCTCAGAAGAATATCCTTTCTTAGTTAGGATAGAGGATTCAACCTCCAAGCCGTCAAATCCAGAAGCTCCACATCCTCCTTCCACAGGTCTGCTCTGTTTGCATACAGATAGGGCCAGTAACTACGGAAACCAAGGTTGCCTGAGCCAGTAAAGAGCGATGAAGATGACAGGTGTTCCTTCCATCCGGATATTCCGCAGCACTCTGGGAAGTAACGGAAGGGGAGGAAAGATGCAGGCCAGATGGAACTGCCAAGGAATTGAAAGCTCATCCACCTCGAACGCAAGGGGATACCTCCAGAGAGAGCAAAAGATCGGAACCCTCAATTTGTCCCTTGTGGCCATCAAGTCGATCCAGGGAAGGCCCAATTTCTGCACAATGAGGTAGAACACCAACTGGTGAAGTTCCCAGTCGCCAGTGTCCACCTCGTGGGGGCTGAGAAAATCAGCCAGGACATATTCTACTTCTGGAATATGTACAGCGGAGATGGCAGGTAAATGTTCTTCTGCCCAGGTTAAAATAGCCTTGACCTCCAAACAAGCGGGGAGACTTCTGGTGCCACCTTGTTTGTCGATATATGCCACAGCTGTGGCGTTGTCAGACTGAACCCAGTCCGGGCAGCCTTCGAGATGAGATGACCAACACCTCCGAGCATGGAAGATCGCCTGTAGTTCCAGGATGTTGATGGAAATAAGGGACTCCTCCGACAACCAACAACCCTGAACATTCAGGTGACCCAGAAATTAACCCTAGCCTGACAGACTGGCATTTGTCATCATGATTCTGGAATCATTTTAGGGGATTTGGAATCATTTTAGGGGGACTTGTTGCCATTGAAAGACCTGGGTATACTTGTAAACTACAAACTTGGAAACAGCGACCAGTTTCAAACAGCAGTAGCAAAAGCAAACAAAATCCTATCTTGCATAAAAAAAGAGGCACTGAAGCAAGAATGGATAACATTATTTTGCCATTGTACAAATCATTAGTAAGACCTCAACTCAAATATGCAGTGCAGTTTTGGGCACCGGTTCTGAAAGGGAGAAATTTACTTACCGATATTTCCTTTTCTTCTGTGTCCCCCCACGGCAATTGACTTCTATGGGCTTGTCTCCTCCTCTCCAGCTGGTGTAGGACCAATTGAAAAGTATTTAAAGCTATGTCCCTCCTCCTCCGACAGTCAACTTTTGTCAGAGCTAAGAAGAGATTAATATAGATAGGTTATATAAGGGCAGGGAGTGCCGTGAGGGGACACAGAAGAAAAGGAAATATCGGTAAGTAAATTTCTCCCTTTCTTCTGTGTCCCCTCCCACGGCAATTGACTTCTATGGGATATACCAAAGCTAGAAGATTAAGGGAGGGTAATAAATTATAAAAAATGCTATAAAATACTGCATGGATATCCCAAGAATTCAAAAAATGAGAGAACACAGCTGCCCAATCTGTGAACCTAAAACACTCAGACCAAAAAATATATATAGAAGAGATAACTAGAATGGAAAAATCTTACCAAGTAGGGATGTTAACTGTTTTCAAAACCTTTTTCCCAAATTTTGAGGCTTTGGCAGACTGGACATCTAGATGGTAATGCTTTATGAATGTTGTTATAGATGACCAAGTTGCAGCTTTGCACAGTTCTTCAGTGGTAGCTGAATTCTTAGCTGCCCAGGATGTAGAAACTGCTCTAAGTAGAGTGAGCTCTGATTGTCTTAGGAGGTATTCTGCCTGCCTCCAGATATGTTTCCCTAATGCATTCAGTAATCCAGCGTGCAATAGAAGGCTTGGAAGCAGGAAGACCTTTGAATTTTCCTTGGTAATGCACAAATAGGGAGTCTGACTTTCTGAATAAAGCTGTTCTTTTTAGATATTCAGACACACATCTTAATAAATCCAATTTGTGAAGACATTCCTCCTCAATATTCTTAGGATTGGGAAAAAATGAGGGTAGTATTATTTCTTGATTAAGATGGAATGAAGATACTACCTTGGACCGTAACTCAGTTCTTGTTCTAAGGACTATCTTGTCCTTATGGAATATTATGTAGGGTTCCTTTGAAGAAAGGGCCTGCAACTCGCTCACTCTTCTGGCAGATGTGATAGCAACTAAGAATGCTGTCTTTAGTGTTAGAAATCTTGTAGAACTCTTATCAATTGGTTCAAACTTCTGAGAAGGAATCAGTTGATTGAGTACCAAATTAAGATCCCAGGGTGGAATGATGTTCTTTATTCTGGGCCTGATCTTATCAACTGCCTTAAGATATCTTTTAATAAGTTCATCCTCTGAAAATTGTTTCCCCAAACATGCAGAGATGGCTGATACCTGGACTCTAAGGGATGATGGTCTCAATCCCTGTTCAAAACCATGCTGAAGAAAACTCAAGACATGTGGAGTAGAAATAGAATGCCTATCAACCGCGTTGGCTGAACACCATGCTGAAAAAGTCTTCCATACTCTATTGTAGACACAAGAGGTAGATGGCTTTTTTGCAGATATCATAGTGGAGATCACCGATTCTGTTAGACCTCTGAATCTCAAGGAGTTCCTCTCAGCTTCCATGCTGTTAGTTTCAAAAAACTTAGATTGGGATGCCAGACTGGGCCCTGGCTCAGCAAGTCCGGCCTTTGAGGTAGAATCCATGGTTCCTCTATGGACATGTTGATTAGTTCCGAGTACCATACTCTCCTTGGCCAGTTTGGTGATATAAAGATGACATTTACCCTTTCCTGCCTGATTTTCTTGAGAACCCTTGGAATCAAAGGAATTGGAGGAAAAAGATATGCTAGGCTGAATTGCCAATCCTGGGTCATTGCATCCACTGCTAACGCCTGCGGGTGTTTTCTCCTGGAAAAGAATAACTGGCATTTTGCATTTTCTGGTGATGCCATCAGATCTATTAGAGGTTGGCCCCATCTTAATTCGATCTGGTTGAATATCTCTTGGTTTAGGGCCCATTCCCCCTGGTCTAACATGGTGCGACTTAGGTAGTCTGCCTGGTAATTCTGAACACCCGGAATGTGAATTGCTGATAGAGCTGTCAGGTTCTTCTCTGCCCATAATAGAACCTTTCTTGCTTCTGTGTTTAATGTTCGACTTCTTGTTCCCCCCTGGTTCTTTAAGTATATGACAGCCGTCATGCTGTCTGATATTACCTGGACTGCTTTGTTCTTGATTAGCTTCGTGAACTTCTTTAGGCAGAGATAAACAGCTCTTAACTCTAGGACGTTTATGTGGAGCCTTTGTTCCTTTAGAGACCAAACTCCCTGTACTGATTTGTTCTGAAACCATCCTCCCCATCCTGTCAGACTTGCGTCTGTCGTGATCTTCTGCCATCTTGGATTGTTTATTGAGGATCCCTTCTTTAGATTTTTCTGGGTTATCCACCACTCTAGGTCTTTTTTTATTGATGCATGAATTGGAATTATCTGTAAGGTGTTGAGTGGGTTCTTGTCCCAATGAGACAGAAAGCATCTCTGGAGGGGCCTCATGTGAAGCTTTGTCCAAGGGACTATCTGAGAAGCTGAGACCATGTATCCGAGAATGGTCATACAATCCTGTGCGGTGTGACTTGTTGATCTCCTGAATATTCGCACTTTTGATGAGATTAACTTTATTCTGTTGGGAGATAATAACACTATCTCCTTGGCAGTATCCAGGGTTAATCCTATGAACTGTAGGTTCTGGGACGGGTTCAACTGGCTCTCTCTCTTGTTGATCAACCATCCTAATTCCTGAAGATGATTGATCACTATTCTCTTGTGTTCTTTCGCTTGATGTCTTGATTGAGCTATCAGCAGAAGGTCGTCGAGGTATGGTACTATCTTGATACCTTTCTTCCTTAATGGTTCCAAGGCCAGGGCTAGAATCTTTGAAAAAATTCTGGGTGCCGATGTAAGACCAAATGGCAGCACTCTGAATTGCCAATGCTGATCCCTGTAACAAAATCTGAGATACTTCCTGAATTCTGGAGCTATTCTGATGTGGTAATATGCATCCTGTAGGTCTATTGTCACCAGATAATTGCCCGGCTGAATGGCTTGAATTATAGATGCTACAGTTTCTATCTTGAATTTCTGATGCTTTATAGATGCGTTTAAGACTTTTAAGTCTAGGATTGGTCGATATCCCCCTGTGGATTTTGGAACCATAAAAATCGGAGAGTACCAACCCTTCTTCTTTTCTCCTGATGGAACCTGTTCTATGGCTTCCTTTGATGCTAAATCCTTTATTGCTTCTTCCAGTTTTGATGCTTTTTCTGCGTTCCCTGGAGGCTTTGACTTTCTGAACATGTTCCTTTGAGGTCTGTTCTGGAATTCCAGCAGGCACCCTGCTTCCAAAATTCGAAGAGTCCAACTGTCTAGGTTGGTCAATTTCTTCCAAGCTGACAACTGAAGTCCCAGGCGACCTCCTACTGGGACTGGAAGCAGGTTCCGCTGTACTTCAGGAGAACTCCTTCTTGAGCTGGTTCTTCTGAAACCCCTCCTTTCTGAAGGAGCCTCTGGTTGCCTGAGAAGTAGATTGCTTCCTGGCTTCATATCCTCTGGATGGCTGATATTTCCTGTCATATCTGTAATTTTGTTTTCTGTTTCTGAAAGATGTGCTGACAGGTGGTGATCTTCTCCTTCTGTCTTGGGGGAGAAAAGAGCTTTTACCTCCAGTGATTTTTTTAATTATGTCATCAAGTTGTTCGCCAAATAACAGGGACCCCGTGAATGGCAAGGAGACCAATTTGCTTTTTGAGGAGGCGTCAGCTCCCCATGTCCTTAGCCAAAGGGATCTTCTTGCTGTTATAGAAAGGGTCGAAGATCTTGCTGCCAATCTGATAGCATCTAATGAGGCATCACATGAAAAACCAATAGCTTCCTTGATGGTAGATAATTCCTTCAGCAGCTTTGATCTTGACACTGATGATTCTATATGATCTTCAAGCTCCGTTAACTATATTCTGGTTGTTCTTGAAATGCATGCCAAAGCCGTAGCTATTTTCATATTTTGACCTATTAAAGAAAATTGCTTCTTAAGAGAACCCTCCATTCTTCTATCCATCGCGTCTTTGAGAGAGGATCCATCTTCCATGGGAATGGTTGTTCTCTTGGCAATCTGGGCTATGGATGCATCAATCTTTGGGGGAGAAATCCAATTAGAAGTATCCTCTTCCTTAAACGGATACATCCTTTGAAGGCGCCTTGAGGAAGATATTCTTTTATCACCCTTTGACCATTCTGTTTTGATTAACTCAGCTACCGAATGATGCACTGGGAAGGTAGGTAGCTCTTTTCTTGTTCCCATGAATGCCGTATCCAATATTCCCTGCTGCTTGGGTTCTTCCACTAGCCCCAGGGATTTTCTCATATGTTTTAAGAAAGACTCAATTTTATCTAAATTAAAGGCACCTTCTTCTTCATCCTGGATTTCACCTTCCTCTTCAGAAGAATCATGAGATAAAGACTCAAAAACACTCTCATCCTCTAAGTGCTCTGCTCTGGATGAAGTACCCTCATCAGGATCGTCTGTTCTCAGCCTTTTTCTAGGCTGAGATTGCATAGCAGTAAATGTTTCTTGCATTGAGCATTTCATCCAGGTAAGAAATTCCTGGAATTGATTTGGAACTTCTGTAGAAACAGATTTTTTTGCACATTCTGCACAAAATTTTTGCTCAGGAGAAAATTTGGCTTCACATGTATCACATTTTTTCAGCTTAAGAGATATCTCTTTCTCCTTGGATTCTGCAACAGACTTCTCTTTACTTGACTTAGGAGTAGTAGCCATAGTGGTAAGCAGTATCTAAAACATAACCTTTAATGTATGCATTTAAAAATAAGAAATAAGAAATTCAGAATCCCCATACTCAAGCTACAGCCTTACCTGTCCCAAAGGACACAGAGCATTTATAGTAGTCCTGCTTAGGCGTGCGTTCCACCCTGGAACGCAGAGGCCCCACCGGAAGTCTTGTAATTGCGCCTAAATGCCATAGGACAAAATATAAAAGACACTCACGACATCAGAAGCAAACCTTCTCCTCCTCACTTGCGGGCCATACTGTGCTGGACTGCCCGAAGCCGTATCAACTGCCGGGTAAATCATCCTCGCGGCGTCTCAGAGAAAGATCCGGAAGAGGAAGCGCGTCACGGGGAAGGTGTGCGGCCGACTTCCGGTTTTACGAAACACTGCAGGACTGTATAATACCAGGCCGGCTTGTGAAGCGAAGCCTGGTCTTCGGGAGCCAGATCCTCCCGGCGGGGACAGCAATGAATGCGGCCACATGAAAAAAACAAGGTACCAAATTAAACAAAAATGGAAAAAGAAAAACATTTCTCAAACCAGCGACTCCTAGTAACGGAGCCACTAGCTCCTACTCCAGCTCGTGTAGGACCAAAAAAAAAGACTGTCGGAGGAGGAGGGACATGGCTTTAAATACTTTTCAATTGGTCCTACACCAGCTGGAGAGGAGGAGACAAGCCCATAGAAGTCAATTGCCGTGGGAGGGGACACAGAAGAAAAAGAATATACTAGAACTAGAGAGGGTACAGCGAAGAGCAACACAATTAATTAAGGGAATGGAGGACTTGATGTATGAGGAACAACTAGACAAACTTGGTTTATTTACTCTAGAGAAAAGACGACTAAGAGGAGACCTTATCACATTGTACAAGTATACGAGACATCAATACAAGCATCTCTGCGGTGAGCAATTCATTCTAAGGACTGATCAGGTAACCAGGGGACACCCCTTGACATTAGAGGAAAGGAGGTTTAGATTTCAGCAAAGGAAGGGTTTTTTTTACAGTAAGGTCTGTTAAATAGTGGAATTCCTTGCCCAAGGAGGTGGTTATGGCAGATAAAATGGATACATTTAAGAGATTAGAGACATTTCTTTCAAAAGGCAACATACAGGGTTATACTGTATATGAGTAGGTAAATCAAGAAGATCTGATAAAGACTAACTTATTTGGTAGCAGATAAGCTATATAATTCTCAGTCATTGGGGTATGAGACAAAAGTTGAACTTGATGGACTTGTGTCTTTATTCAATCTAATTTACTATGTTACTATGTATCACAGTTGTCCAGTATGTAATCACAAAGGGCCTCCCCTTCCTGAGGTTGGAGAGATCTAACCACCAGGGTAAGCTCAACTCCACATGCAAGGGAAGGGAAAGCGGCTGATCTAGAAGAGCCGCACCCCCCTTGCAGGCCTAGATAACAAATCTCTGAAGTTCCCTTGCATGAGCCATCACATATGGAACCACTTTCATGGTGGAAATCAATTTCCCCACCAGAGAGAACAGTTTCAGAGATGGAGTGGAATCGCACCCCAGAGCTGTGGATACCTTGTCGGTAACCTGCTGTATCATGTCCTCTGCCAAAAAGACCATGCCCTGAAGGGTGTCGAAGTGAAGACCCAGAAAGACAACATTATGGGAGGGAATCGAGTTAGACTTGTCTAGATTCAGAACCCACCCGTGATGGGTAAGTGTCTGAATGCACTCTTGCACCTAATGGTGCAGGAGAGCTCCAGAAGGAGCCTTCAATAGCAAGTCGTCCATGTACAGAGTCACCCGGATCCGTCTTGTGTGCATTACAGAAATCAAGGAACCCAATACCTGGATGAACACCTGTGGTGCCGTTGTTAGACTAAATGGAAGGGCAGAGAATTGGAAATGCCCTTTGTCACAAGCAAACCTGAGGTACTGGTGACTCTCCGGGTGAATAGCGATCGGCAGGTAAGCATCCTGCAGATCCAAGGAAGCAAGAAATTTGCCCGGACACACTGCTGCAATGACTGAACATAAGGAAACATAGTGGTAGTGAGTCTTGGCCGCAAATGAATTGAAATCCTCAAGATCTAGGATAGGACGGCAGCCACCATCCTTCTTGGATACCACGAATAGGTTGGAATAAAATCCCAAACCTATTTCTGGTTCCGGAACTGGTTACAGAACTTCCTTGTCCAAGAGAGTCTGAATCGTCCTGATGAAAAGACTGAGCTTTTCAGTACCCTAGTGAGGGGGAGAGTGAGAAGGAAAGAAACTGAAATGAGGGAGGGACTTGAAAGGAATCCTGTACCTTTCGGAAACCACCTGTAAAACCCACGGGTCCGCCACTGAGTGTGTCCAAACACTTAGAAAGGGCTGCAGACGACCACCTACCGGTATGTGCAGTCCAAGGTTCGCCGAAGCAGGTTTGGTGGATTTGGGCTTGGAGGAGGAGGGTTTAGGCCTCCACTGTTGCTTGGGTTTGGAGGCTCCGTTATCAGCCGCGCCACGGGCAGTCTGTACTGTGCATGACTGCATCGCGCACAGCCGTCTCTACTGCGCATGACAGCTTCTGACAGACACACACAGTGAATTATTATATAGGATAGAAATACCTATTCACATTCCATATTGCACTCTAGATGACAGCTGAAAAAAGACGGGTAAGCACACAAAATTCTCTACTGCATCAAGTCACTTGGGTGGTGCTGGTAACATCTAGCTTAGAAGATTGGAAGGAACCTTGTCAATGTTTATCAAGCCAGCAGTGGTTTATGGCCCTCACATGTTTTCTGAGCAATCCCTCCATCAGCCACTTAGGCAGAGTTAACCCTTTGAGTGCCAGAGGGTCATGCAACGCATTGCAAAGCAATGTGCTGCGTACCTCTCTGGCACTCAAAGGGTTTTAAAAAAAAAAAAATTAAGGGAATCATGTTAGCTTTGTCATTACTAGAGAGAGACAGTTGCTTAAACCCCTTAAGGACCCATGACGATCCTGCACCGTCATGGGTTGTTATACCCTTAACGACCCATGACGGTCCAAGACTGTCATGGCTTAAATGATAGCAGCGTGCCTCCGTGCACACTGCTATCATTAATTCCAGGCTGAGACTGAGCGCTCCGAAACCGGGGAGTTCAGTCTCAGCCCTTCCTGCTTGTGCCGGTTCATGTGATCGCCGTAGCAGCGATCACATGTACCGGCATAGTGACAGACAGAGGCAGCATGCAAAGCATGCTGTCTGTGCCTGTCTCGTCTGCCTCTGTCTCCCTTGCTATCAAAGTAAGGGAGACAGAAGTAGACGAGAGACACCTAGTGGTAAAAAAAAAAATACAGCAGCTGGGGGTATTAACCCCTTCACTGCTGGTGCAGGAGGCTGGCCAAATGCAGGTCAATTTTTGACCTGCAATTATACACTTTAAAAAAAAACAAAAAAAAAAAACACAACACTTTTTTTTTTATTATTTAAAAAAAATATATATATAATTAAACAATATTGCAAGTGTGATTGTTGTGGAGCCATGTAATACACTTAATACACCAAATGCCAGGGATAAAAAAGTGTCAAAATAGAGTGGGGAAAAAGGGACATGGGGATTTTCACCCAGGGGGGACAGTGGCCACTTTAAACACATTTTGTAGGTATGACTGACCAGTCATACTTTTCATGCAGTCTCCATAAAAATGTAACCCTTTGTGGCCAATTGATCCCAAGAAAAAAATCAAAAATGGTGGTTTTTTTTACTTTTTTTTTTTTTTTTTTTAATTTTCATAAAGTAAATGGTGGGTTATCCATATATGTGGGGTATCAAAAGAAAGCCCTATTTGTGCGTAGAAAAACAGTAGATAATTTATGGGGGTGGAATAAAAGACTTAGAGGGAAAACACTGTTGAACAAAGTCATAGTCAAAAAGGTCAGAATTGCTCCGGTCCTTAAGGGAAAACGACCTCAGATTTTCCCGGTCCTTAAGGGGTTAACATGAGACTGATGTTAAAAGATTAAAGATTGAAAGAATACTAACCCCTCCCACTACTAACCTCCACTTACCCTAGCTGGGAAAATAATCGTTATGGCCATTACGATTCAATTCCATGTGGAATGTTTCTTCAGATTAGTTTTTTATTAGTACTAAATATTTTGTCCATGTAGGCAGATGTGATTCTTTGTTGCAGGGCTTCTAAACTCACAACTCCTCACATTGAACGAAATTTAATTTTCCATAAAAAAAAGAAGAATTATGTCTGCATCCACAGACATGATATCCAGTGCTAATTAACCCCTTACCACTCGAGGATGTACATGTACGTCCAGCGAGGATGTCCCAGGTGGACAAAGGTCGTACATGTACGTCCCGGAAATCAATTTAAGTTACGGGTATAAGTTTGGAGGGCGTTAAGTGCCGGCCGCGTGCGACCGGTCACTAAGTATACTGGGGTAGAGTGTGGGTGGGTGTTTGCGTGCCTTTAATCTGGACAGCACTGGCATATTTAAAGGGGAACTACCACCCCACAAAAACTTTATATTAATTAAGTTTTCATCTGGCGACTAGCTGTCAGTCCCTTTTGGCCGGCTCCAAAAGGGACCGACGGCGCAGGCGCACGGACGTCACTATAACAAGATGTCCGTGCTTCCTGCTACTGTCAGCCTCCGAATAAATCGAAAATCTTTTAAACCAGGTAATATTTCTGGCGACTAGCGCTACTAAGCAGCTAGTCGCCAGATGAAGATTTAATTAATATATAGTTTTTGCGGGCTGGTAGTTCCCCTTTAACTCTGCCACAATGCTTTGAACACATCTCTAGCACCAGAGAGAGAATAACCATGCTTCTAATTATTTTACAATGTATTATATATATACTAGTGTAAAAGCCCGTGTACACGGGCCAAGGTCCGGGTAATGTTAACCCTTTGAGTGCCCGGTTGCGGACCCCTCTGGCACTCAAAGGGTTAAGTGGTCTCTACTGCACATGACTGCTTCTGACAAACATCCTAGCGAATTATTATATAGAATGTATGTGTGCACGTTCAATGCACTGGACATCCCTCACCACACAAGAGGGAACAGTGTTTTTGACATGCATTTGTTATCAAAATAAACAATGTAAAAGCAAATATCTATAATTTAACCCCTTAGGGACCCTTGACGTACCAGGACCGTCACGATCCTTGAACTACTCAAGGACCGATGACGGTCATGGTACGTCACGTACTTTTTACTTACAGCTCTCTACCGGGAGCGCTGTAAGTAAAAATAGGGCTTGAAATAGACCGCTCCAAGATCGGAGCGATCTCTTTCAAGCCCCATAGTGACGCGCCGATACACGTGACAGGTCACGTGTACCGGCGCGTCAAAGTGCCCCTATGCGGTCATTATGGGACGGAAAAGTCCCATGACCGCCGGTCCTTAAGGGGTTAAAAACAAATTAGAATCTCTACAGTTCTGATACCACTTAAATGTTTCAATATAAAAGTGTATACATTTTGGATGGCAAATAATTTAATTTTGGGGGGATGAAATTTATCCTAAAATCAATGTGACCACTTATAAAAGGTGCCTGATGAATTCTGAATAAGATAATAAACCAACATCTTTTGACTACTGCTTTCCTTTAACACTCAGACTCCTTATATTACTTCCTTGTGCAAGATACATGTGACATACACGTCAGCTACTGTCTTTGTCTGTCACATGAATTTAGAGGTAATGTCAGGCACAAGGAATAATTGTCTTACAGTAAATATCACAGCGTCTGAAGATGTATTATGAGTCACTTAACTGGTTTCCTTAAGGCCACATTATACAGTATTAGATTTTGTAATTTTAAATGGTTAGTTTTTCAATGTGTGTCTTTAGCTTTTCTTTCACTTATCCCAATGTACATAAATGTTTTAAAATTCCTGTGAAAGGGTATACAATGATACCTGTCAGGAGTTGCTGGACCTTTAGCTGGAGTGGGGGGGGGGGCTTTAACACCCATCATTCTCAATCAGCCTCATGGGAGTTGAAGTCCTCAACTGCTGGAGGTTCAGCAACTGACTACCCCTGATGTATGTATAATACACCCTCCAAATTAGGAACCAAAAATGAGATTTTAGAAGCGGATACTTCCAGCAGCTTTCCAACACTGATTTAACACCATGGATGCTAAAGAGGCTCACACCACATTGCTTGTCCAATTATTCCACAGTGTCTCTCCCTTCACTTTAACCCCATCAGACATGCTCAGTTTTAAATTACAGCAAAGATGACTGAAAGATAAAAAGGTTGCGGCTGCTGAACCCGGTCTTCCCACAACTTATAAAACAAAAAACCATACCCTATGGCAGGGCTCAAAATTTCAAGTCCTGAGCTACTAGCCAGGCCTGAAAAGTTACTCGCCACCAGTTTCCACTCATAGCCCCGCCTTTAACTCCACCCATGTCCCCGCCTTTAACTCCACCCATATCAGGTTCTTCTTTCTCCCCCTTGTGCCTCTCTTTCTCCCCCATATGTACTTCTTTCTCCCCCTTGCGCCTCTCTTTCTCCCCCATGTACTTCTTTCTCCCCTTTGCGCCTCTCTTTCTCCCCCATGTACTTCTTCTTTCTCCCCTTTGCGCCTCTCTTTCTCCCCCATGTACTTCTTCTTTCTCCCCCTTGTGCCTCTCTTTCTCCCCCATATGTACTTCTTTCTCCCCCTTGCGCCTCTTTCTCCCCCATGTACTTCTTCTTTCTCCCCCTTGTGCCTCTCTTTCTCCCCCATGTACTTCTTCTTTCTCCCCCTTGTGCTTCTTTCTCCCCCTTGTGCCTCTCTTTCTCCCCTTTGCGACTCTTTCTCCCCCATGTACTTTCTCCCCCATGTGTCTCTCGCTTTCTCCCCATGTACTTTCTCCATCATGTGTCTCTCGCTTTCTCCCCATGTACTTTCTCCCCCATGTGTCTCTCGCTTTCTCCCCATGTACTTTCTCCTCCATGTGTCTCTTTCTCCTCCCTTGTACTTCTTTCTCCCCCCTTGCACCTCTCTTTATCCCTCCTGCCCGCCCGCATCATCACGCTCCCCTGCGGGCTGTGATGACATAACGACAGAGAAGGGGAAGAGGGCAGAGGCACCGGAAGAGAAGCGCTTGCTTCCAGACAGTAACGATCAGTCTGCTGGCAGCAAGCGCTGCTCTTCCGGTGCCTCTGGAACTTGTCATACTGGTGCTGGCCCGTTGCGAGATTGTCATGTCGCCAAATTGCAGAGTGGAGGAGGGGGGACACTAGCACCGCGAGATTACAGGGAAAGGTTATATTCATACTGAATACAGGGCTTCAGTTTCCACTCGCCCTCACTAAATATCTACTCGCAAAATGCGAGTAGGCGAGTGGAAATTTTGAGCCCTGACCTATGGTATGCCTTGGAGGAAACAAGCATACGAGCAGTCATTAAAGTGGCAATGAGAGTCACTAAAACCCTTCTCTTTCTATACATTGGCCAAGCCTTCAAACCAGAGCATTCACATTTGACACAGAGGATCCCGAGCAGAGATACCTGGAAGCAAAGGGAGACAAAATAGTACTTCCAGAGAGACAGAGAAGATCTAAAAACCAGGCCCAATGGAGCCAGAATGGGGAGATCAAAATGACATGCGCCCACTCCATCCTCATTTTACGAAGCATTCTATGAATCAGGGGAAAAGGAAGAAATACTTATGCCGGGGAAAAAGCCATGGTATATCCATTATTACCACCACAAGGGCCAGAGTGTCCCAGGATATGGCACAGAACTGAGGTACCTTGCTGATCATGCAAGAGGCTATTAGGTTCACCACCTGAGGACCCCAGTCTATATGATATTGTCCACCCCTGGAATATGAACTGTTGAGAAAGCCACTAAATGAGCCTCCACCCAAATAAGGATCAGTCAGACCTCGGACCAAGTGGCCACACTTCTGGTCCCTACCTGGTACTAGATGTAGGCCACTGCTTTCGCATTTATAGACTGGATTCCCACAGGCAATCCGTGAAGGAACTAAATCCAATGCTGCAGAGCTAGACAAACTGCCAGGAGTTCCAGTACATTGATGAACAGAAGACTCTTTGCCCTTATCCAAAGACCCAGAGCATTCTAAGGGTACAAGGTGGCACACCAACCTATCAGGCCGACTATTACCCAATTCAGAATGCCAAGCTGTTGTCCCAACAGCAGGTGGGACCTCTGAAGGCAGCAACCAAGATTGACTTTATCCAGTCAGACACGGACATGATACGTGAGAGATGACACTGATGCCTGGATAAATTCCTGAGAATCTCCAGTTGCAGAGCTCACTTATGGAATTGGGGAAAGAAACAGTCTCCAGGCAGAGACCAGTTAATCCAGCACTTTCATGTACTCCCGTACTGTCACAGATGATCAAAGGAGGGGGGAGAAACAATGACAGAATGTTGTCTTCTGGAAGACTCTCCCTCCCCAGAAGTGTTAAATCACATACAGAAAATGAATGGCATGGGACGGAACCATAGACTATTTCTTGAAATTTTAGAACCAATCGTGTTCCAGAATAGACATGCAAGTCTGAATCTGAAGAAGCAGTCTCCTCTGAAGGAACCTTTAGAAAAAGGAAGCCCATATAGAGTCAACACGATTCCTAAAGAGTGTATGTGAGCCGCCAACGCTGTCAGGACCTTTGTAAAAGACCCGCTGAACAGAAGCCAGCTCAAAAGGAAGGGCAGAGAACTGAAAATTTGGATCTTGAAAACAGTGAAGATCTGCATGGATGGGAAGATGCAGATAAGTATCCTTTTATGTCCAGAAGGGCCAAAAACATCACTGGACAAATGGCAGCGATGATGGAGCACAAGATCAAAATGATTGAGGAGCTGCAAGTCCAGAATGGGACAGCATCCGCAGCCTTTTTTGGGAACTATAATATTGGCGGAATAGAATCCAGTAAACCTCTCTCGAAAAAGAACAAGTACCAAAACCTACATATCTACCAAAAAAGAAACTGCGCCTAAGAACAGACAAAACCCACATGGGATTGCTAGGAACTCTGGACATGAAGCAACGACAGGGAGGAAGGGACTTAAACTCTATGGGGTACCCTTCTGAAATTACCACTGATCTGCCACAGAAAGCGTCCAAGCCCTATGAAAAAGGAACAAACTCCAATGCAAAGCCATGCAGAGGTAATTTTTCAGCTGAGTGATTCTGAACAGGATTCTTTCCTGTCCAGGCTTTTCTGTGATAAGTAGAAAGGCAATAAAGCACTCTTACCTCCAGAAGCATTATTAATAACCTTCTAAAGGTCTGGGTGAAAAAACTTCTTACCCACAAACAGAAGGGACACTAAGAACTTCTTAGAAGACTGGTCAGCCGACCAGGGGCTAGATTCTATTACAGGTGCTAATTTTATCATTGCTTTTATCTCCAGTTTTCCCCATAGACTTTAATAGGAAAATATTTGAGAAAACTGGAGGTAACATTTATCTCCTGCAATAGAATCTGGCCCGAAAATCTTTAGCCACAGAGTATGATGCTCAGCAGCAGAAAAAGCAGAGACATTCCTGGTAAATCAAAGACTGCTTCTGCAAGATACACATTAGCCTCAAGGATCTTAGAGATAAAAACAACAATATCCGCCTTGTGACAGTCCACATGGACAACTTCCAAAAGCTGAATCACCGCAAACAGCATGGCCCTAGTCACCCAAGCAACAACAAAGATGTGATAAAGCTGCATCAAAATCCACAAAGTTTACCTTGAAAAGGGAATCCAGGTGCTTATCTGCTTGATCCTTAAGTGCTGCTGCATCCACAAGCAGCAAAGTTGTATACTTAGAAAGATGACAAATTCTAGGGTCTACGGCTGGGGGAGGGGTGGTTAGCCCACTGAGCTAAGGCATCAGTATAAAAGGAATAGAAGAGGGAGATATGTCTGGGAGGAACAACCTCTTATCAGGCAGCTTCCATTCTTTCATGAGTACCTGGTCTAAGGAATGGTGAGGAGGAAAACTGGCAGTCTCCTTCTTATGACTAATCCAAATTATCCTCATAAGAGCTCCCTTCCTCAGCTGAGGAATCACCTGCCATGTTAAAATTTCCTTCTATCTTTTGAGGGAAACAAGACGGTCCTAAGACAAAGATTGTAGAATCCCTTGAATAGAGGGAGGTATAGAACTCATTGAAGAAATGAGGCCCTTAACCAATGCAGGGTCTGGTTTAGTAGAAGAGGGCCTTGTAAGCTGTGCAAGCGCTACCAAGCAAGGAAAAAAAGGCCAGACGAATCACTAGGAAGTTCAATCTGGCATGAGGAGCAAAGGGTTAAAGGTGGGACCCCTGAAATTTTAGTATTCTTACCCATGTTTCCTTTGTGCTCAGACCTAGCCATGAGACCCCTCAGAATAGAATACAGCACAGCAAAAGAAATTAAAAGTACTCATGTGAAGTTAAAAATACTTATCTGCCTGAAAGGATTACAGCAGCTTGCAAGGAGGGAGAAAACCAGCCTAACGCATTGTAAATTGTAGTCAAAGACAAATAACCAGTGTAAGACCTCCTCTTCCTGTCCCCTAAAGCCTGGAAAAAACAGCCATTAGGAAAGAAGTAATCTTACAAATAACCCTTTTCAAAATGGTGTGGTGGCTCTCCGGCCGCCATGCAAAGCTCCACCAAGATATTGCCAGAAAGTGGTCCCCTATGCAGTTTAAAAGTAAACATAATAAGCCCATTTTCACCAACCAGAATACAACTGGTGGAACAGAGTCCCAAAGCACTGTCTGTGTCCAAATCCAATATGAATGCCACGAGTGCCAGTCCTTAAAGGAACCGCAACCCTAAAAACAGGTGGTGTACTGAACACCAGTAAAAAGACAGAAGGCAAAGTAAAGAATGAACTAAAGTGAAATAAAATGAATCAAAGGGATAGTAATGTTTCACAAAAACAGCAGCTCCGATTAATCTTCATAGTATTTGGGCCATGGAGAGTGTTATTTCAATACTGTCTGAACTGTAGTTCAAGAGTAATTGAATGATAAAGTATCCCCCTCCCGCCCCTTTTACTGATGTAACACTGATCACCGCAGAGCAGTACAACTGTCCGGATGGATCACAGAGAGGGACAATCTTCAGTGAGCATAATGAAAAACCTATCAAGGGGACAGGGGTTTCCTTACACTCACAGTAAGATTGTCCTTTGCAGAGATCCATCTGGTCCAGGGACCAGATTACACATCTGAGGTGAGCGGTGTTACACTAGGTAAAAAGGGCAGGAGGAGGATACTTTATCATTCAATTACTCTAACTACAATTCTGACAGTATTGAAATAACATTCCCCATGGCCCAAATACTATGAAGATTAATTGGAGCTGCAGTTTTTGTGAAACTTTACTATCCCTTTTATATCACCACCTAGAATGGAGAAGGATAGCAGAGACAGAGTGCCAGCCCAGCTACATCACCATAAATAGTGTCAATGTGGCTGACAGGTAAACAGGCAGGGACATACTCACAGGACCTGTGCACTCTGAATACTGGAGATTGTGTACTCTTCAAACTTCAGAGTTCTATGCACCGTAGCAAATTCTGCTCAGACAAGCTAAATAGAACTGAGAGGAGACTGGCTGAAAATACAAGCCATCCTCTAGCAGACTCAGGTCCCATTTAGTTTTTACTCTGATTAAAACCAACAATGGAGGCCAAAGTTAGGAGCCGCCTAATGGGGGGGGGGGGGGAGACTACACAGCTGCATCCTACAGGCAAAAAAAGTCTAAGACAAACTCTTTGACCATGCACCTCCATTGAGGTCACTTTCAAAACTGAGCATGTCATGGGATTTTAAAATATGCTATGTATTATAACAAATTAAAATGAACAATCCAATACAGAGTTGTTGTTTTTTTTTTACATCACCCCCCCCCCCTTTCTTTATTCTCCCCCTCATCCCACCTCCCCAACTTTTCTAGGTTCTGTTTAGTGTTGGTAGGCAGATAGAGAAATAAACTACCTCTGACATACTTCTGTATATCTTGGTAAACTATCTAATAGAGTAGAGAAATACATTTTCACTAAAACATGCCACCACCACTTGGTACTAACTGGACATCACGGGAAGCATGATTATATGGTTCTCTCAAGCCCCATTTTGGGCATGCAAAAAGCAGCAATTGTCTTTTTTGCCAACTATGCTCAATAGATCAGACAGTTTCACTGTAATCACAATTGCCAAGATGCATTACTGCAAACAGAAGATCATAATGTTTCTATTATGAAAATAAATGTAAGTCGAAGGCAGTTTGGGTTATGGGTGTCAGACACCCCTGGCTCAAGCTCTACGAAAATAATACTCTGCTAACAGTGGAATAGGCTATCAGGGATAAAGCGACTCCTCCAACAAGGGTTGGTGGAGTGAAGGCTTGAGTGCGACGCTGGAGAGCGTAGCTGGTGTTCACAAGCCCCCTGTAGTGCGTTGTGCTGCGGCCGAGGCCGTGTAAAGGTGCTGGCCGTGAAGCCAGACGACCCCCTTCGGTTGAGCAGAAGGCCCAGGATAACGCAGTACAGCGAGGACACCCACCACCAACCCCAGGGAAGGTCAGTTTCCAACTGTAAGGACAAGGAGGACTTGCCCAAGGTAAGTACAGAGGCTAGTAAGGCAGGGTGCAGGTAGAGCACAGGCAGGGGAGGGGATACCAGAGTGGGAGACCAGGGAACCAGGAGAGGACCCGAGGCAGGAGAGGCAGGGAGCTAGCTAAGGCAAGATACCCTAAAAGGGAGACAGAACTGCAACAGGAATGGTGGATAAGGGAAAGCCTAGGAGACAGGCTGGGGAGACACTGGAGACCCTAGAGCAAGAAGCAAGGCAGGCTGAAGGCACCAGGACCAGGGGGATGCTGGAAGCAAGGCAAGCTGGAAGGCATCAGGACCAGGGGAATGCTGGAAGCAAGGCAGGCTGGAAGGCACCAGGACCAGGGGAATGCTGGAAGCAAGGCAGGCTGGAAGGCACCAGGACCAGGGGAACGCTGGAAGCAAGGCAGGCTGAAAGGCACCAGGACCAGGCTGCAAGGTACTGAAAACTAGGACAAATGCAGGACTGACTTGAAGTCTCAAGACACAGGTTCAGGAACGCTATAATTGCACGCCGCAGAGAAGCAGCGCGCAGCTATAACGAGCCCGAACCCAGAAGTACGGGTGACGGATGACGTCACCACGCAACCCGGAAGCGCACAGAACCCGCCGAGGGAACGATGGGAAAGGTAGGCATGACACTGGGATGAAAATGGAAATATTCAACTGCATTCCAGCAACACCAGAGGAGAATCTCATAGTTTACAGTTTTAGCCTGATCTGCTTCCCAAAAGTACAATAAAATACCTAGAATTAAGAAACAAGCTGTAAAATGAAAATTTCTATTGTAGTTGAATAAAAACAATACAATTAATAAAACAGATAATTGTTGCAATTATATTAAAATGACGAGTCTGTTATTATAAATTCTCACAATGAAAAACAACAAACTGATTATAAATAAATATTAAAAAACACATATTTCCAGATCATTGAGAAGACTTGAAGCATTAAGAACATGGGGTAGTGTTAGTTTAGAATGCCTATGTCAGCCCATCAACATATTTGAGCTAAACAGTAAAATGCAGTGTTATGGTTGCTTTTTCACATAGTTGATAATCCAGCTTCACCTCATCCTGTGCTTCCATTATATTCCATCCCTAAATATTCAGTGTGCAGGGGACCTTCGACCCTTGAAACAACTAGAACAGGTTATAGGAAAAGCAAGGACAGAGAAAGAGATGCAATGCTACAGCAAACAAACAGCTCCACAGGGTTGAATTGGAACTTCCCTAAATTGCTATGGATTTAAATTGTGCTTTTAAACCCTTGAATGCTAGGTCTGCAACGCATTGCTTCACTATGTGTTGGAGTCCTCTCTAGAAATCAAGTTAAACACCCACTTAAATAATGATTGGAGATATTCCTTTCTTCCCCATGGTGAAGTTGGTTTGATCCAGAATTGCACTTGATGAATAAGGAACACAGAGTATTACTGTATTATAAAACATAGACAAAATTGCAACAAACTGGCTCCGACTGTGATCGCACTACATACAGGCAATTGCGGAACACGTGAACAAAACACACAAAACTAGCAAAAGCACAATATTTTACTGACAATTTGAACAGTAACATATCTAAACCGGACAACTTTTGGACGGTTATTAAAAACATCTATAACCCCCTAACCATTTTCATCCATCAACCATGAAAATAGGCCAAGAAACAATACAATGTCCCACAACAATAACTAATGCATTCAACAACTGCTTTCTTAGATGTGCCACCACCCTGATTACTCAAAACCAAGGTAATTCTGAAGTACAAACATGCACAGACCAGTCTCTGTCACTTGCTACCTGGTCTGATTTCATGCCAAAAATGAAATCGCAATCTGGCCCTAACCAACTACCAGCAATGATAGTAAAGCTCAGTGCCTTGGTCACTGCCCATCCTATTGCATCTTTAATGCTTCCCTGTCATCCGGGTATATGCCCAAAGCCTGGAAAGTGGCTAGAGTTGTGCCTATCAACAAAAGTGGGGATAAAAATGTAGTATCAAATTACAGAATAATATCCCTACTCCCCACATTATCTAAAATCCTAGAGAAATGTGTCCATGTGCAACTATATAAGTACTAGTGTAAAAGCCCGTGTACACGGGCCAAGGTCCAGGTAATGTCAAACCTTTGAGTGCCAGAGGGGTACACAATGTAGTGCGTACCACTCTGGCACTCAAAGGATTAAGAGGTCGCTACCTCAGTGCTCCACGAGATGCAGTCTTGTGTCGCCTCAATCACGCGATGCGATCATGCTCAGTAGAGACTGCCTGAACGCGGGCAGTTTCTACTGCGCATGACTGCATCGTGACAAACATCCTAGCAAATTATTATATAGGATTACCGAAAAACCATTTTTTTTCCACCCCCCTTCAATCAGTCTTTCGTAAAACTCACCAACAGTCATTGCCCTCTTAAAAGTATCCAATGATATTCAGACTGGTATGGAAAATGGTGAACTCACTGGAACAATTTTCCTAGATTTTGCAAAGGCCTTTGATACAGTCGATCATAACATTCTAATAAGCAAACTAAAGCTCAGGATTAGATAATAATTATCTAAACTAGGATAGGCAAAAGGCGGCCCTGAATATAAGACAAGACCAAGTACCACATAAGGTTTGAGTTTTTTACAGTAGGAAAATGGGCAGACTAGATGGGCCGAAATGGATTTTATCAGCTGTCAAATTCTATGTTTCTATGACCCTATTTAACAGGCAGAACGCAAAGTGTGTCAGTTGCTGACAATAACTCCCTTCCACTCAAAGTAACAAGTGGGGTTCCCCAAAGCTCTATTCTTGGACCTCTATTTTCTCTTTTTATAAACTGATCTGCCCACAGTTTGCAAAGCATCTTCTGTGCACATGTATGCAGATGACACTATAATCTATGCTAAAAACTCAAAAGTATCATGACTTGAGATCATATTACAACATGATTTCTCTAAAAGCTGAAACTGTTCTTAAACACAGACAAAGAGGTGACAACGGTATTTGGTACAAAGCACAAACTGTGTAATCTCTGCAATACTAACCTATTCATTGTAACAGAGTCTAATTGTAACTTGGCCCCAGTTGACTTCTACAAATATCTTTGACTGTGGCTTGACCGCAACTTCACTTCTGGTCTCCATATTGTTAAATTAACATGCAAACTTTATCCTAAAATAAGTACTCTGTTTAGAAACAAATCCTGTTTACGTCCCCTGGAAAGAAAACGTATTGTACAACAGATGTTACTGCCAGTCATAGACTATGGGGACGTAGTATATACTTTTTTGCCACAAATTAATCTTCGTAAACTTGACACTCTGCATAATTCATTATGCCGCTTTATCCTCCAATGTAATTACACTACCCATCACTATGAAATGCTTAAAGCTCTAAACTGGCATTCAAATCTAGACGTGCACATCACCTTTCTTGCTTAGTATACATCCACTTCTCTGGGAAGATTCCAGACTACAGGAGCAATATGCTTACTCCAGCTCTCCATACTAACTAGAATCTCCACTCCACTACTAATAACTCACTGCATATACCACAATACAAGAAACAACCCGGTCCATCTGCCTTCTCCTTCAGAGCTACGAAAACCTGCCTGAAAAAAAAAAAAAAAAAAACGAAAAAAAAAACAAACAAAAAAAAAAACAGATCTTGTCCCAGTCTAAAATTCTTAAAAATAAATGCTTCTTTATATCTAGAAACAGTATGTAACTGTATATAATTTTTAGTATGAAAGTATACATAATGTTTCTCAATTTGTGTAAAAAGGTAAACCCTTACTGAAAACTATCCAGGACATACTTGAAAATGAGAGAAATCTCAATGTATTCTTCCAGGCAAAACATTTTCTAAATAAAAAAAAAAATAAAATAAATAAAATGACCCTGTATTATGTACCATGTATTGCCGAATAAGTAGAAAATTGCGCTCATCGAATCTTTTTATTTTTTTACACCACTGTATTGGAAACACATAAGGCTTCGAATTATAATGAGTAATAGCAAAACATCTCTCTAGGAAAAGTGACATTGCGGGGGGAGATTCAAGAACAAAACACATGGCACGTGTCAGCAAGTCTGAGGTGTATGCAAAATAACTAACAAGACATTCATGGTTTGAAAAGCTTACAGGCTTTACTAAGCAACACTGGAAAAGAGTGGAAATTATAAAGCAAAATACTAAATTTAATAACTCAAACTAGGATATTTTGTACCTTAAAGGGATAGTAATACTTGCAAATTTACTAATCCCCATATTGTAGCTTTGTTAAAAAGAAACGTATTGCCCCCAGTGTCATCTCTCAAACCCTTATGGTTTGAGAGATGATAGCGCTCAAAATTCCCCCCTCCCTCCCCCTTCCCTGACTGAACTCTGACTGCAGCGATATCTGGTATTACTGGCATCAGGCGGCTCAGCAGCATTGCCGAGATCGCGTTTATAAAAATAAATCTTTCACTAAAACGGTCTTCTACGTGTGCTTGCAAACCAAGCACACGTAGAAGACCGTTTCAGTGAAAGATTTATTTTTTATAAACGCTATCTCGGCTCAGCTGCAGAGCCACCTGATGCACATAAGACTGTCGTACGACAGCTTCTCCTGCAGTCAGCATTCAGTCGGGGAAGGGGGGGCACTTTGAGCGCTATCATCTATCAAACCATAAGGGTTTGAGAGATGAAACTGGAGGCAATAAGTTTCTTTTTAACAAAGCAACAATATGGGGATTAGTAATTTGCAAGTATTACTATCCCTTTAAGGACAGTATCAAATGTCTTGCTATGTGTTTGCAAAATGAGGTATAATTTGTATATTATTTAGTGCACCCATGTAGACTACATTTAGTTCTTTGGGATAAACTAAGCTTTCATTTATATATATCTCCATCCTACTTTATATTGATAAAAGTAAATATGCACAGAAAAAAATCTAAATACACTGTTTTAGTATTCTGTTCTATATTGTTTACTTGCAGTTTAGTGCAGTTGTTGTAAAACACCCCTAAATAAAAGTGGTTATATGGGTAGGTTTTCAGTGTATTTTTTCTGTTAAATAGTACATAATATTTTTCTAAATACACTGAATGTATTTTTATTATTTTAGTATAGTTTATATAGTTTATTTTTATGGGGTTAAACAATGTCTGCAAACCCCTGACAACTCAGTATTTGGATTATGCCTCTGTATCCTGTACATGGGGGACACATTGAGGTCAGCCAGTTCACAAATTCATACTACAGAGAACTATGAATGGTTATCAATAGAAAAAACAGGTTCCCATGCGGTCTCAGACAACCTAGGAACCTCTACTTGTGTGCATGGGGACACAAACTCAATACCAACAGTATTCCTCCTTGCAATCAGTCACATCACAATGAGTTAATTTAGAACCAAAAATGAAAGGAGTCAGACTGGGTCCCTCCACTTCCAGGAGACTCCAGCTGGCAGTCTCTCCTGCATACAGATAGGGAGGGCTGTCAATGCTGACAGTGATTCCATCTGTTTAAAGGTCTATACCATAAACCAATGTGATGAGTTTGGTTCCAGTATATAATAATATACTATATGTGACTATGGGCCTTAAGTGGTTAAGGAGCAGGAGAATAATTGGCTCATTTGGTTAATTAACTGACTTTGAAGCAAAGACATTGTTTATGAAGATGAGAAAACCTGGTTCAATTCCCAGTGTCAACAACAAAAACTTAGGCAAGGCATTTTATCTCCCTGTTCCTCATGTTCAAAAAAGTTAAGATTGTACGCTCTACTGGGCAGGGACCCTCCCTGAAGCACCCTACGTATTAATCACCTAGCCAACAACACTACAAGATCTACAGGCTACCGTGGAAGCGAGCTGCCCTGCTTCTTCCCTACCCGATATTCTGGGCAGAAGTGGGTGGGATTCAGGAATGGTGACATCATGGCTTTGTGCAATCCTGTCCACTCATACCTGGACGATTGGGTAGGGTGGAAGCAGGGGAACAACTCTGCTCTCTACAGTCTCCTGCATTTATCTCCAATTGCCATCTCCTGCTAAATAACTGGGGTGGGGCACCAGTAGGGGTCCTGCGCCCCCCCCATGAGGTCCGAGTGTTTTAAATAAAAGTGCATTTGCCAGAAGAGTGTTCAGTGCATTGCTTTACAATGCAGTGAACACCAATTTGAAACTTAATACACTGTGTGCTCCCCCATCCTTGCCTCCTTGGTATCCACACAACAGTGGTTGTCAATCAGGGAGCTGTGGAACTTTGGTGTACCACTGTCATCTACTCAGGTGTGCCCCTTAATTCCACTAAAATCTTTAACAAATATGAATCTTTAGCTTCGTATATAGAAATTGTTATACAAATATATGTTTGTTTTTGTTATTTTGTCTGAGAGCTAAAATACTATATACTTATGTATTTGTACCCTTTCTTACCCTTTGCAAAATGCCTTATAATGCCTTAGGATGTGCCCCAAAAATTGCAGGCTACATGTTATGGAGGCCTTGACCAAAAAAAAAAAAGACTTAGAACAACTGCCAGAGATAAAGACAAGAAAACAACTGCCAGAGAACCACACATGCAGTTTCTGACAACCCCTCCACCCCCAGCCTTATTCTACTGCCCACTGGTAGACACAGATCCCCACATACACTGTGTGACCTTTCCACCACTCCTGGTTCCACTGTCCAGTGCCCCACCTCCACCCTGATTTCACTAGTGGTGCCAATAGTGCCTTATAAGATAATACTGTACACCCACATTTTGTTGTGGCTGTAATGCAGGCATTTGCCTCAAAACAGCATTTCATACTTACAGAGATTATTAGCCTGTCTGTGTTCAGACACTCTGTGTTTTTGTTACACCAATTCCACGGACAATGGAAAATATAAAATCCAAAGAAAAAGAAAACAAAAAGAAAAAAAGGGGGCTGTTTCTCTTATTGTAAAAAATATAACTTTAATTTAAATTAAAATACTTGAACCACTCCAACACTATGCATTTCACATCAATCCACGCTTCTTTATCAAGTGTGTGGCTCAAACAAACACTGCTATTTAACCCCTTATGGACCCATGACGGTCCTGCACCATCATGGGTTGTTATACCCTTAACGACCCATGATGGTCCAGGACCGTCATGGCTTAAATGATAGCAGCGTGCCTCCGTGCACGCTGCTATCATTAATTCCAAGCTGAGACTGAGCGCTCCGACACCGGGACGTTCAGTCTCAGCCCTTCCTGCTTGTGCCAGTTTATGTGATCGCCGTAGCAGCGATCACATGTACCGGCATAGTGACAGACAGAGGCAGCATGCTGTTTGTGCCTGTCTCGTCTGCCTCTGTCTCCCTTGCTATCAAAGTAAGGGAGACAGAAGTAGACGGGAGACACCTAGTGATAATAAAATAAAAAAAAATACAGCAGCTGGGGGTATTAACCCCTTCACTGCTGGTGCAGGAGGCTGGCTAAATGTAGGTCAATTTTTGACCTGCAATTATACACTTTAAAAAAAACACACACACAACACACTTTTTTTTTTTTTTTTTTTTTAACAAAAAAAAAATGTTTTATTTAAAAAAAGTATATATAATTAAACAATATTGTGTGATTGTTGTGGAGCCATGTAATACACTTATATACACCACCAAATGCCAGGGATAACAAAGTGTCAAAATAGGGTGGGAAAAAGGGACATGGGGATTTTCACCCAGGGGGGACAGTGGCCACTTTAAACTGCGCATTTTGTAGGTATGACTGACCGGTCATACGTTTCATGCAGTCTCCATAAAAATGTAACCCTTTGTGGCCAATTGATCCCAAGAGAAAAATCAAAAAAGGTGTTTTTTTTTTTACTTTTTTTTTTTTAATTTTCATAAAGTAAATGGTGGGTTATCTATATAAGTGGGGTATCAAAAGAAAGCCCTATTTGTGCGTAGAAAAACAGTATATAATTTATGGGGGTGGGATAAAAGCCTAAGAGGGAAAACACTGTTGAACAAAGACAGTCAAAAAGGTCAGAATTGCTCCGGTCCTTAAGGGAAAACGACCTCAGATTTTCCCGGTCCTTAAGGAGTTAAAGTAGTTTTGCCATGAATATGCACACTCAAACAGTTATATAGTTATTGAGCTATTTATGGTAGTTTTGCCATCTAACTAACTGAATATGCATTTTAGCTTATAAAGCTGAAAATACCCCTTGCTCTTTCTGATGAAAAGAAAAAAAGAAGATATAGTTTCCCATATATACTCTTACTAGAAACTTATCACATGGAATAATATCTCAACTGACCTTACCACTTATTGGTGAAACTGTCAGATGCTATACTTCATAGGACTAAGAAGAGCAAGGTTACACCATATTTTGGGCTGTAGTATTGGCAGAGTAGGCTTTGTACAACTGTAACATGCACCGTACTATGTGCTTGTAAAAAATTAATAATCTACTGAATATACACTTACGTATAATACCTCATACCCTTAGGGATTTCACACAGGCAATTTTGTAGCAAAAAAAATATGGTGTGTTTTTATTGTTACAGTTTTCACAGCATTCTATTCTTTCAAAAGAAACGGTTCTAAAATTGCAGGGGAAAATGTAGCTACTTGCAACAGTTGTACATCTAATACAATTTCAGGTAGGTTGATTGAGTCAAATGCCCCATAGGACACAAGGATTCAGAAGTTAAGATTCCTACCACAATTTTCTTTTGCTACAACAGTTTTGCTGTGTAAAAAGGGCCTACGGTTGCAAAAGCATTTAACATATTAAGCACCGGAGGTTTGAACACCCCTGTGGCACACAAAGGGTTAATACACCAATGTACATCTATTATACCTGTGCACTGTATGTAGCACACCTTCTTCTAAGTATACTACACATAAATGTATATATGATGCTATCAATGTAGTTTATAAATTACCCTGTATATTCAACAGGATCAGCCACAGTTTTTTTGTTTTTTTTTTTACAACTTTCACTTAGGGCTCTATGTTAAAAGAAAATGGAATAATTATGGGACAAACCCAATGCACCATATGGGAAGAAAATAAAAATTTGCCAAATTCCCATTGCTTTAAATGGGGCTTTTAAACATGACTACTTTAGAAGTCTCTAACACAATGCATATCATTAAAAGCCCAGTTTGGGATCTTCAGATCTCCCCTGTGGTACCCTTGGTACTACTCCACTATTCTGTTTAAAACATAGGGCCCTAATAATATCAACCACAATAATATGACACATATGGATCTTGTGTATAAAGACAAAGTAGAGCAATTGTGAAGCAAGTCAGCTGAACCTAGTAGACAAATAAAAGTTCCCAATTATTTAAATATGACTTTTAACCCCTTAAATGCTAAATTGTCTGTAGTGCATTGTTTCCCAGTGCATTAAAGACTTCTATAGCATTCAGGATATTAAAAACTCAGTTTAAATAAATTGGGAATCTGGGTAGTTTTTACTTGTCTCCTATCTGCAAGCTGGGTTTTCCCATAATTGTTCCACTTTACTTTTCTACATAAGGTCCACAGTCCTGTACATTGTGATTTGCTATATCAGCTTTCTACACATATGTTGACACATTAATGGATATACCAAATATTTATTTCTACAAAGCTGTATATTGCACACGTCTTTACAAATCATCCCATTATGTAACACATTTTATGTATGCTGTTGTATACTGCATATGCCTGCCTACTGTCCTTGATTTCAATGAACAATCCCTGGTTTTGGTTCTTTGTCCCTAGGTCCTGGTGTTGTTTGTATCCCCGTTTTTAAAACTACATGTTAAACCCATGTTTTACATGCTTATCAATAAAAGGTTAATATTTTATGAGCAACTCTACGTGGGAATACAGCTTATTTGTAGGATTAATTGTGGTATTCAGATATGGTTAACCCTTCGAGTGCCAGAGGGGTACGGAATGCATTGCTTTGCAAAGCATTCCGAACCCCTCTGGCACTCAAAGGGTTAATGTCCATTCTGCTATAGAAGTGCAGTTCTAAGTCTACTGTACCATGCTTTCTGTTGATGTCTAAATACACCAAAGATGGGCATCCTAAAGCCCCCCCAGCTGTTGAGCACTACAATTTCTATCATCCCCAGGAACCTGCAGATCATGGCAATTGCAGTCCTCAACAGCTGGAGTACCGCAGGTTTCCCAGCCCTGCACTACACAGTACTGTGGGTCACAAGTGACACTCTGTTATGTGACCACCCAAGGGAAAAGTTACCCTATATTTTTTATTTGTTTGTTTTAAGTTGGTCTATGCACAATGTAGTCAACTGTAGTTTATATCATAACCTGTATATACAGCAGTATGCTTCACAGTTTTGATATCTTTTGACATATCCCTGTATATAGTCATATACTGTGTATAACACGTATAACTGGATAAACAGCTGTTGACTGCCCATTACTGGATATGTAGGTTATAACTAACTCTGTCTACAAAGCTGCATATTGCAACGATCTGTATAAATCACCTGTCAGTACTCTATACTATACCGGACACGTCACTGTACTGTGTATAATACGCACCCAACCTTATACACAATAACGTATAATACAAAAAAAAATGTACAATATATGTGCGTGTTGTGATAGTCTGTATAACGCTTTCAATACTAAACGATGTATATATACACACAAGTTTACAATGGTCAATATCATAAGACTTTTATAAAAACAAACTGTATTGAAGTGCTGTGTATACAGCTATCACATAGTAGAGTAAAAAAATATGTATAAACATGTAGCAACTTCACAGGGTAGGACTTACTGCTATTACAGGCCTCAATTTGAGCCGGGTCCTTTCGCACCACAGAGCCCGCCCACACTCTCTCACATCCCGGCCTCCTCTCAGTCTTACAGTCCGGTCTGACAGTTGGAGTTCCAAGACTCGTTCAGAGGCCCAAGCCTCGAATCCCCTACTCCCTCCAGTTTGTTTCAGTAACTGCAGTTAAGCGCAACCACTGGTAGGGTATCGGTACCGCCGGTTATTCAACTGCATCTCCCAGGCGTGCCATGGTCCCGAGAACCGGCACCAGAGCCCGGCATGCACAGCGACAAACACCGTAGAAGGGGAGCGTCTGACACACAGCTAGAGTGAAAGCGACTGACACACACCGACTAACTGAGAGACTGCAAGACAGGACTAATACAGACAGTGTTAGACATAGGAGACTAGAGACATGGCAAGACTGAGGTGATTAATACAACGATAAACTAAATAGAATTTAAAAAAAATGCAACAGTGATCAGACTGATACAGAGAGATGGCTATGTGAGACAACTGACCTGAGATGCTTATATACTAATAAGTGGTGCAAATCTGTTACAAACCATTTACACCATATGGTAAGGTAATACATAACAATTCCCGAAATCCTCATTGATTTGAATGAGGCTTTTTACCCCTTGATTGTTAGAGACCTCTCCAGAATTCACACGGTTAGAGGCCCACTTTTAATTAATGGAAACATTTGTTATCTATGGTGTAGTTGGTCTTCCCCAGAATTGCACTACTTAACCCTTTGAGTGTCAGAGGGGCACGCAACGCATTACAAAGCAATGCGTTGCGTACCCCTCTGGCACTCAAAGGGTTAATGCACCATCCTTTGTGAAACTGAGGAGACTGATATGCAATGGAGTGACTAGTTATTTGAGGGTCTTGGTGCATATCATTTTTTTGTACCCTTCAAGGGATGTAATTGTAATCTACATGGACACGTCTCCTTCTTGGCTGCCTCGCCATGCCATAACTGTCCCCTCTGTAGTTCTGATTCTGCCAATATAAACAGGGAGGGAGGCAATGCTGAGGTATTAAGAACTGGGATAATAAGGTACCAATGCTGTTCTTTTCCCACTCCCTCCTCTCCTCCCCTTTACCCCAGAAATAAATAACACAGCACACATAAATAACAACACAGACAACCATGTAGGTGGCAAATACAGAGGTCACAGCTTTATGAATTGGGTTTGACTTAGTTAAGGGACCCCGGGTCCACCCCCCAAACTCCCAACGCAGTGCCCTGGACCCGTAGCCATGTCCTGGGCCTCACCATCGCCCTGACACCTGCTGCTGGGATAGCTGAGGGCTTAATGAACTTCCAGACACCTTTGCCGTGGAACACGCATCCTGGCCCCCAGCAGTGGCTACCTCAACTCACTGGGGAGGTGACCTGGACTATGCTGATCTGCTCATCTCATCTCAGTGCATCATTGGCTTTAGCACGCCCGCCTGGTGTCCTGACTGCCGAGTCAGACCGTAAACATTGTTGGTTAAACTGCACTGCAGCCACCCAGAGAGGGGACCTACCAAGGGGACCCTCTACACCCCCCCGAAAGAGCATGCAAACAGATTTCCCTAAACTCCCTCCCCTTTCCCTCACCTACTTCCTAACCTGCCCCCTTCTTTCCCTCCACCAAGGAGGAGGGAGGGAAGCCCTCCTTTGTCCTACCAGGCCTTCCTCAGATGAAGAGGAAGAAGAAGGCATGGCGTGGCCCCTTGTGATGGCCTCTGGTTTCATTACTGAACCTTCAGACAATTTTTCTGGGGCAAACCAGTGACACCATGGGGTGGGCAAAAAAGATAAACAAAACGCCAATTTTAATGAGGCTTTTAAGTCCTTGAATGCAAGAGAGGTCTCCAACTCCATCTCCAACTCATTGATTCGCAATGGGTTGGAAATCTGCCTAGCATTCAGGTGGTTAAAAACTGAATTAACTCTTTGTGAACTTGGGTAATTTTTATTTTCCTCCTATGGTGTAGATGGTTTGCTCCAGAAACTTTCCAGTTCCTCTTAATACATCACTCTCTGTGAGACTTCTGGACTGATAGATTAGAAAAGACACCAGTAGGGATAAGACTGAGAGACTGGTATAGTAACTGATGGTATGAGTCTGTAGGTCTGAGAAATTCGTACAGTGACTGACCATGAGAAACTGCATGACTGAGAGATTTGTACAGAGACTGACAGTTTTTTAGACAGCAGGAGTGGGAGTATGTTATAGATATTGTCAGATTCCTAGACTGGAGGACTGTTAGATTGGTGCAAAAACTGATGCCGAGAGACCGCTGATCAGTGATTGGTACAGTGACGCAGAGAGACTGTTATACTGCAGGACTAAGAAATTCATACAGAGACTGACAGACAGTGAGATTGAAAATCAAAACAGGTGTGACCAGCACACAATGAGAACAAATACAAATTATTTGTTTATTTTTAGTGATGGTGCCCCTCAGGTGCTGCTCAGTCACAATTTTTACTCCTTTGTGCCATTATAGAGCAGATATACCTATATTCCCATCAGACTGGTCCCGCTCGCAGATGGCCCAGCCCCTAAATGTTAGGAAAATCTCTTAGAGAAGGAGCACAACCCCAGATGTATGTTTGAGCCTTTATTGGGCCTCATCAGTGAGATGCAGCTGATTTCCTCAAGGCATAAGAGGAGCAAGACTATTGCCATCTGTCTTTTCAGTTATCCCCATTTAATATCAAGCTGTATTTAGCTGGTATTCAGCATAATTTGGCATTTATTCAACCCAAATCTCCTTCACTGTCCACATCATATCAAACCAAATTGTTTCTCAAAAGCCTTTTCAAAATACCCCATGCCTCCCACCGTACCAGACTCCCAATTGATGGTCCTTTATTTCACAAACTATATGATTAAGTTCAGGGCCATTTCCACCAACTGCCTTATGTTAGCAGCTATACGCTTGGGTTTTTTTGGCTTTTTGAGGCCTGGGGAGGTCCTGGTATGCCCAGGTGACTTGCCTTTTCTCAAAAAAAGAGGTATGTCCGCTTACAAAGACTGAGCAAAGAGATGAAGGTGCAATCATGTCTGGGGTTGGCTGCTTCTCTTTTTCAGAGAAGAATTGCCTGGCATTTCATGGCTGGACTGCTGTTTTAGCAGGACTGGTATGATAAGCTTTAGGGTATTTCCTCTCTGTGAAGGCAGTAGTGGGCTAAAAGAGACTGAACCCTGGGTATGACACCACTCCTAGAGAGCCTGCAAATTTCCATTGCAGGCTCGTTCCTAGTTGAGTGTCTCTGACTCTCACTCTACGTATGCAAATTATCCTTGGGGTTAGTCACCCCAAGGGTAATAGGGAATCCAGCAATGGACTCCTTGCTCACAGCACTTAGTGAGTTTAGCTACTCCTCACTGATGAAGCACACCAAGGCTGAAACTTATGGTTGGGGTTGGTGGCTTTTTTTTTTTTCTTTCTTTCTTCATCAGAGAGCAATTGTTTGGCATTTCATGGTTGGACTGCTGTTTTGGCAGAACAAGTCTGATATGCTTTAGGCTATTTTTTTCTCTATGTAAGGTGCTAGTGGTCTAAGAGAGAATGCACTCTGTGTAGGACACCACACGTCTGCAATGGAAATTTGCAGGCTCCCTAGGAGTGGTGTCCTAGGGAGCCTGCAAATTTCCATTGCAGACTTGTTCCTAGTTGAGCGTCTCTGACTCCCACTCTTCATATTCTTGGGGCTGCTGCCCTCTCAGTTGCAGTCCAGTCAAGTTTTTCCACTTCCTTTTTCCATTACATAGAAGACATTTGCATATTTATATCAATATTGTTCCACCCGCAGACAGCCCAGCCCTGAAATATGAGGCAACTTTACAACCCCAGACATACATTTCAACCTTTAGTGGACCTCATAAGTGAGCTGCAACTAGGCAGGAGGAAAGCAAGGGACAATGCCTGCGATATCTTTCCACTCAGGGAGTGGACATTTCTGGGAAAAAAAAATTAATATCACTGTATTCATATATTCTATTTTTTTATATAGAAAAGCAAATCTGACAGGTCTGAATTCTTTGGATGACCTGCTTATAGGAAATTTATGTTTTTAAATCATTATTGTACTACTATGGGTAGTTAGGCCTTCAAAACCATGTTTAATGCATTTTAGCTGCTGCATACATATTGGGTATCCATATACCTAATTTGTAGCACATTCATATTTTGATCTTGTAATGTTTGCCACAGTGATCCTGTGTGAGATTCTGTGCTGCATGTTTTTGTCTTTCTAAAATGTTGCAGAACAATGTGACAGTACCAGGATTTACTGGACCCTTTTGGGGTAGTTGGTTCCTGAACCGCCACTGCTGCTGCTCTTCTTCCACTGCCAGCTGGAGCTCATAAGCTTGCAAGGGTATACAAAGAGCTCACTAGGACTATGTACTGCACCCAAGGTGCAATTTCTTTTAGCTCTCAGGTGCCATACACACAGAAGAAATATTCTGGAGCATATCATACAGGTCCTCCCAAAACAACAGCTCAGCTACAAAATGTCAGACAATTCTTGTCTGAACAAAGGAGACAGCTAATCCAAGACATACATTTTGGCATTGTTGGGATTAGTCAGTGAGGTGCATCTGATCCCTGTAGATACTTGCGAGGAAGGGGTCCATGTCTGGATTCCCCCATGACCCTTAGGGTGTCTAACCCTAAGAGTAATTTGCATATAGAGAGAAGAAGTCAGAGATGCTCAACTAGGCTCATGAGCTTACAAATGTATGCAAAGAGCTCACAAGGACGATGTCCTACACCTAGGGTGCAATCTCTTTTAGCTCACAAGTGCATACACAGAGAAGAAATATTCTGAAGCAGTACAGTTCCTTCCAAAATGATAGCCCAGCCACAAAACACCAGACAATTCTTCTCTGAACAAATGAAACAGCTATCTCCAGATGTGCAGTTTTGCCTTGCTGGTGTGGTGTAATTGATTCCCTCTGAGTACTTGTGAGCAAGGGGTCCATGTATTGATTCCCCCATTACCCTTAGTGTAGCCAACCATAAGAGTAACTTGCATATAGAGAGAATAAGTAGGAAATGCTCATCTAGGCTCATGAGCTTGCAAGAGTATGCAAAGTTCTCACTAGGACTATGTTCTGACCCCAAGGTGCAATCTCTTTTAGCTCACAAGTGCCATACACAGAGAAGAAATATTCTGAAGCATATCACACAGGGTCTGCCAAAATGACAGTCCAACCACAAAATGCCAGGCAATGTTTCTCTGAACAAGAAAAACTGCTAACCCTATACATATATTTCAGCCTTGTTGAACCTCATCACCGATGTGCAGCTGATGCCAGAGGCTTGTAATCAAGGGTCCACATCCAGATTTCCCCATTTCCCTTACAGCGACCAACCCTAAGAGTAATTTGCATATAGAGAGAAGAAGGCAGAGATTCTCAACTAAGCTCAAAAGCTTGCAAAGAGCTCACTAGTACTATGTCCTGCACCCAAGGTGCAATGTCTTTTAGCTAACAAGTGCCATACACAGAGATGAAATATTCTGAAGCATATCATACAGGTCTTGCTAAATTAATAGTTCACAATTGTACTCTGACCAAGGCAAACAGTTAACCACAGACATACGTTTCAGCCTTGTGGGCCTCGGTGATGTGTAGTTGATCCCTCTAGGTAATTGTGAGCAAGGGGTGCATGTCTGAATTCCTACATTATCCTTAGTGTGACCAACCGTAAGAGTAATTTTCATATAGAGAGAATCAGTAGGAAATGATCATCTAGGCTCATGAGCTTACAAGAGTATGCAAAGAGCTCACTAGAACTATATCCTGTGCCCAGGGTTCAATCTCTTTTAGCTCATAAGTGCCATACACAAAGAAGAAATATTCTGAAGCATATCATACAGGTCCTGCCAAAATAACAATCCAGCTTCTAAATGCCAGACAATTCTTCTCTGAACAAGGGAAACAGCTAATCATAGACATACATCTCAGCCTTCTTGATGAGGTGCAGCTAATCCCTCTAGGTACTTGTGAGAAAAGGATCCACTTCTGGATTCTCTATTACCCTTAGGGTAACCAACCCTACAAGAAATTTGCATATATAAAGAAGTAGTTAGAGATGCTCAAAACCAGGCTCATGAGCCTGCAACACTATGCAAAGAGATCACTAGGACTATGTCTTGCACCCAAGGTGCAACCTCTTTTAGCTCACAAGTGTCATACACAAATGCCATAAACATAGAAGAAATATTCTGAAGCATATCACACAGGTCCTGCAAAAATGACAGGTTAGCCACAAAATCTAAGACTATGTGAACAAAAGAAACCACTAATCCCTCATGTTTGCTGGACCTTGCCAGAGAGGTGCAGCTGATCCCTCTAGGCATTTATGAGCAAGTGGTCCATGTCTGGATTCCCCCATTACCCTTAGGGTGACTAACTCTAAGAGTAATTTACACACATAGAGAAAAAGTCAGAAATGCTCAACTAGGCTCATGAGCTTGCAGGCCGTTCTGAAGCATATTATACAGCCACGAAATACCAGACACAGACACAGACACAAAAAAAAAAAAAACGTTTCGGCCTTATTGGACTTCATTGGTGAGGAGTAGCTGATCTCTCTAGGTACTTGTGAGCAAGGGTCTCCTCCGTTCAAATGTCTTAATCCTCTTCCGTTCTCAATAAGAAATAAACCTCGATCATGCCGTCCTTGCCGCTCCGCTCATAAAAAACACAGATATACAAGGATTGGTCAGTACCGTATTAATATAATTAAAAAGGCACAAAGTATCCACTCACTGTTAAAATATCTTTTTCCAGCACAGTCTCTTTCAGAAAATCTCCTTCCTCGAAAGCCTTTCCACCACTCCAATTAGATATTTCAACTATTCTTATATCCAGAGTCTCCTCCGATTGAATATCTCAAAAATCCTTCATTGTCAACAGGAATTGGCTTACAATCGTGCCATCCTTCTCACTCCGCTCATAAAGGGCACAGACATACAGGATTGAATCCGTATAGTGCTACTATAATGAGCCAAAGACACAAAGTATCCACTCACTGTTTAAACTGCTTTTTCCAGCGCGGATTCTCTCCAAAAGGTTATACTCCTCGGAAGTCTTTTCACCCCTCCATTAAATCTTATAAAATAATCCAATCAAGAAGGTGATGATATTCCTGGGTATATCTAAAATTTATTTTATTTAAATATACAATAAAACAAAATAATACAAATAACTAATACAAATCAGCACTATACTGATTCAATCCTGTATGTCTGTGCCCTTTATGAGCGGAGTGAGAAGGATGGCACGATCTTAAGCCAATTCCTGTTGACAATGAAGGATTTTTGAGATATTCAATTGGAGGAGACTCTGGATATAAGAATAGTTGAAATATCTAATTGGAGTGGTGGAAAGGCTTTCGAGGAAGGAGATTTTCTGAAAGAGACTGCGCTGGAAAAAGATATTTTAACAGTGAATGGATACTTTGTGCCTTTTTAATTATATTAATACGGTACTGACCAATCCTTGTATATCTGTGTTTTTTATGAGTGGAGCGGCAAGGACGGCATGATCGAGGTTTATTTCTTATTGAGAATGGAACAGGATTAAGACATTTGAACGGAGGAGACTTTGATGTGCAATAAGATTAAGCACAATAAGAAAATTTCCCTACAAGTTATAAATGTATACTACATAGAGGACTTGCATGGTTAGTAGCAACAAGTAAGGGAGCGCCTGGGTTAATTTTGTATGTTTTTAATCTATTTTGAGTAAGATAGCTACTTTGGGCTGAACCCAGTAACTGGTTGCTTGAATTCTATCTCTATTTCCATTTGCACCATATAGGGATAATAGCGCCGTTTTTTGCATTATATTTTGGATAATTTACTCTATTTTCGGCTTTCTGTGTCTTTAAGGTGCAGAATGGAGATGGATTTACTCTCTACTTGGAGACTAAGAGATATTAATCTATTAACTGTATTTGAGGACGAATTGGAGAGTGTAGTGGAAGAGGATTTAGACTTGGATACTGTACTAAGGGATTTGGAGAAAATTATGACAAAAGAATTGAAAACATGGTGGGACATGGTAACGCTTGAAAAATATGTGCAATTAAATGTAGTCCTGAGAGGATTAAGGTTAAATAAACAACCTACATTCGAATATCCAAGTGAAGAATTTAAATTTAAATGGAACAGAACTTTGGATGACTGTTCTATGACGTTAATGTCTTTAATTATACACAGTCATAAGCAAAAATTGGATGATTTGAATGAAAGAGTTGAGATTATACAAAAGAAGTTGGAACCTTTTAGAGAGCTGGATGATTACATTGAAATCTCGAGTGAGATTGGGAATAAATTAAAGAAATTGGAGGAGGAAATAATAAAAAAGAAACAACATAAATTAAGAAGAGATAGAAATGATTATAAATTAAAGAAGGAGAGGGATTGTGCTAGTGCAAAAGAAGAAATAAATATGAATGAAATAAGTGGAAATAACACTCAGTTTCTGGATGAAGTTAGCCAATTAGTAGAGAAAATTAATCAAGAACCATTAAACCATAATAAATCCTTGAGTATGGAAAATAAGAATGTGAATTCAAGACACTTTCACTCCACTGTAAGACAACAGCGTTATAAACGCAAAAACAATAATTTGAATAGGAATCAATTGAAGAGAGATCAAAGAATTAATCAGGGGAGGAGTCCTGATAATAATGGAGATAAACAACACTTTTATGTTGAACATTATAATAGATATTCCCCTTTAAGAACAATGGGTAGAAATAATTCAACATATCCCCCTTTTTTATATCAGAGCAGGGAAAGATTATGGAGGGATCTCCCAATAAATCAAAAGTGGAGAGAGAACAGAGAGAGAACATACAGACAAGGGAGAAGATATGTGGGAATGGACTACGGAAGAAGTGTAAGAGAGGAAAGAGAGGAGGGAAGAAGGTACAATTAAAGAATATGAGAAAAGTAGGTGAAGACACAAAGATTTTTAACCTCAGTTGCGTGACATTAACTGATCAACAAGAGACAGTGCTTAAGAAGGGTCTTAAATTTGCCCCTAGTCAGAGAATTAACAAATTTGAGACCTTTATTGATGTGCATAAATATATGCGTAAATTACAGTTGAAAAAATATTTCCTGTATAAAGAGAATGCGATTATAAAAAATAACACTGACAGTTTTAGTCACACTGAATGCAGAAATAAGTCCACATTTAATCCAATTGGTAATAATAGCCACTATATGGAAACTTTTAAAAAGTTAGTCTTGGATGATATTGAGTTAATGGATTTGAAAAAAATCCTGTGTAACTTAGACAAGGAAGAACGTTCCGCTTTGAAAGAATTAGAAAAGAATCAAGAAATAGTTATAAAACCTGCAGATAAAGGTGGGGGTATAGTTTTGATGGATAGGGATAAATATGTACAAGAACTGATGAGACAGGTGAACGATGAAACTACATATAGAAAATTGAGAGGTGACCCCACGAAAAAATTCAAAGAGGAACTTGAAATACTTTTACAAGAAGCAAGAAAGATTGGAATTCTAAATGATCAGGAATTCCAATATTTAAATGTAATGAATCCAAGGATACCTGTGTTCTATGTGTTACCAAAGATACATAAGGACCTGAGGAATCCTCCAGGTAGACCAATAGTATCAGGGATACAATCTTTGACAGCAAATTTATCACACTATGTTGACATTTTTTTGCAAAACATAGTTAAAGAATTGCCTTCTTATTTAAGGGATACAGGTGACACGATTAATTGGTTAAAGACAGTTAAATGGGAAAGTAATTTTTATGTCATTACAAGTGATGTAACTTCTCTTTATACAGTGATTGATCATGGGAAAGGGATGGAAGCAGTACAAAAGGCGTTTAACAAACAGAACTCCCTGAAGGAGGAGCAAATTGCCTTCCTAATTGATTGTATAAAATTTATTTTAACTAAAAATTATTTTTGGGTGGAAGGGGATTTTTATTTACAATTACTTGGCACAGCAATGGGGACCAAGTTTGCCCCCAGTTTTGCCAATATTTTTATGGGAGACTGGGAGGAGAAATATATTAACCATCCCAATTAATATAATAAAGATGTGGTAATATGGAAACGCTATATTGATGATTGTATCTGTATTTGGAGAGGTTCAGAGGATACATTGAAAATTTTTTTATCCTATATTAATCAAAACGATATGGGTCTGAAGTTTACATCAGTTTTTAGTAAAGAGATGGTGCAATTTTTAGATTTAAAAATTTATATAGAAGACAACTGTATAAAAACAAGTACATATAAAAAACCAACGGACACTAATAGTTATGTAAACCCTAAAAGCTGTCATTTTCGCCCATGGATTAATAATATTCCATTGGGTGAGTATAGGAGGGTTCAGCGAAATTGTACTGAGAAGGATGTGTGTAGGACACAAATAGAAGAAATGGAAAAATTATTTATTAGAAAAGGATATAACATGGAAAATTTAAAAAAAGCTAAATCTACAATTTTAGAGGATAAAATCCATACTACAATAAACAAAAATATGTGTAAAGAAAATAGGTTCGTGAAGGATTGTCCAAAATTTGTAACAAAATATAGTAATGATAGTCAGGCTTTGGAGAGGATTTTTAAAAAATATTGGCCTGTTTTACTAAAGGATTTAGAATTGAAGAAGATCTTGCCAGATAAACCAAGTATAATATATAAGAGAGCGAGAAATTTAAAAGAGATTTTAGTACCTAGTTTTATTAATTATAAACAACCCAAGCTATCTTATTTTAACCCCTTAGGGACCCTTGACGTACCAGGACCGTCAAGGGTAAATTTGCTCGAACGACCCTTGACGGTCCTGGTACGTCACGTACTTTTTACTTACAGCGCTCTACCGGGAGTGCTGTAAGTAAAAATAGGGCATGAAATAGACCGCTCCAAGATCGGAGCGATCTGTTTCAAGCCCCATAGTGACGCGCCGATACACGTGACAGGTCACGTGTACCGGCTCGTCAAAGTGCCCCTATGCGGACGTTATGGGACGGAAATGTCCCATAACCTCCGGTCCTTAAGGGGTTAAAAAGGATTTGCAAGGTTTTTATAGATGTAACAGGTGTAAGGCGTGTAAAACATGTAAAAGTGAATTTAGAAATATACAAAATTTCACTGGAAGACAAACAAATATTGTATATGAAATTAAAAAATGTATTATGTGTACCAGTAAGAATGTAGTATACTTCCTGGAGTGCCCATGTGGCTTTCAATATGTGGGCCGTACAACGAGGAGTGTACATATACGTATAGCTGAACACATAAGAAGTATAAAAAATGGTCTGGCAACACATAGTGTGTCGGTGCATTTTGCAAAACAACACAATAGAGATCCCTCTTTATTGAAATTTGTGGCTATAGATCAAGTTACAAAAAATTGGCGAGGTGAAGATATTGTAATAAAAATATCGAGAAAAGAAACAGAATGGATTTATCAGCTTAAAACTCTAGCCCCCAAAGGGTTAAATATAAATATAGATTTCAATTGTTTTTTAAAATGTTGAAAAATATGAATGATGGTTTTAAAATAAAAATATTGCAAGGATATATAATGGTGCCTGTAAGGGTTAATTAAAAAGATGGATAAAGGTGATTTAACTGGGTTGATAAAGTTTTAATTGATTTGAAGAATGCGTCTGGAAACGTTGACACAAGGGCATTTATCTTTAAATAGAAGTTTGCTGAGACAAACTAGCGATTGCCCCTGAAGAAGTGCTGTCGCACGAAACGCGTAGGGTGGACTGTATAGGTGCTTCGGACTTGTTTCTACTCCAGGAAAGAGCGGACAGTAGGAAACCCGTGGATCTTGGAATTGTATCAATAGGAGACACGGGTTAACGGAGTGTGTGGAAGTGCGGGTCACTCCAGGACACTCCATATCTGTCGGTCCGTTCTGGACTGGAGGGAGACGGTAGAAGCACTGATTTGTATTAGTTATTTGTATTATTTTGTTTTATTGTATATTTAAATAAAATAAATTTTAGATATACCCAGTGAATATCATCACCTTCTTGATTGGATTATTTTATAAGATTTAATGGAGGGGTGAAAAGACTTCCAAGGAGTATAACCTTTTGGAGAGAATCCGCGCTGGAAAAAGCAGTTTAAATAGTGAGTGGATACTTTGTGTCTTTGGCTCATTATAGTAGCACTATACTGATTCAATCCTGTATGTCTGTGCCCTTTATGAGCGGAGTGAGAAGAATGGCACGATCGTAAGCCAAATCCTGTTGACAATGAAGGATTTTTGAGATATTCAATCGGAGGAGACTCTGGATATAAGAATAGTTGAAATATCTAATTGGAGTGGTGGAAAGGCTTTCGAGGAAGGAGATTTTCTGAAAGAGACTGCGCTGGAAAAAGATATTTTAACAGTGAATGGATACTTTGTGCCTTTTTAATTATATTAATACGGTACTGACCAATCCTTGTATATCTGTGTTTTTTATGAGCGGAGCGGCAAGGACGGCATGATCGAGGTTTATTTCTTATTGAGAACGGAAGAGGATTAAGACATTTGAACAGAGGAGACTTTGATGTGCAATAAGATTAAGCACAATAAGAAAATTTCCCTACAAGTTATAAATGTATACTACATAGAGGACTTGCGTGGTTAGTTGCAACGAGTAAGAGAGCGCCTGGGTTAATTTTGTATGTTTTTAATCTATTTTGAGTAAGATAGCTACTTTGGGCTGAACCCAGTAACTGGTTGCTTGAATTCTATCTCTATTTCCATTTGCACCATATAGGGATAATAGTGCCGTTTTTTGCATTATACTTGTGAGCAAGGGGTCCACGTCTGGATTCCCTCATTACCCTTAGTGTGATCAACCATAAGAGTAATTTGCATATAGAGAGAAGACATCAGACATGCTCAGGTAGGCTCATGAGGTTGCAAGAGTATGCAAGGAGCTCACTAGGACTATGTCCTGCCCCCAGGCTGCAATCTCTTTTAGCTCACAAATGCCATACACAGATGCTCAAAACCAGACTCAAGAGCTTGCAAGATTATTCAAAGAGCTCACTAGGACTATGCCCTGCCACTAAAGTGCACCCTACACAGCAATGAAATATTCCGAAGGATAGCACACGGGACCTGCCAAAATGACAGGTCAGCCACAAAATCCAAGGCTATCTGAACAAAAAAAAAACAGCTAATCCCCAGATGTACATTTCAGGCTTTTTGTGCCTCATCAACAAGATGCAGCTGATGCCTCTATGCACTTATGAGCAAGGAGTCTGTGTCTGGATTTCCCCATTACCTTTAGGGTGACTAACCCTAAGAGTAATTTGCATATAGAGAGAAGAAGACGCAGATGCTCAACTAGGCTTATGAGCTTGTAAGGTCATAGAAGGAGCTCACTAGGACTATGTCCTGCCCTCAAGGTGCAATCTCTTTTAGCTCACAAGTGTCATACACAGAGAAGAAATATTCTGAAGCATATCATAGAGGTTCTGCTAAATTGACAGCCCAGCCATGAAATGACAGAAATTGTTCTCAGAATAAGGGAAACAGCTAGCCCCAGACATATTTTTTTGCCCTATTGTGCCTCATTGATGAGGTGCAGTTGATCTCTCTAAGTACTTGTGAACAAGGGATCCATGTCTGGATTCCCCATTACCCTTAGGGTGACCAACCTTAAGAGTAATTTGCATACAGAGAGAAGACATCAGAGATGCTCAGATAGGCTCATGAGCTTGCAAGAGCATGCAAAGAGCTCCCTAGGACTATGTCCTGCCCCCAAGGAGCAATCTCTTTTAGCTCACATGTGTCATACACAGAGAAGAAATATTCTGAAGCATATCATAGAGGTCCTACTGACTTGACAGTCCAGCCACAAAATGCCAGACATTTGTTCTCTGAACAAGGGAAACAGCTAACCCCTAACATACGTTTCTGTCTTGTTGGGCCTTATTGTTGATGGGCAGTTGATCGCTCTAGGTACTTGTGAGCAAGGGGTCCACATCTGGATTCCCCCCATTACCCTTAGTGTGACCAACCGTAACAGTAACTTGCATATAGAGAGAAGAAGTCAGAGATGCTCAGCTAGGCTCATAAGCTTGCAAGTGTATGCAAAGAGCTCACTAGGACTATGTCATGCTCCTAAGATGAAATCTCTTTTAGCTCTCAAGTGCCATACACAGAGAAGAAATATTCTGAAGCATATTATACAGGTCCTGCCAAAATAACAGTCCAGCCACGAAAATGCCAGCCAATTCTTCTCTGAGCAAAGAAAACAGCTAACTCCAGATGTACATTTGGGCCTTGTTAGGCCTCGTGGGTGTGGTGCAGTTGATCACTCTAGGTATATGTGAGCAAGGGGTCCACGTCTTAGAAAGACATACCCTAAGAGTAATTTATGTATAGAAAGAAGAAGTCAGAGGTGCTCAAATAGACTCAGGATCTTGCAAGAGTATGCAAAGAACTCACTAGGACTATGTCCTGCACCCAGAGTATAATGTCTTTTAGCTCCCAAGTGTTATACATCGATAAGAAATATTCTTAAACATATCATGCAGGTCCTACCAAAATGACAGCCCAGCCATAAAATGCCAGACAATTGTTCTTTGAACAAGGAAAACAGCTAAGCCTTAACATATATTTCAGTCTTATTGTGCCTTGCCAGCAACTCAGCCCTATGCATCTGATCTCTCTAGGTATTTATGAACAAAGGGTCCACGTCTGGATTCTCCCATTATCCTTACGGTGACCTAACCCTAAGAGCAAAAAAAAAAAAAAAAAAAAAAATAAAAACACACATGCATAGGTTAGTTGTTACCCTTGTTCAGGTTTTGCCTGTCATTTTGTGTTTGGACTGTTATTTTTCAGGAATAATATGATGTGTTTCAGAAAAGTTTTTTTTCTCTGTGTATGGCACTGGTGAGCTAAAAGAGAGTACACCCGGGCGCAGGATGCTGTCCTAGTAAGCTTTTTGCATATATTAGTAAGCTCATGAGCCTAGTTGAGCATCTCTGACTTTTCTTTCTACATATTGCTGTTGGTCTTTCTAAGGGGAATAGGGGAATCCAGACATGGACCCCTTGCTCACACATGCCAAGAGGGATCAGCTGCACCTCACTGACGAGGCCCAACAAAGCCAAAACATTCACCTGGGGTTAGCTGTTTCCCTTGTTTAGAGAAGAATCGTCTGGCATTTAGTGGCTGTACTGTCGTTTTGGAGGAATCTGTATGATATGCTTCAGAATAATGGGTAATGGGTGGGAATACAGACATGGACCTCTTGCTCACAGTGCTTAGAGGGATCAGCTACATCTCACTGATGAGTCCTGAAAAGGTCAAAATACATGTCCAGGGCTAGTTGCTTCTCTTTTTCAGAGTGGGCTTCTCTGGCATTTTGTGGCTGTACTGTTATTAGGAAGTACCAGAAAGAGGCGCTTCAGGAGATGTGTATGTCGCTGGTGAGATAAAAGAGATTGTGCTCTCAGTGTAAGAAGCAGTCCTAGTGAGTTTTGTTGCGCTTATTTGCAAGTTCATCAGCCTAACTGAGCATCACTGACCTTTCTTTCTTCCTTCACATTCTTAACAACACTATCCCATATTACTATGCATGTTTAAAGTTATTAGAATGCTTTATTAAACATTTAATTAAAATAACAGAAAGATGACAACTTGCTGTTACAATTGGTAAGTGAATTTGAGTCACACCGTGGCCACTTTGACACCCACACGACGTACTATATAAGTCATCTTTAAAAAGCATTCAGAATAATCTGTAAGTCGCTGTGATCTCAGTACGCACAAGATCGTGCAGTCAGTGGAGCCCCTCCGTGGGTTCTTTTCCAGTATATCTGGATCAGTTAGGAACAAATCTCCACCACTCTCCAGTAGACTGGGAGGTAAGTGAATTTAGCTCTTGCAGTGGCTGGGATTAGGACCACCAGCCAACACCACTCCAGGAATCCCCTCCAGACATACAGCTGAAATTTATATTGTGGAGGGTTAAAACAGAACACTTTTTATTGTATTGACACATACACACAGCGTTTATACACTTCCAGCTGGCATCCTTGTATACACAGTGTAGACACAGTGTCCAATCAGGATAACTAGAAAGTTATCCACGAGAATCACACATAAATAAGCAATAAACATTTTTCTGAAAATGTTCCTATTGAGTAAAACAATGGCATTCTAAGTGCTGAGAGATGCATATTTCTAGAATTATTTTCTATTAAACGCTTTTTTTTTTTTTTTTAAATTTTTTTTACATTAACCCTTTCAGTGCCAAGGGTTTGGGTCATTTCCTGTACCCTGTAGGCCAGACACAGTTTCAGCATTTATCCTATCCATCTGTTTAGGCTTGATTTCCTCTGGTAACTAGTTACATATAAAGAAATAAACAGTATATAATTTTTTTCAAATTGAGCTTTTGCATGGTGCCCGGCATAAGGTAAAGTTTGCATTGTGCAAAAATCTATGATAATTACTAAAAATTTAAAAATTACTTATTTTGATCAAATCATATACTATGTATCAAAAACTTATTTTGATTGTATAAGTTTCAATTATTTGAAAAAGCCAAGAATCTCCCAAGTTCAAAAATACAAAATATGTTTAGTTTTTCGTATGTTATTGGCCTGCTCAGGCTCCTAATTACCAGGAGTGCAAAATGGTATTTTCAACTTTATGAACTAATATGCACATTCTAGTGGTTACATGGTAAAAGTATCATAAAACAGCTGAATCTATACTATAAAAGAAGTGGTCAGGTGACCACAATTCTATGTCTGTGCTAGACACACACCCTGGGCTGACACATAGGACCACAAATGCAGATCTCCTATAGACTGCCATAGCCCAAGATACACACCCAAGGAAGCAGCTTAGGAGGAGATCTGCATATTCACTGAAACCAAAAAAATGGCTGCCTCACATCTGTTGGGGTCCAAAATTTCACCCACCACCACATTCTGTTTTTCACTTTAACTGGCTGCACGACGAAAAGTCTGAGACTGCCTGCTCCACGGCTTAATCTGCATGACAGTCCACTCACTACACTTCACCCCACGTTGCATCTCTTGCCTCTTTTCATAACTCCAACTATGATTTCAGCTTTCACAGCCCTAACACAAGCCACACCGCACACACAAAGCACCAGCTCTCCTCACATCTCAATTAAACCATGCTATATCGGAGTTTTTTTTACCCCTGCTTAACCCCTTTTACTGAAGGGGTTAAGCACAAGTATATTGTTTGCAACACTGCAGATCATCGCAAGGCCCGTTCTGGACACCTGTGTCACACTGAAGGGGTTAACCCATTGAGTGCCAGCGGGGTACGAGTGTGCCCATCTGGTACTCAAAGGGTTAAGTGTGAAGGTAGAATTAACTCTGTGCCACAATTAGGGATAGCGGCTGTAAGCTACGAAGAAACTGTGAATGGGTTCATAAACTGTAAGTATATAACGGACAATATACGATAATATTATGCAGCACACAGTGGATTTATATGTTGTGAATAAAGAGATCTAAGTGACAACAGCCACATCCATCCAATACTGTTCATGTCTCCATGGAGATCAAACACTCCACCCACCTATCAAGCTGGATGGGAGCTCCCACTTACAATTGTGAGATAGCAAACCCCAACCCAAAAAACCCCAGGCCATCTACTCTGAGATCAGCATCATTGAGCCATCTGTTATTGTTAGGCTGACCATACGTACCGTTTTAAACTGGACAGTACCGTTTTTTTCATACTTCCAGACCATCCGGTCTTTTTAATATAAATGTCAATTTTGTCCTGTTTTAGATACAGTTTTTATTTTTTTTTTTGTAAAAAACTGAACGTGGCTTGTTTATTTCTCATACAATAAACTTACGCTTTGCTTGCATTTCTCTAGCACATTGTCCTCTCTAACATATGATGCTTTGCACACACATACATTATTTAAAGTGTGCCTGGAATAATCCTTATTCTGGTACACTTTAAACAGTCTATGTGTCTGCAAACCAACACATGCCAGTGAGGACAACATGCAGGAGAAATGAACAATACACTTTATACACCTATTTTATCTGGATAACAGCCCATTTCCACTAATTCCCCAATATTATCTGGAGGAAGGGCCCTTTCTGCAAATGAGGAACTTACATAGAAACCCTGAGGTATCTCACAGGTATGTGAAGTACATGAGCCACTTGCACACATACCTCATGGTCTATCTCAATAAAACCTAAATGCCACCTCAACTTCTGTTTGTCTGTGTGCCTCTCACATGGTCCTATAGTTCAACAAGGCTGGCATGTACAGAACACCTTAAAAAAAAACACATACACACAATCCCAGCACCAACTCTGTACAATATTTCATACCAAGGGGGCCTGCTCTGCACCATGGCCCTTTCATATTCTCATTGATTCACGAAGGGGTGTCACCACACTTCCCATCTGTCCAATATATTTTCTTTCTCCCCTACCGCCTTCCACAACCCATACATATCCTCTCTTTACCTCTCTCTGTCCCACAGACATGTCCTGATTATCTCCTCCACTGATGCAGGTAGGTAGCTATGTATGTATGTGTCTATCTATGTATATACTAGCAAAAGGGGCACCAAGTTGCCCGTAATGCGTTGAATACCCCTCAAGCACTGAAAGTACTTAATCTCCACGGGCAAAGCCATGCCCCTTTTGCTAGTAGTTATATAAAACTATATATTTCTAGAAAGTAGATATCCTACAGCATCAAATGAAGGGTCACTTGCCTTTCTACCCCTATCCTGGTGAGTAAAAATATTTACTTAGGAGACAAATTATACCACACTAGTATGAGAACATACGGAAAGGGTTGCTTGAAGTACAAAACAACACCAAATACCACCTCTGATTTTCCTTTCATTTTCTCAAACATGACTTGCCTTCACTAAAATGGTTATAACCAATACAGAAGTGAAGAAAAGGTAGACAAAGAATACCATTTTGTAAAGAAGATAACTCACTGCATTAAATATGTGGTCATTTGTCTTTCTATCCCTAGCCCAGTGTGCACAAATGTTTCCAGAAGGTGAGGCTAAAGAAAACAATTGGCATTTGTTTTTACATTTCCACCCCTTTGAATGTACTGAAATCTGTGAAAACGATTGAATTTCCAGCTGTACTCATTAGCTAGTGCACTTAGAAGAAAAATGGCACCCACTGGTATGAGTTGACATTTCGTAGGATGTGCCAGAGGCACAAAACTACACCTACTATGACCTCTCATTTTTCTTACAATTTTTCAAACATGACTTATACTAAAATGCCTATACTAAAATGCTAGTAACAACTAAATATATGAAGAAAAGGTAGACAAAGCATACCATTTTGGAAAGAAGATAACTTACAACATCGAATGAGGGATCACTACTCCTAGCTTGGTGTGCACAAATGTTTCCAAAAGGAAAAAAATAGCATTTTTTTTTACATTTTCACCACTTCAAATATACTAAAATCCATAGAATTTCATACTGTATCCATTACCTGTTACCAGCCTGAGATAAATGGTACCCCATTTGTGTGGGTTAACATACAATATTGGACTGCCAGGAACACTAACCTACACCTGTCACTTTTATTTTTGAAACTACCTGCCTGCACTAAAATGGTCATAACCATTGCATATATGCAGGAAAAGTAGGCAAGCTTTACCATTTTGAAAACTAGACATTCACCCACACCTGCCTTTTTACCCCTAGGCTGTGTGCACAACTGTTTTCAGGACGTGTGGCTATTGGACACAGTTGAGCTATTTTATATTTCTACCTCTTCAAAGATATGGAATTTATTACTACAATCATTAGCTACTACTCTTTCAAGAAATATTGCACTCTGTTTGTATGAGCTGACATGCTGTAGGGAGCGCCAGAAGCACATAACTACGCCAATTACAATCTATCATTTTTTATACATTTTTCAACTATGACTTGCCTGTACTAAAATAGTTATAACAATGAGAGAAATTAAGAAAAGGTAAAAAAAAATCTTACAGTTTTGGAACGTAGACAATTAACTACATCAAATGAGGGGCCACTTATCTTTCTAACCTAACCCTAACTTAGTATGCACAACTATTTCCAGAATGTGGCACTATAGGGGAAAAAAGTATGTCTTTTACACATCAGTTACTAAAATGGTTCAACACCCTGGGATTTCCTAGTTTATTCAGGGCCTCCTGCCAGCCTAATAAAATTGTACCCCACTGGTTTGGGTTGACATACTATATTGGGTGCCAGAGCAAGGCTACCAGTGGAACAAGGATGGGGAAGCGAACAGTGTATGTGTGATTCTATGGCTACCAGTTGAAAAAGGCTAGGGGGTCAGCCAGTGTATGTGTGGACCTGTGACTGCCAGTGGAACCAGATGAGGGGGGCAGGTAGTGTATGTGGGTGATGGCAAGAGGTGGCATATGGGGACCTGTAACTACCAGTGTTACTACAAGTATGCACTTTTTATATCCCACATACACTGTTTGATTCCCAGTCTGATTCCAGTGCACACTGGTAGTCTGTCTACTAGTAGGCAGTGGAAGCAGGCTAGGGGACGTGCTGGGTGAATGGGACTGTCAGTGTGCTGTGGAACCAGGCTGAGGGGGTAGGGTACATTGAGGGGATATTGGAGGTGGTTTGTGTGCATGCTACACCTTCCCCCCGGAAACACATAGAGTTAATTTCTTTTTCCCCATTACTTTTTATTCAGACCTGGTTGGGGAGGGGTCCTGATGCCCCCTCCACAAGGTCTAAATAAAAAACAGTAAACAAAAAAAATCACTGTGTGTGTGTGCCACAGGTGGGTCATTCCCCCCACCCACCAGTGGCACACACACAGGGTTTTTGTTTTGCAATTTTTTAGACCTTATTGGGAGAGGCATCAGGACCCCTCCTGATGCCCCCCCCCCCACCAATGAAGTCTGAATAATGAAGAAAAATAATAATAATGATCCTTTGTTTGCAACTGGGGTGTCCAATGCATTGCACCCACTGTGGCTCACATAGGGTTCATTTTTTCATTATTATTATTTTATTCATATCTTGGGGGGACATCAAGACCCCTCTTGGTGCCCCCCACACAAGGTCTGAATAAAAAAATGATGAAAAAATAATTAATCCTGTATGTGCCACGGATATGTATGTGTGTGTGTGTGGGGGAGGGGTTCTGCGTTGGACCACCCTGTGGCACACACAGAGTTAATTTTTTTTCATCATTTTTTTTAATTCAGACCTCATTGGGGGGGCATTAGGACCCTTTCTGATACGCCCCCAATCAGGTCTGAATAAAAAATGTGCATCCATGCAAGATATTATCACCGTGCCCGTGCTCTTTTTGTTTTTGTTTTTCTGTCAGTCTAGCCTGTGCTTTGCTCCCATTGGCTATCGTGTGTTAGTCCTGCCCAGTATGACCTTTATATACTGGGCTATTGGCACCCCCCGGTGCCCTTTCATGGTGTTCCTGTGCCAGTGCTTATTTCTGCTCAATGATTCCCAGTGTACCGACTTGGCCTGCCTGACTACTCTACATATTGTCTACTGCCCCTGTGTACCGACCCGGATTGCCTGACTATTCTTCTGACATTCCTGCTCCATGATCCGACCCGGCTTGGCTGACGTTCCTGCTCCGTGATCCGACCCGGCTTGACTGACGTTCCTGCTCCATGATTCCTGTGCTGTGTCGCCTAGGCGACATTCTGACTGTCTGGCAATTGGGTTCATTTCTTCCTGCAGAGTACCAGCGGCCAGTTCCGTTACTGCTACGGCATTTGCCTTGGGCCTAGTTTCCGTTACTGCCTCTGTAGAGTGCAAGTGTCTGCCTCCGTTACTGCTCTGGCAGTGAGCCACCGGTTTGCTTCCGTTACTGCCTCTGCAGACTGCAAGTGTCCGCCTCCGTTACTGCTACGGCAGTTGTCTTCGGCCTAGTTTCCGTTACTGCCTCTGTAGAGTGCAAGTGTCTGCCTCCGTTACTGCTCCGGCAGTGAGCCACCAGTTTGTTTCCATTACTGCCTCTGCAGAGTGCAAGTTTACGCCTCCATTACTGCTACGGCAGTTTACCTTGGGTCTAGTCTCCATTACTGCCTCTGCTAAGTGGAAGTGTCTGCCTCCGTTGCTGCTCCGACAGTGAGCCACCGGTTTGCTTCCATTTATACTTCTGCAGAGTGCAAGTGTTGTCTCCGTTACTGCTACAGCAGTTTACCTTGGGCCCAGTCTCCATTTCTGCCTCTGCTAAGTGCAAGTGTCTGCCTCCATTACTGCTCCGGCAGTGAGCCACCGGTTTGCCTCCGTTTATACTTCTGCAGAGTGCAAGTGTTGTCTCCGTTACTGCTATGGCAGTTTACCTTGGGCCTAGTCTCCGCTACTGCCTCTGCAAAGTGCCAGTGTCTGCCTCCGTTACTGCTCCGGCGGTGAGCCACCGGTTTGCCTCAATTACTACTTCTGCAGAGTGCAAGTGTCTGCCTCCGTTACTGCTATGGCAGTACCTTATGTGACTTTGTTCCCATTGTTACCTAGGCAGTTCACGCTAGTTCTGCTTATCTGGTTTTGGGCGTTACGAATCCTTCAGCTGTCTATATGCAGAGAGCCCCATCACAGACCTCTCTGCACATGTGACTGTTTACACTCTAAGAAGATCTTTAACCCATGCAAGACCATGCTCCTGGGAATCCATTATAATCTGCCTGACCTGTGTCAGTATAGACTGTTGTGGATTTTATGTTTATGCTGGACCTGTGTAGGCATATGTACCTTTAACCTGTCGTGTGTCTGTATTATTCTGCTGTTATACTACAGGACCTGTGAAGGTTTTTTTATTACTGTGATTTCAATAAAACTGTGTTTTATCCTAAACCACTGTGTCTGTTTGTCAAACAAACTGTTACAGTACGAAAGGGCCATGACCTCAGACAGTGAAGGTGAGGGAAATTCACAGAACATCCACTGGAGGATGGATGTACATGAGCAGCGTTTGGACCAGTTGGCACTGGCCATACAAACTATTCTTGAGCGCACGGTGTATCTCGATAAACCAGTTCAGAATCCGTTGGTCCCCCCAGTTTTGACACCGGACAGCCAATCAGTGGCAACTGTGGCCTCAGTTAAAGGGTTAACGGCTTCTGCCCCGTTACTCAGATACGATGGTGAACCCACCCTGTGCATAGGGTTTATTAATCAATTGGAAATATTTCTGGAATTAACCCCTCATGCTTTTCCTAATGACCGCAGTAAGGTCGGGTTCATGATTTCACTATTAATGGGCAGAGCTTTGGCGTGGGCCAATCCCTTGTGGGAGAATGCTAAACCTTGCACCAGGAACTTCAGAGACTTTGTACAGACCTTCCAGAGAGTATTTGAAGTTCTTGGTAGAGTCGCCTCCGATGCCAAACGATTGATGGAAATACAACAGGGCAATCATACTGTGGGTGAGTATGCCATAGAATTCCATACATTGGCAGCAGAGGTGGGTTGGAACAATGAGGCGCTGGTGGCAGCCTTTGCTCAAGGACTAGCTGACCATATTAAGGATGAAACGGCAGCTAGAGAACTACCTAGTGACCTGGACGAGTATATTGATTATGCCATTTTAATTGATACTCGTATTCGTGAGAGACTTATGGCTAAAGACCATAGGTTACGGCCTAGAAGCAGTGGGCATGGCAGTTTTTTGAACCCACTTTCGCCTCCCATTACTCCTGATCGTATACAGGAACCCTGTGAACCGATGCAACTTGGGTTCACCAAACTAATGAAGGAGGAACAGGCACACCACAGGAGGCAGGGGTTATGTCTATACTGTGGCAAGGCTGGCTATCTATTACGTACTTGTGCTGTGCGTCCGGGAAACGAACGCACCTAGGGTACCTTGGGGGACAGGCCCTAGGTGGTGTTCAGCAGTCCCTAGACCTGATCATGCAGAAACCCACAATCCAGGTGGTGTTTTCCTGGGCAGAACACTCTGTGGAGTGCAAGTGTCTGCCTCCGTTTCTGCTCTGGCAGTGAGCCACCGGTTTGCTTCCGTTACTGCCTCTTCAGAGTGCAAGTGTCCGCCTCCGTTACTGCTACGGCAGTTTACCTTGGGTCTAGTCTCCATTACTGCCTCTGCTAAGTGCAAGCGTCTGCCTCCGTTACTGCTCTGGCAGTGAGCCACCGGTTTGCCTCCGTTTATACTTCTGCAGAGTGCAAATGTCTGCCTCCGTTACTGCTACGGCAGTTTACCTTGGGCCTAGTCTCCTCTACTGCCTCTGCAAAGTGCCAGTATCTGCCTCCGTTACTGCTCCAGCAATGAGCCATCGGTTTGCCTCCGTTACTACTTCTGCAGAGTGCAAGTGTCTGCCTCCGTTACTGCTACGGCAGTACCTTATATGATTTTGTTCCCATTGTTACCTAGGCAGTTCACGCTAGTTCTGCTTATCTGGTTTTGGGCGTTACGAATCCTTCAGCTGTCTATATGCAGAGAGCCCCATCACAGACCTCTCTGCATATGGGACTGTTTACACTCTAAGAAAATCTTTAACCCATGCAAGACCTTGCTCCTGGGAATCCATTATAATTTGCCTGACCTGTGTCAGTATAGACTGTTGTGGATTTTATGTTTATGCTGGACCTGTGTACCTATAACTTGTCGTGTGTCTGTATTATTCTGCTGTTATACTACAGGACCTGTGAAGGTTATTTTATTACTGTGATTTCAATAAAACTGTGTTTTATCCTAAACCACTGTGTCTGTGTGTCAAACAAACCGTTACAGATATCCTGTGTTTGCCACGGGTATCCAACTCATTGCAAAGTAATGTACAGGTCCTCCCTGTAGCACACACAGGGTTTGGTTTTTTCTTGATCAGACCTCGTGTAGAGACATCAGGACCCTCTGCAGTTTTGCTTCTCTGGGAGCAGATATGCAAAGGAAGCCGGGGATACACTGTAGGTAGAGATGAGAAAAATATCAATGATCTGTTTCAAAAACTGATTCAGAGAAGTCATTGAAAATTTTGGATACCTCCAAATTGATTTGAACTAATCAATTATGGTCAGTGGAACTCATAAGTCTCTTTTCTGAGGCTGAAAAGTCTATAAGAAGCATCCAAAGCCTTTCCTTATACTAGGGGTAGCCAGCCCTGCTCCTCAGGAGCTACCAAAAGTGCATGTTTACAGGGTGTCCCAGTTGGAGAACAGGTGGATCATTTAGTGGCTCAGTAACTTTTGTGGTCTATGAGTGCTCATATCATGAAAACATAAACTGTTGGTAGCCCCTAAGGACTAGGGCTCACTACCCCAGACTATACCTTCATGCACCTGCGCATATTACCCATTTCTACCTTCTGAAGCTAGCAAACAACAAGGCTTAATAAAGGAAGATTCCCTAAGCCCAAGCACCATCCCTACTTCTTTTCAAAATTGACTACTGATTTCACTCTTTGTTTACACTCAGACATTTTTAGATTGTGGAGCTGCGGTCCTCTCCATAATTGACTCCTTTGCCATCTCTCACAGTATTCCTTTGATTTCTAAGAATCATTCTGTTAAGATTATTATAGCAGATGGTAGTCCATTCTGTCTGGATAGTACCCATTGTACTTATGACTAAAGTGGGTGCTCTGCCTATAGCTTTTGAAGTAATTTTTTGTGGATTGCACATGGTTGTTCCTCTACGATTCCACCTTTGGCTAGAGTTCTACATAAATTCATGCATGGAATGCCTCTTGCCTTGACCATTATATTCTCTTGCTGTTCCCTTTCCACTTGTTCCACACATGCATAAAGATTAAACTTATTTCAATGTATTCTATAAGAACTAGGCAGGCTGTATGACTGTGCGATTCATCATCTTCCAGGAATGACTATTCCTAGGGGATTCACATTCAGGGTACCTGAGACAAAGGTTATGGAGGAATGCATTGAAAAAAAATCTGCCCTATGGCTTCATCAGGCCATCCTGATAGGTCTCTTAGACCCTACTTTGTTTTTCCAGGGCTTGACCAGAATTACCATCCATATCAGCTACATGTTGCATGCATGTACAAATGCATACACTTGCTCCTGCATCTGAATGCCAACAACTATGTGAGCAAATGTTTACGTGCGTAAGTGCATGAGCGACCATCCGACTTCCATCTACCTTGGCTGCTGATGCTTCACGACAGCAAACATATTAGCTGCAGAGAGTGTAACATATATTATACATTACAAAGAATAGTTTATTTCGCCTTCTGTACTCCCAACCACGTTAGTAGTACACACATATTTCTAACCTGACACTTGGCTCAATCTACCTCCAACGAGCAGTACAGCAGGAGTACATTGTTGAAAAGACATCCAGGAAGTACAGGTACATGGGAAACACTAGCAAAAACATACATTTCATAAGTAGTATTGTCAGAACTGCAGCAAATAAATTATGTTTTAACATTGCCAGAATCTACAATCCATACACTGAAACATATAATTTCTCCATTGTCCAAAAATGGAATACAGGTACCATGGGGACTGATCTTCCTTTGAAAGGCGAAACACATCTAAAGACAAGGTCTTGCAGGTGGAGCTATCCTTCCCCTTCTCTAGGCCACCTTAGCCCCTCCTCCAATTTTTGATTTGTTCCTGACTGCATGGACATGGCTGGAACACTGCTGCTAAGTTGTAGTTTATTGTTTTTTCTGTAGATATGGGTCTGTCACAATTCCCCCATTACATCAACCGTCAGGGGGGCACTCGAAGTGCCACTGCCTGGTACGAGGTCAGGTACATTGTAGCCTGGGTAGAAGCCCATGTTCCAGCCATTTCTGCCATTCACATTCCAGGGGTAGAAACTCTCTGTCAGATCTCCTAAGTCTCCAGGTGGTAGATCCAGGCGAGTAGGTACTCCATCCGGAAGCGTTCAACCTGTGCAACAGTGGGGACTGACACAGATTGACTTAATGGCCACAAGGGACAACCTGAAGGATCTGGTGTTTTGTTCCTGTTGGGGGGATCCCCTGGCCTTTGCACTTGGATGCAATGGCGATTCCATGGCTCTACCACCTCGCTTATGTCTTTCCTCCAATCCCCCTCATTCCCAGGGTGCTCCGGTACATATGGATGGATGGTGCAACCGTGATCCTGGTCACTCCTTATTGGACCAGGAGGGAGTGGTTTGCGGAACTGGTATTTCCATTCAAGATCCATTTCCACTGCCACCCAGACCGGACCTTCTTCTTCAGGACCACATCTTGAGGAAAAAGGGTTTATCTCCTGAGGTTGTTTCTGCTATGATCTAGGCTAGGATGCCCGTCTCCTCCAAGGCCTACCATAGCGTTTGGTCCATTTTTCATTCATGGCGTGTAGACAGGGACATGTCTTCACAGGACTTTGACCTTCCAGTGGTTTTGTTCCTCATTCAGGATGGTGTGAGAGTTCAGATTTCTGCACTGTATTTTTCCAGAGCCATATTACCATTCTGCCTGATGAAACAGTGTTCATTCAAGGGGTCACTCATGCTTTCCCTGCCTTCAAGGGTTCCACACTTCCGTGGGACTTTAATTTGGTTCTGGGAGTTTTGCAGTGGCCTCTGTTTGAGTTCCTTGCTACCATTTCTTTTTGTATATTGATGTGGAAGATGGCCTTTCTTCTTGCTGTGGTCTCAGTCTATAGGGTTGCTGAGTTGCAGGCTTTGTCTTGCAAACCACCTTCCTTGGTTTTTCACAAGGACAATGCTGTTCTTCGAACCTCTCAGGAATTTCTTCCTAAGGTGGTCTCTGAGTTGCACATCAATCAGGAGATTGTTGTGCCTACTTTTTGTCCTGACCCAAAGTCTGACAAGGAAAGGGATCTCCACTTGTTGGATGTAGTTTGGTGCACTGTACTATATCTAAGACTGATTCCCTGTTTGTCTTTCCTGAGCATCCCTGGGCAGGTCAGTCTACTTCCAAGGTCAACATTCCCTCTTGGATTAAGTCTAGCATTCATAGGATGTATGAACACAGAAATAAAACTGTTCCCTTCAGAGTTATAGCACATTCCACCAGGTCTGTTGGGTCTCCTGGGCCTACAAGAATCAGCCCTTGGCTGAACAATTGTGCAAGGCTGTGACTTAATCATCCTGGCATACCTTTTCCAAGCACTATTGTGTGGATGTTCTGGCCTTGGCTGAAGCCAGCTTTGGCAGGAAGGTTCTTCAAGCAGCTCTGCATATCTAATGATCTATTTTTTTTCCTGTGCTTTACTGTTGTTCAACTGTTTTTGCCCGGTTGGCTCTTGTCTTTTGTGTGCTTTGCTACTTTTTCAGTGTCCGTTGACATTTAGTTTGGTTTGGGTTGTTCCAATTCAGGATAGTCCTAAGGAACTCCAGTATCATGGAACAGGTGCAAGTCCTTTCTCCTTCTTCCCACACCCGGGAGCCTACTGTTGGTATAGCCGCATGGTACCTGTTTTCCATATTGGATGATAGAGAAAATTGGATTTTAGTCTTCCCTTGTTAAATCCTTTTCTCTTAGTCCATATGGAATACATGTCTCTCACTCAGAGAAAAGGACCTTCTTTTGGACTCGCCTGTCTGGACGTCGGAGTCCTTCTAGGGACTTTCTCACGGGAGCTTGCTTCTTCTTCTCTTGTTGTCCTTAACTGGTGAGTTTATCTCACATCAAAAACTGGAGGTGGGGCTCAGGTGCCCTGGAGAAGGGTAGGGAAGGCTCCACCCTCAAGACCTTGTCTTTAGATATATTCTGCCTTCCAAAGGAAGATCAAACCCCATGGTACCTGTATTCCATATGATATAAGAGGAAAGGATTTAACAAGGTAAGAATAAAATCATATTTTTTCATTTTAACATAATAATTGCCCTTTAATACTTTGACTTTTGAACCAGTTGTTAGCAGAATATAGTCAGAGAGGCCATGAGGGTTTCAGGACAGAAAGTAAGGAGGAATGATTTACTTTGCATTCATTTAAGTTGGGAGGATGGGGTAGATCCAGGCTGTCTTTCTCCTTATTTTAAGGTAACAGGGGCAACTTTGTTAGAAGGTGTTAGTATCCCTTTAAGTAGCTGAAATAAAATATTCCAAAACTGCCACTGTCATATGATACCATATTCAGAGAGATTACCATATAGAAATAAAAGTATCACTACCCTAAACTATCATTTGCTGGTGTTTTGGGTAAAATGACACACAGGCAGCTGTTCATTTAGCTTTCAAATATACACATTTGAATTCAAGGTGATAGGTGCACTTTATGACATATTTTACAACTGCCATACTGAAGAAACAATGTTCACAATGAATGGCTAAGGATACATTTCAGTATACATTTAGCTGAGATAGGTTAGAACCATTGATGATTTATAGTAAAATACAAACTGAAAAACAATCTTCTGGATTACACTGACCTCTGCTGATCTAAAAGCAAATCTCATGTTGTAAGGAAGAAGCTCTGTTGTCTGGTTAATTGTAAAATGGCAAAAAGAGGAGGTCAGGTGTCTGGATCTTGCTGTTTTATAACTGGTGTGTGAATCTATCATTTTTCATTGCACCAGCTTTACTCAAGCTGGACTGGAGAGTTGCTAGGTTCCCAAGAGACCATGGCTTTGGGCCATAGTACTGAATTATTAGTGCACTGTACCTGTGCAATCCAGGAGCATCATTATATAAACATCGAAATCTAGATTTTGATGTCAGAAAAGAATCATCTGGCCTATCTAATCTGCACATTTCCCTATTTAATTAAAATACATACATACATATTTCTCAGTAAAGAAACGTCTGTCCCAAGCATTTTTGGATTCCCAAAAACAAAAGAGTGTGACGAACGAACACCGAGAAAGAACAAAATAGAGTGTTTTGCTCAAGTCATGTTTTTCACTCCCATGTGCCATTGCAGAGAGGAAATTTCCATACTCATATCAGACTGGTCCCACCCACAGACAGGCCAGCTCCGAAATGTCAGGCAAATCCTCTCTGCACAACAGAAACAGCACAACCCCAGATGTACATTTTGGACTACGTGGACCTCATCATTGGGGTGCAGCTGATTCCCTCTAGGCACATGGAAGCAAAGGCCCATGCATAGTATGCCCTTTCACTTAAGAAGACTACAAAAACAAAAGTGCACAATGAATGCAAAAAGGAAATTTTCATATTCATATCAGATTAGTCTTGCCCACAGACAATCCAGCTCTACAACATCAGACAAATCCTTTCTGCACAAAAGAAACAGAAAAACCACATTTATTTATGTATGTATGTATGTATGTATGTATGTATGTATGTATGTATGTATGTATGTCTGTATGTCTATGTGGACCTCATCACTGGGGTGCAGCTGACTCCCTCTAGCCACATGGAAGTAAGGGCCCATGCCTCGGATGTCCTTCCCCTTAGGGAGACTACAAAAACAAAACAGTGTGACAAACACATACAGAGAAAGAACAAAATAGAGTGTTTTGCTCAAGGCATAGTAGCCTATCTGGTGCTGCTCAAGTCACGTTTTTCACTCCCATGTGCTATTGCAGAGAGGAAATTTCCATATTCCACTTCCATGGAATGAAATTTTATAGTGGCATTGTTGTTACAACGGTATATGGACACAGCTGGTCAGTTGACCAGAAAACTCTATAGGATGCTGTAACAAGAGCATCACTGTACCATTTCAGACCATTGCGTTACTGCACCCTAAAATATAAGTTTGGGCTGCAGTAGCTTTAGAATAATATGTTTTCCCCATTTTTTGTGGAATAAACCTTGCAATATATATTTTTTCAATATTAATAGTTACTATCTCTTTAATGTCCTTCTGGAGATATGGGGCTCGATTCTATTACCAGTGGCCCCCCCCAAAAAAAAACAGGTTTTAGTATCCTATTACCTGAGTTGTGAAAACAAAATCAGCAGTAATTATACGCACCGCCAGTCGAAAAAGCCCATAGGAAACACCTAAAAACAACGTGTAAGTAGCATTCTATTACCTATGTTCAGTATTACCGCTTGTTTTGTGGTTACATTTTCTGTCGGTAATCCTGAACCTCAGATATGAGGCGTAGAAGCAACAAAGATAATTTCAAAACCATCGTTGTTTGAACAAAAGCAGTGCAGAATACAGTATACATCATACAGATCTGACCTAGAGTGACATATTAACCCCCCCTTTGAAATTTGACTTATAGTGCTTTCTTTCACCATTTTAATTCGATAAATATTGTTCACATTCGACAGTTTAACCGCCCCTTTGAAATTTGACTTATAGTGCTCCCATGACTATCCCTCGCCATTCTTTTGTGCTCCTGTTGGAAATTTCACAAAAAATGCATTTTTTTGCTTTCTAATGGGACATTTCACCCATATATATATATATATATATATATATATATATATATATATATATATGAAAAGTCAGAGATGCTCAACTAGGAATGAACCTCCAATACAAATTTGCAGGTGCTATAGGAATGGTGTCCTACACAGAGTACAATCTGCTTTAACCCACTGGTGCCTTTCACAGAGGAGCAACTTCCTAAAGCATATCATATTGGTCCTGCCATTACAGCAGTCCAACCATGACATACCAAGCAATTCCTCTCTGAACAAGAGAAGCAGCCAAGACATACTTTTTTTTTTTTTTTTGAAAAAATAATCTTTATTTTGACATGGAAAATACAATACAACATTTCTTTGTCCAGTAATGCTTTCCAATGCAGAGTGCATTCGTACATTTAAAACAATAACATTCTTAATACCTGCAACGCAGTGCACTTTGGCAGCACACAGGCACATCACCTTATTGAACTCAACACTTGTACTTTATTTCACTGTATTAAAGTCTCTGTGGGCATTCGCCTGGGGGTGTGGGATATGGGGCATGGGTCAGAATAGGTCAAGGGGCCAAGGGGAGGTGACAGTGATATTGAGCCATTAGAGGGGGTGCTAGTCCTCCTCTTCCGGGCTGTCCAAGATGTTATAGTCTCTTAGCAGACTGTGGATCAGTCTGCGGCAGTCCTGTGTTGTCACCTGTTCTCTCCTCAGCACCAGACGATTCCTTGCAAACCACAGAGCATCTTTGACACAGCACATGATGCGCCAGGCTTCCTGGATAGCACCATACGAGTGTGTCCCTGGAAATAGTCCATACAGTACCGAGTGGTACGACAAGTGTCTCTTTGGAACAGAGTCTTTGAGTTCATTTTCCAGGTCATCCAACAGAGCTTGGGCAAAGGGGCACTGCCAAAAAACATGCAGGGCAGTTTCTTCTGCTACGCATCCTCTGGGGCAATGTCTATACCTGCATAGGTTCCTTGCATGCATGAATGATCTGAGAGACAGACCCCCCTGAATGGCCATCCATGCAGTGTCCTTGTGTCTGTTGGTGAGTCTCCCTGATGACACGTTCTGCCATACCATCTTGGAAGTGGCAGCTGGGAGTCCTGAAATTGTCTCTATAATGTCTTTTGCTCTGATGAGCTTATATATGACCTTTGGGGTCCACAGTTCTGGTTTAACACCTTCCAGTTGGTTCTCCCTCACAAATCTACCAACATCCTGGTAGAACCAGGGGGTAGTCCAGTTGTAAGGGATGGAGGATCTGGCAGCAGAGAACAGCTCCTCCAATGCCAGGGGGGAGTCAATAGCTGCTCTACCTGCGGGATCAACAGAGTTAGTGATACCTGACAGGAACTTATCGGCTTGGTCTGTATCTGTGTCTTTGGGGGAGTAGAGGTCTCTGTAGAAGTCTGTGACCACTTTCATGACACCTTCCTTCCCCTCTTGGATTCTGCCATCTCTATCCCTCAGTTCTATCAGGGGAGTGTGTGCAGAGTGGAGCTTCCTGAAAAAGTAAGAGTTACATTTCTCACCCTTCTCCAGGTGCTCCACCTTGGAACGGAAGATAATGCGTCTGGACTCCTCCTCACAGTGCCTTTTCAGGCCCTCTTTGGTCTCATCCAGCTCCTTCCTCACATCCCAGCCACAGAGTTGGAGGTCCTGCAGGGAGTGCAGTTTCTTTTGAAGTCTCCTGAGTTCACTCCTCCTCTCACACTCCTGGCGTCTGCCTTTCGCCTGAAAGAAACTGCGGAATTTAACTTTCATAAACTCCCACCACTGGGCCACAGTGGGGAAGTACACTTTATCTAGTTTCCACATTTTATAAGCACCCCGCAGCTCCTCTACAATCTCCTCCCTTTCCAGCAGGGCACAGTTCAACTTCCAGGAGCCTGGACCGGGAGGAAACCCTTTGCCCAGGACCCCCTGGAAGTGAATGGCCCTGTGGTCAGAGAAGTAGCAGGGGACCATAGAGTGCCACTTGTGCTCTACTGTTCTGGAGGTGAACAAGAAGTCAATCCGAGAACGCGTTGAGCCATCGGGGTGGCTCCAAGTATAATTAACGGAGCCCACCCCAATGGAGCCCACCGCGTCCCGCAAGGATGCCTCCCTGACCATCTCTATCAGTAACCTGGATGTTTTATCCAGCTTTGCATTATGGCAGGAGCTGCGCCCATCCTCCTCATATATATATGAAAAGTCAGAGATGCTCAACTAGGAATGAACCTCCAATACAAATTTGCAGGTGCTATAGGAATGGTGTCCTACACAGAGTACAATCTGCTTTAACCCACTGGTGCCTTTCACAGAGGAGCAACTTCCTAAAGCATATCATATTGGTCCTGCCATTACAGCAGTCCAACCATGACATACCAAGCAATTCCTCTCTGAACAAGAGAAGCAGCCAAGACATACTTTTTTTTTTTTTTTTGAAAAAATAATCTTTATTTTGACATGGAAAATACAATACAACATTTCTTTGTCCAGTAATGCTTTCCAATGCAGAGTGCATTCGTACATTTAAAACAATAACATTCTTAATACCTGCAACGCAGTGCACTTTGGCAGCACACAGGCACATCACCTTATTGAACTCAACACTTGTACTTTATTTCACTGTATTAAAGTCTCTGTGGGCATTCGCCTGGGGGTGTGGGATATGGGGCATGGGTCAGAATAGGTCAAGGGGCCAAGGGGAGGTGACAGTGATATTGAGCCATTAGAGGGGGTGCTAGTCCTCCTCTTCCGGGCTGTCCAAGATGTTATAGTCTCTTAGCAGACTGTGGATCAGTCTGCGGCAGTCCTGTGTTGTCACCTGTTCTCTCCTCAGCACCAGACGATTCCTTGCAAACCACAGAGCATCTTTGACACAGCACATGATGCGCCAGGCTTCCTGGATAGCACCATACGAGTGTGTCCCTGGAAATAGTCCATACAGTACCGAGTGGTACGACAAGTGTCTCTTTGGAACAGAGTCTTTGAGTTCATTTTCCAGGTCATCCAACAGAGCTTGGGCAAAGGGGCACTGCCAAAAAACATGCAGGGCAGTTTCTTCTGCTACGCATCCTCTGGGGCAATGTCTATACCTGCATAGGTTCCTTGCATGCATGAATGATCTGAGAGACAGACCCCCCTGAATGGCCATCCATGCAGTGTCCTTGTGTCTGTTGGTGAGTCTCCCTGATGACACGTTCTGCCATACCATCTTGGAAGTGGCAGCTGGGAGTCCTGAAATTGTCTCTATAATGTCTTTTGCTCTGATGAGCTTATATATGACCTTTGGGGTCCACAGTTCTGGTTTAACACCTTCCAGTTGGTTCTCCCTCACAAATCTACCAACATCCTGGTAGAACCAGGGGGTAGTCCAGTTGTAAGGGATGGAGCTGTCCCACCTCTCCCAACCAAGTCCCCTCCAAAGAGGAAGCAGGAAGAAACGGGACATGGCATTACCGGCAGATCCCTGGTCGCTCTCTCTTAAGGTCCTCCGCACACAGTTGCACACAAAGAAGGCCCGCAACATGGTAGGGATGTCTGGCACCCCCTTTCCTCCTTTGTGGGGCTCCTTGTACATAACTACACGCTTCACTCTGTCCATTTTGGAGCCCCAGATGAAGTGAAACACTGCCCTTGTGATGGCTCTGCAAATTGTTGCCAAGGGTGGCCAAGCTTGGGCCATATATTGCAGAACTGGAAGGATCTCATTCTGCAGTACCAGTATTTTTCCCTCTATGGTGAGGTCCCTGAGGCTCCATAGTCCAAATTTCTGTCTCACTTTTGCTAGTCTTTCATCCCAACACTTCAGGGCAGCGCCTTTTCCACCGAACCAGACTCCCAGGATTTTGATGAGGCCTGTCCTGATGGGGAAAGGGAAGGGGTCAGAAGACAGGTGCCACTCCCCGAAGAGCATGGTCTCTGACTTCCCGCAGTTGACCTTTGCACCCGAAGCTTTGCCAAAGTCCTCGCATGTCTGGACGAGCTCTTTCACTGATTGCTGGTCAGCGCAGAAGATGGTTACATCGTCCATGTACAGCGAGCACTTTGCCTCTTGTCTGCCATGTATTGGTGCAGTGATCCCCCTGATCTCTGGATTCCGTCTGATGCATTCAGCGAAGAGTTCTATACAACAGACAAAAAGGAGAGGTGAGAGAGGGCAACCTTGTCTGACCCCAGAAAGCACTGGAAAGGGGTCAGTCTTCCAGCCGTTCACCAGCACCGTACTGAAAATGTCAAGGTACATTAGGTTGACATATGAACAGAACATTTCTCCCAGCCCAAATCTGCGCAGTGCCCTGCCCATGAATTCATGAGAGACACGGTCAAAGGCCTTCTCCTGATCAAGGCTGACCAGGGCTGCCTTTATATGGCGGTCTCTGATATAGTGGACCGCGTCTCTGATTAGGGCAAGGTTATCTGCTATTCTGCGACCGGGAATGCCACAGGTTTGGTCTGGGTGAACAATCTGACCAATGACCCTCTTTAGCTTGTTGGCTAGTACCTTGGCAAGGATTTTGTAGTCCACATTCAGGAGAGAGATGGGCCGCCAATTTTTAAGGTCGCATCTCTCTCCCTTCTGTTTATACAAGATCGTGATCATCCCCTCCCTTAGCGTCGGAGGCATTCTGCCCTCCACCACCATCTCCTCGTATAGTTCAAGCAGGTCCGGGCCTATGAGGTCCCACAGCTTTATATAAAATTCAGCTGGGAGACCATCACAGCCCGGGGTCCTGCCTGACTTGAAGGATCTGGCAGCAGAGAACAGCTCCTCCAATGCCAGGGGGGAGTCAATAGCTGCTCTACCTGCGGGATCAACAGAGTTAGTGATACCTGACAGGAACTTATCGGCTTGGTCTGTATCTGTGTCTTTGGGGGAGTAGAGGTCTCTGTAGAAGTCTGTGACCACTTTCATGACACCTTCCTTCCCCTCTTGGATTCTGCCATCTCTATCCCTCAGTTCTATCAGGGGAGTGTGTGCAGAGTGGAGCTTCCTGAAAAAGTAAGAGTTACATTTCTCACCCTTCTCCAGGTGCTCCACCTTGGAACGGAAGATAATGCGTCTGGACTCCTCCTCACAGTGCCTTTTCAGGCCCTCTTTGGTCTCATCCAGCTCCTTCCTCACATCCCAGCCACAGAGTTGGAGGTCCTGCAGGGAGTGCAGTTTCTTTTGAAGTCTCCTGAGTTCACTCCTCCTCTCACACTCCTGGCGTCTGCCTTTCGCCTGAAAGAAACTGCGGAATTTAACTTTCATAAACTCCCACCACTGGGCCACAGTGGGGAAGTACACTTTATCTAGTTTCCACATTTTATAAGCACCCCGCAGCTCCTCTACAATCTCCTCCCTTTCCAGCAGGGCACAGTTCAACTTCCAGGAGCCTGGACCGGGAGGAAACCCTTTGCCCAGGACCCCCTGGAAGTGAATGGCCCTGTGGTCAGAGAAGTAGCAGGGGACCATAGAGTGCCACTTGTGCTCTACTGTTCTGGAGGTGAACAAGAAGTCAATCCGAGAACGCGTTGAGCCATCGGGGTGGCTCCAAGTATAATTAACGGAGCCCACCCCAATGGAGCCCACCGCGTCCCGCAAGGATGCCTCCCTGACCATCTCTATCAGTAACCTGGATGTTTTATCCAGCTTTGCATTATGGCAGGAGCTGCGCCCATCCTCCTCAATTGGACAATTAAAATCCCCACCCATCACCACTGCCCGGGTGGTAGCGAGCTGGGTCCGCAGGCGCTGGAAAAGTTTCAGTCGCTCATTTCTCTCAGGGGAGGCGTAAACGCTGATGAGCCGCACAGGCTCACCTGCCCAGGAGCCATCCACGACAAGAAGTCTTCCGCAGACTAGCTCCTGGACAGAATCAAACGTGAAACACCCCCCTCTGATCAAAATGGCTAAACCTGCAGACTTAGAGCTGCCCCCACCCGACCAGTATGAGGGGCCATGGGGCCATTGCCGCATGAGATGCCTGTAGGATTGAGAAAAAGGTAAGGCACATTCCTGCAACATATATATATCGCTTCCCTGGGAAGAGAGAAAAGTTGGTATTCCCTGTCGCCTGTACTGGTCCCTAATGCTCCTCACATTAATGGTAAATGCTGAAAGAGATGCCATTAGTTGGGAGAAGAATAGGTTAGATAGGACATATAGACAGTGACACTAGTTACCACTCTCCACCGTTGGGTTCTCTCCTCCTCCCCGGTCTGGAGGTTCATCAGTCTGTAGGACAGACTCCAAGAAGTCCAGGATGTCAGCATAATACTGTCCTTTTCCCTCTAAGGCTGGGTGTCCAGGGGGGCTCATTGCTTTTTCCATGTCCCCTATGTTGCTGTCCTCTTTTGTCTCAGGGAGGGTGCTGTCCTTTGAAGGCACTCTTTTCTGTCTGGTGCCTTTATCAGGGCTCTCCTCCTTGTCTTTATTCCTTTTTCCAGATTTTTTCATTAATTGCTCCTTCAAAGGTGGGCCTGAAACAGAAGAAACAGAAGACAAGGGAGGGAAGGAATCTGAGGCAGCTGGGGAGGTTGTTATAGCTGCTTCAGGGGGATTAGTGGAGAGCTGAGGGGAGGTGTTAGTTTCAGAAGAGGTGTCAGAGGAGAGAGGCTTAGAAGAGGGCTGGGAGGGGAGAGGTTTAGAAGAGGTGTGAGGATTAGTGGAGGTGTGAGGATTAGTGGCATTGTGAGCTGGGGGGGGCAGTTTCACTGCTACCTGAGAGAGAGGGGAGGGGGCCTGGGGAGTTTCAGTCTTACCCACTGAAGTTTTCTCTGGTGCTGGGGTTTCCTTCTTTTTGCTACCAGGCAGTTTTGGTGGGGGGCCAGCTTTTTGGAGGCCTTTTCCTGCCGCTGCTGAGTAGCTTTTTGCTCTCTGTGGGCAATCCTTAAACGTATGATTGGCCTCCCCACAAAGGTTGCAGGTCATCTTCCTTGGACAGTCCTTTGTTTCATGCCCTGCCACTCTACAGTTTTTGCATGCACTCTCCTTGCAGTCTTTCCCCTGATGACCGGTCTGGCTGCACTTCCTGCATGTTTGGGGTTGGTCCTGATAAAAGAGGATGCCTGCAGAGTTGCCTAGGGTGAAACTTGGGGGTAGATGTTGCAACCCATCTGGAGATCCCTTGTCCTGTCTGAGGCGCACAACAAGGGACCATTTTCCTGTCCAGAAGCCATGTCTGTTCTTTATCTGGGAGGGCTCTCTTACCACCGTGCAGAACCGCTTCAGGAACGCAGAGATGACGTGTCCTGGTGTGTGTGGATTTCTCATTGAGACAGTTACCCGTCTCTCTTCTCTTTGAATAGGGCAGTTGCCCAAAAAGCGGGAGAAGGAGAGTTCATGTCTCTTTGTCTGCACCATGTCCCAGTACCTCTTGCACACATTCATAGAGATGAAGGTGATGTAGAAAATACCGCCCAGGAGATTCTGTATGCTTAGCGTCTCCGCTACTGAGAAGCCGCGGTCCAGCACCATTTCTTTACTGAAAGTCTCACAGTCCAGAGCAGGGGTCCGGCCTTCCACTTCCTTCAACTTCAGCACCACAGTCTGCCTCATCCATGGCTCTAAGGTGGGTACACTCCCAGGGCTGCGTCTGTTGTCTGTTCCATTTCCATTACTGGACTTGGGTTGACTACTTCCGCTGCCAGAGCTCTGAACTGAGTCAACAGTCATGCCTTCGCTTCTGGGTTTGGCTGCCGTGTCAGCTGCTCCACTGTATTGGTGCTCGCTGCCCTGGCTCCTCCTACTGCAGCATTCTGGGGGTTCTTCTTAGTGTGTGCTTGAAGGTCTGTAGAGATCTTGATGGGTGCGCAGGCAGCCAAGACATACATTTCAGCCTTATTTGACCTCATCAGTAAGATGTAGCTAATCTCTCTAAGCACTGTGAGCAAGGGGTCCAATGCTGGATTCCCCCTATTACCCTTGGGGTGACTAATTCCAAGAGTAATTTGCATATGTATATTAAAAGTCAGAGATGCTCAAATAGAAACGAACATGCAATACAAATTTGCAGGTTCTATAGGAATGGTATCCTACCCAGGATGCAATCTCCTTTAGCCCACTAGTGCCTTTCACAGAGAGAAGATATCCTAAAGCATATCATATGTGAGTAATTTGCATATGTATATTAAAAGTCAGAGATGCTCAACTAGGAACGAACCTGCAATACCTTGCAGGCTCGTTCCTAGTTGAGGGTCTCTGACTTCCACTTTACATTTGCAAATTACCCTTGAGATTTGTCACCTTAAGGGTAATAGGGGAATCCAGTACTGGACCCCTTGCTCACAGCTCCTAGAGAGATCAGCTATATGTTGCTGACAAGGCCCAGCAAGCACAAAATGTACAGCTGTGGTTGACTGCTTCTTTTGTTCAGGGAGGAATTGCCTGGCACTTTGTGGTTGGACTGATATGACATGCCTTAGATATTCTTCTCTGTAAAAAGACACTAGTGGGCTAAAATAGACTGCACACTGGGTAGAGTGCCATTCCTATAGAGCCTTGTTCCTAGTTGAGCATCTCTGACTTCCATTTTACATTTCGCCCATATAAACACATGTAGATTTACTGCCTTTTTGCTAGGAACACATACAAATTTGCAAAAATTCTTCAATTTCCCTCCTATGTTACTCAATGAGGCAAAACTTCCTGTCCATGTACATAATCTCCTGCACTCTCGAGAGGTGTATTTTAGGAGAAAAGTAGAGCAGAAAGAGAGTGAATAAATAAATTAATTCAAATGGACCCTGAGGGTATTGACTCACTGAGGAGAAGTGTGTCACTGTTACTAACACTAGGAGTGGGCCACCAGTGCTAAAGGGACTGGAAATACACATTCCCCAGTCCCGATGAAGCAGAGTCCCCCCCAACATTGTTCCTTCCTTGTGAACTGGGGGTGCAAATTTTCATCTATCTCAGCAGCAGGATGGTGATGAAAGGGCTAGTGTGCCACAATCTGAGCCCCATGGCCACCATGGGACTGGCTTGTTCAAGCAGTGATATGGGACCCGGGCCCGCTCTACTTGCCATCAATAATCCTGGTAGCTGAAGTGACAATGTTGAGGCAGCAGCATTACCTTCCCCAGCCTTTGAACCCATGTGCTATTGTTTACTTAATACATCTAAGGCTCTGTGAGACTCTCTCAAAGCTCTGCATGCACACGGTGGTGTGCCGATGGTATAGGCTAGTCTGCTGCTGATGCTGCCTTTTAATCACACTGAGGCAGAGGCAAGATTAATCACTGTCACAGGATGCTATAAGCTAACTACCTGGTTGTACAATTCTGGCACAGCCGTCCGATAAAAATAACTGTGGCTTGGGATATACCAGTGAGGAGCTACACATGACATTAGTTCTCTAAATCCTCGGTTGTCTACAAAAGAAAATTGCAGCATGACCACTGCCAACATCTTGGCAACCTCACTATTCCACAGGTGTACTTTGGGATTGTGTTTTGTGATTCATTTTTAAATGGTCGCATTATAAATATCACTCGGCTAAACGCCGTATTAGACATGTCGCCTGGATTAAAAGGGCGACATGAGAATGTTGCGCTGCATATAAGAGCGAGATTCTCATGTCGCCTCAATAAATGCTGCATACATGATTTTACTTGTATTGGCAGTCTTTCTGGTTTTGCCCATGGATCTCCAGATATAGAGAGATTGGGAGAAAAATAATATTGTGTGATGGAAAAACACTTTTGAACAGAACGAGAGAGCTGTGGGAGGGGGAGGACAAGTGAGATACAGTGCAGAGATAGAGGCATATTAAAAGCCCCAGAGGACATAACATGTGTTCCTGGAAGCTTCTGACACAACTCCTGACACTTCTGTCTGGCTGGGCTACGGGCTCTGACGAAGGGGAACCTGAAAATCTATAGTATGGGAGACTCATCCTATAAGAAATCCCTGGAAGAGTTTAGTTAACTTGATCAGTTTGGCTTGCTTTTACCTCCTTGTTATACCACAATCAATTAGAAGAATCCAATTCACTGAACAGAAGCTGCGTTTGGGGGATGCTGTTACTTTCTGGTGCCTATTATGGGCATTATACACAAAACAGAGGGAGCGCAATTCTAGAACAAATAAACATTAACCATTTGATTGCCAGAGGGGTATGCAACACATTTCTCTGCAATGCATTGTGTTCCCTTATTTCACTCAGAGAGTTATGATTTTAATGTGGCATTGAAGTCCTTTAATACTAGAGGTGTGTTTGAAATGTGTTAGAGACCAATCTATCCTTTACGGGGCTACAAAGTAACACTAAATTTGTGGGAATTTTTATTTGCTATAATGCATTTTGTTGGCCTCAGTTTTGCTTCCCTTCTGTGCATATGGACAATTATTGGATCTTACCTCCTAAGCTGTGTTGTGCAAGTACCTATGTCATTAAGGTGTCATGATCTGTTACAGAATTGGGTATCATGGATTGGGCTAGGTAAGTGCTGGCAATACAGCTGTTGTTGGATGCAATTCTATTGGCCAGCTGAGGATGATGAGATTTCTAGTCCAGCAACAGCTGGACAGACAGAGGTTACCTACCTGAGCAATAGGTGGTTTATGTAAGCACACCAGCAATTCTTATAATAGCCTTTTTGTAAGGGAAGGAATTGATTGTATATACAGGTGAATGCATTTTAATCATAGATAACATTTGATGCTGTGTATAACAAAAGTTATAGTTAAAAGAGTTAACCCTTTGTGTGCTAGAGGAGTATGCAACGCATTGCAATGCTTTGCATACCCCTCTGCCACTCAAAGTGTTAATGAATTCTGTTGTGACACCAGTTCAATCTCTTGCAGCAATATTCTGTATAAGATGCATTCTGTCTCCAATGCTTTTGAACAGTGGTTCCCAAACTAACCCTTTAAAGGAGCAGTAAACTTTTTTTATGAAAACACATATTTTACAGAGCATTTTGTGCTGAATAAAACAAGGACACTCCCATCACTGTCAGATGTTTTATTCAAAAATTATAGCAGTTTAAATAATCAGGAAGTGAATTTACTGTGTTTACTTCCTGATTGTTCTAACTGATTGGAAGTGACAGGCAGTTTCTATCACATTCTATGGAGAATTGTATGTCTCTGACTTTTCTGACTTTCCTCTCCATTAGAATCTAGAATCTAACAGGAAATCTAATTAGAATTTGACCACTAGAGGGCACTGCTAATGTAAAGTGGGTTTAAACTGTAATAACTCTGGAAATATAAATCTCTCGGCAGTGGGAGTACCCTTATTTTACTCAATAGGAAAATCCCTACAATATATATTTTTTCATAAAAAAAGTTTACTGCTCCTTTAAGGTAAATATCGGTGTGGAACCGGTTGCGAACCAATGCGTATGCAGAATAAAACAGTATAACATAAAACCTGTATTTTGGTACTCTGGCCCATTTGTACTAATAAATCCCCCATTTAAAATAATACGGTAAAGCCAGAAAGATGGGCAGTACAAGTAAAATCAGGTATGCAGTATTTATTGAGGCGACATGAGAATCTGGAGTTTATATGCAGTGCAAAATTCTCATGTCGCCCTTTTAATCCAGTCGACATGTTTAATGTGGCGTGCAGCCGTGCAATATTTAAAATGCGATCATTTAAAAGGATACCATTATTAATGACATTTTTGACTCGTTTCCAAGAACTCGGTAAGTGTGGGTTGGCACAGAAAAACCCTGTAACTGGATAGGTTTAACAACATGAATAGAGCAGGTGGTAGAGGCAGCATGTGTGGGCAGTCTATGACTCTTGTCATCAACGTCAGAAAACTCAGGGTCATCATACTCCTCTGCAGCAGGACCAATAGGTGTTATTTGGAAAGAGCTAACTATTAGCACACAGTCCGACACATCAATAACATCATTACTGGTCTCTGTGGAGCTCCACCGCTGCCTTCATCATCCACGATCATCCGTCCTTGCAACCTGCCTGGATCCTGATTCTATTTGGAGATCCAGATTTCCCTTGTGCCAGACTCTGTAATAATCCCTCATTCTGTTTCATTGACTGCTTCTGCAGCCTCACAGCAACCAGACCTGGTGGGCCTTGAGGCATGGGTATCTCTGCGGCACCAATAGTGCCTTATCAAAACTACCAATAAATATATAACAGTATGACAATTGCACTCACATGTATACGTTGCTGCACTGATACATATGTATAGTTACAGCTTCTATTGCATACAGGGTTATCTTACCGCCCCTGTTCGGTCACTGTTTAGATAGACTTCTTCATGCTACGTGTAGATTTTACTCTTCATATATATATAAAACGATCCAATCGGCCGGACGACAGGGAATCATTAATTCATTTAGATCCAAAATATCATAAAAGATCAAGAGGACAGTTGCTCCATATACTTCTGTCACAGTTCCCAGGAATAAACCAGGAGTCAGTATGGAAAAGTAAAGCAATCTTTTATTAGAAAAATCACAGTAATGCACGTAAACAGATAACACACAGAGGTGATCAAAGAGGCAAGCACTGTATCAGAAATAGCAGTCCGCCACACTGTCCTAGACTAGGCCTCAGCCCACTGGAGCCTCGAGTAATTTGGAATGCCCAAAGGACTAGCACTGACTCAGCCTGCAGTCAGTCTAGGAGAGAAGTCTCCAATATCTACACTACCAAGGAAACTACTGACTCACACCTGCAGTCAGCAAGCTAGGAGTCTGATAGAGCCCCAGGTCCACACTAGGATGGGTGTCTGTGGAGCCAGAGGAAACAGACATAGCCCCCTAGTCAGCATCAGAACGGATAGTCAGACAAGCCGGGTCATACATGGAGCAGGTAGTCAGCCAGAGCCAGAGGTTTGTACAGGATAGGATATCCACTGAAGCGTTGGTATGCTGGATGAACAGCGGACAGAGTCCCAGGTCAGCACCAGTGTGGGTAGTCAGACAAGCCAGATCATACATGGAGCGGGTAGTCAGCCAGAGCCACAGGTTTGCACCAGAAAGGATGTCTAAGCCAAATCGGAATGCACAAGGAGAACAGTCAGACAAAGCCAAAGGTCAACACCAGAATGGATGGACAGACAGGCCGGGTCATACACAGTTCAGGTAGTCAGCCAGAGCCACAGGTCCGCACCAGATTGGGTGTCCACTACACAATGGGAGCAGACAAAAGAGTAGTCAAACAGAGCCACAGGTCAGCACCAGAATGGATGGGCAAACTAGCCAGGTCATACACAAAGCCCAAGGGAAACAGAATTGTATTGTACAACAACCCAAGGGCAACTGAGTCAGGACTCAGTCTGCCCTTTAAACCTCTCCTCAGGAAGTATGTAGGAGGAGCAGCTCAGAGGGAGGAAGTAGGTAGGAGGAGACTACAGGAAGCAAACACATAAAACAGAGGCCTGCTGCATGCTTGAAGCCTCGAGCCTGCAGATGACGCATCTAGCTTTGATGCGTCCAACCATGCGTCATTCCGGTGACATCAGTGTGGCATGGATGGCCGCTGATGCCGAAACTCATTTCGAGCGTCCCCTGACGCTGCGGCGCTGGATCCAAGGTAATCTGTAACAACTTCCCAAAACCTTTATTGTATACAATGGTTAAAACAATTTAAAATCATTTTGCAGTGATCCACGCTGCTTCCTCAGGAAATATAGCTCATTTAAAGCGGAACTTTCAGATAATAGCAAGTCGCCATGCATTCATTAAATGCATGGCGACTAGCTTGAAAATGTATGTCTTACAAAAAAAAATACTTGTGTCTAATGGAATCCGTACCGTTTGGAGACCGGAACTGAGGCTAGAGAGCAGACATCTTGTCAGTACGCGTGCGCCGTCAGACCTCGCAGGTTCAGAGACCTCACTGCTCATCAGTCCCAAAACGGGACTGATTCCTCTAGACACAAGTATTTTTTCTTGGTAAGACATATATTTTCAAGCTAGTCGCCATGCATTTAATGAATGCTTGATGACTGGCTTTTATCTGAAAGTACAGCTTCTAAGGAGCCCTTAGGGGCACTGTATCCAATTTCTCCTGTATTCTTTATTTGGCATTGTTTCTTATGCAAATTTTTACCCTTCCCTTTCTTAGTAGGGGCTAAGATGTTCTTTAATGTATGCGCTTCCCGATATATCAATCTAGGATATTTAGGAATTATAGGCATCAGTATAGTATCTTTCGTCAAGATTCTCCAATGCCTTCTCAAGATCATATTGATCTTTCTTATATTATTATTATATCTAGTTGTGAAAGAAGGGAAAGTTTCCAAACTTTCTTCTAGATCTTTTCCATTTTCTTTTTGCTTTCTTTATCTTCTCTAGATGTATTTTGGAATTCGTGCCTTTTCAAAGCTCCATAATTATTGTTTTATCCAATCTCAAATCTTCCTTTTCGAACTCTAATATGTGCATCTAAAACCAAACTTTTCGGATATTCCTTCCCTATGAAACGGTTTGTTAGAAGCTCTTCTTGGATATCAAAATCCCCCAGTTCACTGCAATTTCTAGCAATCCTACAAAATTGCCCATAGGGCACATTTCACAGCCATTTATGATGATGGCAGCTTTTATAGCTGAGGCAACTGTTAGTATCAGCTTATTTAAAGAATGTCTAATTTTTGACCTTATTGCCTGGTTCCCCCCATAAGAACAGATACAAAAACTGAATAATATAATCATTAATGGTACTCGTGAATTTGATGCCCCATTTGTTGGAGTTTAAATGGTCCACAAAATAATCAATTTCACTTCTGTCTCCTCTCCATATTACCAAAATATAATCTATAAAGCGATGGTATACAACCAAGTTTGCACCCAGCCACCGAGAACCATATACCAATGATCTTTCTAGGTATCCCAGAAATAGGTTTGCGTAGCTTGGCGCAAACTTGGTCCCCATTTCTTTACCCTTCCTTTGTAAAAATATATTATCATCATATTCAAAAAAGTATGCTTAAGAACAAAAATCAATGGACCTTAAAATAAAATCTATCTGATTTAATGGCATCAGATGGTCTTCCATCAGAAATGTCTGGCAGGCTTCCAATCCCCCCCTTATGAGGGATATTGGAATATAAGCCCACCACATCTAATGTTAACCAATGATAGTCTTCCTTCCAGACAATACTGCAAATCTTCTGTATAATATGTTAGGTATCTCAAGTATAGGCTGGTAGGCTAGTGACCTGTGGTTGTAGATGGTGATCCACATAAACTGATAAGTTACATGTTAGTGAATCAATGCTTGATATGATGGTTCTACCAGTAGGGTCCGAGAGGTACTTACGTATTTTAGGAAGATGGTAATACAGCTCCATGTGAGGCTTCTGTATACAAATAAAACCCCTCTCAGACTGTTCCAGCAGACCCATCATACAGGCCTCCTCGATCAGTGTCACAAGTTTCTTAGAATAGGCATTAATCGGATCAACCTTTAACTTTTGATAGTACACACTATCTGAAAAGATTCTCATAGCCTTTCTGTGGTAGTCTTCTGTATTCTGCACTACCACTGCTCCTCCCTTATCCTCTGGCTTTATAGTTACACTAGAACATTGTTTTAAATTATTCAAAGCTTTTAACTCCTGTCTCATTAGGTTTCCTTCCACATATTTTTGTTTTCTTACCATCTTCCTAAAGTCCTCCATGACCAAGGTATTAAAAAGGTCCATATTATGACCTTTTTATTGAGTGGGGTAAAATATTGACTTGGGTTTAAATGGAGTTGGAACTGTAGCCGGATCTATAACAGGTGTAACCTTTCTCCCTTCTTCATTTAACATTGTGGAATATGTCATCAACGGTATTTGTTTTATCTTTTTTCTTTCTACATATCTTCTGGGAAAAAAACCTCTTTAAAGCCAGCTTTCTGGTATATTCATTAAGGTCCACAAATAACTCGAATAAATTTGGTTTACTCGTGGGGCAAAATAAAAGTCCCTTTTTTAACACTGACTCCTCCTCAGCGCTCAGAACATAAACAAAAAGGTTAAATATTTTGACTTCCGAATTTGTAGTTTTTGTTGGAAGATTAAGCCTTTGCCTTTCATCTACCTTTCTGGACATGTCATCATCTCTCTCACTCTCAGCTTCATCTGAAGATGAGAAAGGTGTTGAAGGGATATATTCTAGATCTACATAATCATCAGTTATCATTAGGTCATCTGCAGCACTGACAGCTGCTTCTTGCCCACTACCTTTATATTCCTCTAAGTTTTAGAGTTCTCAAACAATTTCTTTTTACTTTCACACTACTACTTTGAGGACTGGTGTTTTGGTGTTTGTTTGTCTTACTGCCAGATGCAGCAGTTGGTTGAGCTGCTGCATCTTCTTCTGTTATACCATCATCAACACTAGAATGCGACTCATTGTCATCTTCAGTGTTCTTACATATTTTTTTTAATAGTACTAGGGATGGTGATGGTACTTTTGGTGGTACCTTGACAAACTCCATCCTCCATGAAAGGAGAGTGACCACCATCACTTATTGAACACGCTGCAGTAACCATGGCTGCAGTCAGATTTTGGACCACCACTTGCACGTTCCTGCGCTGCTCCTACTCTTTACATGAAAGCATGAAGTTACACCCTAGCAAGCTTACACTCTTTCTTCATCCACTAATGTATTATTATCATCCTTCCCTCCTATCCACCACTCTGCCACAGCTCACCCCATACGTAGGAATAGAAGGAGATATGTCACTATTGCTCGGAACCCATTTTTGTTCAGCAAAGTAGGAACACTGAGAATGGATGTCAGGAATCCACAAAGTATGCAAGTTAAGGAGTCGCAATAACTGGTGGCAGAAAATAACCAGCAGGAGGGAGCAGAAGGTTAAAACTGTAGATATAGAAAACTGGGTTGTGCTCTTTTCTGTTTGTCAGCTCTTCAACCTATAACCCTCAGGTGCCCCTAGAGGTTGAGCTTCCAGCTTTAATATAAGGTCAGCACTTATGCTGAAGAGTACAAATGAACAGAAGTGGCAACAGGAAACAAACTGGACAGTCTTAGGCAAAATTCCAAAGAATACAATGCAGGCAATGCAGAGAGTAGAGAATGTAATGTTCAGACTCCCTCTACTGGCTCGTTCAGGAGTAACAGAATAATTGCAAGGGAAGTTCAGAGTACACCTTAACTTATAGGGGGAACAAAGGACAGGGGAATTCCAGGGATTCCTTAGATGTGTAAGTGATGAAGCAGATGAGGCAAGCTGCAATCTGGGAATCAGACTGGGCACTTGAGAGAGAGAAGTTGGAGAGGCCCTGAATCAGAATGAAAACCAAGACAGCTTAGCTGCAGCAGTAAAACTGAAAAGATAAGCAGGTACCACGGTAAAGTAAAAAATCAACCTGGTGAATCCGACAGAGAGGGAAGCAGGGTATGGGTGGTTCGAAAAGCAACCCAAGGGTCTAGGAGTTTGGAAAGCAGGATAATCAAACAGGAAGCCCGGTCAAATCAGGAATCAGACAGAAACAGGAACTCTTGATGAAGGCATGAAGACAGCAATAATCTTGCAAAGGGGAGGTGGAGAGGCATCTAGGTAAAAGGGAGGAGATACCTATGAGGTGCCTCAGATGAGACTTAAATTAACTCTTAAGGCACTGGTCAAGTTCTTCAGATGAGTTAACTGTTAAATTTCTTGATAACTCTTCAGCTCATGGATCCATCAGGTGCGGCTCAAGTTAACGCTTAAATTACTTTTTAACCCTTCAAGTGCTGGATCCTAACAATGCCTTTCTATTGCAAAATGCGTCAAAACACTGTTATGATCCAAGGGTCCTCTTTGTGCTAGGAGCTGAGCACATCATGCCATACCATAGACAACAAAGGATGAATAACTGGGAGTCCTTCTTGATATTCCAGTTAACCCTTTGAATTCCAGAGGAGTATGCAATGCATTGCAAAGCAAAGCGTTGCGTACCCCCTCTGGCATTCAAAGGGTTAAAAACTTTATATCCAGAGGCACTCAATGAGTTAGTTGAGAACAATTTTTAGAGCTTATTTTTAGACTTGTTATATTATTTTTTCACATAAACACATCTGGTTTTTGGTGGATTTATAGGGTTTAGATGTATATAGATCTATACAGTGAGAACTGTATAGCGATACGTACATACACATTTTTTTTAATATTTTCTTACATATCTTAAAGGGGACATAATTTATACAATTTAATTGCCTTTTTTTTTTTGTTACATTTTAACCATCTTCTTTCATATTCACATTTTGTCTATTAAAGAGTTTTTAAGTATATTTGAAGAATCAGTTTGTATAGAACAAAATTATGTATTATTTCAGTTAAGATTTTTTTTACCACTAGGGGTTTTAAAATCATACATAGTGGATATTAGTCACCCAATGATCAATGACCTTTTTATATCCTCATAGAATAGGAGGCTATAAATAGATATAGTGCACATGGGACTGGTTTAGAGCCTCCTGTTGGCCAAGAAACATGTAGAGGAAGACTTGACTTTTTACATTGTTTTCAGCTTTGTATTACTTTTGATCTGTTAAATAACATAGCAATATCTCTGCCATTAGAACTTCATATGTGAGTATTTTACATATCCTTTATAATAATTCGCTAATGTATGTTTGTCAGAAGCTGTCATGCGCAGTACAGACTGCCTGCGCCACTGCTGATAATAGAGAGGGGCACTCCGAATTCAGAGATGACTATGGTCTGAATTCGGAGTACCCTGCTCCATTATCATCCACGGCACAGGCAGTCTCTACTGTGCATGACTGCACCGCTTCCGTTGCTGCCTGGCACTGTGGCCCGTGTATGTGGGCTGTTCAACTAGTATATATATATTGCACGCGTGGATTATCAACAACATATTATGATTTTTACTGCAACAAGTCTCATACAATGTAATCTACCCAATGTAACTGTGCGCCCTCCTCTATCTGGTTAATAGCACCCTCTCCTCTTTGGCGGGCAGCGTAATATACCTTCCTCTAAGGGAAATATTTTTCAAAAGATGAATGGCCATTAGCCACTTTTGGATTTATCTTTGGCCTGACTGTATTTGGCTCTTGCACATAAATCATTTAGAAAGTGCCAGATAGAATATATGGAAATCTTTAGAGGTGAATATGCACATACAAGGCTGGGGGATCTCATACAAATCTATAAGGGAGGACAAATACATCCAACGTGAGAGAAAGTTTAAAGGTTAAACAGAGGGAGACATATTGGCCTCAATTCAGTTGTGACTGGTAAAACTGCAGTTAAGTCAAAAATGGCCAACAGACGTTAACTATGTCTGACTTCCGAAGTATTCAATAAGAAGTCTACCTGAATGGCTAACGAGCATAGGCCCAACATATGCACGTAGCTCAAAAACCTGTGATGCACCTTTTTTTCACATCACCGTGCATCCCAATCAGCCGATAGCTAACGTATGATACGTCTGATGACAAGGAAAAAGAGAAAGGTTGACAATATCTAGTCTCCCTGATTGTTGTCAAGTTCAAACTTACAGCCTATCACAAAACACTTAAGTATCACATACATTCAAATACACCAATACATACCCCAAAATAACCGACATACCTTGTCTGTGTTCCCCATTTTGGAGAGCTAGAGCACAGGACCCAGGTGCGGAGGATAACGAATTAGCAAATTAGATAAAGAGAGAGAAGCTCGTACATTGGAAACAGGGAGAAGGATTTGGGAGTGGAGGGAGTTGCATTAATATTTACACATAATACACATTTGCACATTTACCACACATGCATACAAATACCAACACACATATGCACACATAGCTTTTTTGTTTATAACACACCACACAAATTTTCCTTATTTTGACAGTGTGAATCAGTGAGTAACAGAGAGCGAGTGTGATCAAGTGTGTCCGTGAGGGCCTGTGTGAGTGCCTGGGTGTGAGTGTGTGCGTGATGGTGAGGAGAGCAGAGGAGGAATGTCAGGAGGGCATCCCTGGATGGGGAGAGTAGCTGGAGAGGAGGAAGGTCAGGAGGGTCATGAGGGCATGCCTGGATGGGGAGAGTAGCAGGAGAGGAGGAAGATCAGGAGGGCGTCCCTAGTCAGGGTAGGAGTGAGAGAGGGAGATCCGTTGGGCAGAAGGGGACTCGACCTAGGAGAGGCACACAAAGGCCAGGGACAGTTGGGAAGAGGGGTTGATCCTGGGGAGCACCACACAGTCAGGGTTAATTCAGGCAACAGGGTTACATTTCACTGCTCCACATGGATCAATTACACTTAGACAAAATGGATATATGTACAACACACAGGCATCAAAATAAAAAACAACAGGGCCAAAAAGAAAAGAAAAACACTGTTGAATATAATGACAACTAAGTAGATGAAAGATACTGGGAATCATATGTATTCTGTAGAGTGATAATGGCAAAGAGGGGAATTGGTGTGGTTAGAGGCAATAGTGTTGTTGCTCTCCGGGCCTATGTGTTGTGTACGCAATCATTTGCTCTCACTGGAACTGTGATGGTTAAGATTTGGTTGTCACCCTTATCCTGCGGAGTGGGGATGGCAAGGAGGGATTTCAGGCCATACACTCTTGTCAGGACACATATGATAACCAAACATCAAGTAATTTAGATTGCTCATATCATTGTACAGCAGAGCTGACAAAGTTAAGCCCTCAAGGCCCACTAACAGGCCAGAATTGAATGTTATCCCTGATTGAGCACAGGTGGATCAGTCAAAATAAAGGAGCTACTGATCAACTCACCAGTGCTGAATCTGAAAAATCCATCGCTTCTGGCCTGTTGCTGGCCCTGAGGACTGAACTCGAATAGGCCTAACGTACAGAATCATGTCAAGCCTATCAGTCATTGATTGCCAGGGTGCTATCCCATGTATTGCAAAGCAATTCAGTGGATACCATCCTGCCACTCAAGGATTCACACGTCAGTGTCATTGTCTTGCATCCATCCTGTCTTTGCTTACATTTCTAATCATACCATGTCATAACTCCACACAGCATACATGCCTGCAGCACAGCAGGAAGAAAGTGAGGAGGATTCATATGATATCAACTCCGGTGACTACCTTGTGGCTCAGGATGAGGGGACCAGCAAGTGGTCACCATCACCACCACCTCTTCCATCACCACCAGCTCCACCAGAACCATCAGTTCCACCATCACCAGACTTCAGTCGGCCACCCACTCCCTACAGCGACTGGATGCCACCAGGAAAGTAGATGCCTCCATCCACCTCAGACCATTATTTTATGGCCCTGCCACTACCACCCGGAAGGCACAGGATGCCTGGGACAGTGACCACCCCACAATATGGGTCCACAACCCAACAACAGGCACCCTCATGGATGGCTTCCCACCCCAAATCCAGCTGAGAGGCAACCAGCTTCTAGTGGCCACGGTATGACCTGTGGCCACTGGATTCTGAGCACTTGGACATGATTGGAGAGCCCCAGCACCCCCTACAACAGGAGGAGTTCACACTCCCACCACATCTACAACATGAGGGCCAGCCATCCGTGGCAAATTCAGATTCCCTAATTGTGGAGAGGACACAGCATCATCTGGCTCCACACATGCTAGGACACTGCAAACAGATCAACCAGCCTCACCAGCATCACCACCGGAGAAAAAGGAAGAGGATGTTGTGGAGCCAACAACTCCAGCCACATACCCCTCCACCAGTGGACACAGCATGGAGATGGAGAGGGAGTGCTTTGGCATACAGAGGAGACAACTCAGGGAATCCTGGAGAATGATCCAGTACATCAGAAGGTTGCAAAGTGATTTCCTGAGGAACACAGCCACCCTCCATGCCCTGGAATCACAGCAGGCAGTGCTGACCACTGAGCTGTGCCAGTTTTGAACAGGAATGATGGACACGATGGGCCAGCTGCTTGTGGAAATTAGGGAACTGAATCACAGGGAGAAGTGGTAGAGATGTCTCCAATGCATTGCAAAGCAATTCAGAGAACACAGCTCCTGCACATATTACAGCAATTCCAACTAACAATTCACCTAGTGAAGCAAAACAACATGAAAGTGTTGTTTGATCATGATGTGAGTTGACAGTGAACTTCTGCAATACAGATATGTCACGTTTGGTGTTGATGTCATCTTTGATCACCTCATACAACTGGATGATGCTGTGGGATGTCAACCTGTACCTGTCTCTGACTTCATCGGCCTTCATTCCCAGGAGCATGACTTTTGTACATAATATCCTGAATCTTTGTTGATGTCTGTCATCTCTGTGCTGCTCCACAGGTCCCTGTGGCAGCTGTGGGAGATCTGGTGGGGTGCTGCTGCCAGTTGTGGTTCTCCAGGTGGAGATGGGCTCCTGTATGACTGTCCAACAGGAGCATGAACATCAACAGGTGTGCTTAGGGGAGGAAGGTGATCCGTAGCCCTTGCACTTCTTTATCTCCGATGTTGTCGAAGAAAAAGGTATGGAAACATACTTCTGATCACTCTGAGTGGTCTCTGAGTGGTCTCACTGTAAACACTCCACATCTGTGGATGGTGAGAGGTCCCTTTCAGACAGTGGTGAGGTGTTGTCCAGTTGTGGTCATGAGGCCGGTAGTGACCAATGGGAGGGCGTGTGTTATCCAGGTAGGCGTTTGCTTGTGTGTCTCTTGTTGTTTGTGTGATTTGTTGTAATTGTTGTGTATCTGTCAGGTGCATGTGTGACGTTGTCAGGTGTATGTTGTGTCTCCATTGGCTGTTGATGTTGCCCAGATGAGCTTGGTTTGCTCTGGGATTGACAGGTGTGCATGTTGTGTATTAATCCCTGTTGTGATGGCTTGTGTTTCTATACTTTCTTTTGTCCAATGGCAGTTTTTATTATCCGTTGTATGGTTTATGGCCAACAAAACTGGGTCTTACATTTCTGCTGTTAAATGTTTCAATTTATCGTCCATTACACTACCTCACACAAATGAGTGGCTCCGAGGATGGCTTTTTCATTGTTCTCATAGGAAGATATATTATTGTCCATTGTGATTCTAAAACCTACTGTGGTTAGCTTTAATTGAATCTCTTACTTGCTTACAAAACTGCCGTCGGCTGTTTTTTTTTTTTTGGTGTTGGGGATACTTTAATCGAGGCCATTATAAGAAGAGAAAATTAGACAAGTTTGTTAAAAAAAGGTGACAAATCTTTCTTTAGGTACATTAGTAAATGCAGAAAAACTAACGGCCGCACAATGCAATTCAAGTCAGAAATTATTAGATATGTGCAGGGAGATTAGGAAATAGCTGACTACATAAATAATTACAGAAGACTATTAAGAAGGTGAACACCCAATAAGTGGAAGAACTGTTGATGTTAAAGCAGGCGAAAAAGGTCTGTTTACTAAGGATGAAGTTTTATTGGTATTTTCATAATTAAAAGTTTTTTACCAGTTACTTTTAACAGAATTACTTTCTGATGACTGAATAATTGCCAAAGTAGTATCCTTCCAAAAAAAGACAGTAACAGAGAAACTAGTAACTATAGACCTGTTAGTCTAACATCGGTATTTGGGAAAATAATGTAAATGCTATTAAAGGAGAGGATTGTGGCATATCTAGTGTCTAATGACTTGCAGAATACAGAGCAGCATGGCTTTAAAACAGGATGATCTTGCCAAACAACTTTAGGAGTTTTTTGTTTACTATGTTACTCAATTGGGAGACAAGGGTGAAGCAATAGATGTAGTTTATTTGGATTTTAGTAAAGCGTTAGATGCAGACCAATAGAATAAGTTGACTCAAGATGCATAGTTGAGGATTAGACTCAAGGATAATTTAAATAATAAGGGACTGGCTGAAGAACAGATGACAGGTAGTACAGGTTATTAGTAGGGTGCTTCAAGTGTGTCCGTGAGGGCCTGTGTGAGTGCCTGGGTGTGAGTGTGTGCGTGATGGTGAGGAGAGCAGAGGAGGAATGTCAGGAGGGCATCCCTGGATGGGGAGAGTAGCTGGAGAGGAGGAAGGTCAGGAGGGTCATGAGGGCATGCCTGGATGGGGAGAGTAGCTGGAGAGGAGGAAGGTCAGGAGGGTCATGAGGGCATGCCTGGATGGGGAGAGTAGCAGGAGAGGAGGAAGATCAGGAGGGCGTCCCTAGTCAGGGTAGGAGTGAGAGAGGGAGATCCGTTGGGCAGAAGGGGACTCGACCTAGGAGAGGCACACAAAGGCCAGGGACAGTTGGGAAGAGGGGTTGATCCTGGGGAGCACCACACAGTCAGGGTTAATTCAGGCAACAGGGTTACATTTCACTGCTCCACATGGATCAATTACACTTAGACAAAATGGATATATGTACAACACACAGGCATCAAAATAAAAAACAACAGGGCCAAAAAGAAAAGAAAAACACTGTTGAATATAATGACAACTAAGTAGATGAAAGATACTGGGAATCATATGTATTCTGTAGAGTGATAATGGCAAGGAGGGGAATTGGTGTGGTTAGAGGCAATAGTGTTGTTGCTCTCCGGGCCTATGTGTTGTGTACGCAATCATTTGCTCTCACTGGAACTGTGATGGTTAAGATTTGGTTGTCACCCTTATCCTGCGGAGTGGGGATGGCAAGGAGGGATTTCAGGCCATACACTCTTGTCAGGACACATATGATAACCAAACATCAAGTAATTTAGGTTGCTCATATCATTGTACAGCAGAGCTGACAAAGTTAAGCCCTCAAGGCCCACTAACAGGCCAGAATTGAATGTTATCCCTGATTGAGCACAGGTGGATCAGTCAAAATAAAGGAGCTACTGATCAACTCACCAGTGCTGAATCTGAAAAATCCATCGCTTCTGGCCTGTTGCTGGCCCTGAGGACTGAACTCGAATAGGCCTAACGTACAGAATCATGTCAAGCCTATCAGTCATTGATTGCCAGGGTGCTATCCCATGTATTGCAAAGCAATTCAGTGGATACCATCCTGCCACTCAAGGATTCACACGTCAGTGTCATTGTCTTGCATCCATCCTGTCTTTGCTTACATTTCTAATCATACCATGTCATAACTCCACACAGCATACATGCCTGCAGCACAGCAGGAAGAAAGTGAGGAGGATTCATATGATATCAACTCCGGTGACTACCTTGTGGCTCAGGATGAGGGGACCAGCAAGTGGTCACCATCACCACCACCTCTTCCATCACCACCAGCTCCACCAGAACCATCAGTTCCACCATCACCAGACTTCAGTCGGCCACCCACTCCCTACAGCGACTGGATGCCACCAGGAAAGTAGATGCCTCCATCCACCTCAGACCATTATTTTATGGCCCTGCCACTACCACCCGGAAGGCACAGGATGCCTGGGACAGTGACCACCCCACAATATGGGTCCACAACCCAACAACAGGCACCCTCATGGATGGCTTCCCACCCCAAATCCAGCTGAGAGGCAACCAGCTTCTAGTGGCCACGGTATGACCTGTGGCCACTGGATTCTGAGCACTTGGACATGATTGGAGAGCCCCAGCACCCCCTACAACAGGAGGAGTTCACACTCCCACCACATCTACAACATGAGGGCCAGCCATCCGTGGCAAATTCAGATTCCCTAATTGTGGAGAGGACACAGCATCATCTGGCTCCACACATGCTAGGACACTGCAAACAGATCAACCAGCCTCACCAGCATCACCACCGGAGAAAAAGGAAGAGGATGTTGTGGAGCCAACAACTCCAGCCACATACCCCTCCACCAGTGGACACAGCATGGAGATGGAGAGGGAGTGCTTTGGCATACAGAGGAGGCAACTCAGGGAATCCTGGAGAACGATCCAGTACATCAGAAGGTTGCAAAGTGATTTCCTGAGGAACACAGCCACCCTCCATGCCCTGGAATCACAGCAGGCAGTGCTGACCACTGAGCTGTGCCAGTTTTGAACAGGAATGATGGACACAATGGGCCAGCTGCTTGTGGAAATTAGGGAACTGAATCACAGGGAGAAGTGGTAGAGATGTCTCCAATGCATTGCAAAGCAATTCAGTGAACACAGCTCCTGCACATATTACAGCAATTCCAACTAACAATTCACCTAGTGAAGCAAAACAACATGAAAGTGTTGTTTGATCATGATGTGAGTTGACATTGAACTTCTGCAATACAGATATGTCACGTTTGGTGTTGATGTCATCTTTGATCACCTCATACAACTGGATGATGCTGTGGGATGTCAACCTGTACCTGTCTCTGACTTCATCGGCCTTCATTCCCAGGAGCATGACTTTTGTACATAATATCCTGAATCTTTGTTGATGTCTGTCATCTCTGTGCTGCTCCACAGGTCCCTGTGGCAGCTGTGGGAGATCTGGTGGGGTGCTGCTGCCAGTTGTGGTTCTCCAGGTGGAGATGGGCTCCTGTATGACTGTCCAACAGGAGCATGAACATCAACAGGTGTGCTTAGGGGAGGAAGGTGATCCGTAGCCCTTGCACTTCTTTATCTCCGATGTTGTCGAAGAAAAAGGTATGGAAACATACTTCTGATCACTCTGAGTGGTCTCTGAGTGGTCTCACTGTAAACACTCCACATCTGTGGATGGTGAGAGGTCCCTTTCAGAAAGTGGTGAGGTGTTGTCCAGTTGTGGTCATGAGGCTGGTAGTGACCAATGGGAGGGCGTGTGTTATCCAGGTAGGCGTTTGCCTGTGTGTCTCTTGTTGTTTGTGTGATTTGTTGTAATTGTTGTGTATCTGTCAGGTGCATGTGTGACGTTGTCAGGTGTATGTTGTGTCTCCATTGGCTGTTGATGTTGCCCAGATGAGCTTGGTTTGCTCTGGGATTGACAGGTGTGCATGTTGTGTATTAATCCCTGTTGTGATGGCTTGTGTTTCTATACTTTCTTTTGTCCAATGGCAGTTTTTATTATCCGTTGTATGGTTTATGGCCAACAAAACTGGGTCTTACATTTCTGCTGTTAAATGTTTCAATTTATCGTCCATTACACTACCTCACACAAATGAGTGGCTCCGAGGACGGCTTTTTCATTGTTCTCATAGGAAGATATATTATTGTCCATTGTGATTCTAAAACCTACTGTGGTTAGCTGTTGTTAGGACATTTAATTGAATCTCTTACTTGCTTACAAAACTGCCGTCGGCTGTTTTTTTTTTTTTTGGTGTTGGGGGTACTTTAATCGAGGCCATTATAAGAAGAGAAAATTAGACAAGTTTGTTAAAAAAAGGTGACAAATCTTTCTTTAGGTACATTAGTAAATGCAGAAAAACTAACGGCCGCACAATGCAATTCAAGTCAGAAATTATTAGATATGTGCAGGGAGATTAGGAAATAGCTGACTACATAAATAATTACAGAAGACTATTAAGAAGGTGAACACCCAATAAGTGGAAGAACTGTTGATGTTAAAGCAGGCGAAAAAGGTCTGTTTACTAAGGATGAAGTTTTATTGGTATTTTCATAATTAAAAGTTTTTTACCAGTTACTTTTAACAGAATTACTTTCTGATGACTGAATAATTGCCAAAGTAGTATCCTTCCAAAAAAAGACAGTAACAGAGAAACTAGTAACTATAGACCTGTTAGTCTAACATCGGTATTTGGGAAAATAATGTAAATGCTATTAAAGGAGAGGATTGTGGCATATCTAGTGTCTAATGACTTGCAGAATACAGAGCAGCATGGCTTTAAAACAGGATGATCTTGCCAAACAACATTAGGTGTTTTTTGTTTACTATGTTACTCAATTGGGAGACAAGGGTGAAGCAATAGATGTAGTTTATTTGGATTTTAGTAAAGCGTTAGATGCAGACCAATAGACTAAGTTGACTCAAGATGCATAGTTGAGGATTAGACTCAAGGATAATTAGTAGGGTGCTTCAGGGGCTAGTGCTTCATTCTGTTCTCATTACTATCTTCATTAGCGGTATTTCTAATGGTATTCAAGGTAGGTTTATTTTTTAGTCAGTATGAAAATTAAGTAATTATGAGACTATGTATTCCAATATTGTGGTTATTTTAATTATTTTTTAATTATTTTTATCCATTGCTATATTATTATCATATTTCACTGGTATGGTAACACTGACACATATTAAATACCTCATACACACCATCTCCCACACACACGCATTCAGTACCTCACACACACAGACAGACACACACACACACACACATACACACACACACACACACACACACACACACACACACACACACACAGAAACACTCTCAGTACCTCAAACAAACACTCTTGGTCACTTATACATATAAACATAAATACATACTCTCTCATGCACTCATTAATTCACTTATTCAGTACCTGTGGATGCATTGAAAGGGAAAGTGGGAGGGACATTTGAGGAGGCAAAAGGGAGGGTGAGAAGGTGAAGAGTACTGGGCAAAAGAGAAGGAGGGAGAACGAAGTGGACCCAGAGAAGGGAGAGGGGGTGGACATACAAGACTCAGAGAAAGGAAGAGAGGCCAGACACATAGTAGTTAGCAAAAGGGAAGGAAGACATAAAGGAGTTGATGAAAGAGAGGGAGGACAGTCGAAGAGGATATGATGAAAGAGAGAGAGAGCAATCGGTGGCCGCAGACATCTGTTGCTCTAATGTATCTCCCTTCAGGGAATTGTCTGATAAATACATGCAGGCTTCACCCACATGCATTTATCAAATCATTCTCTGTGTATCTACATATTTGTGTGCAGGAAAAAGTCCCTCTGGTAATGGGGGACTATGTGGGGGACTATGTGAGGGCTCCACCCCTGTATGTCTAACAACATCCAGTGCAGCTCCAGGGCATAGCTGGCACTGGTCCAGGAACCCAACACATTATTTTTTTATATATAAACTAGCAAACAAAGCATGGAGTTGTCCTTGGAAAAACAGGCAGGGGGGATTTACAAGGTCATGAGGTAGGAGTTAAAGTGTCAGTGGGAAAACAGACAGACACACAGTCACTGTCTTACATAGTTTGACACACACAGTCACACTCTCTGTGTCTTACATAGGTTTACACACACACACACACACACACACACACACAACCCCCCCACACACGCACACACTCTCTATCTCTCTCTCTCTCTCGCTCTTACATAGTTTGAGTCAGGTATTTTGTGATGACATGGGAGAGAATGCGGTAAAGAGGAGAGGGTGTTACCTCCTGTTGTCCTCTTTGGCAATGTGTGATGAAAATTGAGAGTCGTGGGTTGTAGTAGTGTTAATAACAGTGTAATTTTTTAGGCCATTGGTGATGAGGCTAATTGGAAGGTGAGTAGGTTTAAAGGAGGTTAAGAGTATATAAAAGGCCAAAGGAGGAAGTGTGGGAGTTGACATGGACATATGTCTGTTTGTTTGAGTTTGCACATTATAAGGCTAAAATCCCCTCTTCATTGGTTAATGAGGTTCTATAGTTTTCCCCCTCCTTCACATTAGAGACTGTTAAAATGTGTTGTGAGTAGAAGCAGGTTAATTGTGTATCATTGAATGATTTCCTTGTGCATTCCTTCTGGTTACCAAGTCAGCCAGCAACCTCCCTAAGTGATATCCAGTGGAGCATATGCTTTTAGTTAAGCCTTGTAGTTAGCATTCCCAAGACTAACCTTTTTCACTGCGTTAGCCATGTTATAACCCTTTGACTGCCAGAGAGGTATGCAATGCAATGCATTTGATACCTCTCTGGCACTCAAAAGGTTAATGATTCACATATCGGAAATTCTCTGTCTAGAGCTCCTAGTGTGGGAAAGTGCAGCATAGTGAAAGTTGAATACGCTGTTGGGGAGGCGAATCTGAGTGAGGCTTGACATGATAAGCCAGTGAATGGAGGGGAAAGATTATGAGGTGGCAAATTGGTCCTCTGAGAAAACAAGAACCCTTTAAGTGCCAGAGGGGTACGCAACACATTGCTTTGTAATGCGTTGTGTACCCCTCTGGCACTGAAACGGTTAAAATATGGAAAGCTTATTTTTTTCTGTATTAAAGAGAGGCTAGAAAAGTTAAACTTGTACACACTAGAGAAACGGCGTCTTAGAGGGGATATGATAACACTATATAAATATGTTCAAGGCCCATATACAGGGCTTTCAAAAGACCTGTTCATTAACAGAACAGTACACAGGACAAGGGGCCACCCGCTTAGACTTGAGGAAAGGAGATTTAATCTACAACAGCGGAAGGGTTTCTTTACAGTAAGGACAATAAAGGTATGGAATGCACTTCCGGAGGAGGTGGTGCTATCAAATACATTAGATGCCTTTAAAAGGGGCCTGGATACTTATTTAAAAGAGCATAATATAGAGGGCTATGCACATTAGTATTGGGATTAATATTTAGTTAGGGCTTGTTGATCCAGGGAGAAATCTGATTGCCATTTGGAGTCAGATGCCTTCTTTTGGGTCAGCGATGGTAAACAGGAATAGGAAAAGGGTTGAACTGGATGGACGCAAGTCTTTTTTCAACCTAAATTACTATGTAACTATGTAAAATACTTATGCCAAGCTATAGTGGAATGGTATTTACAGTGCCAACATCTGCAGGAGGAACAGCAGCAGGGGAGCAGACTCGAACAAAGCTGGGGTGTGAGGCAGTGTAGTGCTGTACTACAACTTCACCCTGACTCCTCTTCTGGAGGCAATGTGAGCCCTCTCTGTACCCTTTCCTAACATCCTGGCATTGTGGAAGGTAGAGACGTGAGGGCTCACAGTACGCTTCACTATTGTTGATAGAGTGTCTGCGAGCAGAGCTGAGAGATAGTTGTGCAGAGATACAATGCGTGAAAGCTTAGTATGATAGTAACCCTTTGCATGGCAAAGGGATGCACAGCACAGCTCATGTTGCCACTTGGGGTTCACAGTGTCAGTGATTGTCTGGGTGGTGTAGTTCTGGGAGGCAATGCTGTGAGAGACACAACGAGGGGAGAAGTGTGTAGAAACAGGAAGTTAACACTTTGTGGCCCTGTGATGTGTGAGGACTGTGAGGCTACATGGACATTACAAGCAATACATCTGCTATGGACTTTTCCAGCGAAAGCCCTCTTTGGGATTATGCCAAATCTAAAGTCCTGTGTACTCACTATTGCCATCTATTGGTTGAGCCCTCTTTGGGAAGCACAGGTGTTATCCCATATCCAAGGTCCTGTGTACTCACTGTTGCCATCTATTGGATGATGCCATACATAGCAGTATTGTATTACTTGTGAGTCCAGTGCTAGTGGCCAATAGCCAGGCTGTATGCAAATCTGTTACTTTTTCCATTTCTGTGAGAGAGGGCATTGGAGATAGTGCCTGTATGGTGGCGATATTTGAACAGAAGGGATGAAGCCTGCTCTCCAGTGACCTGTTCCAGTGAGTAGAAGTGTGAGTCCCTACCCAGGTCACTGCCGTAAGCCAGCTACTACAGGCTGGCTGTAATTCAAAGTCTCCCAAACTGGTTGACCACCTCACCTCTGCGTGTTGCAAAAAGATCCAGTAGTAAATGGTACAGGTCTGTCTGGTGGTCCCATGAGACTGGTCCAGTGTAAATCCACCCAATAAGGGTGGATATCAAGACTCCACAAGTGTATTTTAGTCTCCTAAGTCCAAGCAGTGAAGCTCCTGCTCCCATCTGTTAAACAGAGCCAGATAAAGAAAATAAGAAACCACCTTAGAAAGAAACCCAAAAGGAGTCCATAGAACCACCCTATATGAATGCAAAATCAGAAAGGGGGTTCTACATGACAAAGTTCATAGTATGGCCACACACCAAACAGACAGAATCTCTAGTAAAAAAGCTGTCTTGAGTCAAGCAATGAAGTCACAGAAAGCAATAGCTCAAAAATGATCCCTCTGAAACACCCCAAAGACCCTATTTAAAATCCATGGAGTAATGGGATCCCAAAAGACAAGGTATGCATGAGCCACCCCCTTCACAAAAATCTGAACATGAGGCAGCAAGGCAATGCATTTCTGAACAGGCAAGGCTGAGATCTGGACCTTGATATAACCAAGACTAAGCCACTTATGGAGGCCATCCTGGAGAAAAGCCGATATACCGGAAGGTGAAAGAGTCACAGTCGTGAGCCCTAGTTTTCACTACACTTGGAGACCAGAACCTATGATATGCTTTGGACCCAACAGAATTACGGACCTTCAGCATAGTCTCAAGATTGGCTCAGAAAAAACATTTTTTTCTCAGTTCATTGGCTTTAAGAGCCAAGTTGTCAAGGATCAACTCTCGATAGGTGACAGAGAGGACTCTGAGTCAACAGGTCCAAAAGAAGGGGAAGATGAGATGGCTCAGCTACTGACAGATTGATTCTACCTGAGAACCACGCTTGACAAGGCCAGCAAGGCAAAATCAGAATTAAGTGAGTGTAAGAGGATCCATGGACCTGGAGGAAAATTGGAGAACTTTGTGCATTTCAACCATTACATTGTCTACCCCCAGAATATGAATTGCTGAAACAGCCAGAATGTGAGATTCCGCCCAGGGGAGAATGCAATGTACCACTGACCATACAGCCTAATTTTTTGTCCCACCATGGCGGTTGACGTACACCTTAGTTGTGGAATTGTTGGACTGAATCCAAACCAGCAAACCACAAAGTAATAGGGACCAATGCCGAAGGGCCAAATTAAGCTCTAGCTCTACAATGTCTGAGAATCAAAGTAATACAATCACAAGGCCAGAGCTGTCCATAGAATGGTGTAGCAACAGCTCCACTTTACAATTTCAGGCCACTGTGATACTGTGCCTAAAAAATTCAACTTTGAGCTGTAATAACTTTTGAATAAAACACCTTTCAGCAGTGGAAGTACCCTTGTTTTACTCAGGGGGATAAACTCTACAACATATTTTTTTGCATGTCCAATTTTTATTAAAATCAGACATGTTATTTTATAACTTAACACTTGTAATATGTCCTACTGTTGTGTACGGTACCTATGAAACTGATCATTACAATTACTATTTTGACATTTGTTATATGTTACATTTATGTCCTCAAAAAATTTTTTTTATAAATACCGGCCTCTGCAGGCTCAGGTGAGATCATAGTCTTCGGAGCTCTGATAAGCAGAGCCCTACCTTGTCCCAGTTGAGCACGAATGATATGCAGCCATGTGCTCCTGTCATTGATGCGTTTAACAGCTTCATCGCTGCTTTACTGAGGAAAAAAAAAGGTCAAATGACAACAGGACAAACATCTGAACTACTCTTAAACATACCCACCTAATGGTTCCCCATTCCTGAATAAAACTCTACAATAAAAATGTATTAATATATAAATATAATAGTGGTTAATAAACGTCCTAAAACTTACTGTTCATTGAATGAAAAGGTTACTCCATGAAGTAACCAACAAAAAAACTTGCATATGTTGTCAGGTCTAGAATAGCACTCTGATACCAATAAGAGGGAGAAGAATTTAATTTATGTGATGGACTCATTTTTTAACACACACACACACACACACACACACACACACACACACACACACACACACACACATTATACAAAATGCACTCTTAAATGAATAAGGTTTACTCAAATAAATGTATCCACCAGCTGAGGATACTGACAACTGGTATAAAGCCATGGGGGTGGAACCTGCCCCTGCACGGCTGATCTCCCGGTAAATCTGCAACCAATGGTCAACAGGAAATTCTTCCATATATATTATCAGACAAACATAGTTGTGGGGCCAATATTATTTAATGAAAACATACTTAAAATATTCAGGGTAATAAATTCAGAACAGAATATTTGTTCTCTACAGAGGGATTTACATAAAATGGCAGCTTTTGAAAACGATGAATATGAAATTTAAGTAGTTTTGGGCACCAGTTCTAGAAAAAGATATTATAGAACTGGAGAGAGTACAGAGAAGAGCAATAAAATTAATTAAGGGAATGGAAGACTTGACTTATGAGGAGCTTCTACATATACATGGTTTATTTACTCTAGAGAAAAGATGACTAAGAGGAGATCTTATAACAATGTACTAGTATATGAGATGTTAATACAAGGAGCTCTCTGATGAGATATTTATTCAAGGCCTGAGCAAATAATGAAAGAGGTTTCAAGGCGGTTCCAACTTCAGCAGAGGAAGGGTTTTTTTACAGTAAGGTGTGTTAAATTCTGGAATTCCTTGCCCAAGGATGTGGTAATGGCAGATACAAGAGAAGATAAGATACATTTCTATCAAGAGGGAACATACAGGGTAATACTGTGTATTAGTAGAAGAAACAGGAAGTTCAGATAAAGATTAACGTATTTGGCAGCAGGAAAGTTTATATACTGTAATTCTCATTTCTCTGGGTTATGAGTCAAAGGTTGAAATTGATGGACTGTTTTCAACCTAATTATCTGTTACTATATATAATACAAAAAAAAGACAAAAAACCTCCCAACGCTTTTCAGGATACTAGGATAACTATGACTCCTGAAGAAAGGATTCTAGAATCCTGAAATGCATAAGAGGTTATTTTTTTGTTTGTTTTCTTGAACAAGAAGAAACTTCAGCCATTTTTGGATTCTTAAATTAGTTTAGTTTCAGTAAATATATGTTTTTATACAATCATTGCTGTTTTTAGTTTTGTTTACCATGCACCCAACGGATTGTGCATTTCAGTTCATAAAGCTGAAAATACTCTTTTTTTATTTCATCCATTTTGGAACACAGGAACAATAGAGTAAAATGCTACCTCAAGGAGTCAGGGAACTTGTGGAACAGAGATCTCTCTAGAGGCAGAGACTCCCTTCCATCTCCACTTTATCCCCTCCCAGCAGAAGTAGTCCCAGTTTCAAAGTACTCTAAAAATGAGAAGTAACAGGGTTGATGATTCTCTTAGTTTTTTTATTCCATAACTTATATGGGGTGTCACTCATCCCCCATTAGGCATACTTTTATTCCCTGTTCTTCTTGCACTCAGAGTAGTAGTGGGGCAGATTTTTACCTGGACCTGCAAGGTTATGGGTAAAACTTCTGACAGCAACTTTCCTAATTTCTTTTATTTATTTATAGGGGCTCGAAGAATGAAGACAGAAGAGCCAGAGTTGTAGTGTGTACAGGTCCCGTGAGGATGTCTTGTACTTGTCTGTTTGTCTGACAAACAGACACAGTATGAGGTCTGTGGTACTTCTGGCTTATCTCCGTACTCTGGTCAATTTATTTTATTTAATTTTACTTTCTCACCTTATTTGTTCCTGTCACTGGGGCAACAAGATTTGGACTTGGAACTATGTTTTTTACTTTTGGGGCCAGTGAGGTGCAGCTGGGTTCCCAAGGCACTGATAGCAAGGGGTCCACATATGGATTACCCTTTACTCTTATGGAGACACACTAAGAGTTTTTAAACAAAACCAAAGGTTGTGGGAGACTCTGAGAGTGAAGAAAAGCAATGCTGCCTCTTCCACAGCTAGTCAGATCTCAAGTGCATCTTGTTTTAGCTCTCTAGTGCCATTACAGAGAATAAATGTCCACATTCATATTAGACTAATCCTGCCCAAAAGGTCAGTGTAGTTCCAAAATGATGATTAAGTGCCATCTGCATGGGAAAAAAACAGCCAACCCCAAATGTACATTTCAGTCTTGTTTGGGCCTCATCAGTAAAGTGCAGCTGAGTTTCCTAGGCACTGAGAGCAAGGGGTCCACATCTAGATTACTCTTAAGAAGACACCTTAAGAATTTCAAAAAGAACAAACCAAAGTATGTGAGAGGCTATGCGAATTAACAAAAGCTTGTTATACAGCTAGTCACCACTCAAGAGCATCATGTTTTAACTCTCTAGTGTTTTACAAAGTACAAATTTCCACATGTATATTGGATTAATTCCATACAAACGGGTCATCAGTTCCAAAATGTCAGGCAAGTCACCCTACCTCGAAAATACCAGCCAATCCCAGACAAACATTTTGTCCTCAGAGTTTTCAAAACAACAAGCCAAAGTACATGAGGGGCTCCAAGAGCAAACAAAAAAATGTTTCCTGTTCAACAGCTAGTCACCACTCAATAGCATCAGATTTTAGCTGTCTAGTGTCATTAAAGAGATGAAATTTCCACATACCTATTAGACCATTACTGCTTGAAAGGGCAGTCCAATCCCAAAATGATGGGCAAGTCCACTCTTCACAGGAACAGCCAAACCCAAACATACGTTTTGGCCTTGTTTGGGCTTTGTCAGTGAGGTGCAGCTGGATTCCTTAGGCACTGACAGCAAGGGATCCATGTCTGGATAACCTTCACTCTAAGAGAGACCCCCTAAAATTCCTACAAAAATGTGAGAGGCTCTGAGGAGGAACAGAAAGGACCATAGCTTGTTATATGGCTAGTCACCAGTCAGAAAATGTCACAGTGCCTTACCTCGGCCTGCGCCATTCGTCCGGGAGCAGGGTTCTGGACTGACACTCCGGCATCACTAGCTGCGTCCCTTTTGCCTGCTGCCTGGTCGCGTATGTATCTTGTTACTGGCATCATGAATCAGGCACTTGCCTGGACGCCTGTTATAGGCCCAGCCTGGGGGTCCTAATTGGTCCCTCCTTCTCCTACTCCGTTATAAACCTCTCTGGGCCTGTGTATCATTACCCTTACGATGGTGTTCAGTGCAGTTCTAGTTCCTGTTGCTACTGTATCCTGTGTATGACCCAGCTTGTCTGACTATCCATTCTGGTGCTGACCTGTGGCTCTGTCTGACCATTCTACCTGTGCTCTCCTTTGGCTTTAGACATCCAATCTGGTGCAGACCTGTGGCTCTGGCTCACTACCCGCTCTGTGTATGATCCTGGCTTGTCTGACTATCCAACCTGGTGCTGACCTGGGGCTCTGTCCAACTCTCCTCCCAATGTTGCCTACTATTTCTGGACATCCTATCTGGTGCAGACCTTTAGCTCTGTCTGACTAACCACTCCGTATATGAACCTGGCTTGTCTGACTATCCTAGCTGGTGCTGACCTGTGGCTCTGTCTGTTCACTCTGCTGTGTAGCTCTGTTCCCCACAGACATCCATCCTGGTGCAGACCTGGGGCTGTGGCAGACTTCAACCTTACTGACTGCAGGCGTGAGTCAGTAGTCTCCATTGTTGCCATCCTTATTGGAGACCAGCTCTTCCATACTGACTGCAAGCGTGAATAAGTAGTCTCCATTGTTGCCATTCTTATTGGAGATGAGCTCTTCCTTATTGACTTCAGGCGTGAGTCAGTAGTCTCCATTGTTGCCTTCCGTAGTAGAGACGAGCTCTTCCTTACTGACTGCAGGTGTGAGTCAGTAGTCTCTCTTGTTGCTACATTAAGGGGGACTGTAGGTTCTGTGTGCGTTCCACCTACTACCCTGAGACTACCAGTTGACTACGGCCTAGTCTCCAACAGACTTGAATGACCCGTTGGCAGGCTCCTATTTCTGATAGAGTCGTTAGCCTCTCCAGTCACCCTCTGCTTATAGTATATTCACTTACTGCTTATTGTTTATTATCCTAATAAAGGTGATTTTAACCATACCGTCTGACTCCTTGTCTTGCTTGAGAACCGTAACAGAAAATTCACCAGAGCTTTCCATAGGATGATATAGCAACATCGCCAATGTACATTTCAGGCCACCGAGATAGTGCACCTAAAAAAGTTTGAGTTGCAATAAATTTTGAATAAAACATCTCTCAGCAGTGAGAGTACCCCTGTTTTACTCAGAAAGATAAACCCAACAATATATATATATACATATTAAGTGTTACTATCCCTTTAAGATGTGGAAGACACTCCATCCTTTATCGCCATCATCCCTGCATTCCTTAAACAACTGGGTTTAGTTGGAGGATCTTGAAGGTCCACCAGTGCCATTGATATGATACAAGTGAGCCTTCAAGGTCTTTCCACTCAACCTGGTATTTCACAGAAGTGCCTTCTGCAGTAAGTGCCTTCTAGGTTTCGGTAATTATCACATGGAACAGGTGATAAAAGCCAGGAGGGCATTAAGTGGATCGTATTAATGGGCAAATATTTTCACCTCAAATCAAAGTCTGCAAAAAATGGCACTTCCCACTTACCAACTAATTTCCAGCGAAAAGTGTAGTCTTCCTGCTTTTTTCACCTAGCTCATTGCATTGAAATCAATGAGGAGAAAAATCTTTCCCCACCACATGAAAGTTTTCTCTGCTTTTCCTGAAGACAAATAAAAGGGTGTCAGACTCTCACATCATACCATTCTGTGTTTGTGAAAGTAGAAAGCAGCATGTTGATCTAGAGAAGATAGGAAAATAAAGGGCAATTGAAGCTTAGTTTAGAGAGTTTTTTAGGTTGGACATTTGTTCTCTGTATTAGAGGAGTCTGGTGGCACTTTGGGGGAGAAGAAGGGAGGAAGGAGGTTGACCCAAAATACCCCAAAATTCGGTGTAACTGACATGCAAGAGACAGGCATCTGGGGTCCAGTTTGCTTGCTGATCTTGATGTTATTGTCTCTGTGCTAGGGATATCAGGGGAAAGAAGTCGTTGATTTTGTTTTTCAGTTATATTTTTTTTTGGACAGACTGTGATCAGATAGGGTGGACAACTAAAATAAATAAATAAATAAATAAATAAACAAATAAATATATTAGGTGACAAACATCTGACTGGGAAACAACAATGAGATTTTGTTGAGGGCTAAGGCAAGACATCACACTCCAGTAGTGTACTGTAGAGATAAAAACACACACAGTAGTTGAGTAATGTCCAAAAATGCACAAGGGGCAGGGGGAGGGGGAAAGGTGGAGCAAAGCAGGGATGTGGGAGTAAAGTGGTAGTTCTAAAATTAACTGAATCCATGGTTGCTGCATCTTGTGTAATAAATGCTGATGATCCCTCTCCTCCTGAGGAAGATGCAGTTTGTTAATGTCCCACCAAAAGTTTCACTACCACCAGCTCCAGTGCAAAAAAAATATGTATATGAGAACACCGAAGACAACAACAAGTTACATTCTAGTGTTGATTATGGCAATTTAACAAACAAACTGATGCAGCCGCACTCACTTGAAAACAATGGAAATGTATGCATAAAAATGTATCTTCTTTATTCTAAAGGATTAAAAGTAAATTTCCAATAGATGAAGGTAACATAAGCGGGACATGGGTAAAGATGATCGGTGCAGGTTGGCACCATCTAATGCGTTTCACGATCTACTGAGCTTAATCATAGACCCGAGACAAGCTAGCAACCAACCATCTTTACCCATTTCTCAATTCAAACAACACAAGTTTGATTTGTCTGGATACCAGCAACATATAAGAAGTGATGCCTTAAAGTAACAGACACAAAGTGAACTGCAGCAGGTTGCACTAAATGCAATTCCCTGTATATAAGATGTATAATCTATAATGTGATATACGGCCAGGCCGGGGTACAACAGATTGGATTATATATATCGGCTAGTAATGTCATGGGGGTGGATACAGGCTACTCTTAGGAATCAAAGCCACAGTTTCCCATAAGTAACAAAAAACTAATTAAAGACATTCTTATAATAAAAATAAAATATATAAAAATAAGAAGAAATATGAACTGAAATAAAATATTATTTCTAAGAAACATGAATATACTTTTGTACATGTCTGATATTATTTCCTATCACCATTGTCTACATGAACATAAATATGTGTCACATAGACACATAAATCTGCAGGCAGACAACTGTGATATACATATGAATGGAGAGACCTTTTTTGCCCACTCTGGGTTAAGGGAAAACAAAAAATGTACCCAAAAGACGAACCATGCTGGAATTTTCACACAAAAAATAAATGTGATCATCTTCATCCTTAAGTAAATTATATTCACAGTACATGGTTCCCAAATAATAACACTATACAAACACTCCATCCAGATGGCCAACTCAGCTAAATACAAAATCTATCAAAAAAATCTATCACTAATATAAAAAAAAATATGGCTGATATCCCATTCAGAATTAAACCCGCTGGGGCCCTTGACTTTAATTGAAATATCCAAAAAGTTTCCCATTTAGTGATCAGTCTAACAAGATCCCCAACCCTCCAGGGGAGTCTAACTCTCTCTATTCCCTGGAACTGAAAGACTGACATATCACCATCATATCATTCCAAGATGTGTCTAGCAATGGCGGATTCCTTCCTGCCTCGTCCTACCCGGTTGATATGCTCCCTTATTTTGTCTTTCAAATGACGAGCCATCTGACCCATATCCAGACCTAGGGGAGAGCTCCTCCAGGATGTGGGATACAATCAGAGGTCGATATCCAAGAGAAGTGGAGTGTGTTTTATTACCACATATAGTTTGCAGTATAACCAAATCTGTAATATTGTTAAGAAGAATTTACCGATTTTGTCTACAGACAACAAATTAGCTAAGTTACACAGGAGGGTTGCCAATTTGTGGCCAAAAGGGGGACAACGATTGGCAATTGTGTCTCTCCAAGTATGTTTATTAGCAAGACATCGATTCCGACTTGGCTGAAACATAGCGGCTTCTATCGTTGTGGGGCCTATATGAATTGTAGCTCTGAGTCATTAATTTATTTATTCACGTGTGAAACGTGTCATATTCAATATGTGGTTCGGACGGTTCGTCATTAGAAAGATAGAACAAGGGAACATATCAACCAGGCCGAAAAAGGCAGGAAGGAATCTGCCATTGCTAGACACATGAGCGGGCAAAAATGTCTCTCCATCCATACATTGCATATCACAGTTTTCTGCCTGTGGATTTATGTGTCTATGTGACACATATTTATGTGCACGTAGGCAATGTTGATAGGCAATATATCAGACATGTACAAAAGTATATTCATGTTTCTTAGAAATAATATTTTATTTCAGTTCATATTTTTTCTTATTTTTTAATATTTATTATAAGTATGTCTTAGTTTTTTGTTATTTATGGGAAACTGGCTTTGATTCCTAAGGGTAGCCTGTATCCACCCCTATGACATTATTGATTGATATATAATCCAATCTGTTGTACCCCAGACTGGCTGTATATCACATTATAGATTATATATCTTATACACAGGGAATTGCATTTAGTGCAACCTGCTCCAGTTCTCTTTGTGTCTGTTACTTTAAGGCATCCCTGCTTAAATGTTGTTGGAATCCAGACTAGTCAGACTTGTGTTGTTTGGATTGAGAGATGGGTAAAGATGGTATCACGGTGCCCATGAGCTATCTCCAGTGGTGTTACCTGCCTTATCCCCTCGTATGGTTCGGCAGCAGCATGTCTGGTTGCTACCTTTCTGATGGCCTTCCTGTTTGCATTAGTACGTCACTACATCGTGCTCGCTATTTTGTACCCGCGGCCTATTGGCCGATTGATGTCCCGCTTCTCCGGTAGGCCTTATATGCGGCCTTCAGATATAGCCTCAGTGCCTTTTCGTGGTGTATCTGAGCATTGCTAGCATTCCGCTTCTGTTGTGACCCGTGCTTGGCGGCTGATTCCAATCCGTGTATGACCCTTGGCTCGTCTGACTACCCGATTTGTGCCTGAACCTCTGGCCTTGCCTGACTGCCCGATCTGTGCTCGATCCTTGGATCTGTCTGACTACCCGATCCATGTATGACCCCGGCCTGGTGGATTACCCGCTCCGTGCTTGTACTGTGGCGCCATCTGACTACCCGATATATGTATAACCTTGGCCTTGTCTGACTCCACTTGCGCATGTACCTTGGGCCTGGCTACGCTCTCCATGCAGGTACCTGGGCCTGGTCTCTGCCTACCGTGCTGTTCCAGGTTTGTCTGCTATCTATAGGCCTTGTAGCGCTCTGGTCTTACTGAGGGTACGTGCTTAGGACCCTAGCGTTCTATGGCATTTATGTCAGACTGCTTAGGACCCTAGCATTCTAGGGTATCGTGTCTCTGTAGACCCTAGTATTCTAGTGTAGAGATCTGCCTCTAAGCCACCCTCTCTCCATCTCAGGTGGCTCCGAGAACCATAGGCTAAGTTCCCTTCCTTGCTGCTGCTTCTGGTTCCAGTATTTCAGGCTAGGTTCAGTGTCAGCTCCTGGGTAGTGGACTATAGCATTGTCCCCACGTCTGATCCCGGGAAGGGTTGGGGAAGTGCTTATTTGCAATATATTTATATATTATATCTTTTAATAAAGTGGTATTGATATTAACTGTACCTGTCACTGTCTTTATTTGTCTGGGCTACTGTGACAGATGGGTGGTTTCTACATTGTTTTTACTTCTGACTTTTAGCCAGTTGGAAAGGTAACTGTTTCTATTTAACACACTGGCTTTTAGCTTGTCTCGAGTCTATGATTAAGTGCAGTAGAGCAGGAAACGCGTTAGACGGTGCCAGCTTTCACCGCTCATCTTTACCCATGTCCTGCTTATGTTACCTTTATCTATTGGAAATTTTCTTTTAATCATTTAGAATAAAGAAGAAATATTTTTATGCATACATTTCCACTGTTTTCAAGTGAGTGCGGCTGCATCTGTTTGTTCAGTTATCAGTTCCGGTTGAGAGAAGACTGTGTCGGCCTTGCACCCAAGCTCTGTCAGTGATTTCCATATACCCTTGCGAGCTTCTTTGTATATATTTTGTTCTGATGGACTGACTTCAGAGGCATGCTAGCAGCAATCTTTTTGCTGAATTGATGATGGCAATGGCGTAGTGGAGGAAGGTGAAGTAGCTGAACCAACTGCTGCATCAGACAAAGAGACAAACAAGCACCAAAACAACTTTTCTCAAAGCAGTAGCGAACATTGTGAAAGTGAAAAAACATTGTTTGATACCTCTAAAAGTTTTGAGGACTATAAGGGTAGTGGGCAAGAAGCGTCGGGAGATGCTGATGTTAGGATGACCTAATAATGACTGATAATGATGATGATGATGGTGCAGATCTATAATATATCCCTCCAGCATCCTCCTCTATAAACTGTTTGAGAAAACCACTGGAAAGTCTGATGCTGGACAAGCAAAGATAGCAAACAGTATACAGTCATCTTGTCAGTCATCATCATCATCATCATAGCCGCTTCCAAGTCCAAGTCCCACTCAGCTACACACACTTGTGTTGAGTAACCAGCAGCAACAACAGCAACACAGGTTATTAACACCCACAACATTAGCTATGACGAGTGCCTGTAAACATCTTGAAGACCTGTGAGTGCTTTCTTTCTTTTGAAATTATGCTACATGATCATTTTTATATATTTATAATTTAAAGAGAGTGTACACCTTGGGACATTATATATATATATATATATATATATATATATATATATATATATATACACACACACACACACATCAGTCACTACACACCAGTCCCCTACCACCATTACTATACACCCCTGCCACATTGTGGTTGTACTTTTTTTTGTTTATCTCTTGACATCATCATAAATATGTACCAGTGTCACTTAAGCAGGAACACATGTTTCAAGGCATATGTTGCAGTAGGACTCCCAGCTTTGACTTTCAGACACTGCAGCCCTCGGAAGAATGAATATTGTGGTAGGAAGTGTTGCACCATAGGAAAGATAGGTGAAAAAATTATTGTAATAGTTGGAAAATTTGTTGTAATTGGCGAAAAGGAGGAACATTTTGCATAGCAGAAAAGGAGAACACTCTCATGAAAACTTGTCCGTTTGTTACGAAATGTTATGTGGGAAAATTTTCTTACTTTTCGCCACTTTTTGGAATAAAAGTTTGGGGAAGGTGTAAAAACAAAACCTGTGTCCTTAATAATGACATAAGGGATACATCCTTGGCCCTGTGGATACTTTTTGTGGAGGTATTAAGGAAATCGGCACTCAAAGGGTTAACTAACTACTTTGAAATTATGCATTCTGAATTACTACAGTGATTCCTATGCAAGCCTGCAGAATGCATTTTTGAAAAGTGTTTTTTTTTTGTTTTTTTTTAATCAATTTCCTGCTAATGACATATCTAAGATGTCTGGTAAGCGAGATGAATTCTTAAAAAAATAAAAAATCATTGTGAAGGTGAAGTCCTCAGTTGGAGAATTATGTGCACCCTGGTGACATCACATGTGTGCTGATGTTACAAAGTGCACAGACTTCCACTAGAGCACAAGGAGATATTTGGAAGCGGGGAGGTGCCCATATCTCAATCTCCCTGTATCCAAACAAAACTGATATAATTGAAAAGATCTTCCCCTTTCCATGATGAACAGCATCTGGGTATTTATGCAAGGGAATGTGTCACAACTGCTGTTCATCGGTTAATAAACTGAATTGAATTGTTTATGTAAGAGCATGTCACCTTCGAGGCTGCTGCTTCGGTCATGGCCGCCTCCGGGTTCCGTTCTCTGCATATGTGCACACTTCCTCGCCCTGTTCCCTACCGCACATGTGCACATTCAGTTTTTCCATTGCCATGCTGAGGTTCGGACAAGCCCCTTCTGTATGCTCTTTGATAGGGCATGGTCCTGCAGCCCATTAGGGCTCTGGTGCCTCCCTCGTATTGGATGACTGCCCTATTTAAACTCAGCTATGCCTCTGTTCCCTGCCCATTCCACAAGCTAGTTTGTTGGTGTACTCCAGAGCATTCTGATTTGACTTCTGGCTTCCTGCCCCCGGCTTGGCTGACCATGCTGAGTTGACTTCTGGCTTCCTGACCCTGGCTTGGATGACCATTCTGATCTGACTTCTAGCTTCCTGAGCCTGGCTTTGTTGACAGTTCTGCTGGTGACTTCCTGGTCTCTACCGTGGCCCATATAGCCTATCCTCTCATGTTCATGTCTTGTCCTCTTGTCCTGGTTCTAAACCGTTCCCAGTTACTCCCATCCTATTTGCACCCCGGCTCAACTGGGGTTGAGCAATCTGGTTTTGCGACCAACACCTTTACCCACTTTCAGCTGTAGCAAGGGAGTATTTGGCATGCTGTCACCACACCCAAGCTTCATTCTCTAGCATCACACCCCAGCAATTGAACCAGTACTTGGGCTACTTGGGTCTCCCACCCTCCACATAGTGACAGAGCAGAAGAGGAGTACTTTCTAACAAAGTCCATATCCCGGCCCCCTTCCATCAATACCTGATGGGAGTCCCCTCTTCTATGGAGGCAATTGTGAGTGTTTATGAAATATTGTAATATCTTTGAAATTATGCTTTATTGGAATTTCAACTAATTTGGGGAAATTCTGGGTAGATCACTTTAGAGGGTCTACACAAACCATTGGTATTTTAGAAATAATAGGGTCTGCCAAAAATGTGTGTGTGCTGTGTGCGTTGTTTACAGAACAGCAAATTAAGTGCTAAACATGCTTAGCACACTGGGAGAAATGCCTTAGTAGTAGTAGTCGTGAGTTAGCAGCATTTTCATAATGCAATGAAGACCTTTCTAGCATCCAAGGTTAATCTTGAAACTACATTAACCCTTTCATTCTTTGAGCTCCAGAGCAATGCGTTGCATACTCCTCTGACAATCAAAGGGTCAGAGGGGTGTGCAAAACATTGCTTCACAATGTCTTATGAAATCCATTGCTCCATAAAGGGTTAATTGTTCAGTAATGTGTTTTAGTGCAGCCATTTGTTACTTAATCTAAATTCCATACATGTAACCATTAATTTGTTTCTTTCAAATGAAATATTTAATTTTTCTTCACACAGTAAAAGGGTTTTGTGACATCACTTATACCCTACCCATACAATTTACCAGCAGCTGTCACTCAATGAATGAAGACATGTCTTTTTCCTAAAATAGGTATAAATGATGTGTTCTGCATTTTACACATAACCACCAAGAGCAGTTGTATTTTGTGAATGCAAAATTATAGTTGAAAATCAAACAGGGAAATGCTGTTTAAAAACAAAAAAAAAAAAACAAGCAGCTGGAAAAGCTTTGAATAGAGCATTAATTATGAGGCATCTGGAGTTTTCCTTTATTAACGATTGAGTAAAATGTTCTGCCCTGTCCTCAGCAAAGTTCATGTAAAAAAACAAATTATGGGAACCTGCATACTGAATATTGCTAAATGAACTATATAGTTCCTTCTGTGGATTTAAAAGACAATTCACTCTGGCATACAGAAAAAAAGATTAATAAAAGTAAAGATGGGGGTGGGTGAAAGACATTTTGATCAACGAGAAATAAAGGGAAAAAAAACAACAGAAAGATGGGTAGAAAGTGAAAATTCAAATATACCACAGAGATGTGTTTTTTTTTTAAATCTAAGCTTCCCATTGTAGTAATGTCCTCCTGAAACATGGGGCTAACTATAGAGTATAGCAGATGGTACATTAGTGACATGGCCCAATGTCCAAATGTCTCACTCTATCCTGCCACCCCTCGCAATCATACAAGTTTCCTGTCTTGGCTGGAGGCCACTGACATCATCAGACATAGCTACTGCCAGTCAGTATGGTAAGCAATGAATTGGACACCCTATTGTCAGTAAAAGAGGATTTTTGTGTACTTACTTATAAATAATTTTCTCTTAGTCCTTGCGGATCACAGGGACCATGGACTAAAGTATATTCCTCAAGGAGACAGGGCACTTGCAGGATAGAGTTCTCTGGAGGCAGAGAATCCCTCCCAGTTCCACCTTACCCCACCTAGCAGACTTAGCTTCAGTGTCCACAAGGACTGAGGGAAAATAATTTATCTGTAAGTATACAAAAATCCCCTTTTCTGTTTGTTCCATTGTAGAACAAAGGAACATGGGGATATACCAAAGCTATCCCTCCAGGATTCCATGGAGGAAGAGAAAAAACCCACAAAATCAGGTGTCAAAGGACACCGTTACAAGGAAATCAAATAAAAGCAAAACAAGTTACTAGAGATAAAGGAAAGAGAGCTTCCTGCACAGGAATTGCAGCCTATAACATTCTTTCCAAAACGGGCTTCAGCAGAGGCCAGGATATTAACTATTATGTTTACAAACATGTGCAAGCATGACCACTTTGCTGCCTTGCACACTGCTCCTCAGAAGCCTAGTTCTTGTACTGCCTCCATGGCTGAAAGCAGATGCCTCAACCCACTCATGCAGTCCCACACAGACGTTTACAAGTGACCTAAGGTCTGATACACTTGCTATGACAACGTCTGTACCTTGTCCTCTGATAGACAGACCCAACCCTGAAGTGTGTCAAATCTCTTCCTTACTAACCTGGGACAGTACTAGAAAGGACTAGTAATCACCCTGCCGTGCTGCTCCAGTATGGACAGGCACATCTAAAGATGTAGACGAAAGGCCTCCTCTCAAGGAGCCTTTAGCAAAAATCATCTAGGTAAGGAGTAAGGCCATTCCTAAGTAAACGAACATGGTCAGACAACACTGCCCAAAACTGAATTAAAAATGATGGTCCTGAACGGTGAAGAGAATTAAATGCTGGTGATCTGCATGAACAGGAACATGCAGTTATGGGTCTCTTATGTACAGAGAATCCCAAAACTCTCCTTGGCACAGTAATGATGGAACAGAAAGACTTAATCTTGAACTGTGGGGTATGAATGAAATGTTTGAGACAGTTGAAGTCCTTTTTGGGAACTATGAAGAAACTGTAATAGAATCCCATGTATCTCTCTTGATGAACTAGAACCAAGACCTGCATATCCACCAGGGATTGGACCTCCTCCAGAAAGTGAACAGCCCACACTGGGTGGGACATGAACAAAGGATGAGGAGGATGGAACTTGAAATCTATGTGATAATCCTCCAAAATTGTGAAAGCGATGCAGACATTCTCCAATTGCCTGAGGCAGGCTGGGCCTCCATAAGTCATGCAGAGGCAAACTTGTTGATGAGGGGCTTTTGGGTAGGTTTCCTAACCAACCAAGCTTGCCTGGGTTTCAGAGGAGGATGCACCTGTCTCGCAGAGTATTTAGGAACCCTGGGTGCATAAATTTACTGGCTAGTGGGTGGAAAAAAATTACATGTCTAATGAGCTTCTCCGGTTCTGGACCAAAAATCTGCTTGCCCATGAAAAGAAAAGAACCAAGGGATTTTTTTAGAAGATTAATCAGCTGACCAAATCTTCAACCAAGGGGTATCTAGCACTGCTAGTGAGAGGACAATATCCACTTTAGGAGCATCTGAATGAGCTACTTCCAACAACTGTTTGTCCCAAATAGCCATAGCTCTAGTTACCCATACTGTAATAAACGCTGGGCATAATATGGCCTGAGAGGCACAAACATTTAAGAAGAAAATCCAGGTGTTTATTTGCCTGATCCTTGAATTCAGCTGTATCTGCAGCTGGTAAGGATTTATGCTTAGAAATGAGAGAAATAGGAGGGTCAGCTGTCAGAGGTGTAGCCCACAGCTGTAGCAGAGCAGGTGAAGAAAGATGATGTAAGAGAGAAAAGGGTCAAGGGATAAACAGTTTCCTGTCAGGTATTTTCCACTCCTCATATACCACTTGGTCAAGATAATGATAAATATGATATAATATGATTAAATATGTCCAAAAATGAAGAACCTAAATCGGATGCCTCGGAGCCCTTAAGAGTGTCCAACACTGCCCAAATAAGGCCCACCACTGAAGACCCAGGGTCTTCCCTGAAGTAATCACAGGAGTAATGGAGGAATCATCAATATCTTGTTCCCTAGTATCCCCCTCTTCCACAGAGGAATCCCCCACCACTGGGAAAAATCTCTTTCCCCAATGGGATAAACTATTCTTTTTTGGGTGGAGGCCGCAGGGTGGTCCTGGTTCCAAAACTTAAGAACCTCCTTGATAGATATAGGAATGTTATTCATGGTGGAGATATGGGGTTTAACCCATGCAGGATCCTGTTCAGATGAAAGGAGCCCTGGAGTTCCCTATGAAAGGGCCACAAAAAAAAGAGAGGCATAATGTGCCAGTATGATCCCTGGGGAGACTAGCCTGACATGTGGAAGAAAGAGCCACTAAGGAAACCACAGTAGATTTGGTGGTCTTTCCTTCCACATGGCTCCATTGTGGTAAGACACAGCAAGGAGTCCCCAAATAAATAAAAAAAAGAACAGGGTTTAAAACATTTATTTGTCTGTTGTGGGAGGAAGTGAAGGTGTAGGGAGGAGAGCCTGCCATACCAGTTGCCTCCTGGGTGAACCAAGTAATTGAAAAGAAGAGAAGTAACAATGGCTCGTCCCCTTTCTTTTCCTGAAGCCAGGGAAAAACTGAGCCTCATGGGGTAGTGTTAAAAAAATAAAAAATTCCAACAGGTAGCAAATTGTCATGGTGGCTCTCCAGCCACTCACTCCTGAACAGTGCTATGGTGTTGAGGAATACCCTCAGGGAGATCTCATATATAACAAACATAGCCACAACCTCTACCCCTTCAACCCACTCCTGCAGTCTGGAGCCCATCTAATACTAGGAGAGGCAGCCAACAAGGAGCTAAATCTCTTCTTCTAAGATGGGGCCATGAGTGTTCCCCACAACAAACTATGTCCCAAATGTAAAATCACTCCTGACATAGTAACATAGTAGTAACATAGAAATTTAGGTTGAATAAACACTTGTGTCCATCTGGTTCAACCCTTTTCCTATTCCTGTTTACCATAGTTGATCCAAAAGAAGACAAAAAAACCCTCAAAACAGCAATTTCAAATTCTAACTGGAATGGGGGGGGGGAATTCCTTCTTGATGCCAAATGGCAATCAGATTTCTCCTTGGATCAACAAGCACTAACTAAATGTTAATCCCAATACTAGCATACATAGCCCTCTATGTTCTGCTCTTTTAAATAAGTATCCAGGCCCTTTTTAAAGGCATCTAATGTATTCGATAGAACCACCTCCTCAGGCAGTGAATTCTATACCTTTATTGTCCATACCGTAAATAAATCCTTCTGCTGTTGTAGATGAAATCTCCTTTCCTCAAGTCTAAGTGGGTGGCCCCTTGTCCTTTGTACTGTTCTGTTAATGAACAGGTCTTTGGAGAGCCCAGAACTGAACAGCATATTCTAGGTGGGGTCTTACCATGGACCTGTAAAGAGGCATAATTAAATCTTCCTCCCTTGAGTCAATACCCCTTTTAATACATACCAATATCTTATTCACCTTTGCAGCTGCCAGCTGGCACTGCACTCTACTGCTAAGTCTATTGTTTACCATTACTCCCAAATCCTTTTCATTAGTAGATTTCCCTAAAGAAACACCATTTAAACTATATGTTGCATTTTTATTATTATAACCAAAATGCATAACTTTACACTTGTCTATATTGAATCTCATTCTGAGGGACAAGAGGAAGGAGAAGAAAGGTAAGCAAGAGTAGAATTAAAGAGCCAAAGTTCAAAGAAATGCCAGAAAACAAAAGACCTAGATAAAAAATTAAGAGACTATTTACCCTGCTGTGTTTCCTTCCCAGAGCACTTTGAAACTGAACTAATAGGCAGGGGTAAAGTGGAGCTGGGAGGGAGCCTCTGCCTCCAGACATCTCTGTTACATGGGTGCCCTGCCTCTTAGAGGAAGCTACTTTACCCCATGGTTCCTGTGCTCCACAATAAGCGAAAGAGGAAAGGGGTTAACAGTCAACATATGTCCAATGAATCATAATGTAGCAAGTCCCTGACTCCCTCTCTGTCTTTCCAATAATGGAGGAGATCCTCCATTGGGGGGAATTGCAACTTGGATCTGTGTTAGAGATTTGAACTTGCCCCAGGATTTAATATATAGTTTGCGTCAAAGGGTTAGATGTCTCTTTTACATCAATGGGATAGTATTTGCCCCCTATATTGCACATGGTTTACCCCAGAATTATTCCAGTTCTTAGTACATCAGCCTTAGTAAGTAATCAGGAAACATACATTTTGAAAGCATTACAAAAAAAAAAGATACACAGAGAGATACAGCAATGCTTGTTCATTTGTTCAACACCTCACAAGACACCAATCTACTTGATAAAAGCTATGTTAACGAGTTTCAGCTCTCACTGCCAGAACACCCATCCAGGCATGACTCACACTAGGAAATAGGTCATTATAAATAGTGAATGACAGCATGATGCAAATATTTACAGGTAGTCATTTAGCGTAGTCTATCCACATTATAAATATCCTTTTTTTAAAATATCTTGTTCTTCCAGCTAGCATCTGTATAATTTAGTTATTTTGTGTTTAATCCCTAAAATATAATACTATACCTGCATATTTAATGTTTGTGTAGACTATCCCATATAGACACAAATTGGTTAATTGCTTGTGCACAACAAATGCTGTTAAAATATTGAAATTAGAACCCACTGTTCTTCTATTCAGAAAGGCTGATATCTTAGTAACATTGGATTTGACTGCAGATCAGGCCCCTCTAGTCTGACTTTTCTTACTGTAGAAACTTCAAACCATATTTGGTCCTTAGCCTTATGCCTATTCCATGCATGCTTAACTCTTTGAGGGCCAGAGAGGTATGCAATGCATTGTGTTGCAAAGAGTGGGATACCTCTCTGGCACTCATAGGGTTAAAATCCCTCACTGTATTAACATCTACCACTTCTGCTGGTAGGCTGTTCCACTTATCTACTACTTGCTCAGTTAAGTAAAAATTGTGTTACATTACATCTAAGTCTCTGACCATCCAGTTTTAGACTATGACCTCTTGTCCTAACATTTCTACTTCTTTGAAATGTACTTCTTTCCTGTACTTTGTTGAATCTCTTTATGTATTTTATGTCAGACCCATTAACAGACAATAAAACACTATCATCGGAGACATCTATCACAATTTCTATTGTACTGTAGTCCTGGAAAAGCCAGGAATAGGAGTTTCCCCAGGCACCATATGTAAGGCTAGATTTTTGGCAAAGGTGACCAGATTTCTAAAATGAAATCCAGGGACATACCCTGTCCACACACTGCCCGCAACCTGTCCACCTCCACACACTGCCCACACTTTGACCATTCACTGCCCACACCCTGTCCACCCTCACACCCTCTTCACCCTCCACACACTATCCGCCCTGCTCCCTCTACACTGTCCACCCTGACCACTTCCATGCTGCCCTCATTGTCTACCTTCACACTGACCACCTCCACATTGTGCACCTCCACAATGCCCACATTGTCTGACTCCCCCATACTGTCCACCTCCACACTGTCCCCCTCCACACTGCCCACCTCCACACACTGTACACATTGTCCACCTCAACACACTGCTCATTCCATCCACCTCCACACACTGTCCACCCTGTGATTCTCCACACACTGCCTACTCTGTCCACCTCCATATTGTCCACCTTCACACTGCCCACATTGTCCACCTCAACACTGCCCACCCTATTGACCACCCTGTACTCCTCTACACATTGTCCACTGTCCCCCTCCCCATACTACCCACCTCTACACTGCCCACACTGTCCAACTCCACACTGCCCACATTGCCCACCCTGCCCACCTCCACACGCTGTCCATACTGCTGACTTCCATACTGCTCACACTGTCCATCTCCACACTACCCACCCCATCCTTCTCCACTAACTGTTCACCCTGCCCTCCTCAACACACTGCCCATCTTGTCCTCCTCAACACACTACCCATCTTGTCCTCCTCATCACACTGCCCACCCTTTCTTCCCTAACACAATGCCCATCCTGTCCTCCTCGACACACTGCCCACCCTGTCCTCCTCCACACTGTTCACCCTCACACACTGTCCACCCCCACATTACCCACACTGTCTAACTCCACATTGCCCACCTCCACACTGTCCACCCCACACACTGTCCACCCCCATATTGCCCACACTGCACACCTCAACACTGTCCACCCCCACAAACTTTTCACCCCCACACACTGTCCACCATCCACACACTGTCCACACCTCCAAACTGGCCACATTGTCCACCTCCCCCACACTGTCCACCTCCCCCACACTGTCCACCTCCAAACACTGTCCACATTGCCCAATTTCATAAACTGCTCACAATGTCCACCTCCACACTGTCTACCACATCCTATTTCCACATGCTGCCACCCTGTCTTCCTCCTGTCCCCCTCCACACTGCCCATCTCAACACTGTCCACCCCCACACACTGTCCACCATCCACATTGCCCACACTTCCACACTGGCCACATTGTTCACCTCAACAGTTCACCCCACATTGCCTACACTGTCCATCCCCACCTCCACACTGCCCCCATTGTCCATTCAACACTGTCCAGCCTCACACACTGTCCACCTCCACACTGCCCACACCTCTACACTGGCCACATTATCCACCTCAACAGTCCACACACTGGCCACATTGTTCACCTCAACAGTCTACCCCACACTGCCTACACTGTCCAACTGTACCTCCACACTGCCCCCATAGTCCACTGTCTACCTCCACACTGGCCACATTGTCCACCTCAACAATCCACCCCACATTGCTAACCTTGTCCAACTTTACAATGCCCACCTCCACACTGCCCATATTGTCCACTCAACATTGTCCACACTCACACAGATTGTGCACCCCCACATTGCCCACACTGTCCAACTCCACTGTCCACCTCCACACTGCCCACATTGTTGACCTCAACACTGTCCACCCCACACACTGTTCTCCCCCACATTGCCCACAGTGACCAACCCCACATTGTCCACCGCCACACTGTCCTCCTTCACAAACTGTCCACCCTGTCCTCCCCCACACACTGCCCACCTCTACATTGCCCACACCTCCACACTGGCTACTTCAACACTGTCCACCCCCACATTTCCCACCTCCACATTGCCTACCTACACTACCCACATTCTCCACCTCAATATTGTTCACCTCCACACTAGCCACATTGTCCATCTCCACACACTGTTCACACCTCCACACTGGCCACATTGTCCACCTCAACAGTCCACCCCACATTGCCCATCCTGTCCAACCCCACATTGCCCACCTCCACACTGCCCACATTGTCCACTCAACACTGTCCACACTCACAAACTGTCCACCCCCACATTGCCCACACTGTCCAACTCCACTGCCCACATTGTCCACCTCACCACTGTCCACCCTATACACTGTCCTCCCCCACATTGCCCACACTGACCAACTCCACATTGTCCACTTCAACACTGCCCACCCTGTCTTCCTTCACAAACTGTCCACCCTGTCCTCCTCCACACACTGCCCACCTACAAATTGCCCACACCTCCACACTGGCCACTTCAAAACTGTGCACCCCCACATTTCCCACACCCACGCTGCCCAAATTCTCCACCTCAACATTATCCACCTCCACACTGCCCACATTGTCAACCTCCACACTGCCCACATCCACACTGCCCACCTCCACACTAGCCACATTGTCCACCTCCACACACTTTCCACCCCCACATTGCTCACCTCCACACTGCCCACATGATTATGGTATTATCAAATAATTGTTTCAGATTAAATCAGTTCAAAGAAATATGTCAGTACCTTGTCACAAGATGACTCGATTCTGCCAGGCATTCCTGTTCCCACTCTGAACAGTGCAGTGTGCTCACTGCTGCTACAGAGGAGAGCATTATGTCATTACGCTGAGGATGTTGTGCAGGCATCTTATAATGCGGCCAATCATTTTTCAGCTTCACACAGAGTGAGCAATGCAGCTGAGCCTGAGGGCTCATCCGGGGACATATCTGGGGACACATTGTATCCGGGGACAGTGCCCTCTATCTGGGAACCCTATTTTAGGAAAACAATTGGAATCTCTTGAGGGGATAGTATGGAGTACATGATATTTATGTGTGTATGACCCTAAATAGTTTTTAGATGTTAGAGTCCCTTTAATTGAAAACTATGCACCATATTCCACATGCAGTGATCTAGATCACTCCTCGTCACAACCAGCAGTAGACTTCAATAAGCTTGAATCAATATCTTTATGAAACTGCAAAGACAAACAACTAGCAGGAGACTACAACAGAGGTTAAATACGAATTAAAGTACATAGATATGTTACTGCTCTTAAAAAAATTAAGCACCCATTTATTTCTAGTGTACTGTTCCATTTTAATTTTGTTAACAGAAAGATTAACCTAAGCAGGAGAACTTCATACAAAAAAAGTGGATTTTTGAGTACTCTCTGATAAATTATTTTTCCATGTGGAAAAGAGAAACCATGGGGTAAAGTATCCTATAGCCAAGGGGCTAGGACACCTGCATAAAAGAGCTCTATGGAGGCTGATACTCCCTACCTTCTTGCCTCTATACAGTTTTATTGTATGGCAAAGATCAAAAACATAAGCAAAGCAAGAAGGTGATCACCAGAACCAGAGAGCCCAAAGGGCAGAACTCAAACAACTTGTTTTTCTCTGGGAAGGAAGTGTTGTGTTCCACATGGACTCAGACAAAAGGATTTCTTGTTAAGTACACAAACATTCCCTTTTCTTCATCCTAAGTGAAACACAGGACCGATGGTAATATACCAAAACTATCCACCAAGATTCCAGGGAGGGAATAAAAAACAGAAATCCAGTTGCAACAGCGATGAACTAGAACAAACATGAACCTTAAGTATCAATGGACACATACAAGATGTTCAAAAAGTGGTTGTAACTGAAATTGTCTGTAATCAGAACAAAAAGTTTTTGCCATGGTCCATCAATTGTCAGACACATTACCATCATTTTTTGCATCCAATTCCGCCATCTCCATCAAAGGTAAAAACGTGGGCATGGTTTAATCTGCCATCATATTGTAAGGTATTATCAGAAAAAAATATTCTTTTAACCAACACTTTTTTTTTCTTTTTTTATTTCCATTTATTAAGATTTTATTTTCAGTTTAAATATTTTTATTGAGTTTAATGATAGAAACAGTTTCCCGTTTGGGCATGAATCCTGCTTGATCCAAATGGATCAGAGAAGGCAAGACGGTTTTCAGTCTATTGGCTAATATTTTGGTAAAAAATTTTATGTCCAGGTTAAGGAGAGAAATGGGCCTATAGCTAATACAAGAGTGGGGGTCTTTAACTGGTTTAGTTAATACAGTGATATAAGCCTCTGTTATAGAAGGGAAAGCTGGGATTTCAGTAGGGAGAGCACCAAATGCACGAGTGAGTAGTGGCATCAGTTGTATAGAAAAGGTGGAATACTACGCCTGTGAGTACCAGTCGGGACCAGAGCTTTTAACTGTGGGAAGTGAACGAATCGTCGTTGATACTTCAAGTTCGGATATAGTGAGGTCCACAGATTGTATGGCTGAGTCTCCTAGCTGGGACAAATTTGCTGCTTTCAAATAATCCACAATATCAGATGAAGGGGTTTGGCAATTTGGAATCTGCTTTTTGAGGTTGTAAAGCATGTAATAGTAAGAGCGGAACTGATCCGCAATTTTGTTGGGAGTGTTACCAGTTCTCCCAGAGCTTTTTTTAATTGATGGGACATAAGTTTTTAGTCGTCGCACACGAAATTGTTGTGCCAAAAGAGAAACTGGCTTGTTCCCATGTTCAGAGGCTGCTTGTCTAGTACGAAGAAGGCTCGTTCAACTATTACAAGTAATAGAGATTTCAATTAACTGCGCAAAAGAGTAAGGCACTGTAACACCATAGGGTCTAGTGAAGATTTGTGTAAAGATTCAATCTCCGCTATTCTCCGGAGTAAATCATCTATTTGCTTCAAGCGTTGCCGCTTGCGTTGGGATGCCAATATAATTAGTTCGCCAAGAATGACACTTTTGTGGACCTCCCATAATAACAATGGGGAGGAATCTCCAGCACAGTTTTCAGTTATATACAAGTCAATAGATCATTTAATGTGTTCCTTGACATCATCCTCCTTCAGAAGATAATCATCTAGTCTCCATTGCGTAAGGGTAACAACACTTTTTTGTTTGATTAACGTCATTTTTTTCCGACAAAATAAAAATGGTCTAAAGTTGGAGAAGACAAATTAAAGTACTGTTGGGTGAGAAGCCGTGCTATAAAGTTAGCTGGTAAAAAAAAGTCTTTGTATGAAAATTTGTCGTTTTTAAGGGCAAAAAATGTTGGTTTTTTTTGTGACATTTGTAAGGTCAATGTTCATTAGGATCTTCTTCACGTCATTTCCAAGTCTTTTGTGACATATTTTCAAATGTGACAGATTTACTTCTGAAAATATTGTTGTTTTTCTACAACCAACTCATGATCCGACAATTTTACTATCATAACAACGCAGAAGGTTACTGGAAGAAAAGACAAGAAGGATACCTACACAGGCATAATGGCCTGCAGTATCTTCCATCCAAAACTGGCTTCGGCTGAAGCTAGAACATAGACTCGGTAGTTTTTAGTAAAACTATGATGTTTAGTAAAACTAAATGAAAACTCAGAAAGAGGCTTTTACAGGATAAAAACTGTAGATCGGCCACACAACCAACAGAAACAATTGCAAGCAGGAAAGCTGTCTTAAGAGTCAATATCCAAAGGGAAACAGAAAGCAGAGTCTCAAAAAGAGACTTATGGAGTACTCCTAGGACTATGCCCAAGTCCCACAGAGGAGTGAGATCCAAAAAGACTGGGTAGGCATGAGCATGTAGCAAGTCATTGGCATGAAGACTTTGATCATGACTAAGTGCCGATTTGGAGTGAAACGCATTGATCGCAATCACCACCACCTGTAACTTTTTGTTACCCACTCTTTAAAGGGATAGTAATACTTAACATGTAAAAAAATACATGTTGTAGGGTTTATCCCCCTGAGTAAAACAAGGGTACTCCCACTGCTGAGATATATTTTATTAAAAAATTATAACAGCTCAAACTTTAATTTTTTTAGGTGCAATATCACAGTGGCCTGAAAATTTACAGTGGCGCTGTTGCTACACCATCCTATGCCACAGCAGTCCATAGGATGGTGTAGCAACAGCGCCACTGTAAATTTTCAGGCCACTGTGATATTGCACCTAAAAAAATTAAAGTTTGAGCTGTTATAATTTTTTAATAAAATATCTCTCAGCAGTGGGAGTACCCTTGTTTTATTCGGGACATAAACCATACAACATATATCTTTTTACATCTTAACTATTACTATCCCTTTAAGTCTTATCCCCTCTATGTTTGGAATTCTACAGATGCAGGTATGATTTTTTTTACTATTGTGAATAAAGTTTTGCTGGTTTTAAGATGTGCTGTACTGTTTGAATCACTTCAAGATTGAAGGAACATAATCTGATGTGGTGCAATTTACAGTGTGCTATTGGATTCATTAAGGAAGTTTGAGTCAGACTTCTTATCTTGCACACAGAAGGAGTTCCACTTAGATTCTGTGAAATAAGGTATTTTCCTTGTTTATATCATGATTTATGTTACCACTGAAGAAAGAGTGTTTGTAGCTTGTTTTATCTTGGAGCCGCTGAATTGCTTCACTTGTATTATTAGCTATCAGCCACCCCCTGCACAAAGGTTTGCACATCCAGCAAAAAGTAGAGATATAGCAGAAACCTGGACTTTAATAGAACTAAGAAAAAGCTCTTTTTGAAGCACATACTAGAGAAAGGCCATAATAAGTGGAAGACGAAATGGATGTGGCTATGACATTTGTCTTCGCACCAGTTATAAATCAAGGACCGTACCATATGATATACCTTTGACTTGCAGGCCTTCATCATAGTGGTAATAACAGAATCTAAACTTGGAGAAGACAAATTAATGTACAGTTGACTGAGAAGCTGTGCTATAAAGTTAGCTGGTAAAAAAAAGTCTTTGTATGAAAATTTGTCGTTTTTATTTGTGACATTTTTAAGGTCAATGTTCATCAGGATCTTCTTCATGTTAATAGAACTAAGAAAAAGCTCTTTTTGAAGCACATACTAGAGAAAGGCCATAATAAGTGGAAGACGAAAGGGATGTGGCTATGACACTTGTCTTCACACCAGTTATAAATCAAGGACCGTAACATATGATATACCTTTGACTTGCAGGCCTTCATCATATGGTAATAACAGAATCAGAGAAATCTCTATTCCTCAGGATGCTAGCTTCAAGTGCCAAGCCATCAAAGGCAACTTCTCCATCTCTAGGAGACACAGAGGACCCAGAGTCAAGCAGTCTGGAAGGAGTAGAATCTGAAATGGCTTAGCTACATAGATTGAGAAGATTGAGAACCATGCTTGGATACTATGGATGTGTGAAAAGGCATGTTTTGTCCCTGTGGGAATTTTTGCCACAAAAGCACGATTTTCTGCTGGAATTCTCACCCACAGAGAAAGTCATGGATTTTCTGCTTTTCTCTAACACCACACATGTTCCCGCAAGAACGGTTACATTTTCTGCCTTTTTTACAATGGAGGAGAAGCTCCCCACCTTCACACTATAAAAACCCTGAATTTCCCACCATGCCTTATGGTGTAGTTTATGACAGAAAGAAAGTGGAAGCAGGCAGAGAGAGAGAGAGAGAAAAAAATAACTAAAAGTTAAAATAAAAATAATGTTTTTTTTGAAGTACTGGCTAGTACTATGACCAGCAGGAGAAGCTGGATGGACCATGATGCTGCTTATATAGAGGTAGAAGAGGAATCCAGCAGCACCAGTGGTAGAGGGAGCCCACATACCCCTAACCCAATGACCCCAGTCCTCCGACATCATCCCTCTTGAGAAATATATTGAAGAAGGTGGAGCTAGCTAGCAGTACGAGCATCAGCACACTGATGTCAGTATGCCTTCTTTTGAGGAGATGGCAATTGTGACAGCAGGGACTCTCTGTCACACATCATCTCCAACCAGTCCCATAGAGCAGCAAGAGACTGGTGGTGGTGATGAGACTGAGGCTGATGGTTCAGTAGCTATTGTTGAGGAGAGTATGAAAGTGTTTTTGGAGGAAAGTGAAAATGAATGGGAGAAAGAGATGCAAATAGGGATGGGCATCACAGCCACCCCCAGCAGTGACATTTTGGAGTTTGCTGCTGCTGTAATTCCTACTGCTGAGTACTTAGAGGCAGAAGTTCATCTGTCACAGCAGCAGGATGATGATGAGCAGGCTAGCATGGAACTAGTACATGCTCCACTTGCCGCTAATATTCCTGGTCCTAGCTCTAGTGCTGATTCTGAGGCAGCAGTATCACCTGCCCTAGCCAGTGAAGTTGATTCTGGAGAAGAAGAAAAAGAAGAAAGCCATTCTTCTCCACCTCTCCCCTTGCTGAAATCATGGGTGTGGGAGTATTTTCCCTTGGGGCAGGCACAATGCAGCCATCAGTGATGGCACTGTGCACTATGTGTTTAAGGTTGTGAAAAGACCTTGCCACATCTGCCCTTATAAAGCAAAGGCAACATAGACACCACAACATTTATGTTACGAATGTGAAAGCCAAACTGTCACTGTGTGCCCTGTACCTCCCCAAGGGTACAAAGAATGGGGGCAAAAATCCCAGATGAAGACATGAGAAACTCATCCTGGAAGTTGGATGATGAGTTTAACATCTGCATCATAATTGTCTTCTTGTGCTATGGTCCGTGTACAGGAAAATGTCCCCATTGTTCCCACCCCAAACAACCTTAGAGACCTATCTTTCCTCCTCCTCTGGAGTACCACCTTTGCCTCTGTTATCTCCCCCACCAGCTGAAAGATAATCTGTACATGTGCGGATCTGGCAGTTCGTGTCCACCCATTGCAAACTGTGTGATGCACTGATCAACCATGGCAATGTGGTGGAGAGCAATCGAATGCAGGGTATCAGAAGGCATCTGTAGACATTACATTCAACTGAATTTGCTAAACTGGTGGCAGGGAGGATTCATTATTTTTATTAAATCATCTATCTTGATGAGTCTTTAGTGGAGTGGACAAATGTCATACTGACAGCAGTACTTGGTTTGCTGGGGGATGGGATAACATTGCTAACCTAAGCATCAAGGTGTTTGGTTGCAGTTGAGCATGTTGCTTAATATAAGAGCAAATGTGTACATTTTTGTGATACTTCCTAGTCCTCCCCCATTTCACAATGTTTTCTTATGCACACTTTGCACATTGCAGTTGCTGATGAAAGCACAGTTTCTTCCTGTTCTCAAAAGAAAAAAATAGTATTCCACCACACCCATGATATTAGAGGAGGTGCAGGGGGAGATCCATCATTGCCCAACTATTATAGATGCACCTGAAGTGGTGTGGGGGCTTGTTCTGGTATTGCTGCTGCCGCCTCAGTAACACAAAGGTTAATGGCAAGTAGAAGCATTATCATAGTCTTAAGACTTTCAGTGCTGCTGATCTTAGCTCCATACTGCAGCCTAATCCTCCTATTGCTCAACAGTAGCAAATACAGTAGAAGCAAATGCCAGAATGTCACTAGTGACATTTGGTACCACCATCTAGCACTGCTGACATTAAGCCAGTAGGGCATACTTTTTTTTCAGAGCTTATTTTTGTAAGCCTGAGACCTGCAAACACATTTTTCTCAGGTCTTGTTTGTGAGGCCTGCAAACAACATTTTTTCAGGGCTTGTTTTTTCTCAAGCCTGAGCCTACAAAAAAATTTGAAAGGCTTGTTTTTGGCAAGATTGAGGTCTGCAAACAATTGTTTTCAGGGCTTGTTTTTTTGTCAAGCCTGAGGCCTGGTAACAAAATATTTCCAGGGCTTGTTTGAAGCCCACAATAATTTTTTCAAGCCTAAACATGCTTTAATATTTTGAATATTTACGTTCCTGTAAGCCTGCAGAAAATTTTTTTAGGCTTTTCTTTTTGTAAGTATGCTGCTATGCTAACCACCATTTTTAAAGAAATAATAAAATATAAGGTTACAATTTACACTGAATGTGACAGATGTGTGTGGTGGTGGTGCACTGATATGGTGTGACTGATGTATATTTATCATCGTAGTTCATAGGACTGAAAGCTAGACCAATTATTTGCATTATCATCTTTGAGTCTAATTTAAGCTTGCATTATTCTATGATTATTTACAAACATTAATCGGTGGTCATAGCAGTGGTCCCAACAGTGGTAGATTTTAGCAATCCTTCAAATCCATCCTGCTCCTCCTGTCGTCTTCAGTGTTCTTAGATGGTTTTTATTAATATTACTGGTGGTTGTAGAACTTTTATGAAGAAAGAGAAAGATCATCATCATTTATTGCACATGCTGCATCAACCATGGCTGCAGTCAATTTTTGGACTACCACTTTACTAACACGTTCCTGCACTACTTCCTACTCCTTTCGCCCTACCCCTGCCCATAGTAGGTTTGCTGGACATAATTAAACTAGTGTGCATGTTTTAACAGCGAAGTACACAACATGACTAACTGTGCATGATGTCTCACCCTTTACAAACTACACTCTCTCTTCTAGTATCAGTCTGTCTCAGTCACAGCTCACATCAGGGTCCCTGTCTCTGTCACCTATCAGTCAAACTATTTTTATTTTTTACTTTAAAAATAAATAAATAAATTGCAAAAATTATTAACTGTCAATATCACAGTTGACCAAAAATAAAAAAACACACACATAGTTCCTTTGCAACTGCTTCTTCCCCCCTTTGCTTTTAGTTAGTGTCAAGAGGATTTCAGCTGCTGTTTTCTCTCTATCACAATGTTACTGAGTCTTTATTTTTTTATCAGTACAGGTGATGCCGATAGACCTTACTAAATATGCTATCCCCTCTTCTTCTGGCTATTGAAGGAGTTAGTGTCAGTTGAACTTGTCTCTCTGCTGAAGGTCTGTCTGCTAAATAGTGTCAGTCACTCAGTGAGTTACTTAGTGAAAGAAGCTCAGCGAGCTCAGGAAGGAACTTGGATTACAGCTGTCTGTCTTCTCAGTCACACAAGGTTTTGGGGTAAATCTCCTTTGCTCCCTTCACACACTCCAGACTCCCTAACTCAGAACACAGCCAGCAGAAAGGAACGTTGATAACAGCTGCCTGTGCCATCTTAGTCACACAAAATTTTCAGGTATTTAGGGTAAATCTTCTTTCTTCCTTCACACACCCCCAGATTCCATAACACCGAGAACAGCGAACAGAAATAAACCTGGATCACATCTGCCTGCGTCTTTTCAGTCACACAATATTTTGGGCTGTCTCCTTTCTTCCTTTACACACCCCCAGACTCCCCTAACACATTGAACATCCAGATCAAGAAGGTACTTTTATCACCTATCTGTCTCTGTCAGACAAGAATGTGTGGAATTTTGGGTCAATCTCCTTTCTCCCTTCACACTCCCTCAGAGTCCCTTAACAGAGAACAAATTGCCTGCTCACAAGACTCCCTAATCTACACTCCAACTTTACTTTATGTGCCTATTCTAACAAACTCAAAAATTGTGCTGTAGTCTCTAACTCTCACAAACACAGAATGACATGCAGTGGGAGCCTTTTATATTATCCCTGCCGGAGAAGAGGGAAACTTGCCTTGTGTGTTCAACTTTTCTTTTTTTGAGGGAAAAAAAACATAGCTCATCCCTACCAGCAAAACCAAAATAGGTTGATAGGATAAAATGAAACTGTTCCATTCAGATTTCCTCAATATCCAGGGAATCAGAGGGAATGGAGGGAACTCATATACCAGGGGGAAACTGCCATGGAATGACTATCATGTCCACGGTAAGAGCTCCTGATCCTGGAGCAAAACAGGGGAACTTAGTGGTTTGACAGAGATGCCATCAGATCCACAGCTGGGAGGCCCCATCAGTAAGCTATGGGATTGAGTACTCCTGGTTGAGTTCCAGTTTCCTGGGATCCAGACATGGACAGCTGAAAAATCAGTCACAAGGTTGTCTACCCCTTGAAGAAGAGAAGAGAACCAGCATGTGAGCTCCTGCCCAAGCAAGACTCGACTGAAGATCTGACCATGTAGCTATGCTCCTGGTCCCTCCTTGGTGGTTGACCAATGCCATTGCCATTGGACTGAATCCTTATCGGCACCTTGGAGAAACTGACACCAATGCAGCAGAGCAAGCTGAATGGCCTGGAGCTCCAACATGTTGATGTACAGAAGACACTCTCTCTTGGACCAAAGGCCCTGTGCTGAGAGCCAAAGGTGACTCCCCAACCTGTCAGGCTGGCATCTGTCATGACTACCGCTCAATTTAAAATGATCAATGGCCATTCCAAAGACAGATGGGACACCAGAAAGTCACAAATGAAGAACTTGCTTTCTGGTGGGAGAGAGACATGACATGGGAGAGATGGAACTGCAGTCTGGACCAATTCCTTAGAATCTGCAGTTCTCAAGTGTGGCAGAGACCAGAATCCCCAGCACGTTCACATCTGGGAAGGAAACAGAGAGGACTTCTTGAAATTGAGTAACCAACAGAATTGTTCCATAATGGACACACAAGTCTGAATCAGAAGGAGCACAGCCTCAGCGGAAGGAGCCTTGAAAGGCATGGTAATATATCAAAATAAATGAAGCTCTGATTAATCTTCATAGTTGTTGGGTCATGTAGCACAATGCTGTCCAATGTGTACAGTAATTGAATTATAAAGTATCCCCCTCCCACCACTTTTACTTATTCTAAGTCACCTCCCTTCAGATATGGAATCTGGTCATCGGACCAGACATCTCACAGCGAGCATAAGGAAACCCCTGCCCCCCTTAACAAAAGAGAAAGAGGGCAGGTTTTTCCTTATTCTCACAGTAGATTGTTCCTCGCTGATCTCCATCTGATTGGCTTAGAGAGGCGTCGTTATGTAATTAAAAGGGGCAGGAGGGGGACACTTTATAATTCAATTACTCTTTAAGTACACATCAGACACCCAACAACTATGAAGATTAATTGAAGCTTAATTTATTTTGATATATTACTATTGCTTTAACAAATGGTGGTCAAGAGTGGGAGTAAAAGAATTATAAAGAGAATGAATATGGGCGGCCAGGGCTGTAAGGGCATGCAGAGCAGATGCTAGCCCAAAAGAAAGGGCAGTAAACTGAAAATGATGGTCCTGAAAGGCAAACCGAAGGAAGCATTGGTGATCTGCATGGATGGGAATATACAAATAAGCTTCCTTTATGTCTAGAGAAGCCCAAAACTCTCCTGGACATCTAGTAGCCATGAGGGAGCACAAAGATTCTATCTTGGACTGGGGAGAATGAACAAAAAAGCTGAGACACTTCAAGTTCAGAATAGCTGCTTCTTTTCTGGGAACTATGAAAAGATTGGAACGGAATCCCATGAATCTTTTCTGAGGACAGATACCAGAACTTGCATGTCAACCAGGGAAGAAACCAAATCTAGAAATAATCGGCTCCACACTGGATCACAAGGAACTGTAGACACAAAGAAGCATAATGGAATAAGGGATTTGAAATCATTGAGCTAAGCTTTCAAGATCACCAGTAACATCCACTGATTTGACAGAGAAAGTCCACGTATTGTGAAAGAGATGCAGCCGACATCCAGAACTCTGAGAGTCATGCAGAGGTAGACTTGTCAGCTGTGCGCTTTTGGGTAAGCTTCTTGCCTGCTCAGGCTTCCTTGGGTTTTGGGGAAGGGTGCCTCTGGGCTACTGAAGGGTAGACACCCTGGACACATACCCGTACTGGTGAGGGTGCCAAAATCCATGCATCTTTTGTGGAAAAAAGGATTGCTTGGGGGTAATCTGGGATAATACTGAACAATATCCTTTTAACAGGTTGTGCAGAAAATAGCGTGCGGCTAGGTGGCATGTTAAAAATGTGTCCATGATCAAAAGGCAACATGAGAATCTCGCCCTGCATGAAAGTACTAGATGCTCATGACGTGTCCTCAAAGGCTGTGGCCGGGGTGGCTGGACTGCAGCTCCTGCACACACATAGGGCTAGGAATGGGGAGATTTTGTTTAAACAGAATAAAACTTGTCAGTGTCAACTCATAGGTATAAAACATATATCCACTCATGTGTTAAGTTGAAGTCTTTGCTGCAAGTCTGCATACAGGTGGAAAGAGAGGTACTCTGAAAATTGTGTTCCTCTACATTATTGGCCTTTTGAATGCACGCATGAAGTGGAGATTGTGGAACTAGAATTTTGAACCACGCAGGATTACTTCAACTCAACACGTGAGTGGATATATGCTTTATACCTATAAATTGAGCTATAACATACTAAAGAGTAGAATATTCGAGTGAGAGCATGTTATAGAGGATTGGTGGAAAAATTAAATCAAGATCCAAATAACTCAGAATATAAATCTCCATAGTGATGCTATATATAGGTAAAAACACTGTACCATGGCTAACTTAGCCACAGTTGCAAATTACAGCAGAATTTACAAGTGATATTTCACAACTGAAGGCATATTTACAGATTTAAAGGACCACTGAATAATACATGATTATACACAGTGCCGTGTATCAATAAATAGTAGTCACATTAATCTAAATCAGGTTAAACACAGAAAAAAAGAAAACAAATATTAATACAAGGACCAGATATCTCGCCAGGACTGATCCCCTATGCCTTGGCACAACTGAAGGTATGCAGAAGTGCGGGCAGTGGACGGAGGCGACATTTTACGAGGTGGCATAAGAATCTCGCCCTTTTGGTTCGGGCAAGATTCTGATATGGTGCTTTTGAAGCCGGCAACCTTGTTACATTTAAAGATGTATGTGTTTTATTGGATTTATAATCTCTGGGGGAGGAATTCCCACTGCATCTGGGGGACAGCCAGGTGGTCCATATGGACTCTGGGCTTACCTCAAAGTCCACTTTTTTTCCTACACATGTCAAGGGGACACATCTGGATGCCTTCCAGAAGTTAGTGGAACGTGATTTAATGGAATTGTATCGTGAGTCCCGCTCCAGGGTCACCACTGGGAGTCTCTCGCACCTAGATAAGGAAGCTTTAACTCAGCTTAAAAACAATCCAGAGATTGTTATTAAAATGGCAGACAAGGGGGGAACAGTGGTGGTTCTGGATGCGGTCTCTTATTTCACACATATACAGTTCTGGGCTTTAATCCCATGGATAAGTTTAAGATAGAATTGACCAAAATTGTGCAGTTGGGAGTTTCTTTAGGGGTTTTGAACCCACGAGAAAAGGCAGCCTTGATCCCTGAGAGTGTAGTGATACCAATCTTCCACCATCTTCCTAAGGTCCACAAGTCTTTGGTCTCCCCTCCAGGAAGGCCAATTGTGTCCAGCATTGGCTCACTTAATGAGCCATTGTCGGACCTTGTGGACTTCAATCTCAAACCGGTGGTGGAGGCGCTACCCTGCACTCTCAGGGATACGAAGCAGGTCCTGATGGAGATGTCCCAAGTTGTTTGGGAAAGGGGTTACTTGTGGCTGTCAGTGGACATCACAGCCCTGTATTCCTCCATCCCACACAATTTGGCACTTGTCTTGTTGAAACAACAATTGGAGTTGTTTTCACAATATTCTGAAAGTCTTATGGTCTTCTTGGTGCAAGCTGTTGAATACCTCCTGTGCCACAACTATTTTGCTTTGAATGGGGTCTCCTACGTCCAGAGATGTGGAGTCGCAAGTTTTGCCCCCTCCCTGGCAAATATCTATATGGGCTGGTGGGAACAGATCCACATATTTGGGGCAGGGAATCCCCATCTGGAGCGAGTTGTGTGGTACGGTATATTGATAATCCTTTGTTCATTTGGTCAGGGAATGAGGTGAAGTCATTTATGGCCTGCCTCAATGAGAATCAGCACAACTTATGTTTCACCCATTCCTTTGACCAGGTGAAAATTCCCTTCTTGGACTTGGAGTTGAGAGGTAGTAGTGACATACAACGGGTTATTACCAATAATTATAGGAAGCCTGTGGCAGGCAATGGCCTTCTGCATGCCCGTTCATCTCATCTCCGCTCTCAAATTACCAATATTCCCAAGGGGCAGTTCCTGCGTTTGCACAGGAACTGCTCCACGGAGGAGGATTTTATTACATCATCTGTGGATTTGGAGCATAGATTTAAAGTGAGGGGGTATGCGAAGCACTTGTTGTCACAGGCATACAAGTCAGCCCTCCACCAACCAAGGCAGGCTTTATCAGACAAGCCCTCCAAGCCCAATAGGGGATCTACTGATTAAATTAGGTCCATTACTACATATAGCGCACAGTATGGGCAGATATGTGATATAGTCCGGAAATATCTGATGATGCTGAGCACTGACGATAAGTTGGCAGGTATTGTTAAGGATGGATGTAGGTTTGATGCAAAGAGGGGTGCAACCATTGGCAATATTGTATCACTTAGCATATTTATGAGTGCAAAACAAAAACCCACATGGTTGTTGCACAAGGGCTCTTTTGCATGTGGTGGGTCCAGGTGCAAGAGTTGTCAGTATGTGTTACAGACAAAAAAGTTTAGGAGTTCTCTGGAAGGAGTGGAATTTGACATAGGTAGCTACATTAATTGTGGCACTCACTGGGTCATATATCTTTTCGCATGCACTTCTTGCTGTGTTCAGTATGTGGGACGTACGTCTCGACCATTACGCCAAAGGATAAGGGAGCATATTTACCAAACCGAGAGGCACCTCCTTGATTATGCGATTTCTATGCATAACCATGATATTCATGGAGGCGATCTGTCATGTTTACAATTTGTGGGTATCAAAACGAGTATGGTTACCCTGGTGGGGTGGAGATATCTTGAGGCTTCTAAATGAGCAAGAAGCCTTTTGGATATTGACACTCAAAACCAGGGTCCTGTCAGGTTGGAATATGGAATGGGACATCAGTCATATTTTTTATGGCTTTTTTAGTAACACTTGTTTATATCAAGATATGGTGCCATTTGGAGCTCTGATGGTCCCATGGAATAATAAGATGTCCGACCATATAAGATTTGTTCTATTAGTGAATATATATAAAGATATGTGTGAACTGGGTTTAATTTTACCTCATATGTTTTATCTTATATATTTTGGGGATCTATGAACATGTCTGGTTGGATATATAGCTATTATTTTTTTGACCATGGGATCGACAGCTCTTATGGCATCTCCAATAAAACATTAAATTATATTGGTAATTTACCATTGAAATGTCTGGTGTCCCATTTTCCATCTTTTTCCCATATATATGATACATATGATTCTATTTATATGTATTTTCATTCTTATTCATTTATTTATTTATATATACTTTGATGTATCTATATACTCTTGTGTGTCACTGCTGACCAGCATATCTTCTACCAGCTTATTGCTCTTCTTTTCTGTAATGTGTGTTGCTCGCACGGGACACTCTGGGGTTAATACTATTTAGTAATTGACCGTGAGTGTTTTTGATCTGGCGGCGCAATGCACATTTAGAAGTAAAGTATGATAGACTATCCTCCGATATTTACATTTTGGATAGTTCCTTTGATTTTATGTGTATCCAATCATGGCAAGGAGAACCGCTTTTAAACTAGGGCCTCTTTGGCTGCTATTGAGTCTATGAGTAAGCACATGGTAGCGCAAAATGCGTCAGACATTTCTGAGTTTACATCTATGCCTTAGTGTCTCGCTCCCTCTGTCTTAGGCCATGTAGGATCAAGATTTTATTATATTGGAATAAGGTTTATTTTTTACAAGCCCAGCATGTCATGTGATCTTATCGTCATGTTCAGTTTACCGTACACTGGAAGAAGATGACAGCATCCAAGTTTTTTCATGTTTGTACAAGTCCTGGTATGCAGCGTCGGAGCGCTGTCGTTGGAGTGCATCTGTAAAGTACCAGTGAGCTTACCTTCATGGTTATTTGTCTTCTTTGTTTATATCACACGTGTAGCACCTGTTTTACTTGTTATATCGCCTTCATGTCACACGCTCTTATGCGTGCAACATTTCAAAAGTGAACCATACTGAACTATTGGCCTCAGTAGCTTGGCTAATAACCTTCTTCAATTCTGGGCCAAACAACTGCTTGCCTACAAATAGGAGAGAAACCAAGGACTTCTTGGAAGAATACCATATTTTTAGTCAAAGGGTATGATGCACAGCAATAGAGTGTACTAAGGCCTTCCTAGTAAGCCTCACAGAATCAAAAGTTACTTCAGTAAGTTACCTATTAGCATCAAGGTTCATAGAAGCAGCAAAAACAACATCCTTAAGCAGCAAGAACAACATCCTCTTTAGGTGCCTCCACCTGGACAGTCTCTAAGCGATGCTTCTCCACATCGCAATGGTCTTTGTCACCCAAACCAATTTATAAATATATGGTGAGCACTAGAAAAATTTACCATGGGAAGTATTGTGTACTTCATGCACAGGGTACCATAAAGATCATAATACAGATGTACAAAAACATAAAAAGAAAAAATAGGGCATGAGGAGAAAGAGAGGTAATATATAAGTGAGGAAACTGTCTGGGATTAAAGAGCTTCTTATCAGGTGATTTCCATTCTTCCAGGACTATGTACTCCAAGGAATGATGGGGAGGGAAATTGCAGCCTTCCTTTTCACCTCTTAAATATATCTGGGGATGAAGAACTAAAAGTGTCCCATCACATAATATAATTTTAGTAAAACTATGAAAGCGGCCAATTCCTATAAGGGTGAATAGGGCTGATAGAAACGAAGAACAGAGTGCAGAACTAACGATTTCACAACATACTTCAGAATGTGGAGGCTAGGCTGATGGGACATGTGCACTCTGAAACTGGATTCCTCTTCAGCCCGTAGGCTTCTATGTATAATAAGCAACAGAAAGAGGAAAAAAGGCAAAGAGAGAAAGCCATCCAGTAGCAGTCACCCCAGTGTTAGTTAAGAAAACATAAAAAGACTACATAATATAATCTTTGCCCTGACTTTGAGGTCACTTTTAAAACTGAGCATGTCTTCTAGGAGTAAAGTGAAGTAGGGAGGGAGTCTCTGCCTCCAAGGAGCTTATAGGCAAGTGCTCTGTTCTCCTGGCCGAAGGATACTTTACCCCATGGTTCCTGTGTTCCACATAGGATGAAAGGGAAATATGTTTTTCATTTTAACACTGTTGTAGTTTAAAACTGGGCAGAGGTATTTTTCCATCTTGAAAATGGTTATATAGTTCTTTCTTTCTATATATAATTTCAGCTGAAATAAGCCAACTAGTTGTCATAAGAACTGCTTTACGGGGTTTTTGGTGACATACAGAGTGGGTGTGTGCATAGGAACTTGACCACACAAGTTCCTCTGTGTAACCCACAGAGATTGGATACAGTGCACACTGCAAGAATTCAGTCTATTGTGTGAAGGTCTTGCACTGCAGTTCCATAGCCTATTTCACAGACTGTTCTTGTTGCAACTCACAGTCGTGCTTGTGAACCACTCAATATTTGATGACTGCTTGAGGTGGCTTTGTTGTTATGAGTAAGCTACTTGTCTGTAAAGGTCCTAATTTTTAGATTTGTGTGTTTGTGCGAGGACACTGGTTTGCTCCAAAGCCTATCGGCTATACGATTCAGTAGTTGGTCCCAGCGTGCGGACGCTGGTTTGCTCCAAAGCCTTGCGGCTATATGATTCACTTGTTACTCCAGTGTGAGGACATTGGTTTGCTCCTAAGCCTCGCGGCTATACGATTCCCCTGTTGGTCTCAGTGTGCGGACACTGGGTTGCTTACGATCCTGTCATTCTGCCATTATCATCCGACTGCTATTGATATCTCTGGGCTGCCCTGCCCGGTATTGGTAAGGCCGGTAGAACCTTTTGCCACATTCCATCTCAGGTTGCCTTACCCGGTATTGGCAGGGCCGGTAGAGCCTACACTGTGTACTTATTGGGGCTGCCTTGCCCGGTAATTAGGTAAGGCCGGTAGAACCGTTATGCTATTCCATCTGCAGGTTGCCTTACCCGGTATTGGCAAGGCCGGTAGAGCCTAATATTCAATTCTCTCAGACTGTCCTGTCCGGTATATTGACAGGACCGGTAGAGTCTGCCTTCTGTCTTTGCTATTACTCATGATTTATATATGTATGTGATTGCCATCCTAAGTGATCAATTTAATTATTTCAATAAAATTGATTTTTACCTAAAACTTGTGTCTGAGAGTCATAACAAACCGTGACAGTACGAAAGGGCCATGACCTCAGAAGCAAATGTGAAGGTAACGCACAGAATATCCATTGGAGGATGGATATGCACGAGCAACGTTTGGATCAGTTGGCGGTTGCAATTCAAACGATCCTTGAACGCACGGTACTCGTTGACAAATCTGGCTCTAGCCCGGTGGTCTCGCCAAGTCAGACACTGGAAAGTGATACCAGGCCCCTAGGGGGTACTGTTAAAGGGTTAACGGCTTCTGCACCCTTGCCGCTAAGATATGATGGTGACCCTAGTCTCTGCAGAGGGTTCATCAACCAACTTGAAATTTTTATGGAATTGACTGCACACGCATTCCCCAATGATCGTAGCAAAGTGGGGTTCACGATATCGCTGCTCACTGGCAGAGCATTGGCTTGGGCTAACCCCTTGTGGGAGAATGCTAAACCTTGCACTAAGAACTTTAGAGAATTTGTGCAATCCTTTCGAAGAGTGTTTGAGCCTCCTGGTAGAATACAACAGGGCAGGCGTACAGTGGGCGACTATGCCATCGAATTCCGCACATTGGAAGCAGAGGTAGGTTGGAATAATGAGGCATTATTGGCAGCTTTTGCTCAAGGCCTGAATGACCACATTAAAGACGAAATCGCTGCTAAAGATCTACCTATTGACCTAGATGATTACATTGAGTATGTTATGCTAATTGACTCCAGAATACGTGAGAGATCAACTGCCAGAGATCGTAAGATACGGTAAAAAAATAATGAGCCTAGTAGCATGTTTTGCCCACCCATCCCTCCCCTGGTATTGAAGTCTAGTGAACCAGTACGGGAGACAAGTGAACCTATGCAAGTAGGTTTCACTAGACTAACCAAGGAGGAGAGACTATATCGCAAGAAACAAGGGTTGTGTTTATACTGCGGTAAAAACGGGCACTTGCTAAATTCCTGTTCGGTACGTCCGGGAAACGCACACACCTAGGGTACCTTGGGGGACAGGCCCTAGGTGATGTACAATCGTCCCCAGTGTCGGGCATAATGAAACCCACCATACAGGTGGTATTGTCTTGGGCACAATGCTCTGTGGAGGTTTTGGCCCTGGTTGACTCTGGTGCAGCAGGGTATTTTATGGATAATACCTTTGCCGAATTGCACGGAGTTCCACGCATTGAAAGAGAAAACCCCTTGGCTATTGAAGCGATTGATGGCAGACCCTTAGAACCGCCTCAGGTTATATTTGAAACTATGCCACTGTCTATGACTATTGGGGCACTTCACAGAGAAGAGCAGCAGTTCCAACTTATTAATTCTCCTCACCATGCTGTAATATTGGGATTTCCGTGGTTACAGTTACATAACCTACAATTTGATTGGAAAAAGTGTGAAATTGCTGCTTGGTCCCCGTTTTGTATGGACAAGTGTGTCATCCAGCCTATTAAGGTCCTGTGCACCTCCTCTGCTATACCGGATGTTTACCAACAGTTTGGCGATGTTTTTAGCAAAGGAGAGGCTAGTATACTACCCCAGCACAGACCTTATGATTGTTGCATTGAATTGCATCCTGGAGCAGTACCTCCTAAGGGACGCACTTATCCATTATCTTGTGAGGAAAATAATGCTATGGAAGATTACATTTCTGATGCCCTTGCTAGAGGGATCATACGAAAATCTACCTCTCCAGCTGGGGCTGGGTTCTTTTTCGTAAAAAAGAAAAATGGTGAATTAAGACCATGCACTGACTACCGGGGCTTGAATAAACTAATGGCAAAAAACGCATACCCAATACCACTCATCACCGAGCTTTTTGATAGGCTTAAGGGCGCTTCGATTTTTACCAAATTGGACCTACGGGCTGCTTACAATCTGGTTCGCATTCGAGCAGGTGATGAGTGGAAAACTGCCTTTAATACTCGATCTGGGCACTACGAGTATCTAGTGATGCCATTTGGGCTGTGTAATGCACCTGCAGTTTTTCAGGAACTGATAAACGATGTTCTGAGAGATATGTTACAGACATGTGTTGTGGTGTACCTTGACGATATACTGATTTACTCCCAAAACATGTCACAGCACATCAAAGATGTATCCGCAGTATTGCTACGACTCCGTGAGAACAAATTATTTTGTAAATTGGAAAAATGTGAGTTTCATAGAACCAGCGTGCCATTCTTGGGGTTCATAATTGGCAATTATGGCATTGCTATGGACAAAGAAAAGTTGTCAGCTGTCCTACAATGGCCAAAACCCAAGGGTCTTAAAGCCATACAGCGTTTCCTGGGTTTCGCTAATTATTATAGGAGGTTTATTAAGAACTTTTCTTCCATTGTCAAACCTCTGTCCGATCTTACGCACAAGGGTGCTAATCCTTCTTGTTGGCCGGTATCTGCTGAGGAAGCCTTTGAGAAATTGAAGCTGGCATTTGCTGCGGCTCCTGTGTTATCCCACCCCAATCCTCTACTTCCATTTTCGTTAGAGGTTGATGCCTCAGATACTGGGGTTGGGGCAGTACTTTCGCAACGACACGATAAAGGTGGAACACTCAGACCTTGTGGGTTTTTTTCTAAAAAGTTGACTAAAACTTGTGTCTGAGAGTCATAACAAACCGTGACATAGCCATCTTGCAGTGCATTGGAGAAGTGGACAGCATAAGAGTTTGCTTAACTGAAATGCTGTCACTGATGAAAAGGTGGTGAAACTATTTGTATATTAATTGATTAATATAGTTATCTGTTTCTCTAACTCTTGATGAAGGCAGGGTAATTCTCCACCAGATATGTGTACCTTTAGATCACATAATGTAAATAAATTCTTACCCATTATATCTTAAGTAAAATTTCTTGTACTTTTCTGTTTCTGTAGTACTCCTAGTTCTTTCCAAGTCAAAAGTCACAAAATTAGTTGCGCAGAGGTGCCCAACACACTCACAATTTGGAATTTTCTCTGGACTTCCTTGTTGGATGACAATATAAAATCAGGCCATGGCTACTGTATCCATATTATTAACTGCTGTCTTTTCAACAGTAGATTGCAACTGAAATGTGATATAAATTAAATTGTTTCGCTTGTGATTCATCCCCATTCTGCATCATGCTGGTCACAAGGCAGTTATGCACTAAGGCATGATAAAGAGGTGATAAAGTGGAGATGTCTTATTGAGTGATATCACATCTCCAGTAACTATTTTATTCAAAGTTGGAGAAAAATGTTTTTGTTTGTTTTTTTTAAGTACAAGCCCTGAGAAAAAAATAAAAATGTCTTACTGGCCTAGTGCCAGCAGGTCATGTTGGCCAGTGGCCACTGGCCATTGTCAAATGGCCTCCTGGGTCCTGAGTTGCAACTGCTGTTTCTACTGCTGCCGCTGAGTTGTTTAAGCAGCAGGATGATTAGGCAGCTGAAAGGGAATGGGATCAAAATAGCAGTAACATGGAAGATGGATGATGAATGTTCCACTTGACATGACTGGCTCCAGTGATGCGCATGAGGCAGTAGTAGCACAATAAGTAGCCCCCAGTCTATGTGGGAGAAGAAGTTGGCTAATAATTCTTCTCTACCCCTCTTCAAAAATCATGGGTGTGTTAATAGAATAGAGTGGCTCTCATCAGCAACTGCAATGTGCAGAGTGTGTGTGTGGTAAATAACATCTGGGGGCACAACTGTATCCAAACACCATGACACCCGAAACCAAGTACTGTCCCTGTCACTATACCTCTTGTCCAGACCCCGCTAAGGACACATGACAACTTGCTGATAGTTTAATAGTGATGATGAACCCTCGCTACCACCATCTTAGCATATTCTGTGGGATGGAAGCTCCTCAGATGCCGCTTGATGCACTGCTTGTGATTCTCCTCCACCACACTGGCATGTGTGGTTAGTGCACCACACAGTGTGCAATGGGTAGAGACGAACTACCACATTCTAACATCAACAGAGTGGTTATCGTTTGGCGGGGGATGTAATGATGAACAATGTGGATTGGCAGAAGTTGTAGTTGTTACCCTAGAAGGTAATGGCGAGTTAGTTGTTTCACTCGTCATGGAACTTCTAGTCTCTGCCTGGGTTGCTCTATTCTTCCTTCTCTTTGATCTCCACCTCTCCTCTTATTCCCTTTCTGGAGAGTCGGGGGTACAGCAACAGCAAATCTTGATTTCTGTGGTGGGTGTTTGTCTTTAACATGTTTGACGTAAATGTCATGGTGTCTATGTTTCATGTGTGATATCAGGGTGCTGTTCCCTCCAAGGTGTGTTCCCTCCTTTCCTCTTCTCACTGACTTGTCACAAATTGTGCACAGTGCCATTGCTGATGACTGCAATGTGCCTGCCCCAACAGAAAAATAGTCCCACAATCATGATGACTTCAGGGGGAAGGGAACAGATGGAGAAGAATGGCCTCATTCTTCTTGTCCTCCACATTCCCCTTCATTGCCTGTGGCAGTGGATAATGTTGCTGCTGTTGCTGCTACTGCCTCAGATTCAGCAATGCAACTAGGACCAGGATTATTGCTGGCCCTGGCAAGTGGAACCTGTCCTAGTCCTGCATCACTTGTTGACCCCATTCCCACTGTGTCCACGGTGATCTGTGGAACACTAGCTTGATCCTCAGCATCCTGCTGCACTTGCAACTCAGCATCAGAAGGAATTAGAGCAGTTGCAAATTCCTCTAATTCCAAAATCTCACTGCTAGTGGTGGTGGTTATGCCCATCCTTATTCTTGTCTCCCATTCCTTCTCAGTTTCTGCTAAAAAGGTCATCAATGTCTCTTCCACCCCAGCTTCTTTAGCGTCATCATCATCACCATCCCCACTAGTCCCTACATGCTTCTGCTCTGTTCCAGACATCTCACTGCTGCTTGGAGGAGGTGAAGAGCAATGTGACAGAGGGTCCCCTCATGTCACACTTGGCATTTCCTTTTGACCTGAAGAAGAAGGCAGACTAGCACTAGCAGCAGTAGCAGCAGGCACAGGCAGCTCATCTGTGCTCTTGCTGGTGGTATTAATTCTAAGCCTGCTCTCCTCCCCCAACACCAATTGTGACCTCTTCAGGATCATGTTCCACCTGGGCATTGTAGTGAAGGGATGGGAGAACTCCCGGTCCCAGGGTCAGAGGAATGGTGTGGGCTCCCTTGACCGCTAGTCTGGACGCTGTCAAATGTTTCCCCTACCACTCCGGCTGCTTCACCATTACTGCTACTACTACTAACACCAACCACATAAAGTTCAGCCGCAGAGTCTTCCTCCTCAGTCTCACAGTCACTAGTAATAAAAGACTATTGTTGATTACTCCCTCCTTCACTCCTAACACTAACAATCTGCTGGACCTTGGTAGCAGTAGTACCAGCACTGGCAGGTAAGTGTGTTTTAGGGTCCCTTGCTGTCACACTTGACATCATTTTCTCCTCCCCCCCTCCTGAATACTACAAGACACACTAGAAGCAGACAAAGTATTGGTGGCAGCAGGTTCAGCACTGGCAGCAGGTACAACTCTGGAGGCAGCTGGGGCAGAACATCTGGCAGCAGGTACAGCAATGGTGGTTGCAGGTACAGCACTGGTGGCAGCAGGGGCAGCATGTCTGGCAGCAGGTACAACACTGCTGGCTGCAGGTACAGCATTGGTGGCACTGGTAGAAGGGGCAGCACGTCTGGCAGCAGGTACAACACTAGTGGCAGCAGGGGCAGCACATCTGGCAGCAGGTACAACACTAGTGACAGCATGTCTGGCAGCAGGTACAACACTAGTGGCTGCAGGTACAGCAATGGTGGCACTGGCAACAGGGGCAGCACTTCTGGCAGTAGTGGCAGCACTTCTGGCAGCAGTGGACTGGACAGCATTGCTTCAGAAGCTTTTATTGATTGGAAAAAAAAAACCAGTGTACAGGATATAGGATATACAAACAAAGTACATATCTGTACCAATAAGACACAATAAGAAATCTGGAAACATTGAAGACTGCATTAAAATGACATGCAAATTCAAAGCATCAAAGAAAAAGCAAAAAAGAAGCAAAAAGAAGAAGAAAGAAGAAAGATTCTAAGAGTAAAGAGGAAAAGATAGGAGAACAAGAAATGAAGTAGAGGAAGAATCGGAGCACAGGTAGAGAAGGGTAGAGATATGGGAGTCAAATACCATTGAAAAAGGGGAAGGTAAGGACAGGAAAAGGACTCAGGTATGGGTGAGGGTATGAGTATGGGTACGGGTACGGGTATGGGGCCCTACAAATCATACAAATCCAGCCCAATAAGAATATAAGGACAATCTGCGTCATTAAGACACAGGCCATCACAGCAATACAAGTTATTACGAAGGCATATGAAAATAAATGTTCCAGAGTCGCCATTCAACATCAAAGGTCCCACGAGTGCCAAGAGTAGTAGCATGATATTTTTCCAAGAGAAAATAGTCCCTAAGCCTGCCTCTCCACTCTTCCACAGATGGTGGGTCTACAGATTTCCAATGAAGTGGGATACAAGCTCGCGCCACTGTCAGCGCAAGCAGTAATTGATAACCAAAGGACTTAGGGGGACTGTGGAGAGGAGGGAAGTCACTTAAAAGTGCCAAATGCGGAGTGAAAGGCAGGGGAGTCTGACAGATCCGTTCGATTTCTGCAAAGACCGCCCTCCAATATGGAGCAACAAAAGGGCAAGCCCACCAGATATGGAGCATATCCCCGGCCTGCTGCAGACATCTCCAACAGAGGTCAGATGTACCAGGAAAGATTCTGGCCAATCTAACTGGTGTAAGATACCATCTGGTTAACACGTTGTAATTCGTCTCTCTAAGGGATACATTGGTGAGTACTGTCATAGCTCGTCTGAAAGAAGATTTCCAGAAGTCCTCCGCGAGACCTTGTCCCAGATCCCTCTCCCAAGCCAACTGAAAGGCCCATTTAAGATGGAGGGTCATGGGTCAATAGACGATAGAAACGAGAGATAGATTTAGAGGAAAAGCTCCCTTTATCCAGTAAACGTTCAAAAGTAGTACGAGGGTCTCGAGATGGGAGTCTAGAGTAATGGGACGTTAAGAAATGGTGTAGCTGTCTGTATCTCCACCATTCAGAGGCTGGCAAGGAGTAATCCTGTTGAAGTTGTTGAAAAGATAGTAAGCCTGTATCCGTCAGGAGTGATGAGAATGTGCACAGACCCGCCAAATTCCATCGAGAGAACGCACCCATCACTAGACCAGGGGGAAAACTAGGATTCCAACAAAAGGAAGACAAGGGGATGGAAAGGGGGCCCACGAATATTTCAGATTTAAAGAGTACCACAGGGAAAGCAAGTGACCCAAAATCGGGTGGGTAAGACAAGGGGGAGGAGCATCAGTTTTAGCAGAAGGTACCGAACATCCCATCGTGGGAACAACAACTGCAATACCGAAATCCAGCCCCTGTCATGTGGGGCAAGACCAGACATTGCGAGCAGAATAGACAAATGACATGCATGGTAGTATGTACGGATGCAGGGGACACCCATGCCACCCTGAGATGGCGGAAGGTAGAGCAGCTTCCTAGGTAAACGCGGGCATTTGTTGTGCTAAATAAAGTCAAGCAATAAGTTTTGAAGACCCTGAACAAGAGACAAAGGAAGAGCTAGAGGAATAGTCTGAAAAAGGAACAGAATTTTAGGTAAAGCTATCATCTTCACAAGTTGCACACGGCCTAGCCAGGAGACATAAAGCGAAGACCAGTGCAAAAAATCAGACTTGAGAGATGAAAGAAGATGATCATAATTAAGTTGAAGGACATCAGGCAGTGCAGCTGCTAGAAAAATACCTAGATACTTGAGCTTCCGAGGGTCCCAGCGAAACGGAAAGACTCTTTCCAAATGCCTTTGAGCCTCAACCGGCACATGAACCCCAAGCAGTTCAGATTTAGAAAGATTTACCTTAAATCCTGAAAATACAGAGAAAAGTGAAAGCAAATGAAGTAGAGCTGTTAAAGAGTTGAAAGGGTCAGTGAGAGACAGCAAAATATCATCAGCGAAGGCAGCCAGGCGAAAATCACAAGCCCCAATCCGGATACCCTGAATCTCGGTAGATCCCCGAATCATAGCCAACAAGGGTTCCAGAGTTAAAACAAAAATGAGAGGCGAGAGCGGGCAGCCCTGCCGTGTTCCGTTCGAGATGGCAAAACTAGCAGAAAGCGATCCATTAGCCTTAATCCGGGCCGTCGGGGCAGAGTAAAGAGACATAATGGAAGCATAAAAACGAGGTCCAATGCCAATCCATTTAAGAACCGCCTCCATACTTGAAAACGAGAGAAATCTCAATGTATTCTTCCTGGTAAAACATTTTCTAAATAAATATACGGCCATTGCACTCTATCAAAGGCCTTTTCAGCATCCAGCGAAAGAAAGATAGTAGGCGTAACATGAATTTGAGCATGATGTAGGAGAGATAAGGCTTTGACAGTGTTATCACGAACCAGTCTCCCTGCAACGAAGCCAACCTGGTCAGAGTGGATCAGGGAGGGAAGATGACACTGCAACCGGGTCGCTAAAAGTTTAGCAAACAATTTCAAGTCAACATTCAATAAAGATATGGGCCGATAGCTACCGCATTGCAGAGAATCCTTACCCGGTTTAGGAAGAACAGAGATATGAGATTCTAACGATTGGGACGGCCATGCACTCCCTAATAGGATCGCATTGAAAGTATCTAGCATATATGGAAGTAGGGTACTCCGAAAAGATTTGTAATAAGCTACTGTAAATCCATCAGGACCAGGGCTCTTGCCACTAGGAGTCAAACCCAAGGAATGTTCCAATTCCCTCATAGTAAAGGGCTGGTCTAAAGATAAAGCATCAGAGTCTGACAGCTTTGGGATATTAGCCTTAGTAAGAAAATCCGTGATAGCAGAGTGCACTGAGGTATTCGGAGCGGGAGGGTCATGTGCCAAGTTATATAGCGAGGAATAGAACGTACGGAAAGCTTCGAGGATATCCTTGGGCCCAGTTACCAAGCCACTAGTAGGATCATGAATTTTCGGGATATACATCTGGTCCCTCTTTAATTTAACTAACTTCGCCAGGGCCTTTCCTGATTTATTGCCACAAATGTAGTTCTGGTACTTATACCACATATGCGTTCTAAGACACTGGGATTGTAAAAGCATATGAAGCTCTTTGCGAGCATCTAACAGTTCCCCATAAACGGTATCTGAGGCCCCAAGCTTATGACGGGTCTCCAGATCCGCAATAGAAAGCAGCAATTGCTGCAAGCGAAGAGCCCGCTCTCGCTTCTTGCGAGAACCTTCCTTAATGAAGAGTCCCCTAATTACACACTTATGCGATTCCCAAACAGTCGGAAGGGACACATCTGAAGTGATGTTCTCATCAAAGAAGTGTGAAAGGGCCTGGGAAATGCGTTGCGTCACCAAATCATCTTGCAGAAGAGACTCATTAAGCCTCCAAGAAGGAGAAGATGATGAGAGCGTAGGGATAGCTACCGTTAAGGAGACTGGAGCATGATCTGATAAGGTTTGCAAACCAATAGAGGTATGCAGTAACAGATCCAAATGATAGTGGTCAATAAAGATATAATCAATTCTGGAGTATGATTTGTGGACAGAAGAGTAAAATGAGAAGTCTCTATCAGTAGGATGAAGAGCTCTCCAAGTATCTAGTAAATGTCGAGATGTGAGAAGAGAATTGATTGCCCTCAGAATAGAATAGCGGAGAGAAGACCGCCCAGTGGAGCAGTCCAGTCGTGGGTCAAGAGGCAGATTGAAATCACCCCCTAAGACAAGGGTACCACTCTGAAAAGAGACTAGGTGGTTCAGGGTCTCACGGAGGAAGGGAAGCTGGCCAGAGTTAGGACAGTACACATTAGCTATAGTAAAAGGCTTAGTACCAAAAAAACCCTTAATGAAAATATAACGCCCCTCTGGGTCGGCTAAAAGATCAACATGAGTCCAAGAAACAGACTTGTGAATCAATATAGCTACACCTTTAGTTTTAGTAGTTGCTGAAGCCAACCAAACTTGCTTAAAGAATTTTGTGGACAGACAGGGATGTTTGTCACGTGCTAAATGTGTTTCCTGTAAAAGGACAACATGCGCCTTCAGCCGAGTCAGTTCCCTAAATAGCATAGACCTCTTAGTAGGACTGTTGAGACCCTTGACATTGTACGACATTACATTAAGGTGTGCCATGTAAACATGTAGTTAGGCTGAATAAGTCAGTCGCAGGTGCCCAAGGGGAGGGGAGGAGGGGGAGGGGTAAAAGGGAGAGAAAGCTAAATAAAAGAAGTATAAAGTGAAAGAGGGAACAAAAAAGCAGACTAGCAAATATAAGAAACGTTGCATCCTGGAAAATCCAACCTCAAAGCAAGGTCGGACTGTCCAGGAGGGTAAAGCGACAAGGGCCAAAAGGCCTGGGGTGGTGAGAGAGACCTAAAAAGGCCCAATGCAATAAGAAAAATAAAAAAAAATGAAAAATCAAAAAAAGAACACAAGTGGATAATCGCATAGATACATGTAGTGAGCATCTTATTAAAACAAAACATCAGGCTACATCCCTATAAAGTCACGGTCCTAGGATAACAGGTGAAGGCATAAGATTAGAATGTCGCCAACATAGTATAGTCAGACATGGATTCTTAAAGTATCGACTAAGCAACAAGATACTAGCAGTTAGTGGAACATAGATGTAATAACAGTCCTCCAACTCCGGGACACAAAAGCGTCCGAGAGGTAGAGGAGTGAAACCATCCAGTGCAGCAAACAATAACAATAGAATGGGCATTCAAGCGCAGCATATTAGCCATTTACAATACAGTGTAAAATATCCCTGGGATAGTGGTGAGAAGAGACTTTCAGACCGCACATAAGCCCCATATATCTGACTACAGTGCCCACAATAAGATATTAGCAGTTAGTAGAACATAGATGTAATAACAGTCCTCTAACTCCGGGACACAAAGGCGTCCGAGAGGTAGAGGAGTGAGACCATCCAGTGCAACAAACAATAACAATATAATGGGCATTCAAGCGCAGCATTTTAACCATTTACAATACAGTGAAAGATGTCCCTGGGATAGTGGTGAGATGAGACTTTCACACCGCACACAAGCCCCACTTATCTGACTACAGTGTCCAAATCAAAGTCAAGCAGGAACAGCGTCCATGGCATCCCTGGAACCCTCTGGCGAGTTCTTATCCCTGCGCCGTTTCGGTGAAGGTTCACCCACAAGATGCCAACGTAAGCGTTGATTAGGCTCCAGGTGAACAGTAGGGCCTTTCCGTGGTTCTGCAGGCGCAGGGGGTACAGCAATGCCCAATGAGGTACAAAACGTGGCAATTTCTTCAGGGTGTCGGAGGGACAAAATCCCGCCTTCATGCTGGACCTGGAGATGGAATGGAAATCCCCACTTATACCGGATTTGCAAATTCCGCAAGTGATCCGCCAGAGGCTTCAAGGCCCGACGTTGCTGTAAGGTGAAGGGGGTAACATCCTGGTAGAATTGAAGATCACAACCTGCATAGGAAACTTTAGGTGAGTCACGGGCCTTAGCCATTATTTTTTCCTTATCTGTAAAATAATGCAGCCTGCACACCACGTCCCGTGGAGGGTCAGAAGAAGAGCCTCGTGGCTTCAGAGCCCTATGGGCTCTATCAATCAGAAATGCGGTATCCTCCGGAACCCCTAAGACATGGGCAAACAATTTCTGCAAGAAAGCTGGCAAGTCTTTGTTTGGCGTGGATTCAGGTACGTTACGGATCCTAATATTATTCCTCCTACCCCGGTTCTCAAGATCGTCAAGCTTATATTGCAGGGTCGAGAGAGAATCATGCTGCTCCGCCACTACTTGCTCCAAATCATGCAACTGTGCAAAAAGGCCCTCAACCGAGTCCTCCACTAGATGAATTCGGTGTCCCATAGAACGGTGCTCCTGCTTCAGTTCGGCGATATCGGCCTTAAGAGCTGTTTTAATGTCTGTCGCCAAAGAGAGCAAATCCGCTTTAGTAGGCAAGGTAGAGAAGTCCGGGTGTGGCACAGGATCCATTATCGGTAAGTAAGTATATGAGTTGCCACTGAGCAAAGTGGATGTATCAGAGGAGTGACTGGAAAGTGTGTCGGCGTCCGCAGAGCGATCCGTATGCCTAGCGGTAGTCGGGCTGTTGCGCAGCAAAGTGGCAATGTCCGCCGTATGTGACGGCAAGGCCGCGTTAGATTTTGCCGGTCTGTGCGGTTTACAATGCCGCTTGGATTTCGGATGTGGCATCAGTGCCTGGCAGAAGGATTATTCCATCGAAATGACCGCCAACAAGCATGTTAGGAGAGAGTAAGCCAGTTGAAAGAAGCTAGACGCTCAGGAGCTGGCTCAGCACACGTCCATCTTGCAGCCGCGCAAGCTCCGCCCCCCCAAAAACATCACGTTTTTATAGCGGAAATGCGAAACCACGTAAATCAATGGGTGGAAACTTTATAGCCGTTGAAAAAAATGGCGAAAAATTTTAGCCAATGGGTGAAAAATGTGAAAATTTTAATCGCTAGGTTTAAAGCGGATTTGCTCGTGAAAAAGCAGAGAACAACATGGTTTTTGCAGAATTTCTCGTGGGAACACGGTGACAACTTTTGCCCATTCCTACTCTCTGGCACTCAAAGGATTATTAACCCTTTTGTATGTGATGGTTGCACCCGTTTCTGTCTTAGGTAGCAACAGACTTAGGGCCGGATGCAAAAAGAAAAAGGGCAGCAATCTGTAAGAACTGCATCATGAAAATTCTTGTTTAACCCCTTTAATGCTAGAGGTCTCCAATACACTGCTTCTCATTTAAACTCAAATAACAATGCAAATGTATAATAAAATGAAACCATAAAAATCCACTGAAAATCTTATTTCGGAGAATAATACATTTAAAACCTGAAGAACCAATCTAAAAACACATGACAAAATTAAAAATTGCATTTGGTGACTGATCCTTTGTGAAAATTGGTCTTCTATGTGCACAAAAAATAAGAATAAAAAATAAAAAGGGAAAAAAATGCTCTATAATAATTTTGTTATATTGGTTTTTTTACAATACAAGGATGGAATAATTATGTGAATGACAATCTTTTGATTCATGAACCTTAGCACAGATCACAGAACAATAGCACCTCCCTACTACTCAGGGACATGCACAGACATTTTGGGGGACAGGGGCTCAAATGAAAAAAAGGCACTTCTCATAGTTATTTATTCAAAATATATATTTAAAAAAAGAAAAGAATTTACATCTCAGGAGCCTGTAGTCAAATCTGAAGCGCCCCCTTCCCCCCCATTGGCCATCTCCACTGGACACCTCCACAATGCTTCTAATCTCCATATTGCCCCCATCATCTCTATATTGTCCTTACATTGTCCCCTGTCAGCTCCATATTGCCCCCATCATCTCCATATTGCCCCATCAGCTCCAACTTACCCTCACATTGCCCCCATCAGCTCCATATTGCCCCATCAGCTCCATATTTCCCCATCAGCTCCAATTTACCCTCAATTGCCCCCATCAGCTCCATATTGCCCCATCAGCTCCAACTTACCCTCACATTGCCCCCTTCATCTCCACATTGCCCCCCATCAGCTCCATATTGCCATCAGCTCCTATTTACCCTCACATACATTGCCCCATCATCTCTACATTGCCATCGTCTCTTCCTCTTGCCCCCCATCAGATCCATATTGCCCCATCATTTCCACATTGCCCCCCAGTGTCCCTTTCCTACCTCTTCCCTGGGGGTCCAGTGGCAGGAGAGGTCTGTATATGCCTCCTTTGGCACAGACCTGTAGCTGCTGGAGCTCCTGTGCAGTCTTCTCTTCATGCAGAGCGCTGGGAGATGATGTCATCTCCCAGCGCTCTGTAATACTAAAGAGCCGACGAGGGAGCGCAGCATCTACATGTCTGTCCGGCGGCGAGGCAACTTTTTTTTTATTTGTTAAAAGGGCATGAGGGCACTTTGGACAAAAAGGGCAGGTGTTCAAGCTCCCCTTGGTGTCTGTATGTGCACGTGCCTGCTACTACTGTTGTCATTCTTAAGCCCACATTCTCCTGCATTGTCCTGCAGAGCCAGTTGTGGGTGGTGTGGCTGACAGATGGGCCAGGTGAACACCTGTTGAATATTATTGGCTGACGCCCTTGTGTGTCAGCCATTTACTGGTGATTGGAGTAACTATTCCAACACTGCTCATGTGAAAGTTTAGCCTTGCTGTGTCAATGCAGTGTGCTCATGGTGACCAGACATCCCTTTAAATGCAGAAGACTTATGGAAATTAAAAAAAAAAAAAAGCAGAAAAAAACAAAAAGCACTGAACTGATCCTGTCGTGCAGATTACAAAGGTAAAGAAGGGTAGGGAAGGTGGCGAAAGGGATGGAGGAGGGGTGTCAGATTGGCAGTGGGCAGAGGAGGAAGTGCTGAAGTCCTAGCACTTTACTGGTTCCTCTGGTCTTCGCTATAGATTTTTTTTAATGTATAGGTCTAGCCACAGTAAAATCATCAAGAGGAAATAGCTGAGAATATTCACATTACTCTCTAAAACATACACTCGCCTGACTATAATGCTATGATTTCCACTGAATCATACATGTGTAGCATGATTCAAATACCTTACTGCAAATACAAATTCTTTTATTAACCCTTTGGCTGCTTGAAGTGTCTCCAACACACTGCAAAGCAATGCACTGGTGAAATCGCTACCGACCAAGAGGTTAACCCTTTGAGTGCCAGATAGGTATCTAGTGCATTGCAGCTCCTTTCCAGCACTCGAAGGGTTAAAATCATTTATTTATTTATTTTATTTTTTTTTTTTATATATTTTATATATTTTGCCGTGTGCAGTACAAATATTTAAAAAACAATAAATACATTAAATAGAGCTGAGGGGATGTTTGTGTTTTGGGAGACTAATTTTCTAACCCCTTGAGTGCCACAGGGTTGTGCAATGCACATCCCTATGGCAATCAGTGGGTTAAGGAAGTGATGATAGTAACCATTTATTTGAACCAGGCTTAACTCTGTACAACTTCCTCTGCCTTGTGGAATGTGGCCTTTCATGTTACAGGGACCTTTATTGAGACAGTAAACTTGTCTCTTTCCAGAATATTAGTCAGGACAAGCATCTACCTCCCTACACTTTCTTTTGCTTCGTTCAGGTCCGCAGCTTTGCTAGTTCCCAGCCTACCCTTAGGGGCTCGAACACCAGGGGGGAGATCAGTAAGCGGTGATAAAGGGGTGACGTATGCAGTTTATCACTTCTCCAATTCCTATGTTATTGTATAGATCCTATGCACTAAGATTTCTTCAGCTTTGGAAATCTTAATGAATAGGCCCCATAGAATAACACAGGAACTGGAGAATGAGAAACTGGAGAAGGCATCTCCTCTTTATCACCTCTTAGTGACTCTCCTCCCAGGTGTTCATGGTTTGAGCAAACCTGTCTAGCTAACGGTTCTTCCAGTAGCCTTATTTCAGACATCTACTCCATCTATATCTGTTAAATATGGATCAGTGTTAGTATGAGAATGTGATATAGGTTCTGCGTTCTCCTATGAAGATTAGAGAGATATTTGGGAGCACACCGCTATGCTCTCTACCTGTGTTACCTATAAGGAACATGCTTATAAAACTCTGTTTTAATGGCATATTACTTCCTCTAAACTTTTTGGCCTTGTCTAGAAATGTCTCTCCTAACTGTTGGAAAGGATGCGGACATAGAGGCTCATATGTACACACCTGTGGTCCTGCCCTAAACTTGCTAACTTCTGGTCTCAGATCCATTTCTTTATTAGCAACTGCCTTGGAGTCCCTATCCCTAATGACTCCTGGACTCTTCTGCTGCCAAAGCCAGTTGAAGAGCTTCCTCATTCAAAGAACAATCTAATCTTCCATCTTACACTAGCTGCCACGGAGAGCTTTGGCTGAACACTGGAATCACCCCTCCACTCCCACTATGATTCAAATTAAGCAGAATATCAGAGATAATTATGAAATTGATAAACTAACAGCTTCACTTAGGGGCATGCACCAGAAACTACTACATCTAGGAACCTGGCCTCGTAATGGAATCCCTTGCAACTGGGACCACTTAGTCACACAGTCCCTCCTCTCTCCCAATTTCCCTCCCCCTCTCCCTTTTTTTCCTTTCTTATTTTCGCCCCTGCAAATGCTTGTCTTTAATCTCTCTCTCACTCTTCTTTCACTTTCCTTTATTTATTTTTCCTCTGATTAATGTCAGATTGTGTATGGTTTTAGACTATCATGCATGGTTCTCTTATGCCAAGAACAATGTCTGTATAGCGACACCTGAATTGTAGCTATTTCGTCTTCTGGTTTTGTATTACTCTGAAATTTTAAATAAAGAGGTTAAAAAAGAGAAAAAAGAAAACGGGAGTGATGCTGTTTGTGGTGTTAGTCTTAGAGGATCCTCCACTCCCTCACTGAGCAAGTGGGGAAGCAGAAAGGATGTTCTCACACGTCAGAGTTGTGAAATTGCTGGAAATGTGTAAGGGAGGGCATCCCCTTCCACATCCTTAGCAGTTCAACAACCTGGTATGCTAACGAGGAGCTTCTGGCCCCTCCCCTTCATCACTAATTCTTAATACATATGGTTATGTGTCTCTACATTGTCAAGGAAATGTGCTCCCCAACATCGCCAGGTACACATCGCCACAGCATCAAACCTTAGTGTATCTCCCTCCAGGTGTCAAAGAATAACAACATGAAACACTAAAAGGAAATAGAAACAGGAACATAGTAACATAGTTGATGAGGCTGAAAAACGACATGCATCCATCAAGTTCAGCTCATGCCAAATGACCCCCCCCCCATTGATCCAGAGGAAAGGGGGAAAAAACCCATTGATGACATTTCCCCTTAAGTCCCAAGTGGGTATATACATTTCTTCCTGACTCCAAATGGCAGTCACATAGTTCACTGGATCAACAACCTATTATTCTTTATTTATATAGCACCAACTTATTCTTCAGTCCTGACCTATCTGCTTTAAAGCCAACTGTCACCATTCTTATTATTGGTGCTAGATAGGCATCCATTACTTTTTAAAGCAATTACAGTTTCAGTAAGCACAGCATTCCAGGGCAAAGAATTCCATAGCTTTACAGCCCTTACTGTAAAAAATCCCTGCCTTTGTGTTAGTCGAAAGAACCTTCCCTTTAGTCTTAATGAATGACCTCTGGTTCTTAGCTCAGCTCTAAGTAAATAAATAATTGGAGTGTTCTTTGTTGCATGTCTCTGCACTTCTTCCAGTTTAATACTGTATTTTTTAAGAACTGGTGCCCAAAATTGTACTCCATATTCTAGATGAGGCCTTACCAAGTATTTCTATAGAGGTAGAATTATATTTGCATCCCGAGCATCTATACCTCTTTAATGCAAGGTTTGCCCTATTTGCTCTTCCAACAGCTGAGTGACTCTGTACACTTCTGTGAAGTCTATCATCTATCAGTACTCTTAAATCTTTCTCTAATGATGATTCCCCAAATTGCTTCTCATTTAGTGTATATGTAACATGTTTGTTTTTATAACCCAAATGCATAATCTTACATTTATCTACATTAATTGTCATCTGCCACTTTTCTGCCCATTCACTTAGTTTAACTATGTATGTATTTCCTTACGCAGCTTAGTGTCATCAGCAAAGATTAAGACACTACTTTCAATTCCCACTTCTAGATCATTAACCCGTGCCAGGACCGTCATGGGTAAACTTGCCATTGACGGTCCTGGTCATCATGAGATTCAAGAATTCCTGCACGACTGTACACTGTTCGGGGAGCCCTGAATTGAATGGTGAAAAAGATGCCCTGTGGTCCTTAACTGCTGGCCATGCAGGGGTTAATAAACAAATTAAAAAAGCATTTGGCCAAGGACAGAACCCTGTGGCACCCCACTTACAACTTTAGACCAACTGTCATGATCCACCCTTTTGTGTTTGCTTTTTGTGATTCCTTGTCTGTTTTTTCATCTGTACTGTACATTTTATCTGGATCCTGGTTCTCTGCAGTATCTTGTCTTTACTCTGAGCCTTTATAAAGCATCAGTGCACTTGGGCGGATGCACAAAGCATTTCAGTTTGTGACCCGTAGTTCCAGTCTATCTCCTGTGTAATCTCCTTGTGTATTGACTTCTCCTTGAACTCCTCCTGTTCTATGAATTAGTGTCATGCTCTCAGATTTCCTGTTATTGACTTTGGCTCCATTTACTGGACTCCTTTTCTGCCTGCCCCTTGTGTACTGCTTTGCCCGACTGGTTTCTCACTGGCTCCAATATCGACCATTCTTCGTCTGCTGCTTTGTACTGCATCGTCTGCCCATTCCTGACTTGCTTCAATCAACTATCCGTTTGTCTCTACTCTTGTGGGTCTCCTTCCCTTGTGCCCTCAGTCGATTATCGATCCCCTCAAACACCAGTTGGACTTGTTCTTCTATGTTCTTATCTTCTCGCTCGAGTCCTAGAGTTCCTGACAACAACCACAACCTATTCTGCAGATACATTTTCTAACCCGTTATCCTCTTTGACCTCAGTGGGTAGCAGCTGTTCTTTCGGTTGTCATCTGGGGTGTGGGCTGGCTCATCCTGTTGGCACTAATCTGGGCATGCAGCCAGCATCTCTATCCAGCCTCGGTCACAGTAAGGAAACCCAGAAAGCAGCCACCACCAGCCAGACCTTCTTCCAGGGACTACACCTCAGTGGGGTAGGGTCTACCCCTTATCTATTCTTGAGACCAAATCCTTGTAAGACTAGAGGGGGCGGAGCTAGCTGCCTGCGAAGATGGACGAACTTTCTTATGATCTGTAGCTGGGACGATATTTTTACAGTTTAGCTGCTTATATCATCTATTATTTGCCACCTATCTCAAGGTGGAGCTGCTCTGGCACTCATTGATGAGTTTACCTGGAAAAATACTTTGATTTTGGCTGGAAAGTGGTAGAAATTACCGAGTTAGTCTTTCGCGCCTGCTGACCCCCGACAGTGCAGGTGGCAATCATGGTGGCCCATGACTGGAATCGACCGGAGGAAATTTGCCCAAAGCCTTCAGAAACCTCGGCTGGATCTCTCGGTATGGGGGACCCGCACCCGATCTTTTGCTCTCCAGCACCTACTCCCTCTCCTCAGTTTATCAAGAAGGAAGATATTGAGCACCTAGCGTCTAAGCTGGAGTTGAAGGCTTTCATGGTGGAAATTAGAGGAGTGCTATGCGAGGAATTTGCTGAACTGATCAATTTTATTGGGGAGTGCATACCCCGTAACGTGCATCTAGCACCAGAGGAGACAGCCGCGGTACGGCATCAGGTGGATGTGGCAAGTTTCCGGCACCTGTGAGAGCAACTGTCGGAGGGTCATGAGGGTCGCACCGAAGTCTTTGATGGCGGTATTAGGAAGAGTACCTTCCATATTCAAATTTGCCTATACTCGCTTCTGCACAAATCCTGAAGGCTGCTATGGGTGGATTATTCTCTGAGGACCTGAGGCTTCCGAAGAAGTGGGTCTTTTGACAATCTGACTTGGGAGGATTAAAGACTATTTGGGATGCTTCACCTTGGGGCCTTCTGGGAGTCCCCTAATGCTTTGTTTTGACGTTTATCGTTGGTGTTGGAGATGCCTCAACCCTGCTGGGTTGCAGAGTCATGTAGCTGTTGTGGATACATAAAAGTGACCAATGGATTAGTGTGGAGCTGTGGCACTCTTCCCTTGGTGTACTGGGTTTCTGTATTTATGACTTTTACACTGTGCCCTGGTGGGGACTATAGGCTTTCTCACCATTTCACAAGATGGGGTATGCACTCATATGCCTCATGCAACCCCCCCCCCCCCCCGAACACTGTGGACGATCCCTTCCCTTGGGCCCAGGGAGGGTTGATATGGAACGGTTGCTACTCTATGTTGTAATTTGAACTGTTTTACCTTTACCACAACCTGCTGTGTTTAAGGGGGCAAGGGTTTGTTTACTGTTTAGATGGGGTTAGTGTTTTGTTTTTTTCAATGCTCAAGCTCTAGTGTCCTATAGATATAGCTGTTTCGAGGTATACTCGTCAACTGCCAGGTCTGTTCCCCACCTAGGGTACTGAGGATATTCTCTTTTCTCAGGACCCTGGGGAGTTAGGTAGCCATATCATAAAAATGGTCACTGCTTATATGCCAATGTTCCCTTGTTTCCCGATCCTTGGACTGATAATTTTAACATTGGTTTGTTTGTTGCTTCCGCAACCCGGTCAATTTTCCCCTGTAATGGCGTAGTATAACATCCTTTTCTAAGAAGATATGTTTTGTCATGGGAGTGTATTATTGACATGCATCTTGGATTTTGTTATTGCGCTGTAGCTCTTAGAGTAGTACTGCTCATCTTGCACTCTGAGACCTCTGACCAAGTATTATATGTCTGTCTATTTCTTGCTCATATATTATATTGACTGGTATATGTATGAGCATGCTTGTGACCGCAGCACTTAGATCTCCTAAGCGGTAACCATGTTTAATTTGATATCCAGCTACTGTCTGATAATAATTATATTGCCACCAGTGAGTGTGGCTGGGGCCAAAGGTTTCATAGTATGTCCATCTTTCTTCCCCCCCCAGGGCCTATGGCCACCATGGGCATGTTTGACAGAGGACCAGGCCCTTCTGGCCTGCTTTCTTTGTTCACATTTTCTCTATCCTTTTCTTCCTCTCTATCCTTTCTTCCTTTGCAGATTCTGTACCAAGCAGCTTTCATAGCTTATCTTTGATTTTCTAGCCTGCTCCTCATTTCTTTTTGCCTTAGACTGTCCCTAATCTCCCCTTTCTTTGTGTATTCGTCTGCCTTTCATCTCTCTACTGACCATGCTATCAATATACCCCGGTCTTGCTTCCTTCAGACTACAATCACCGCTTTATAGATGCCGTGACTGAGGCAATCTTAATGACTATGAAGTTTGATAATTACGGATATGTAAAGCTGTACAGTTATATAATAAGATGGAAAACTTGTGTATCTTAAGCTTCTTATACTGTTTGAGCATATAAGTAATATGTAATACTTCAATAAAGCTTTGAGAAAAAAAAGTGTGCTTGCAAACCAGGCACATGCTGTAGACCATTCCAATGAAGTATTAATGTTTAGATAGAGTTTCTTCAGCAGAGCCGAAAACGCGCAATCTGCTCAAATGACCGGATTCTGCAGGTGTCAGCTAGAGCGCTGACTTCTTTCAAACAGCCAAGAAGAGGTAACTTTAGCAAGGCATATCTCTCAAACCATAAAGATTTGAGAGATAAGTCTTACATTGCTTTTCATATTTTTTTATGCCTACAATATTAAATAAACATAAAATTAAGTAATATTATCCCTTTAAAATCTCACTTTAATTCTAAAACAGATATGACATACTAATGAGCAGTATCAAAATGGACATACACATCCAAACCCCATAGTAAGTTACTGGTTAAGCAGGAAAAACTCCTCTCCAAGCATACATGTAAGATATAGCATTTGATGTCATTACCGGTACTGCGGTTCCGGGCTCAGACTAAAGGGTAGACAGTCCACCACTGGTGAGGAGGATAGGGGATGCTTTCCCATATCAACATTTATTGAGAAAAGTTGTTTTAACCCAATCTAATACGCATACTTGGGATCTTGCTCATCTTGAGCCCCTGAAAAGATCTCATGTTCTGCCAACCAGAGTATGTCAATGATGCAATTGTACTATAAAGGGGTGGGGCTTAATTGGGTGGGCGACCTTGATCATATTTGTGCCATAAAGTGAGCTGGAAGTGGGCAGAACAGGGAGGAAGGGGAGGAAAGAAGAAACTCATCACTAACAGAGAATCCGTGTCTGTCCTCAGAGACCTGGTAATTCAGTCTGGAAACTGGAAATTCCAGAGCAGATCCAATTAGTTCCCAGGTATTCTAATAGGCACAGCCCCTTTAATTCAGTATAACCTAGTTTAATTTTGGGGTTAATTTTATTATTAAATGAACACCAACACCTACAATTAAAATGTAGTTATATAATATTACAGTATAATTTACTTCTATATAGTGTATATAATGCTTATTCATGCTAGTGATAAGGCTGTGCCTGTAATTGTGGGAGGAGCTGGAGGACGACTTAATCCCCCAGATCCCCCTCTTACTCCTCTTTCGTCACGAGACATTCGGTCGTTACGTCGCCGACGCAGTCACGTGAGTATCCAGCCGTTCGACATCTTCAACAAAAGTAAGTGCTCACATTTCAACAGCTGCCCTTACATTCGCTCAAATCCCTCTTCTTCAAAACGACGTAACTCCTGTCTCACATGCATCCCCATAGATATCGGCATCCGATCCAGGAAGTGACGCCACTTCCTTGCGACACATCCAACTTCTCTCTGTAGCGTTACCTCTCCCTCGTTCACGATTCAGGCAGGTACGCTACCTCAAATCATCACCAAACTCAAATGTACTTCTTTTGGGGTCACCAATCAATTTAAAAGTCTTCAAAGGAATCACAGGTGACTTGATAGCTGCAATGTTATATTATGGCTTCTTTTACCTATAGATAATAGTAGGGCTTTACTTTTGCTTATGTCATATTTCAAAGTCAAGCTGTAAGAAATAAAATTACTTCCTCGTATACAGGGATGTACTTTTCTGCCTACCCTTGATATACCACATCTTATTCTGTTAATATATGTTTATAATTCAGTACAGTACTGTAACTCCCCATAGGTTTTCACATACATATATTTCCATTATGTTCATGATGATGCTACTATTACTAATAGTAATTAGCAGGGACGTTTATTATCTGCATCTATGTCATGTATGTATATAATTAAGTGCATTATTCATCATCATGATGATGTTTGTGAAGGGCAGTAGGGTCAATTCTAGGATCTAATATCCCATTGGTTATAAGTTATGTGAAGCTTAAATATTCCTGCTTTACGTTTCTTTCCTGTACACTCATATCTCTGTCCTTGTTAACTTAAATAAAGATTTTTTTTTATTTTTTTTTTCATGTCTCTTTACACATTACAGCTCTCTAGATAAACTTATCTGGTGTTAAACGCTCATCTTCAGTAAGGTAATAATCAGTCTATACTATCTCGCAGCTCTCCATACAGTCTCAGTAAGCCAATTCACATTCCTTATCACAGAGGTCGAAGGCCAGGTCACCTTACCTCAAATCATGAGGCCGAAGGTCACTTCCACCTTACCTCTCTATCGGAGGCCGAAGGTCACATTCTCCTTACCTCTTTCAGAGGCCGAAGGTTACGGTCACCTTACCTCTTTCTTAAGTTTGAAGGTCACTATCTCTTTACCTATGCTCAGAGGCTGAAGGTCACCGTATCCTTACCTCTTCACTGAGGCCGAAGGTCACCGTCTCCTTACCTCTTAGGAGGCCGAAGGTTCATTCATTTCCTTACCTCCTGCCCTAAATCGGATTTCTACCTCTTTCATACTCTCTTGGAGGCCGAAGGTCACCGTCACCTTACCTCATTTTGAGGCCGAAGGTCACTGTTATCTTACCTCCGGGAGGCCGAAGGTTAACCATAACCTTACCTCCTTACAAATAGGTTCACTATCACCACTTGACGCTTCCTAGGTTTACACCTCAGCTTTTGTAATTTCTTACTTACCTCGCTGTGTTATAATATGGCTTACTCTTTTTAGTATGCCTTACCTCATGCTCATCATCGTATTCCTCTTCAGATTGTGCTCATTGTGCAACCATGTTCACAAGAGCTTACGTTATGAGGAACTTACGCTTTTGACATACGACAAGGCACATACTCTTTACAGGACAAGTAGATCATGTCATCCAGGTGGGGAGTTTGGTGTGTTAGGTTCCGTTTTTCGGTTAATCTTAATCTCTCCTGTAGTACAAACGCAACTTTTTTCCGGATATCATAACTACGACACACTCATCTTAATTTCCTGGTGAATTCTACTTTCCTGTTAAAAAAAAAAAAAAAATTGTTCACGACGAGGTAATTCTCCTTCACCAATTACTCCATCTCCAGTTAGGAGGTCTAGAAGAATTCTCAGCCACGTCTCCTGGGTCAATTCTTCAGGTTACTATTATGGGGGTAGATTATATTTCCTTTTCCTAATAATGATGAATCTTGTTTTAGAAATACCGGTCATGGAAGATTCCAATGCTCCTGGGACCTCAGGTTCTGAGCCTCCAAGATCTATGCAAAACACACCTTGTAAACGTTCATCTACATCTGCTGGTTCATCATACAGATCATGGACTATCGCTAAACTGACGGCAGAACTCAATAGAAGAGGAATTCATTACTCAACATCCGCTAGAAAAAATGAACTTTACAGATTACTGTGTGACAACACTATTACCAATCCCATTCCTCTTTCCCCAGTCACAAATCCAGGCGGTTCACCCACTCTTTCCCTGCCTCATTCTCCTAGCATATCTTCACCACAAACAGATCAGTCACAAAAAATCATCCAAATGCTTACAGAACTTACTTCTACTGTATCCAACATACAGACAAGGTTATCTAACTTGGAAAACAATAACCCTCACATAACTCCATCCATCATACCTTCCAACACATCGGAGCAATCAGGTAATGCAAACATGCCCCCACGTATTACACCTGCTCACATGATTCCTCAAAACTTACGTAGGGATATTTTGGAAGGTAAAGAAGTCAACCTAGCGGCTATTCTCTTAGCATCACAAGACCTTATGGAAAATAAAACTGTGAATTGTGGCGAAGTGTCAGTCACTCTTAAAACTAAAGATCCTAGACTAGCTCGGAAATTAACTATTCCCAAATTTGTTTTAGCTTTTAGTGTCTACAGAGACATTATCTGCTCTACCTCCCCTCATAGACGTCAGGAATTAGATACATACATGTATACACTGGTTGACTTGGGTCATAGATATGGTGGTTTTGCCTATTATGATTATCATAAATCATTTGCTGCCAAGGCTGCCGCTGCTTTGTCCCAATTCAATTACCACACTGACTGGAGCTTCCTGGACAACGAACTTTTTTTGCCGACATTTTGCAGGTCTCAAGTTACCTACATGCCAAATATGCCAAGCAAATACTCATTCGACTCAATTATGTCCATCTTCCATTATCTCCAACCAATCAGAGCTCCCATCCACAAGTAGACCTCAGGACTCGAATTCCTTATACGAACAAACTTCTCGCCCTACGAAAGACAAACTGGGTAGGACTATCCATTACATAGGTAACTCACCGATATGTAATAATTTTAACAGCAAAGGATGCTTTTTCAGTGCATGTAGGATGCTACACCAATGTTCCCTTTGCCATAATTCCCACTCTAGGATAATTTGCCCCAAGAATCTATCCATTAATAAAGGACCAAGATCCATTAACCTGTCAAAGTTGCAGTCTCTTCTTCTTCTACACCCGAACACCACTCTTTCTAATTATCTCATCTCTGGTTTCACGTCAGGTTTCCATACGGGTATCAATCGTTGTCCTGATACATCCATTGAATGTCCCAATTTACTATAAGCTACTTCTGACCCAGACACCGTACTTAAACTCATCCAAACAGAGCTAGATAAAGGGTTTATCACAGGCCCCTTCTCGTCTCCTCCATTTCCTATCTGGAGAATTAACCCACTGGGGATAGCTGCCAAAAAATTTCAACCTGATAAAAAAAGACTGATTATAGATCTCTCTGCACCTCATGGTTCTACTCAGCCCAGCATAAACTCTCTGATACCATCGGAAGATATGTCCATGAAATATGTTAGATTAGACGATGCTATTAATCATATTCTACAATGTGGTCAAAATTGCTGGTTATCTAAAACTGATATATCAGACGCATTCAAATTATTACCAATTGTACATTCCTTGTGGCATCTCCACGGTATCCGTTGGGAACAAAAATATTATTTTGCCACAAGATTGGTGTTCGGCTCAAAGAGAAGCCCAAAACTTTTTGAATATTTTGCTGACACTCTGGCATGGTTAATTCTTAACATTTCCAAATGTCCAGTGGTAATCCATTATCTGGACGACTTCCTTTTGATTGAACCACCTAATTCTAAACCTCTTAGTTTGTCCAAAGTTCTTGACTTATTTAGCAACTTAGACATACCTACCGCATCCCACAAAACAGTTGGTCCATCACACATTATCGAATTTTTAGGGATCACGCTAGATACCATTCTCATGGAAGCAAGACTATCTTCAGACAAACTAGTTAGGATTAGGAACCTTTTACACGAATTTACACTTAAAAAATTTCAGAACTTCAGTCTCTTCTAGGACACTTAAATTATGCCACAAAAATCATGCCCCAAGGTAGGTCATTTACCTCTCATCTGATCAAGTTACTATCTAGCAACACTCCACATGTGATGTTAGATAATGAGGCCAGATCAGATATCGCTATGTGGGACGAATTCCTTAAGAATTGGAATGGACGTTCCTTGTTTTTTCCCTTAAAATCCAATAACGCAATTCTGGTATACTCAGATGCTTCAGCTGGGAAGGGTTTCGCCGCCATTGCTGATTCACAGTGGTTTGCCGAATCCTGGCCAGTAGAGGTATGCCACATCCCAAATTTCTTTACTACATCCCCATTGTTTGAAATTTACCCAATAATGGCAGCGGCAGTATTGTGGGGTTTTGCATGGTCAGACCAACATATCATTTTCCACACGGATAACCAAGCTTTATCGAGCACCATTACAAAAGGCAGATCTAAAAATATCCATATTATGAAGTTCCTCAGGAAGTTAGTCTTTTTGACACTCACATACAACTTTCACTTTACATGTACCTTTTTACCAGGTTATTTTAACAAAGCAGCTGACCTTCTCTCCCGTTTCAAATTCCAACAGTTTTTCCGGTCACATCAGCAAACAACTCTACAGTGACTCTCACCTCCACCTTTCAAAGAACTCGTCATGATTTAAACTACTATGTTAGCAAATCAGAAGTTATCATCAGTCGGGCTCTCGCACATAACACACTAAGGAATTATAATAGAGCATGGCAATATTTCAATAAATTCATCACTAAATTCAAACCTCCTGAACCTTTTAGCATCAACAGTATTCTAGCCTTTGCCGCTCACTGTACCTCTGATCTACAACTCTCACCACTTACGATCAAAGTATATTTGGCTGGGATCCAACATCACATCAACCTTAACTCTCCCGACCAGATATCTATTTTCTCTTCCTATAAAACCAAACTTTTTCTTAAGGGTTTGGCTAAAACACAATCCAATTCACTCTCTCACCGATTACCGATAGATGGTAAACTTTTTAGGAAATTGGTCATCCTTCTACATTCTCAACCTTTTGACATAATGACAAATCATGTAATGTTGGCTGCTATTCACTTGGCCTTCTTTGGCTTCCTGAGACCTAGCGAGTTTACCATCTCAAATTCTCATTCAGCATTTCTTAAATTGGGTCATTTATCACTCTATAAAGATTCCTTTACTTTATTTCTTCCACGTTCCAAAACAGATCAATTAGCAGCGGATGCCCACATCACTTATCATGCTACTAATGATACTTGGTGTCCAGTATCTGCCGTTAAATCACTTATTTCACTACTGCATGATAAACCCGCTAGTTCCCCGCTTCTTCCAATCAACGGGGCCCCGCTATCCACCTCCATATTTATTCAACACGCCCGTTTTCTCCTGTCAATATTGGGTTTAAATGCTACTCTATATTCAGGCCATTCATTTCGCATAGGTGCAGCCACTACAGCTTCCCGTCAACAGGTTCCTCCACACATCATTCAGAGGCTAGGTCGATGGAAGTCAAACTGTTTTACCCGCTATGTTCACAATCCTGTCTTAGAAATCAAGAGAGCACAACAAGCGATGTTAAAATAACCATGTACTCCTTTCAGTCATTGTCTAATTAAAAACATTTTTCTGGATATTTTGCCTCTATTCAGGTTTACTTCTTCACGCCCCTCCTGATCGTTCAGGCCGGGGTTTTAAGGCACATATCACTACTGGTCTGTCTATTACTATCATTACGCTGTATAGATCCGACCACAAGTGATAAGGCTGTGCCTGTAATTGTGGGAGGAGCTGGAGGACTACTTAATCCCCCAGCTCCCCCTCTTACTCCTCTTTCGTCACGAGACATTCCCCACCCAGTTTCCCCCCCCCCTGTTCTTTTCATTTCAATCTAAGTAGATCCTCTATTCAGGTTTACTTCTTCACGCCCCTCCTGATCGTTCAGGCCGGGGTTTTAAGGCACATATCACTACTGGTCTGTCTATTACTATCATTACGCTGTATAGATCCGACCACAATTATAGATTAATAAAAAACAGAACGTTTTGAATGTATGTGGTATAGACAGACCTATATAGATATAATTTGGTTGTTTGTGTGTGTTAATATACTAAGATTAGCATCTACTGTTTTTCTATTCAGCAAGGCTTGTGGATTATCTAAACCAATTTACGGTCAATAAACAAGTCACTATTCACTTCTAAGACACCTTAAAGGGATAGTAATGTTTCTTAATAAAAGCTGCTCTAATTATTCTTCATAGTATTTGGGCCTTGAAGAGTGTTATTTCAATTCTGTCAGAGTTGTAGTTCAAGAGTAATTGCATGATAAAGTATCCCCTCCCACCCCTTCTACTGATGTAACACTGCTCAGCTTAGAGCAGCAGGGAGTGTCCAGGTAGATTGCAGAGAGGGACAATCTTCAATTAAGATAAGGGAAAAAGCTGAAAAACCTGTTAAGGGTGGCAGAGTTTTCATTGTTCCCACTGTATGAATATTGACCCTTGATGGGAGCTGTCTGGTCTATGGACTGGATTCCACATCTGAGGAGTGGGGGCTTACACTAGGTAAAAGGGGAGGGAGGGAGGGAGGGGGAAGCTTTATCATTCAATTACTCTTCTCTGTTGCTCAAATACTATGGAGATTAATTGGAGCTGCTGTTTTTTGTGAAACGTTACTATCACTTTAACACAACAGCTATGATAACGGAAGCCTTGGGAGAAAAAAAAAAAACAGAAACAGGACACAGTGCATATGTAAGCCTACATCGTAGGCCTTGGAAAAAAAAAAAGCACATTTTCACATATGCCAACATGGAGTACAGGGTATTTAACTCTTTGAGGGCCAGAGATGTATCCAGCATAATGCAATGTGATAGGTACCTCTCTGGGACTAAGAGGGTTAAGTGGATATAACTCCAGACCATTCTTAGGTGTTTGTGCTCCTTTCTATTTATACTCTATGCTGTTGCACAAATGGTGTAATTTGTCACTTACAAAATATTGTATATATATTTCTCTGCATCTACTCTCACTTAGTTTGATTTTAACAACGGTACAAAAGCAAATATCCAAGGAGATGTCATACAGGTTGTCCAGAATTCTAAGAATATAGTCCAAAGATAGATAAACAGGCTAACAGAAATCAGCAAAACATGGGTGTGCTACGTGCAGCGCCTGGACCATCATTTTATCTCAAAAGTTCCAAAGATAAATCCAGGTTGCCGTTGGTTGAGGGCGCCCAGAACAGAGCCAACTCCAGTGTCGACAATCAGGGTCCCCACAGGTGTGGTATTGCAAACACATAGACCCACAGATCATGAGGCATCCCTGGACACCAAACAGTGGATTTGAGCCCCCAGCCCGAACCCCATCCCCCCCCACACGTGGGGAGGAGCTTCACTCTTAACCCATTGAGTGTCAGTGGGGTACACAACACATTGCTTTGCAATGCGTTGTGTACCCCTCTGGCACTCAAAGGGTTAACTTCAACTCCATATATGCATGAAAGGTATTCAAGACATGTGTTGGATGAGATTCTAGAATCCAAGGTGTTAAAAACAAATCCCTCAAGAGGTTTTAAAGGGGCAGTAGTAGGAAGGTGCCTTCAAACTAAGGGTAGTTGCCTAACAGCTATGGTTAGGGTGACCACATGTTCCGGATCGCCCTGGACTGTCCCTTAATTGTGGTCTGTGTCCTGCATCCTGGTTCATCCCCCATGGGACAATAAACAGTCATGGAATAAAGGAAATGACAGTCACCCAATGCTTACACTCAGCCAAGTCAGTCGTATTCTGACAGTGCCAGTCCAGTCACAGCCTACTTACAGCATTCAACAAAGTAACACACACGCTGCAGGCACCACCACCAGCCAATGAAAGAGGTGAGTATTTGCACAATGGTCCTTTCCTCATTGGATGGCTGGTGAGTGGCAGGTGAAGAATGTCAACCAGGTGAAAGGGCATGTGGAGACAAGATGAGCCCTCTCTGAACACTGTATGACAAGTTTTCCCACAGAATTCAATGAAGCAAAGATAGCTGCTGTGTGGGAAGCGCTTCTTAAAGGTGTCCTGCACTCAGAAAAGTGGAAAATTTTAAAAGTGACCCAAAACACCCAAAGACCCCAGAGGACATGGGGGGGGTTTAATAAAAAGACCCTACCCTAAAAGGAAAAGTGCTGGAAAACCCCCCCAACCCACAGAAACCAGCAGGGAAGGTGTTAACAAGTACTAAAGCAACCATCCATACTCCACAACTCAGGGAAAGAACAGAAATAGAATACCCAACATGAGTGCAAGAGCTCAAAGGCTCAAGGAAAACCCCTGAATGAAGGTGTACAACTTTGGATAAAGTGGACCAAGGCACTCAAAGGGTTACTCGCCAATCTTCAGGTTACCATTGCGAAGAAGCAGAGTCTCAGAGAGACCCTGCTGGGAGTGAAAACCTAGGATTCAAGGTTCTCTGCACAGGGCTGCAAGGGTCCTCAACAGCACCTGTACACTTGGCAATCCTCCAGGGGGAAGCCAGTAATGGTAACCCTCTTAATGGGGGAATTGTGACATCCCCATATCTAAAGTAATATAAAAAATAAGCAAAAACCAAGCAGCATTGCTCCATGCCATGTCCAGTTCAGTCAGGAACATATAAAAACTGGAAGTGGGGACGAGGTCAGTCTTTAGAGGGAGAGGGAGGGCTCCACCCTCAAGACCTTGTCTTCTTATATGTTCCCGCCTTCCAAAGGAAGATCACCTTCCATATTGGACAAAAGAGAAACATTGATTTGTAGGACTTACGCTTGTTAGAAACAAGCTCAAATCCCCATTTTATTTTTTTAAAGAACAAGCCCTAGCATAAAAAAATGCCCTACTGGCCTAGTGCCAGCAGAAAAAGAACACAAAAAGGAGGCGCTCCTAGTGTAGTATATCAATAATTCTTGGCAGAATGTAAACAAATGAAATCTACTCACAAGTAGAGTGTCCAGTGTAAAACATATGTATTCACTGAGATCAAGGCTTTGAGGGAACTCAGACTGTCCCAATGGTCCACTCCACTTCAGAGTGCTCAATTCACAGGCTGCACCTCTTCTCCATCTACATCAGGGAAGCACATAGAAGAAAGAAACACAAAAGCAGAGGGCACCTAATAGTGCCTGTAAATGCCACAAATGATCAATATCCAAATAGAATAGGAAATATACTCACAATTGGAGTTGCTGGTTACCGGCTTATACCCAAACCAGCTTTTGAGCCAGTGGAGAAATTCAAATCTGTCCCCACTCAGATATATCAGGTACTTTATCAGATGATAACCAATATCCAAAAGTGTAGTAGAGTCTTCAAAAATAGAATAAAATAGGCTGCTGAATATCTAAAAACATTTATTAAATAAAAGTGTAAAACAAAAAAACAGTTGTAGAAAGATCAGATAAATACAATGTGACGTTTCGCAGTGCTGAGACTGCTTTCTCACACCAACTGGTTGTTACAAGATACGATGACTGATCTTTCTACAATTGGTTTGTTGTTTTACATTTTTATTTAATTTTTGTGGCATTTACAGGCACTAGTGCCAGTAGATCATATTGTTTTGGCTGGTTTACTTTTAAAAGGTTGCACGCGAAAAAGCATGACCAAATAATACAGTAACCATGTCTCCATAATAAAAATGGCGACATGAGACTCTCGCACTGCATGATAGCGTGAGATTCTCATGTCGCCTACTGAAAGATTGCTTATTTTTTGATGGAAAAGAGCCAACCTATCCCGCAATGTTGTTCAATATGTATTTTCTCTATAACAAAAATGAAAGACTAACATATTACATGTAATCAAAACGGGGTGAGAAAACTGTGTGGTGGAATTTCCCCACGGGGGAGCAAAGGAATGGCTGGGGGGACGTGGCTTGCATTGTAGTAGATTGTAAAGATTGCCCTAAAAAGTCTATAAAGAAATGTGCCTGTAAGACATACAGAAGGAAAGCTGTTTGTGGAATTTTGCAGAAACTAACATGGACTGCAATCAGAAGCAACATCATTTGCTTCTCATCCAACAGCAGATGACAGGATCAGATGTCAGTGACAGCCTACACCCAAAGGAGATTATGCTGTCACCTTTAAAACTGCTATAAATATCGCTCAATTCTGCTCCAGCTGAGACTACAACTCCCATTTTCCTTACCCATCTGAGTGCTGTCCCTCCCTTTCTGTGCATGTTCAGCTCTGCCCTGTCATTCTGTAGAAAAGGGGAGAGAGAGCCGGGGCAGCGATCTTTCAGTAGGAGACATGAGAATCTCGTGCTGTCATGCAGTATGAGATTCTCATGTCGCCATTTTTATTATGGTGACATGGTTACTGTTTTATTTGGTTGCACGCTTTTTAGCATTCAACCTTTTAAAAGGTTGGTTAGTGGCCACTGTCAAATGTCCAGCCGTAAATGCACAATTTGTGACTGCTGTTCTTGCTGATGAGTTGTTTAAGTAGCAGGATAATTAGGCAGCTCAAAGAGAATGGGATGAACATCAGTAGTTACACGGGCGACAGATGATAAAAAGGTTCCACTTGGCACTACTAGCTACAGTGATGCGTCTGAGGCGGTAACCGCACAATAACTAGCACCTACCACTTCAGGTATATGTGAAGAAAAGAAGTTGTCTAATAATACTCCACGTACCCCTACTCCAAAATCATGGATGTGTTGTTAGAATGGAAAGGTTTCCCTTGAGAGCAGGAACTGTGCCTCATCAGCAACTGCAATGTGTGCATTGTGGTGATAAATAAGAGAATGACTGGAAACAATGGGCACATCTGGACTCACATCAAACATCTGGCATAACTGTAACCAAACATCATGACGTTTAGGGTCTCCAATGTGAAATCATCCCACCAGAAACAAAGGACTGCTGCTGTCATGCCCCTTGTCCACGACCCTGCAGGACAACTTGCAGACAGTTTAAGAATATGGATGAACCCTCGCTGCCACCAGATTAGCATATTCTGTGGGATGGAATCTCCTCAGATGCCGCTTTATACCCTGCTTGCGATTTTCTTCCACCACGCTGCCATGTGTGGTCAGTACACCACAGAGTGTGCAATAGGTGGACATGAACTGCCACACCCTGACATCTACTGAATGCCTATCAACAGGTGGGGGAGGTAAAGATGGACAAGGTGGATCATCAGAAGTTGTAGTTATCCTAGTGCAAGCAGGTGATGGCGAGCCAGGTGTTTCGCTCACCGTTGAACTTCCAGCCTCTGGCTGGGTTTCTCTATTCTTCCTCCTCTTTGATCTTTGCCTCACCTTTTGTTGCCTTTGGGGAGAGTCAGGGAGTACAGCAACATTGGTGCCCAATTTCTTTTATGCGTGTTTGGCTTTAACATGTTTCACATAAATTTTATGGTGTCTGTGTTTTCTGTTTCTTATCAGGGCGTTAGTGCCAAGGTGCGTTCCCTCCTTTACATTGATTTGTCACAAATTGTGCACAGGGCCTGTCCCAAGATAAAAATTCTCCCTTCTTCAGGCTCATGTTCCACCTGGACAGTGCCATGAAGGGGAAGGGTACTCCCAGGGTCAGGGGAAAGATGGGAGCTCCCTTGACTGCTAGTCTGTCCACTGTGCATTACTTTCCCTACTACTCTCCTAACGCTAATCCCACCAGCTGCTTCACCATCACTGTTACTACTACCACCAACCACATCAATGCCTCCTCACTAGTAATATGAACACCCACTCCCTCACTTCTAACACTCAGTGTAAGCTGCTGGACCTCTTTAGTAGTAGTGCTAGTGGTGGGACTGCTTGAGGATGGCAAATGTGACTTAGAGCACCCTGCTGTCACACTTAGCATCATCGTCTCCCCACCACTCCTGCAAATTACAAGACACACAGCAGATGCAGCACTGGTAGCAGGCACCGGTAGCTGACCTGTCCTGCTCACACCACTACTACTACTACCCTCTTCTTCCTCCAGTTAGACAAATTTCCCAAGATCCCTAGAGGTGATGTAGGGGGACTGGCCATTATTAGGTCTGGGCAACCAGGGCATCAAGACTCATTCATATTGGGGGTAGTGGTCACTCCCTCCTCCTCAGACTCACTGGGTGCATAACAGTCCTTCCAGCTCCCCCTCTTCTTCTTCTTATTATATTACTACAAAACTTGCTCATAGTGATAGCCTTTCATGCCTTGTTTTGCAAACCAACTCAGCACAAAAGCCTAGCATCTCACTTTGTAGCTGCCTGCATTGTGTTTCACTTCCCGGAAAATGGCAAGTTTTTATAGAGAAAATATTAAAAACGTGATTAAAGGGGGGGGGGGGAACAAACTTTCTAGCCATTGAAAATACAGAGAAAAATGTTTGCCAATGGGCGAAAATGGTGAAGATTTTAATCTCTTTATTTAAAGTGGTTTTCCAGCAGGTACACTCTGGGGCCTTTTGCCAAACCCTAATCATTGCCCCTTTTTTTTTTTTAAACATACAGATTTATACCTTTTTGTGATATATCGAGATATAAAGCTAAAGAGATGATTCCAATGAGAGACTCAAGCAGAGACAGGTTAAAATTCTCTCCTCCTGTGTAATTCATCTCCAGGAAAGTGCAAGTACCTGCCTGTGTGAATTAGAGGTGATCATCTTTCTCATCTGAGATTTTGAGAACTACCATTAGCACCTTTCATTTGTATTCTGAGATTCATGTCCTGTGACCATCTGGTGCTGTTAGTCCATGAAAGAAAAAAAAAAAAAGTAGGAGGAGCTGCTACCTGTATATGTGAATAGTTATACCTGGATACAGAGTTCACTAAACAGAGACAGTGTAGTGACACATGCTAAAAGGTTGTGAGGTTAATCTCCCCCTTCCCCCCCCCCCCAACCTAGAAATGGCTTGCGAGTGATCAATATTTAAAGGGATAGTAATACTTAAAATGTAAAAAAAAAAAATGTTGGAGGTTTTATCCCCCTGAGTAAAACAAGAGTGCTCCCACTGCTGAAAGATGTTTCATGCAAAAGTTATTAATTTTCAAAGTTGAATTTTTTTAGGTGCAATATCACAGTGGCCTGAAATTGTACAGTGGCGCTGTTGCTACACCATCCTATGGAGATTTATTGTCCCGGGACCAGAGCTGTCCATAGGATCGTGTAGCAACAGCGCCACTGTACAATTTCAGGCCACTGTGATATTGCACCTAAAAAATTCAACTTTGAAAATTAATAACTTTTGAATGAAACACCTTTCAGCAGTGGGAGTACCCTTGTTTTACTCAGGGGGATAAACCCGACAACATATTTTTTTTTACATTTTAAGTATTACTATCCCTTTAAGATCTAATGCCTAGATAAATAAGAAATTGTATTTGATTTTGATGTTAGAGCACCCTCATATTTTTATTTATTTATTTTTAATGGTGGTATCAACATCTGCATGTCTAGCACGAAAGCGACTGCATCTAAAAATAGACTACTTTGCTTGGGATCGGGAGGAACTCTGGACATGAAGAAATGACATGTAGGAAGGGACTGGAAGTCCATGTGGTACCCTTCAGAAATTACCTGCAAAACCCACTAGTCTGCTAAAGAAAACCCTCACACAGTGTGTGGGGGGGGACGGACAAAAAAAAAAAAAAACAGACCAACTGAATGAGGCGAACCAGACTCCCATGAGTCATTTGGAGGTGGGCTCATCGACTTTGAGCTTCTGCACATAGGCTTCTTGCCTAAGCAGGCCTGCTTGGGTTTTGAGGTGGCATGCACCTGGGCTGCTGAGGGAATTGGTGCCCTGGACTCACACCCATACTGACAGGGGCAATGAAAACCATGCGTCTCTCACTGAAAAATGGAACATTAATGATTAACCTAAGGTAACAAAGTACTATTGCCTCCACTGGCGTGACTGCTAACCTTTTCCAATTGAGGCCCAAACAACTGTTTTCCCACAAAAGGAAGAGAAATCAAAAACGTCTTAGAATGCTGTTCAGCAAATCAAATCTTAAGCCACAGTGTGCAACGCATGACCACAGAGAAAGCCAAGGCCTTTCCAGTAGACAAGTAAAGTAAAATGCAGCTTCAGAAAGATATGAATTACTATCAAAAATCTTGGATACAAGATTCACCAGATCCTGCTTGGCTGCATAGCTTGGATGACAACAAAAAGCTGATCTCCCTTGGTCAGCTATAGCCCTTCCAAGTTAGCCATGCAATGGCAAAGGTAGGGTGTAATGAGGTAACATAAGTAGCATAATTTGCCTTAAAAAATTATCCATCCGCCTGATCTTTTAGAGCAGCAAAGCTGCATTCTTGGCAAGGCAAAAAACAAATTAGAATTTTTTTAAGTTACCGATAAATCCTTTTCTCTTATTCCATTGAATAGGGGTAAGGAGCATGCCTATAGTAAATAGGACACTCAACAACAAAAACTCCTCCCCCTGCACAACTGACTTCAGTTTTCAATTAGGAGAGTCAGGAAAGGAAATCAGTAACACATAGTTATCAGAAAAATTAAAACATCCTGAACAAACAAGTTTTATGTGGATGTGAAGCCCTGCATCCCTCAATGGACTAAGAAAAAAGGATTTATTGCCAAGTAAAAAAATCCCATTTTCTCTACCATCACTGAGGGATGCAGGGACCATGGCGACATACCAAAGCCACCCCAAACAACTAGGAGGGAAGAATACTAATGAACAATGGCCTCCAAAACTTTACAGCCAAAATGTTTACTCTGTAAAACTTTGTGAAAGTTGAACAGATGACCATGTAGTTGCTTTGCACAATTGGTCAACAGTAGCTTAATTCATCAAGGCCCAAGAGCAGGACTGTTCAAGTTCAGTCCTCAAGGGCCACCAACAGGCCAGAATGTAATGATTATCCTGATTAAACTCCTGATTAAGTGCTGCTGTAGAAAGAACAGGGATAGTAGTATGTTTAGATAATTTGGATATAGTAGCATCAACTGTTGGCGGTGTTGACCAAAGGTCAGTTTTGGAAAAGGCATACACCTTAGATAATTTTTTAGGAATTACCACAGATTTATCTGGTGTTTCCCACTCGTCCAGAGCTTCTTAGTCAGGGAATATGACAGTAGATTTCATTTTACGTTTAAAAAGAGACGTGGTAGAGGACTTAGAGGCTTGGGCATCAGAAACTTCCACAACATCCAGAATAGCTTTAATTAAAGAGTCCATTGATTCCGAATTTGAATAATCGAAACTGGAATCCACTTCAAAGGATGGTGACAGCTCAGAATAGTCACCAGCAAATTCACCATCATCATCATCATAAAAATCTGAGGGTGAAAAAGAAATATCTAAGAAAGGTTTTTTGGATCAAGGTCTTTTAAGTGGTGCACAAGTCGCTTCTGTAAACAATTTGTCCAAAATGCTCTCTAATTTTGCAAGGGAACCATGTTAGGATTTGGCCCGCTCTGGTTCAAGCATATAGGAAGCATCAATAGATGTGGAAGCCCTATTAGCCTCTAAGTCCATACATTTAGCACACAAAAACATATTGTTTGTAATGTTTACATTGCCATTATTTACATGTAGAAATATTATTTTCATAGCTCATAGCTTTTCTTTTCTCCTCCTCATAGCCATTTTAATGACTGAAGGAATACTATAGATCTCAGAGTTAGCAAAGAAGCCCTGACTGACAAAGATTCAACTTCCTACACAAGTCCATCAAGTTCAACCATTTCCTCATAACCCAAAGACATGAGAATTATATAGATTTCCTGCTTCCAAATAATCTACTGTATCTGCCATAACCACATCCTTGGGCAAGGAATACCATGATTTAACATACCTTACTGTGGGGAAAAAAAAAAAAAAAAAAAAAAGGATTTTAGTCTTATCTGTTATATCCTTTTCTCTTAGTCCACACAGGTTACTGGTAACTTTGGGTAGGCAAAAGTTTCTAGAATTGTATGCAGGGGGGGTTGAAGCCTACCTTCCCTCCTTGGCTGCAGCTAGCCAACCAGCTCCAAAAAGATTTGAGACACTAACTATTGACTAGATCGTGGAAGGAAAAGAAGACTCCTGTGAGCATGACCCTGAAGGACCCCCACAGTCTGCCACAGGAGAGCCAAGCATGGTCTCTTGACAGGGTGGGAGACCAGTAACCTGTATGGACTAAGAGAAAAGGATTTAACAGGTAAGACTAAAATCCTCTTTTCTCTGTCATCCAATACAGGTTACTGGTAACTTTGGGATGTCCAACCATTGAGTTTCCTAAAGGCGGGAAGTGAGGCAAGGACCAGGCGCAAGGCCACCAAAGCAGATATGAACCATCAGATCAGAGATAGCCCAACAAACAAAGGAGTGTCAACGGACACTGAACAGGGGTAACAACACCCCAACTGATACACAGCACACTGAACTAGAGCCAACCGGGCTCAAAAGTGAAGGAAGCACCAAGAACCAAAGAAAATCCTAGACAGGCAAAACTGCCTCCAGGATTTTCCTCCCAACACTGGCATCAGCTGATGCCAGTACATCAACACGGTAGTGCTTGGAAAAGGTGTGCACAGACAACCAGGTGGCAGCCTTGCACAACTAATCAGCAGAGGCCTGATTCTTGTAATCCCAAGAGGCCCCAATAGATTGTGTAGAATGATCCGTGACCCTGAAGGGGACAGGCTTCTTCCTCAGCTCATAAGCCTTACGAATAGTGGACTTGATGAAAGAAGCAATAGTCACTTTGGATGCAGGTCTTCCTGCCCTAGGACCCTCAGGAATGACGAACAACACATTTTGCCTGATAGACTCAGAGCGATGTACATAAAACTTGAGACAACGCACCATGTCTAACAAGTGGAGATCCCTCTCCTTATCAGAGGTGGGGTCAGGGAAGAAAGAGGGCACCACAATCTCCTGATTGATGTGGAACTCCGAAACCACCTTCGGGAGAAACTCCTGCGGGGTGCGAAGCACCGCCTTGTCCTTGTGAAACACCAAATACAGGACAGAGCATGTAACTCCGTGACACAGCGGACAGACAAAATCGCCAGGAGAAAAGCCATTTTCCACGTCAACAAGCATAGAGGAATAGTAGCCAAAGACTCAAATGGAGGGCACTGAAGGACACCCAAAACCAAGTTAAGATCCCACGGATGAGCAGGAATCTTGAAGGCAGGACTACATGAGGAAGGATGGCAATGCGCTTCTGAAAGAAAACAGAGGGCAGACGTCTGAACTTTAAGAGAACTCAAACTGAGGCCCTTATCCACACCATCCTGCAAAAAGGCAAGGACCACAAGCAGATCAAATTCCTGAGACAGGTCCTTATCGGCACATCAAGATAGGAAGGTCGACCAGACACGATGGTAGATCTTGGAAGAGACAGGTTTACAGGCACTGAGCATAGTAATCACCACACCAGAAGAAAACCCTTTCTTCTTCAGTATTGAGGATTCAATTACCAAGCATCAAGGCTAGACGATGAACATCCTCCTTCCACAGGTAACCCTGTAGAAGAAGATATGGACGGCAAAGGAGCCGGAATGACTGCCACTGACAGATCCAGAAGCTCCGGAAACCAAGCCTGGCGAGGCCAGGACGGAGCAATCAGAATGACTGGACAACTCTCCAGTCGTAATTTCCGTAACACCCTGTGCAACATGGGGAGGGGAGGAAAGATGTAGGCCAGAGGGAATAACCCAGAAATGGACATTGCATCCACCGCCAGAGCTTGAGGGTCCCTCCATCGAGGGTAAAACCTTGGAACCTTCCTGTTGTGTCTTGCCGCCATCAGGTCGATGTAAGGAAGACCCCACTTCTGAACAATAGGGTAAACACCTCTGGTTGCAGTTCCCACTCTCCACTGTGTGTCGACTGAGGAAGTTCGCAATGATGTGGTCTACACCAGGAATGTGCACTGCAGATATGGCAGGAACATGTTCTTCTGCCCAAAACAAAACAGCTATAACCTCTAACAAACTGGCAAGACTCCTTGTTCCGCCCTGCTTGTTAATGTAAGCCACAGCCATGGCGTTGTTGGACTCTACCCAGACTGGACAGTCTTCCAGCTGAGATGTCCAATCACGAAGGGCATGAAATATCGCCCGAAGCTCCAATATGTTGATGGGAAGGAGAGATTCCTCCGGAAACCACCGACCCTGAGCACTCAGGCGACCCAGGACCGCTCCCCAGTCGGAGAGGCTGGCATCCGTAGTCACCGTGGTCCAGAAGGATATCAGGAAGGACCTGCCCTTCAGCAGATTGGAGAGGTCGAGTCACCACAATAAACTCAGTACCACACGAAGAGGGAGGGACACTGACATCTTCAGAAGGTCCGGCTGACCCCTGCACACCTGGATCACAAACCGCTGGAGTTCCCTAGTGTGCTCCATGGCAAACGGTACCGCTTCTATGGTGGAAATCAATTTCCCCACTAGAGATGACAGCTTCTTGGCTGGAACTGGATCTTGAGCCAGGATCACAGAAACCCTGTAGACGATTTGGTGAGCTACCTCGTCCGTGATAAACACCATGTTCTTCTGGGTGTTGAAGAGAAGGCCCAGGAAGACCAGACGCTGGGATGGGGCAAGATCTGATTTGTCCAAGTTGATGACTCACCCGTGATGGGTGAGAGCATGAATGCATTGCTGAACCTGCTGAAGAAGTTCCGCAGAAGGGGCTTTCAGAAGCAGGTCGTCCATGTATGGAGTAACTCTGATACCGTCTCGGTGGAGGACAGACACTAAGGCTCCCGAGGACACGGCTGAAGACTTGAGGAGCTGACATCAGACCAAATGGAAGAGCTGAAAACTGAAAATGTCCCAGGTCGCAGGCAAATCAGAGATACTGCCAGCTCTCTGGATGAATGGCAATGTGCAAGTACGCGTCCTGAAGCTCCAGAGATGCAAGGAATTCCCCTGGAGACATGGCAGTAATCACCGTTCGTAGAGACTCCTGGTGTTAATGATTCCGGATCACAAAGGAATTGAGAGCCTGTAAATCCAAAATGGGATGATAACCGCCATCCTTCTTGGAGACCACAAAGAAGTTTGAGTAAAAACCCATACCCATGTGCTGAAATGGAACTGGCTCTAGAACATCCTTGTCCAGAAGAGCCTAAAGAATGCCGAACAGATGGAATTTCTATGCGCCCTGAGGCATATGAGAAGGAAGGAAGCAAAAAGGAGGAAGAGACGAAAGGGATCCTGTACCCTTCAGTCACCACCTGTAAAACCCATGGGTCCGCCACTGAATCCTCCCAAATGCTGTGATAGTGATGCAGACAACCACCCACAGCAGAGTGTGGTCCTGGGTTCGGTGAGTCCTACCGAAGAAGGCTTGGAAGCCTTGGGCTTGGAGGAGACCTTGGGCTTCCATTGCTGTTTGGGCTTGGAGGAGGTATGCGGAGCTGAGGGAACCGCCTGGTTCGCCGGACGTGTCTCATTCTGAAAGGAACGAAAATACCGGTTACACTTAAGCAGTGTTTTCTTCCTAGAAACCAAGGGTAGAAGTGTACTCTTACCCCCTGTGGCCTCACTTATCAGATCCTTAAGATCTGGCCCAAACAAAGAAGAAAAGGTAAGGAGAGCAATGCTTTCTTGGAAGCAGCATCAGCAGATCAGATCTTTAGCCAAAGAGCCCGTCTGGCAACCACAGACATGGTGGAAACCCTAGCCACCAAACGGATGGCATCAAATAAAACAGTAGAAACATAGTGCTGTGCCTTAGAAATGTTGGCAAGGAGGCGCAACATATCCAAAGTAGGAGCACCCTGACGAATTCCAAGTGTGAGCTGTTCAGTCCAGACCTCAATGGCCCGGTTCACTCATGCTGCAGCGAATGCTGCACGCATGGCAGTACCAGCAGTGGCAAAGATGGACCTGAGGGAGACCTCCAGTTTCTCGTCAGCCCAGTCTTTTAGAGCAGACGCATCAGACACTGGCAAGGCAGTAGACTTGGATAGCCTGGAGATAGGAGCATCCACTTTGGGAGGATGAACCCACTGAGCAAGAGCAGCCTTAGAGAAGGGATAAAGCTTGTCAAATTTCTTGGAGACAGAAGGTTTCCTGTCCGGAGACTTCCACTCATCAGACACGAGACGGTCAAGAGTGGGGTTAGGTGGAAAGCAAGTAAAGGGCTTTTTAGGCTACTGAAATACATCAGAAGGGTGAGAAGGAACCTCCTGCACTAAGGGAATATTTAGGGTATTCAAAACAATACTGATCAGGCCCTCAGCCAAGGGCTCAGGATCAGCCTCAAAAAGGGTCCCCAAAAAACTGAGAGGAGCCCACTGCAGAACATTCCTCAACATCTGAATCCACCAGCAGTTCCTCCTCAGAGGAATCTGATACGTCAGGTACACCCTGAGGTTTTGGCAAAGACGACTTGATGGAGGAAGGGGTCTTCCAAGAATGAAAGACCTCCTGTAACTGGGATGGAAAGAGTTGCAATGTGGACCTAAGGTCCCTAGTAGCAAGCTTGAACTCTTGCACCCAAACTGGCTCTAATGCATGGCTGAAGGTCCCTGGAAGACTCTCAGTGACATCAGAACATGTTGGGCATAAATGACCTGAGAATTCTCTAGGTAACCATGAATGACAGGAGAAGGGGATACAGAGACCCCAGCATCCTTAGTCGTAGGTCTGGCCCCAAGCACCAATGGTATAGACATTCTCAAAGTGTCAAATAACCTTAATGTATAAGAAATCACCCAATTACAGTGTGTAGGATTAAAGTTTCACCCCAGAAATCGCTAAAATAAACTTATCTGGCAGGCGAAGGGTTAATCAGTAGAGGAGACAAGGAAAGTCCAAGCCCTGTGTAGGATACTCATCCTGGAAATAGCACAAAATGGCTGCCGCGGCGGGAGCCAAGCAGAAATGAGCGTGCGAAGCAAGCGCACATGGGAAATGTAGTTTTCCCAGAAAAGTACCCCAAACAGTGCCCAAAGCCCCCTGAGCCCCCTAACATACTAGAAACATGAACCAGGTGATACAGCAAGGGCAGACAAGTAAATTAAGCAATGGCGCCTATGCGGTAAAGCGCGCCGGAACTCAAGTTTTACAAAATTGAAAGTGTAAAACTAAAAGACATGAAACATCACTAGAACATGTTAGAATACCCAAAAAACACTGAACCAGTAGGAAAAGTGTCAGAACCCCCCCCCCCCAAATGAATGCAAAGCCAGGGGCTAAAGGGTTAAGTACCACATAAACCTGCTCCAAACATCCAGCAGACATACAGATAGACCCAATGAGTGCAGGAGTGTGTAATAAGAACTCCAAATGAAAAGCCCTGTGCGGAGGGACACTGTGGGACATGTGGACCTGCAGCACTCAAAAGGTTGCTCACCTTTCCTGCATATCTTCTGTCTTCACATTACCATGTTTTAAAGGTATAGTAATACTTCGTTTTACCTTTATTTTATTTTGTAGGCATTAAAAAACATGAAGAACGATATAAGTCTTAAAGGTTTGAGAGATATTCACAAGCAATGTTTCCCCTCCTGCCCCTTTTACCTAGTGTAAGCCAGCTCTTCTCAGATGTGGAATTCAGTCCATAGACCAGACAGATAACAACAGGGGACAAACTTCTTCCTATGAGAACAATGAAAGTCCTGCCCCCTTGACAAGTTTTTTTTAGGTTTTTCCCTTATCTTAATTGAAGATTGCCCCTCTCCGCAGTCTACCAGGGCACCTCCCTTCTGATCTGGCTGAACAGTGTTACATCAGTAAAAGGGGCAGGAGGGGAATACTTTGTCATTGAATTACTCTTGAACTACAATTCTGAGAGAATTGAAATAACACTCTCCAAAGTCCAAGTACTATGATAATTAATTAGAGCTGCTTTTATTATGAAACATTACTATCCCTTTAAGAAGAGGCCCCGGTGGGCAACTCCTGAGGAAAGAACTTGTAGCCAAGATTTTTTCCCCCCCAGGGCTTAAGGTCCACAAAAAGCACCTGGTTATGAGCTAGCCACGTCTATGGGCACTGTCAGTTATGGTAATCTGCGTAATGGTGGTATTCCATTTCTAACAGAAAATAAAAAACTTCTAAAGCTAAAGCAGAACTGTTCTCTTGCCTGTGTTATCTTCACCAAAGAGCAAATCTTTCTGGAGCTGGTTTGCTAGCTGCAGCCAAGGAGGGAAGGTAGGCTCCATCCCCTGCATACAATTCTAGAATTGTTCCTGCCTACAGTTAAAGGGGCGGATCACCTACCCAAAGTTACCAGTAACCTGTATTAGACGAGAAAAAAACTTTCCTCTGCTGAAGCCGAACCCTCCCTTCCTCTAATCTCAAGGTGTGTCCCCTGGTTTTTTGATCAGGCCTTGGAATGAATAGCTCACCACAGAGATCCTTGTATTGACCTCTCACATACTTGTACATTGTGATAAGATCAGCTCTTAGTTTTTTCCTCTAAGAAGTTTGTCGAATTGTTCCTCATATATCATGTCCTCCATTCCCTTAATTAATTTTGCTGCTCTTTGCTGTATTCTCTCCGGCGCTAGAATATCCTTTTCCAGAACTGGTGCCCAAAACTGCACTGCATATTCGAGGTGAGGTCTTGCCAACGATTTGTACAAAGGCAAAATGATGTTGTCCATCTTGCTTCAAAACTCCCTTGTTACGCAAGACAGGACTTGGTTTGTGGTGCTTGGTCACTGTTTACAAGTTTGTAGTTAACAAGGATTCCCAGGTCTCTTTCTCTAGCAACGAGTCCCCTAAAATAATTTCATTAACTTCATAAGTAGCATTGGGATTTTTCCTTCTCAAATGCATGACTTTACACTTTCTCACATTAAATTTCATATTCCAGTTGGTTTGCCAAACTGCCACTTTATATAAATCCTTCTGTAGAGAACAAATATCCTGTTCTGAATTAATTACCCTGCATAATTTAGTGTCATCAGGAAATGTTGATATTTTGCTTTCTATATTTATTTTCAGGTCATTTATGAATATGTTAAAAAGCAGTGGACCAAACACTGAACCCTGAGGTAATCCACTCTCAACTTTAGCCGTATTTGAGAATTGTCCATTTATAACCACACATTGTTCCCTACCCTTTAAACAGTTTTCTATCCCTTAGCCACAGTTTCCTTATTTTATACACTAGCCTCCTGTGTTGCACTCTATCAAATGCCTTCGCAAAATCTAAATATACTATACCAACTGCCTTACAATAACCTAGGTTGCTACTTCTTCATAGAACTTGAAAAGTTTAGTTTGGCATGCTCTATTCCTCATAAAACCACTCTGATTCCTGCTAATAATCTTATTTTGATGGTGTAAATCTGAATACAATCCCTTAAAGGGATAGTAACCCCCCCCGAGAAACTTTAAGACAAATGCAAGAAAGAAGGAAAACATAATTAACTCTGTTATTTCCATCTCTCAAACCGTTATGGTTTGAGAGATGTAAGAAAAGAAAGACCTTGGCTCCCTCCCATTTCTGCCTGACGAGCTGTAAAGATGTCAGTGGCAGAATCCGGTCGACTGACTTCAGGCGGCTCTTCAGGAGCGCTTTCATCTACATATCTTGGTATAATTACTTCATCGGAATGGTCTACAACATCTGCTTGCAAGCCAGGCACACGTTTTAGACCATTCCGATGAAGTAATTATACCGAGATATGTAGAGGACGGCGCTCCTGAAGAGCCGATGTCTGGTCCTGGACGCAGGGTCTCATGACGTCCGCTATACAGCGGATGCATGAGAAGGGGGAGGGAGCGGGGGTCTTTCTTTTCTTCCATCTCTCAAACCATAACGGTTTGAGCGGTGTTAATAACGGAGTTAAGTATGTTTTGCTTATTCCTTGCATTTGTCTTAAAGTTTCTCGGGGGGGGGGGGGTTACTATCCCTTTAATATCCTTTCTAACAGCTTTCCCACTACTGAGGTCAAACTCACAAGTCTATAATTCCCAGGTTCTGTTTCAATTCCCTTCTTAAATAAAGGCACTGCACTGTCTCTATACCCATCTTGTGGCACTGAGCATGTGATGAGAGAATATTTAGAGAGTAAAAAGAGGGGTCTTGCTACCACTGCACCGTGTTCCTGAAGAACCCTTGGATGTATACCATCAGGACCCAGTGATTTGCTAGTCTTAATTTTGTTCAGTCTTCCTATGACGTCCTCTTGTGTTAACCCAGTATCTGTTAATGGTGTGGTTTTATCTGTTACCTGTTGAGGCTCTCTTCTACCATTTCTTGATCACTTGTATATGCTGATGCAAAGAAAGTGTTTAGAACATCGGCCTTTTCCTTATCTTCTCTAATCCACTCACCCATCTCATTTTTGAAAGGTCCAGTGCACTCCTTAAATTTTTTGCCATTTATGTATTTCCCACTAGTATATACTGCTGGTGACATTTTTGCAACCTAAATTTGAATTCTGATCATTTTCCCCCAAGTATTTTTGCCTTTAAATAATCTATCCCAATGTTGCATTGAAGCTCTTAATTTGAAGTTAGTTTTTTTTTTTTAATTAAGAGTTTTGAGTCAAACCTATACAGTTTTGCTTTGTCAAATGTAACCATGTTGTGATCACCATTTCCCAAATGTTCACCTACCTTAAAATTGGATACCATGTCTACGTTATTCGTTATCACTAGGTCCAACACATTGTTATTTCTTGCTCAGAAACCTGCTTCCCTTCACATGCTGACAGTTCTCATTTTTCCAGTTGATATCCAGATAGTTAAAATCTACCATAATTATAGTATGTCCAAGCTGTGCAGCTTTCTTCACTTGTAATAGCAGGTGGGTCTAACCATTCTCAATATTTTGTGGTTTGTAGCATATACCCACTAACAATTTTTTTTTTTTTTTTTTAGCTTTTACACCACATTTAGTCTTACATTTCTACCCACAAGGACTCCACATTATTGCCAGTTTTCTCACAATCACCCCTGAAAACTGCATTTTGCTCATTAACTACCAGCAATTCTAGTTCTCCCATTTTATCAACAATACTTCTTGCATTTGCCAGCATACGATTAATTTTGAAGTCTTTACATATTTTACTCACTACATGCCATTTTCTTCATTTAATTGGAGTTCCTCCTTATTGGCTACATGTATCCCCACCTCTTCTCTAGCCCCAAGATCATTTACTAGGACCCATTTACTGTTTATTCTATCTACCCAATATTTGCTATCTATACCCTACCCCCCTTTCCTAGTTTAAATGAAATTATATATATATATATATTTCTAGGGCGAAATTTGGAAACCTCCTTTTATCTCTTAAAAATATCAGGGGAAGAGAAAATAGAATCAGAGGCGTCCAATACCTTAAGTGTCTCTAGGACAGCCCGAATAAAAGCCTCAGCAGAACAGCAGGAGTCTTCCTCATAACAGGGCCCTAACAGAAATGGACGAATCTAGATCGGATGCATTAGCTTGCCCTTCCTCAGCAGGGGAATCCCCAAACATGGCTCAAGCTCCTTTTGAAGGGAGCAAGATGTCCCATGGATGAAGAGTCTAAGACACTTTGAATAGGTGAGGGGATAGACCCAAGGAAATTAATGCCTTAACCCCTTAAGGACCCTTGACGGCCCTGGAGCATCATGGGTTGGGGAGCGACAAGGAGCCATGACGTGCCAGGACCATCATGGAATTCAGGGCTCCCAGCGCAGCTGCACACCATTCGGGGAACCCTGAATCGGATGCTGGGAAAAAAAATGGGGTTAACCAATGCAGGCTCCTGTTCAACAAATGTGAGCCCTGAAAGTTGAGTAGGGGCCACAGAAAAAGAAGGACAGAGTACTAGAAAGTTTGCTAGGAAGACCAATTTGACATGAGGAAAAATGGGTTACAGGGGCCCCCAAAACCTTAGTATCCTTAGACTTTCCCAGGTCTCCTTAGGCTCAGACATAAAAAAAAAAAAAAAAAAAAAAAAAAAAAAGTACTTGTCTGATTACAGCAGGAAAAACACTACATTATATGGTTTTTCATTATATATGTAAAAAATATATACTGCTCCTTTAACAAAGCCTCCCCCAAACCAAGTTACTGATCATACTTCTTTGTATTTATCCTTTTAAGGTACAAAGGAGCACCTATGAGACAAAAGCGGTTGCCACATAAAAGTATGGAGATCATTTTATTGTTTTGTATAGCCTTACCTTCATTACCAGCTTTCCCTTAACATATAAATGGTATATCTAGACATTTAATAAAAGTGGACATGTTGAGTTTCACATAATTTAATATGCAAATATATTTTTCTCAGTTACGGCCCATTTCTATATATTTTAGTTATACGATTCATACACAGTATGCTTTTTCTGCACAAAGGGCACCGTTTATGGCTTAGCTCTAAACAGAGTTCTCATAGAAGGAATGCTTTAAATGAGCAGTAAACATTTCTTAATGAATGTCTTTATTGATATTGCTTTACCTGCCTAGTAAAACAAGCCACTGCTACTGATGGGAGATTTCTCATTCAAAAGATATCACAGTCCAAACTTAATTTTTGTAATTAAACTTAACAGTGCCAACTGGTTTCCAAAATGCTATTTTCTTTTTACATAGCATTTGATATTGGGTCATGTGTACAAAGAAAGTGTGCACATTTGGAGCAAACTGCAAAATAGGGGCAAATAAAAATCCCAAATTCCTATTGATTTACATTGTGTTTTTTTTTTTTTTTTTTTTTTTTTTTTTTTTTTTAAATCCCTTGAATTCTAGAGACGTCTCAAAAACATTGCTTTGTAATGTGCTGGAGAGCTCCCTAACATTCAAATGTTTAAAGGGGATGTTTCAGTCCTTCCCAACTTTGCCTAAATCGTTTCGTTATATATTATAAATAATGAATAGTGTAAACATTTAAAAAAAAAAAAAAAAAAAAAAAAAAAAAACAAACACACTTGTTTGGAAAACTTTAAAGAATAAATGCAGCTCTCTACCCACTTCCGACCAGACTTTGTTAAACTGATCTGTACTGCAGTCTGACGCTTCTATCCAGCCTCCTCCGATGGCGGAGGCTTCTGTCTGTAGGCTGGAGCGCATTGGCCAGAAAATCGATCTCTGCGAATGAGAGCACTCCAGCTTACAGACAGAAGCCTCTGTCATCGGAGGAGGCTGGATAGAAGCACCAGACTGTGGTACAGATCAGTTAAGCAAGTCTGCCCCGAAGTGGGTACAGAGCTGATTTTATTCTTTAAATTTCTCCAAACAAGTTTTTTTTTTTTAAATGTTTACACTTTTCATTATTTATAATATATAACAAAACAATTTAGGCAAAGTTGTGAGGGGGTGAAACATCCCCTTTAAGAAAGGCATTTAAATCACTGGAGAGTTTATTTTCCCTGGTTAAGGAATTAGTTTGACCCAGAATTGTGACACTTTCCTCTTATTCTTACTGTCCATTAAGTCATAGACAGAGACTCTCTAATAAGTGGGAGGAACAGCACCACCTTTTGACAGAAAAAGAAAAAAAATTGTAAGCCCCTACTACACCCCCCCAAAAAAAACAAAAACAAAAAAAAAACAACAACATTAACTTCTGAATTAAAGTTTCCCACCAGAAGTGGAAGTACCATGTTTTACTTAGTAGGAAAGAAATAGAATATATATTTATCATAAGAACGTTTACTGCTTTTTAAACCCTTTCAGCGATACAGAGGTGTCCAACGCATTGTGAAGCAATACGCTGGACATCCCATTGGTGCTCAGAGGGTTAACAGATGTAAAAATAAAATGCTCCACTTCATACAGAAGATATTCCAGATATCCCTGAATGTGGATACAAAAATCACCAAAAACTGCACAGGCTGCAGATGTGAACCATAAACAAAAGGCATACGAATGCAGACCAAAGTTTGCATAATTTAAGACACATATCCAAAAGAGGTTGCCACAGCCGCCACGGAAAGCAAGAAAAAAATTGATTCATAGACAACTACAATCACAATCTTTTATGCAGTAAGTAAATGCATAGTAGACAACGTTCCCCCCCCCCTTTTTTTTTTTTTAAACAGGCTTTTTTTTCCCCCTTTCTTTTTAAGTAGTTTTTCCGACCCTAGCCCTGAAGAAAAAAAAAAAAAAAAATTAACAAAACTGTCCCCTGTCCACATTTTTTTTTCCCCACAAACATAACCCCAAGCCAGAAATCTTCTTTAGGAGTCCAAATAAATAATGCTGTAAATCAAATAAACTACATTGTACATTTTGGAGACTGTAAATTATAATGAAAATAAAATAAAGATTTTTCAGGTTATTTACAAATTACAATGAGGAACAGCTTGTGGGTGTACATAAAAAAAGGCTTGAAAACACACTATATAAAGTTCATTTCAGAAAAACATTTAGCCATTTAGCACAAATATCTGGACAAGTCTTTAAATTTAGACTGGTGCAAAATTAAAAATAATAGCATTTAAGGTAGAAGTAAACTTTTCTTTAACACACTGAAAACTCTTGTGTGTGCTTGCATGAATGCGGCTTGTGTATGGCTGTCCCTGTGCACTACACCTCTTTCTTCTTGCCTAATAAAATAAGGGTAATCCACTACTGGGAGATCTTCCATTAAAAAGGTTATTACAGTTCAAACTGTCCACAACAGTGCCTGTTAGTGTCCAAAAGGCAATTTGGTTTTATAATGCACTCAATGGAAGAGCTCGAGTCCCAGACTACTGCTATCCATATCAATTAACCAGCAGGCTGACCAACACTGCTTCCCTATGCACTGAATACCCCTCCGGTTGTCAAGGGGTTAATTAAAAGAAAACATTTGAGCTGTAATAATAGAAAAAGACAACTGCTCCTTTAATGATTTCACCTCTCATTGTAGATTTCCTGAGTGTACGCCAAACAGAAAGAACCCTTTAGTTAACACAAGGGTGTGTTCTTAATGGGTTAAAACTATGTTAGTGAAAACAAAACCTGAAAGCAATCATAAAAACACTGCACTCAACAGGTTAAAAAAAACAAACAAAAAACACAACAACACAGACGCATGTTAAAGCTAATGCTATACTACCTATCAGCAAATCGTGCTACAAAATAAAAATGAAATCCGCTCCTGGATTATGGATATTAAAAGGTTTATCGCAATGGACAAAAAAAACAAAACAACACCTAACACTACTTAAACATGTACTAATGCCTCCCAGGAAGGTCGCGCTATACAAAGATTTTTAACCAGGCGTTATAGGGTTCCATTATTCAATGCCTCAAATGATTTCAGGATAGATTTACAATGTAACATTTATCTGAAACAATAAAATGACGAATTTGGATTCATTAAAAGATAAATAAACCCCTGAAATGTTGCAAAAAAACACCAGAAGTAACATTTGCCTGTATATAGGAAGAAAAAGATCAGCAATTCTGCACAAATGACAATTCCAATTTATTTAAATTGGGTTTGAACACTATATGTATGCTAGAGATCTCCAATGGATTGTAAAGAACTGTCTTCTTGACTTCTGGCACTCAAGGGGTTGAAATCAATGGGAACTTTTTTTATTCCCCAATTTCTTTCTAGATTCGGCCCTTTGAGAACAGTGACAGATAAATAAAAATAACGTGACTGAACTGCATATTTACTGTTCACAGAAACTTTTCTGGTGAATAAATGCCTTCAACATGGAATTAATCCAAGAAAATATGGTAGTTCCTTTTTTTTTTTTTTTCTTTTTGTTTTTTTTACTCTATTTTTAAAGAATGAAAAACAAACCAGTTTGCTGTATTCTGTAAAATTTGTGTCCCTGGGCCAAGTTAAGCATCTCAAGCACACGTACAATTACTGTAGACCACTACCCTATCAAGTAATTGGGCATTTTCCATACTAAATTTAAATATAAAACTGTAATATATATATGCTATATTTTACAACGAGTGTTGATCTGTAAACTAATGTAGTTTGATCTGACATTATACTCCCCCAGTTTCACAAAATAATTTAATACTGAGGCGGATCATTCAGAAATATGAAGGCATTGAAATCAAATCTGCATATTCCCAACTTAAATGACTGCTTGCAAAAAGAAAGGCTGCAACTCAATCTTTTCATGAAGGTCTTTGTGTTTGCTTTGACTGCACCAAGCAAACCACAGTAGCTCGTTCTCTTTAATGCAATCCTACGCTGATCCAGGTATCCTGGAAAATACAGTCGGGAAGCAGAACAAACCTTGATTAGCTTATCTCTTTAGAACAGTCTCTTAAGAGTCACTAATCTAGAGGTCCTTGGAAAATTAATCTAATGTATCCTTGCTCTCCTGCTAGCTGGTGTGCACAGAATGGACACGCTGCATGGAAGGTGTGTGTACCATGAGGAAGTGGAATCTGGGACCAATAAGAAGTTGTCTTTTCTGAGCACACATGTCCACAAGGGCTAAAGGCATGAGTTGGAGGACCAGCATCCACGTAAAATCCAGCTTCACATCCTAGCCAGAGTGGGACGTAAGGCCCTACAGAGCGACACATTGGACACTCTCTGTCCTTCCCATCTCTCTCTTCTTTATTCCCCCAGTTGTGGTAGCCATGCACGTGGCCACAGTTCAGATAAACCCACGGCTGTTTCTCATCAACAACATCCTTTCTTTTCATGCTAGGAAATGCCAGTGTGTTGAAGCCAACAGGACACTGTGGCCTTGCTGCATTGATTTCCTGTCTCAATGCTTCCAAGTGTTTCACAGTTGGAGTGCGGGACAGCCCTTCAGCAGTACGCCATAACAAGGTTGCTCCACACAGATCTATGAGGGAACCGTCTTGAAGCTCATTGCTTTCGTTCTCCACCTGAAAATAAATAAATAATGCAATACTTGAATACCTGTGAGACGTATCCAGAATGAGACCTTAAAAGGGAACATATGACTGAGAATAATTAGATCTCAACACATTAGATGCTAAGGATGTCACCAATGCACTGGAAATGTGTGAAATCCAAATCTGGTAAAAGTCTTTAATACCTCTAAGATATATACATTTATAGATTTTTTTTTTGCATGGCACCTCCAACACGAGACACCTTTAGAAGCCAGGTGGTTACGCTGGAATGATTTGCATAATTGGGTACAAGTCCTTAATACCGCTGTAAGGTATACGGACAGATTTTTTTGCATTACTTCTGCAGTTGCCTGTATATACTTATTTTAGTTGGAACATATATCCCATCAACAAAACATAGGCTGAAATAGTTCTAAATGATTAATGCTAGAGAAAAGCCTGTCTCGTGGTTCATCTTTATGGTATTTGGGCCATGGAGAGCGTTATTTCAATACTGTCAGAGTTATAGTTCAAAAGTAATTGAATGATAAAGTATCCCCCTCCCATCCCTTTTACTGATGTAACACTGTCACCTCAGAGCAGCAAGACTGTCCAGATGGATTGCAGAGAGGGTCAATCTTCAGTGAGCATGAAAAACCTGTCAAGGGGGCAGGGTTTTCATTGTTCTCACAGTAAGAAGATTGTCCATTGCTGTGAGCGGTCCGTTTTTAATACCAGATTCCACATCTGAGTGGAGGTGGCTTACACTAGGTAAAAGAGGAGGGAGGGGGATACTTTATCATTCAATTATTCTTGTACTACAACTCTGACAGTATTGTAATAACACTCTCCATGGTCCAAATACTGTGAAGATTAATTGGAGCTGCTTTTGTTTTGAAACATTACTATCCCTTTAAAGGGATAGTAATACTTCGTTTTAACTTTATTTTATTTTGTAGGCATTAAAAAAACATGAAGAATGATACAAGTCTTATCTCTCAAACCTTTATGGTTTAAGAGATATTCACAAGCAAAGTATCCCCCTTCCGCCCCTTTTACTGATGTAACACTTTTCAGCCAGGGCAGAAGGGAGCTGCCCAGGTAGACTGCAGAGAGGGACAATCTTCAATTAAGATAAGGGAAAAACCTGGAAAGCTTGTCAAGGGGGGCAGGGATTTCATTGTTTTCATAGGAATAAGAGTGTCCCCTTCTGTTATCTGTCCAGTCTATGGACTGCATTCCACATCTGAGAAGAGATTGTTTACAGTAGGTAAAAGGGGCGGGAGGGGAAACTTTGCTTGTGAATATCTCATAAACCATAAAGGTTTGAGAGATAAGACTTATATCATTCTTCGTGTTTTTTTAATGCCTACAAAATAAAATAAAGTTAAAACGAAGTATTACTATCCCTTTAAGCGTGTTTCCCTTTTAATGATTTATGCTACAGTTTGTTGGAGCTTTTAGCAGTTTTGAAGTTCCTTACTTTGTAATTGTAATTTTGCCTATAGAAGGCTGTTTACTAACACACTGATACTGTTAAAGTAAAAAAAGAAAAAGTCATTGAGCCAGTAGCACAAGTTTTATGTAGTGGCAACTGGTTGGACTTGTTAAACGTACGTGCACACCCAGCACCTCTCATTATGGCCCTTATGTTCAAAAAGGAAGTGGAATAATTGTGGAGTAAACCAACTGCACCACAGGGGACAAATAAACATTGCTATTGTTTTAAATGAGGCTTGATTGTTAATGCCCAAAAGGGTTAAAACATTTAAATCAATGTGATTTGGGGGAATTTTTAGTTCTGCCCTATGGAGCAGTATGTTTTTCTCATGTGGAACTGTCTGGGAAAAACAAACTAAACTAGTGGTTCCCAGCATTTCTGTAAACTGCAACAAGTAGCCCAAAAATCCACAATTCTGGGACTTCTGTGCATCAAAAAAATAATATCACAATTAAAATATCTGGCATTGGGTGACAGATTAACCCCTTAAGGACCAGAAGGGTGTGCAACACATTGCAAAGCAATGCATTGGCCACCGCTCCAGTCCTTAAGGGGTTAATGGGGATCACCCCTAAACAAGCGTAGCTTATTTTAATCCTTATCTGGCTATAACCTTAAAGGGATAGTAATACTTGCAAATTACTAATCCCCATATTGTAGCTTTGTTAAAAAGAAACTTATTGCCCCCAGTATCATCTCTCAAACCCTTATGGTTTGAGAGATGATAGCGCTCAAAGTTCCCCCTGCCTCCCCCTTCCCTGACTGCAGGGGAAGCTGTCGTAAGACAGTCTTATGTGCATCGGGTGGCTCTGCAGCTGAGCCGAGATCATGTTTATAAAAAATAAATCTTTCACTGAAACGGTCTTCTACGTGTACTCGGCTTGCAAGCACACATAGAAGGCCGTTTTAGTGAAAGATTTATTTTTTATAAACGCGATCTCGGCAATGCTGCAGAGCCGCCTGATGCAAGTAATACCGGATATCCCTGCAGTCAGCGTTCAGTCAGGGAAGGGGGAGGGAGGGGTTAAACTTTGAGCGATATCACCTCTCAAACCGTAGGGGTTTGAGAGATGACACTGCGGGCAAGAAGTTTCTTTTTAACAAAGCTACAATATGGGGATTAGTAAATTTGCAAGTATTACTATTCCTTTAAGTAGTTTGTTTTTTGTTTAAAAAAACACATGCTGTGGTGAAATCTGCACTGTTAAAATGAGCCTCTGCCTTACTTCTGGACAGACTGCTGTTACAGCTCTGCACCTCAGTCTGTCAATCTCCTTCTGTTCCCTCCCCAAGCATGGTCACGTTCCAACCATCTTATATGGAGAAATCCTCTGTCATCGGAGGAGGTTGGAACGCTACCATGCTTGGGGAGGAACACAAGAATATTGACAGACAGTGGTACAGAGCTGATGGAGGATTTCTCCATGTAAGCTGGAGTGCTCTCATTGGCTAAACATGGGGAACTTTCAGAATTTTTATTTGTACCATGTAATGCATTTGGTTTGCCCCTGAACTGCTGCACATTGTCTAGATACATGAGGTCCATGCTTTTTATATTTAATGGGGGCTCTAATTCCCACTTACCTTTCTATGGCCAAAAAATCCAGATGGCCTCTATGAATTTTCTCCAATTGATAACCTCTTCATTTAGCCCTAGATGTCATTATAACCATGGAGGCGGACATGACAGTTGCTGGCAACTTTTTCTAACTGAAGCAGGCAGAGACAACGATCCTACTTAACTCTTTAAGAATTGCATAGCAATGTGGCTCACCTGCTTCTAGTCCTTAATGGGTTAAGGTTACCATAGGAGAAGTTCATATCTTGTGGTCCGCTTAGCAACTGCCATGCCTGTCTCCATGGACATGACATCCAGGACTGATTGAATCAAGAAGCAAGGAAACATTTCTATGGGGCCATTAGGATTTTCTGGCCACAGTAAGATCAGTTGGGAGTTGTTATTATTAGAAGGTGTTAGTTTCCCTTTAACAGAGATGTCTTCAAATGCCAGGCCTGTGCTGCTCAATCTGTGAAAGAACAGCCCAGCTACACAAAGGAAAACATGTTGGGATGAATCAGCCTCGAGTGTTCACATATTTTCACAGGGGAACAGCATGTTCTCAACTTGACAAGCAGAAATTTAGTTGAAAGCTGCTATAAATATGTTTGAAGCAGTAGAAAATAGTTACCACATTAACAGAGTTTTGAACCATTTTTACTTAAACACAAACAGATACCTTCTTGTCTAACAAAATAATAAAAAGTCCTAATGCTTAGAATAAATTTGAAAAGGGCATTAACACCAAAAATTGAAAGGGGCTCAAATCCATTTAATTATTATGTACACTTAGACAGCATTTTTTTTTTTTAAAGTTTTTCTTTGGAGTAAGAGTTTAAATATCTTTCAAGATAAAATATTTACAAGTGGCCACTTTTTCATCAGAACTGTAAAACAGATGTTTTTTTTTAGATTAGACCCCATCCAGTTCGTTTAAATGAAATGATCTCTTAATTGTTTGCCTTAATTATGCCATACACTGACCTTTTCACTTTCCACCTTGACCTTTTCAAACAAAGAGTGGTCAAATGGTCATACACCACTGCTACCAGATAATTCGGAAAATCAGGTGTAGAATACGTTTTGGGGTTTAAAGGGATAGCAATAGTTGTGGGGTTTATCCCAATAAAATAAAATATGAGTACTCCCACTGCTGAAACACATTTTATTCAAAAGTTATTACAGCTCAAACGTGCTTTTTTAGGTTCAGTATCACAGTGTCCTGAAATTGAACAGTGGCGCTGTTGCTACACCAGCCTATAGAGATTTATGGTAAAATGACCAGAGCATCCATAGGATGGTGTAGCAACTGTACAATTTCAGGATGCTGTGATACTGCACCTAAAAAATTCATGTTTGAGCTGTAATAGCTTTTGAATAAAACAGGTTTCAGCAGTGGGGTCCACTTGTTATACTCAGGGGTTAAACACTACATTAAGAGGATTTTAGTCTTACCTATTAAATCCTTTTCTCTTAGTCCATACAGGTTACTGGTAACTTTGAGTAGGCAGGAAAATTCTACAAGTGAATGCAGGGTATGGAGCCTACCTTCCCTCCTTGGCTGCAGCTAGCCAGTCAGCTCCGGTAAGATTTGATACACGATCGACTAGATAGTAGAAGGGAAAGAAGACTCCTGTGAGCATGACCCCGAATTATCCCATGGTTTGCCACAGGAGAGCCAAACATGGTCCCTTGACAAGGTGGGAGACTAGTAAGCTGTATGGACTAAGAGAAAAGGATTTAACAGGTAAGACTAAAATACTCTTTTCTTTGTCGCCCAATACAGGTTACTGGTAACTTTGGGATGTCCAACCATTGAGTTTGAACAGCTGATCAGTGGAGGCCTGATTCTTGTAAACCCAAGAAGCCCCAACAGATCTGGTAGAATGAGCCGTAACCCGAAAGGGAATGGGTTTCTTCCTTAGCTCATAAGCCTTACGAATAGTGGACTTGATCCAAGACATAATAGTCACTTTGGATGCAGGTCTTCCTGCCCTGGGGCCCTCAGGAATGATGAACAGTGCATCAGATTGTCTAACGGACTCGGTGCGATGTACATAAAACTTGCGACAATGCACCCCATCTAACAAGTGGAGATCCCTCTCCTTGTCCGAGGTAGGGTCAGGGCAGAAAGAAGGCACCACAATCTCCTGATTAATGTGGAACTCAGAGACCACCTTCTGGAGAAACTCCTGAGAAGTGCGAAGCACCGCCTTGTCTTTGTGAAACACCAAAAAGGGTGGTTTACAAGACAGAGCATGTAACTCTGCGACACAGAGAACAGATATGATCACCAGGAGAAAGGCCATTTTCCATGTCAGCAGGTGTAGAGGAATAGTAGCCAAGGACTCAAAGGGAGGGCACTGAAGGACGCCCAAGACCAAATTAAGGTCCCACTGAGAAGCGGGAGTATTAACGACAGAACGAGTTTAAGCAACGCCCTGGAAGAAAACCTTGACATCAGGAAGAATAGCAATGTGCCTCTGAAAGAAAACAGAGAGAGAGCAGACGTCTGAACGTTAAGGGAACTCAAACTGAGGACTTTATCCACACCATCCTGCAAGAAGGCCAGGAACGTAGGCAGATCAAAATCCTGAGAGACATCCCTATCAGCACACAAAGATAGGAAGGTCAACCAAACACAATGGTAGGCCTTAGAAGAAACCGGTTTGCGGGCACTAAGCATAGTAGCCACCACACTAGAAGAAAAACACTTCTTCTTCTTCAGTATTGAGGATTCAATTTCCAAGCCGTCAAAGCCAGACGATGAACATCTTCCTTCCAAAGGTAACCCTGTAAAAGAAGATCCGAATGGCAAGGGAGCCGGAATGGCTCCGCCACTGACAGATCTGGAAGCTCCGGAAACCAAGCCTGCAGAGGCCAGTACGGAGCAATCAGAATGACTGGACAGCGCTCCAATCTCAATTTCCGTAACACCATGCGCAACATGGGAAGGGGAGGAAAGATGTAAGACAGAGGAAATAACTAAGGAATGGACATGGCATCCACTGCTAGAGCTAGAGAATCCCTCCAGCGAGAGCAGAACCTTGGGACCTTCCGGTTTTATCTTGTCGCCATCAGGTCGATGCAAGGAAGACCCCACTTCTGAACGATGAGGGAGAACACCTCTGGGTGCAATTCCCACTCTCCACTGTCCACCATGTGTCGACTGAGGAAGTCTGCCATGACGTTGTCTACGCCAGGAATGTGTACTGCGGATATGGCAGGAACGTGTTCTTCTGCCCAGTAATCAAGCGGCGAGACTTCTTGTTCCACCCTGCTTGTTGATGTAGGCCACGGCATTGTCAGACTTTACCTGGACTGGGCATTCTATCAGCTGGGGAGTCCAATGACAAAGGGCATGGAATATCGCCTGAAGCTCCAACACGTTGATGGGAAGGAGAGATTCTTCCAGAGACCACCGACCTTGTGCACTCAGACAACCCAGAGCCACTCCCCATCCAGAGAGGCTGGCATCCGTCATCACCGTAGTCCAGAAGGAAACTAGGAAGGACTTGCCCTTCAGCAGATTGGAGAGGTCGAGCCACCAGGACAAACTCAGTTCCACATTAAGAGGAAGTGACACAGACATCTTCAGAAGATCCGGCTGACCGCTGCACACCTGGATCATGAATCTCTGGAGTTCCCTGGTGTGAGCCACTGCAAATGGGACTGCTTCTATGGTGGAGATGAATTTCCCCACTAGAGAGGACAGCTTCTTGACTGGAACTGGATCGTGAGCCAGAACAGCAGAAACCCTGTGGGCAATCTGGTGAGCAACCTCAGCTGTGAGAAACACCATGCTCTGCTGAGTGTTGGAGAAGGCCCAGGAAGACCAGACGGTGGGATGGGACAAGATCCGACTTGTCCATGTTGATGATCCACTCATGATGGGTAAGGGCATGAATGCAGTCCTGAACCTGCAGATGAACAAGTTCCTCAGTAGGGGCTGTCAGAAGCAGGTCGTCCATGTAAGGAGTAACTCTGATGCCGTCCCAGTGGAGGACGGATACTAAAGATCCCAGGACCCAGTTGAAGACTTAAGGAGCTGTAGTCAGACCAAAGGGAAGAGCAGAAAACTGGAAGTGCCCCCGGTCACAGGCAAATCTGAGATACTGCTGGCTCTCTGGATGAATGACGATGTGTAGATATGCGTCCTGAAGATCCAGAGAGGCCAGGAATTCCCCTGGGGACATAGCGGCAATCACTGTCCTTGTGGACTCCTGGTGATAATGAGTCCTGATCACAAAGGAATTGAGATCTTTCAGATCCAAAATGGGATGACAACCACCATCCTTCTTGAAGACCACAAAGAGGTTTGAGTAAAAACCCATACCTCTGTCCTGAACTGGAAGCGGCTCTAGAACATCCTTGTCCAGAAGAGCCTGAATCGCGCAGATGAACAGATGACGTTTCTCTGTGCCCTGAGGAGTATGAGAAGGGAAAAAAGCGAAAGGGAGGAAGAGAGGTGAAAGGGATCCTGTACCCTTCTGTCACCACCTGTAAAGCCCACAGGTCCGCCACTGAAACCTCCCAGACGCTGTGGTAGTGACGCAAAACGGCCACCCACAGCGGAGTGGGGCCCTGGGTTCGGTGAGTCATGCCAAAGAAGGCTTGGAAGCCTTGAGCTTGGAGGAGACCTTGGGCTTCCATTTCTGTTTGGGCTTGGAGGAGGCATGCGGAGCTGAGACGTGTCTCAGTCTGGAAGGAACGAAAAAAAACCCGATTACGCTTGAGAGGGGTTTTCTTCCTGGGCACCAAAGGCAGAAGGGTACTTTTACCCCCTGTGGCCTCACTAATCATATCCTTAAGATCTGGCCCAAACAATGACATGCCTTGAAAAAGCAGGGAGAGCAAGGCTTTCTTGGAAGCACTGTCAGCAGACCAAATTTTGAGCCAAAGAGCCCGTCTGGCAACCACAGACATGGTGGAAACCTTAGCCACCAAATGGATGACATCAAATAAGACAGCAGAAACATAGTACTGGGCCTCAGAAATGTTGGCAAGAAGGCGCAACATATCTGAAGTAGGAGCATCCTGAAGGACAGCCAAAGTGAGCTGTTCAGTCCAGACCGCAATGGCCCAGTTAACCCATGCCGCAGCAAACTCCGGACGCATGGTAGTCCCAGCAGTGGCAAAAATGGACTTGAGGGAAACCTCAAGTTTCTTGTCAGTCCAGTCTTTCAGAGAGGACACATCAGAAACTGGAAAGGCAGCAGACTTAGATAGCCTGGAGATAGGAGCATCCACTTTGGGGGGATGAACCCACTGAGCAAGCGCCATCTCAGAGAAGGGGTAAAGTTTGGCAAATTTCTTGGAAACAGAAGGTTTCCTGTCCGGAGATTTCCACTCATCAGACACAAAGCAGTCAAGGGTGGGATTAGGTGGAAAACAAGTGAGGGGCATTTTAGGCTCCTGAAACACATCAGAAGGATCTGAAGAAACCTCCTGAACTAAGGGAATGTTTAGGGTAGTCAAGACAGCCCTGATCAGGCCCTCCGCCGAGGGCTCAGGATCAGCCTCAAAGGGTTCCCCATAAAACTGAGAGGAACCACAGCAGAACAATCCTCAACATCTGAATCCACCAACATTTCCTCCTCAGAGGAATCTGATATGTCAGGTACTCCTTGCGGTTTAGGTAGGGATGATTTGACTGAGGAGGGGGTCTGCCATGAATGGAAGACCCCCTGTAACTGGGATGGAAAGAGTTGCAATGTAGAACTAAGGTTCCTAGTAGCAGCCTTGAACTCTTGCACCCAGACTGGCTCTAAATACATGACTGGAAGTCCCTGGAAGAGACTCAGGGACATCAGAACACGCTGGGCATAAATGACCTGAGAATTCTCTAGGTAACCCTGAATGACATGAGGAACAGTGCGCAATAGGGGACACAGAGACCCCAGCGTCCTTAGTCTTAGGCCTGGCCCCAAGCTCAAACGGATTAGACATTCTCACAGTGTCAAATATGTTTAGTACATTGAATCACCCAATTACAGTGTGAAAGATTAAAAATTCACCTCAGAAATCGTTAAAATACACTTATCTGGCAGGCGAAGGGTTAATCTGCAGAGGAGAGCAGGAGAGGATACTCGTTCTAGAAAAGGCACAAAATGGCTGCCGCGGCGGAAGCCAATCATAAATGAGAGCGTGAAGCAAGCGCTCATGGGAAATGTAGTTTTCTCAGAATAAGTACCCCAACAGTGTCCGAAGCCCCCCAACACACTTGCAATGGTAACCAGATGATAGAGCAAGGTGCGACAATTAAAATGAGCCCTCTCTGAAGTCGCTATGTTGAGTGGTTGCAGAGATATGTCCCAAACTGTGCAGTACCATAGGAGTGAATGGAGCAATGGTGTCTATGAGGTAAAGCGTGTCTCAAATTTTGTTAAATTATTAAATTACATGAGACATCACTAGAACAAGTTAGAAGACCCAAAAAAACACTTAACCCAGTAGGGAAAGTGGCAATAACCCCCCAAAAGATGCAAACCAGCAGCTAAAGGGTTAAGTTACCACATAAACCTGCTCCAAAACACTCAACAGACATACATATAGACCCAATGAGTGAAGGAGTGTGCAATAAGAACTCCCAAGAAAAAAACCCCTGTGCGGAGGGGCACTGTGGGACATGTGGACATGCAGCACTCAAACAGTTGCTCACATTTCCTGCAGACCTTCTGTCTTCAGATTACCATGTATCAAGAAGAAGCCTCGGTGGGCAACTCCTGAGGAAAGAACTTGTACCCAAGTTTTGCCCCCCGGGGCTTAAGGTCCACAAAAAGTACCTGGATACTGAGCTAGCCACATCTAAGGGCATTATCAGTTATGGTAATCCTCCTAATGATGGTATTCCATTTCTAACAGAAAAATAAAAAAAAATTCTAAAACTATAGCAGAGCTGTTCTCTTGCATGTGTCTTCACCAAGGAACAAATCTTTCTGGGGCTGGTTGGCTAGCTGCAGCCAAGGAGGGAATGTAGGCTCCACCCCTTGAAATCAATTCTAGAATTGTTCTTGACTACTTAAAGGGGTGGATCGCCTACCCAGTGTTACCAGTAACATGTATTGGATGACAGAGAAATATATGTTTACATATGAAGTATTACTATCCCTTTAAACAACTTAATACTTTTTGCAAACACTGACAAGGAATACATTGTATTTAAAGGAGAGAATTTGGAATGGTGTTCTTTAAGGGGATGAACCCTACTCATTTTTAGGCAATGTCCCTTTAAATAGAAATCATGTGAGGTGCTGGCTTGACACTGATCTGGCACTTACCATTTTTCCTCTCTGTTGGGCTGACCTTGTTTCTCGCAAGCTAAACACATTCCCACATACAGATATCTCTCTCCACACCCCTGGCTTGGAGTCTTCAGTGAATCCATTGCGCGGATGCATAACAAGAACTCCATTTGTTGTTAAACCATCCATCTGTCCATCTAATGTCTTCCATTTGGCAGCTTTCTCCTGTTAACGAAAACTGGAATATTAGGGGTTTTCTTACAAATAAATAACTGCATTCACAATAAAGCTCACTAGGGATTAAAGAGGAGCCCCACTGACTTAAAGCACAGTAATGTTTAACCCCTTAAGGACCAGTGATCCAGGGAAGTTACCTTCCCTTATGGACCGCTTTGATCGCTGCCGATGTGCTGGTACACGTGACCTGTTGTGTGTACTGGCACCCCGGGTTGGGGTCTGAGAAGTGACCACTCAGGTCTTGAAGCAGTCAATTTCAGACACCGTTTTTACTTGCAGCTCTCCCACGGGGGCATGGTAAGTAAAAAGTATGTGACGTGCTATGACCCTCACTGGTCCTTAAAGGGATAGTAATACTTTAAAACAACTTCACTTAATATTGTAGCCCTTACAAATACAAATTAAATGAGCCCAGCGGCATCACTCAAACCTGTATGGTTTGAGAGATAGCCACTTTCAAAACTCCCACTCCCCTGACGTCAGTGTTCTAGCTGACTGCAGGGAAATCCGGTCCCGGGACCGGCGGAGGCTCTTCAGCAGAGCCGAGCTCGCATTATAGAAACAGAAATCCTTCACTGAAATGGTCTTCTACGTGTGCTTGGTTTGCAAGGACATGTAGAAGACCGTTTTAGTTAAGGATTTCTGTTTCTATAACGCAATCTCAGCTCTGCTGCAGAGCCAGCGCTTGTTCAGGGACAGGATTCCCCTGCAGTCAGCTAGAGCACGGATGTCAGGGGAGTGGGAACTTTGAAAGTGTCTATCTCAAACCGTACAGGTTTGAAAGACGCAGCTGGGCTCATTTAATTTGTATTTATAAGGGCTACAATGTTAAGTAAAGTTGTTTTAAAGTATTACTATTCCTTTAAAGGGTTAATATTGAAAAAAGTAGACAGCATATTAAGCGTTTAGCTTGATAAGTAAAAGAAGGGTATTCCCACCACTGAGAGTATTCAGTATTAAGTAGTACTATATCTTTAACTGGGGCTACTTCATATGCTGGAGAGAACTCCAATGCAATGAACTATAGACCTCTCTAGTGTTCAAGGATGTAAAATCCCCAAATAAAGCAGCATTAAATGCTTTAATATATCTTAATGAAGTTATTGGGCTCGTCCTGCGGATTAAAACTAGTTTACTCCTACTGGATGAGAGACTTTTCATTCGAAAGTTATTACAGCTTAAACTTTTGTTACATTAAATTGCAGTTTTATATAGTGGTCACCAGGTGGTGCTGTTTCTTATCACTTACTAAAAGGAGAACCAAAACCTACTACTCAAGCTCTAACATTAAATGTATTTAAAATTAAATATGCTGTCATAACATATTTTCATTAACCCTTTGTTTGCCGGGGGTATCCAAGTATTGCAAAGCAACGCCTTGGATACCCCTCTGGCACTCATAGGGTTAAGCACTTTAGGACAATGTGCACATCTCTAGTCCTTAAAAGTACACTAACACTAAAAAATGAAACAGTTTAATATAACTTTAAATATCCTGTACATACAGCTAGTACAACAACAAAAAATAATATTGTGTTTGCCCTTTGTGTTGAGAGATGAGAAATAAGGCAGTTATTACCTGTACTGTATTCAGAAATGCTGTTATCTTTGCCTATTAACAGACATTTACTGGGAGCCCTGAAAAAGGCAGGAATGTCTGCACCCTCAGAGCAAAGGTAAGACTAGGTTTTAGGCTTCATAAAACAGATACATTTTATATAGGCTAGCATGAAGTACAGGGCATGGTGTATATGCTCATTTTATGTGGCAGTGTTACCTACACAGCTTTTTGTCTCAATACATGCATCTATTCAAAGGGATAGTAATACTTAAAATATAAAAAATATATTGCAGTGTTTGTTCTCCTGAGTAAAACAAGGGTACTCCAACTGCGGAGAGGTGTTTTATTCAAAAGTTATTACAGTTCAAAATTGAATTTTTTAGGTGCAATATTAGTGTCCTGAAATTGTACAGTGGCGCTGTTGCTACACCATCCTATGGAGATTTATGGGCTACAGACCAGAGCTGTCCATAGGATGGTGTAGCAACAGGGCCACTGTACAATTTCAGACCACTGTAATATTGCACCTAAAAAAATACTGTAATAACTTTTGAATAAAACACCTCTCAGCAGTGGGAGTACTTCCGTTTTACTCAGGGGATTACCCCTACAACATATTTTTGTTTTTACATTTTAAGTATTACTATCCCTTTAAACTGCCAGAAAGTCTGTTTTTTTGTTTTAGAAAAAGGTACATTTAGAAACATTATGTTTAGGAGCTGGGGAATCTGACCAAAGCTCTGATTTGGTCAGAAAAAAGCTGAAACATTATGAAAATGTTCATAAAACCAACTCTCTCCACATTCTCTGGCTGCAAATCCTTTCAAGATGGAAGCTCCCACTGAGGAGAGAATTTGGAATGGTGTTCTTTAAGGGGATAAAATAAGTTTAACCCTTTGAGTGCTAGAGGGGTATCCAACACCTTGCTTTGCAATGCACTGAATAACCCTCTGGCACTCAAAAGGTTAATGCTCCAATTAATGGGAAATCGTATTAATTTGTTCCCTAGGATGCAACTGGTTGGTCTCAGAATCACTCTTCTATTTCCTATATTTGCCTCAATAAATGACATTTTTTTTTTTTTTTTTATTAAAAATTATACATTTACCCCTAAAAAAATATTTTTGGAGGAGTCAAATCCTGCTGCATATATCCTTGCAGTAAATGGCGGGTTTCTTTCGCAGATAATTCTGCATGCAAACCTCGAGATGGTACTTTGAACAGACTGTGTATCAGAGTTGCTCTGGCTTCCAGGAACTGTGTCTGTTACCACAAAATCAATAGGGCTTTCTGTTGAGCGTCCAATCTAGAATTGCATTTGGAAAATACAGGTTAGAAATGAATAAAATGTATGCTTTTGTACAGAAGCACTAACTCTTTGAGAGCCAGAGGAGCAGGCAATGCAGTATTCTGCAATGTGCTGCTCATTCTTTTGGCACTCAATGGACTAAGATACACAGAAATGGCTTTTAGTAATGATGCTATGATTAGGATCATGTCAAGGTAACATCTAATAGACTAACTATAGATTTGCATAATATACTGCTCCTACATTGATCCCAATGAGAAATACTGCCTATTGTAGGCTTTTTACCTACTAAGGAAAACAAGGTTAACCCACTGATGAAAGATAATTCAGTCAAATGTTATTGCAGCTCAATCATTGTTTGCATTCAGTATTTCCATGGCCAGCAATTCAAAGGTGGTGCTGTTGCTATAGAGGGCTATTGTCAGTGACAGAGCCCCTCTGGCTGCTCCTGTCAAAATCCCTGCAAGTAGATGCAGAGGCTACAATGAACACATGCATACACACACAGGCAATACACAATACATACACAACACACAGATACACAATACACAGACAAAATGCATACACACACTACATACAAAACAGAATACATGCATGCATACAATACGTACGCAACACATGTGCAACACAATACTTAAAATAGTATTTGTAAAGTGATATCCACTATTCGCCAAAACGCTATACGCAAACTGATATGCAAAGTTCTACACTTTGCACACAAAGCACACGCTCACCCACACTCACTCATGGAAATGTGTGTAATGCAGTGCTTTTCCAATGCGTTACACACATTTTTGGGGCTGAAAAGGGGCTAAGCACTGAAAATTCAACAATCCAGTCATTAAAGGGATAGTAACACTTCGTTTTAACTTTATTTTATTTTGTAGGCATTAAAAAAACATGAAGAATGATACAAGTCTTATCTCTCAAACCTTTATAGTTTATGAGATATTCACAAGCAAAGTTCCCCTCCCCGCCCCTTTTACCTAGTGTAAGCCATCTCTTCTCAGATGTGAGTCTGGTTGTAAGACAGTACAGATAACAGAAGGGGACAATTTTCTTTGTATGAAAACAATGAAAGCCCTTCCCCCCTTGACAAGTTTTTCAGCTTTTTCCATTATCTTAATTGAAGATTGTCCCTCTCTGCAGTCTACCTGGGCATCTCCCTTCTGATCTGGTTGAACGGGGGGGGGATACTTTGTTTGTGAATATCTCTTAAACCATAAAGGATTGAGAGATAAGACTTATATCATTCTTCATGTTTTTTTAATGCCTACAAAATAAAGTTAAAATGAAGTATTACTATCCCTTTAAAAACATTGCCTCCTTTCTGGATTCATCTGGGTCTCAGGGGAAAATAGTCCTACATGCAAATACACTTAATTTTTTAACCCTATTAGTGCCAGACTCTTATCCAATACATTGAGGTGAAATACGGTAGATAACACTCATGTATTCCTGAAAAAACCTTGCGTGCTTGGCAAATATCCAGGTGCAGCAGCAAGCAGGAGTTTTTCAAATCTCCTCTATACTGACCTTCCCATAGGGCCATTCATGGGGTAGTAATTCTCACAGGAGGGGCCGGGGGGGGCTTGTCCATTCCTGTGAAAATCTCTGCAAGGAATTGTTAGGCCTTTTTATACACACACGCGCAACACATACGCAATATACACAAAAGATACATACGATACACACACAGTGTACACAAAACACACACAAACACAATGCATACAGAAACAAGCAAGGCTACACGCAAAACATGAACATGCTCTCACGCACACAGAGAGGTGTGTAATGTAGTGCTTTGCAATGCGTTGCACACCTTTTTCGAGCTGAGAGGGCTAAGCACTGAAAATTCAACAAGCCAGTTATTAAAAGCATTGCCTCCTGTATGGCTTTACCTAGATGTCAGGGAAAAATGGTCCTACATGTAAATTCACATTTAGTATTTTAACCCCATTAGTGCCAGACACTTATCGAAAGCATTGGGTTGCAATACAGTGAATAACACATTCAATGGCTACTCCAGTTCAGGATGTCTTCTGTAGTGTCTTTCTTCCGGACATGCTTCTATATTTATTTAGCCATATATACAACTGCACGGTACTTTTTTTTTTTGAATTATTTATATATATATATATATATATATATATATATATATATATATATATATATATATATTTTTTTTTTTTTGCTACTTATATAATAGAATACAAGCCAGTAACTACATTGAAACTGAAAAGTCCCCACACATCCAACAAAATGTAAGAAAAAAAATGTAAATTGTTACCTGGAACATATCAGTGTTGCTATCATGGGTATATTCTACCACCACAGTTTGAGCTCTTGACAGAGTATAGGATATACTGTGCTGGTCCTTGTTACTTATTGCCTATAATAAATACAAACACATTCACTCAGCACAATCCCATGCATTGCAGATTCCACAGTGATGACAGAGGATTAGAATGACATATAGCCAACCCCATCCCCACTGGATGGTCACGAGAGTTAACCCTAGTGCAAGTCATTTCTTGTGGGTCTCTGCATTCCTGACCCCTTAACCAAAAGAGGATTTTAGCCTTACCTGTTAAATCCTTTTCTGAGTCCATACAGGTTACTGGTAACTCTGGGTAGGCAATCTGCCCCTTTAATAGTAGGCAGGAACAATCCTAGAATTGTATGCAGGGGGTGAAGCCTACCTTCTCTCCCTGGCTGCAGCTAGCCAACCAGCTCCAGAAAGATTTGAGACACTAACTATTGACTAGATAGTGAAGGGAAAGAAGACTCCTGTGAGCACGACCCTGAAGGACCCCCACGGTCTGCCACAGGAGAGCCAAGCATGGTCCCTTGACAGGGCGGGAAACCAGTAACCTGCATGGACTAAGAGAAAAAGATTTAACAGGTGAGACTAAAATCCTCTTTTCTCTTTCGTCCAATACAGGTTACTGGTAACTTTGGGATATCCAACCATTGAGTTTCCCAGAAGCGGGAAGTAAGGTAAGGACCAGACACAAGGCCCCCAAAGTCACCAGAGCAGATATGAACCATCAGATCAGAGATAGCCTAACAAAACAATGAAGTGTCAACGGACACTGAACAGGGGTAATAACCCGCCAAACTGTTACACAGCACACTGAATTGAAGCCAACAGGGCTCAAAAGTGAAGGAAGCACCAAGAACCGAAGAATATCCTAGACAGGCAAGACTGCCTCCAGGATCTTCCTCCCAAAGATGGCATAAGCTGATGCCAGCACATCAACACGGTAGTGCTTCGAAAAGGTGTGCACAGACGACCAAGTGGCAGCCTTGAACAACTGATCAGCAGAGGCCTGATTCTTGTAAGTCCAAGAAGCCCCAATAGATCTTGTAGAATGAGCCTTGACCTGAAAGGGGACAGGCTTCTTCCTCAGCTCATAAACCTTACGAATAGCGGACATGATCCAAAAAGCAATAGTCACCTTGGATGCAGGTCTTCCTGCCCTAGGACCCTCAGGAATGACGAACAACGTGTCAGATTGCTTGATAGACTCAGTGCGATGAACATAAAACTTGAGACAACTCACCACGTCTAACAAGTGGAGATCCCTCTCCTTATCAGAGGTGGGGTCAGGGCAGAAAGAGGGCACCACAATCTCCTGATTGATGTGGAACTCCGAAACCACCTTCGGGAGAAACTCCTGAGAGGTGCGAAGCACCGCCTTATTCTTGTGAAACACCAAATAGGGTGGTTTACAGGACACAGCATGTAACTTAGTGACACGGCGGACAGACACAATCGCCAGGAGAAAATCCATTTTCCACGTCAACAGGCGTAGAGAAATAGTAGCCAAAGATTCAACTGGAGGGTGCTGAAGAACGTCCAAAACCAAGTTAAGATCCCATGGAGGAGCAGGAATCTTGAAGGCAGGACGCGTATGAGTAACACCCTGGAAGAAAACCTTGACATCAGGAAGGATGGCAATGCGCCTCTGAAAGAAAACAGGAAGTGCAGACATCTGAACTTTAAGGGAACTCAAACTGAGGCCCTTATCTGCACTGTCCTGCAAAAAAGCCAGGACCATAGGCAGATCAAATTCCTGAGACAGGCCTTGTCAGCACACCAAGATAGGAAGGTCGACCAGACACTATGGTAGATCTTGGAAGAAACAGGTTTGCGGGCACTGAGCATAGTAGCCACCATGCCAGAAGAAAACCCTTTCTTCCTCAATACTGAGGATTCAATTTCCAAGCCGTCAAGGCTAGACGATGAACATCCTCCTTCCACAGGTAACCGGAATGGCTCTGCCACTGACAGATCCAGAAGCTCCGGAAACCAAGCTTGACGAGGTCAGTACGGAGCAATCAGAATGACTGGACAATGCTCCAGTTGTAATTTCCGTAACACCCTGTGCAACATTGGGAGGGGAGGAAAGATGTAGGCCAGAGGGAATAACCAAGGAATGGACGTTGCATCCGCCGCCAGAGCTAGAGGGTCCCTCCATCGAGAGCAGAACCTCGGAACCTTCCTGTTGTGTCTTGTCACCATCAGGTCGATGTAAGGAAGACCCCATTTCTGAACAATGAGGGTAAATACCTCTGGGTGCAGCTCCAACTCTCCGCTGTCCACTGTGTGTCGACTGAGGAAGTCTGCCATGATGTTGTCTACACCAGGAATGTGTTCTTCTGCCAAAGACAAAACAGCCTTCACCTCTAACCAAGCAGCGAGACTTCTTGTTCAGCCCTGTTTGTTGATGTAAGCCACGGCCGTGGCGTTGTCGGACTCTACCCGGACTGGGCATTCTTTCAGCTGGGGAGTCCAATGACGAAGGGCATGGAATATCGCCCGAAGCTCCAATATGTTGATGGGAAGGAGAGATTCTTCCGGAGAATCTCAGGCCCTTCAGCAGACTGGAAAGGCCGAGCCACCAGGACAAACTCCGTTCCACATGAAGAAGTGACACCGACGTCTTCAGAAGGTCCGGCCGACCCCTGCACACCTGGATCACAAACCGCTGGAGTTCCCTGGTGTGCACCATGCAAATGGTACCAGTTCTGTGGTGAAAATGAATTTCCCCACTAGAGATGACAGCGTCTTGGCTGGAACTGGATCTTAAGCCAGGATCAAAGAAACATTGTGGGCGATCTGGTGAGCCACCTCGTCCGTGAGCAACACCATGTTATTCTGGGTATCGAAGAGGAGGCCCAGGAAGACCAGACTCTGGGACAAGATCTGATTTGTCCAAGCTGATGATCCACCCGTGATGGGTGAGAGCATGAATGCATTGCTGAACCTGCTGATGAAGAAGTTCCACAGAAGGGGCTTTCAGAAGCAGGTCATCCATGTATGGAGTAACTCTGATGCCGTCACAGTGGAGGACGGACACTAAGGCTCCCACGACATGGTTGAAGACTTGAGGAGCGGTCGTCAGACCAAATGGAAGAGCTGAAAACTGAAAATGCCCCCGGTTGCAGGCATATTGGAGGTCTGCCGGCTCTCTGGATGAATGGAAATGTGTAAGTATGCACCCTGAAGATCCAGAGATGCAAGGAATTCCCCCGGGGACATGGCAGCAATCACCGTCCGTAGAGACTCCTGGTGATAATGAGTCCAGATCACAAAGGAATTGAGATCCTTTAAATCCAAAATGGGACAATAACCGCTGTCCTTCTTGGAGACCACAAAGAGGTTTGAGTAAAAACCCATACCTCTGTCCTGGACTGGAACCGGCTCTAGAATGTCCTTGTCCAGAAGAGCCTGAAAAGCGCCGAACAGTCGGCGTTTCTCTGCGCCCTGAAGCGTATGAGAAGGAAGGAAGAGAGACGAAAGGGATCCTGTACCCTTCAGTCACCACCTGTAAAACCCATGGGTCCGTCACTGAATCCTCCCTAATGCTGTGATAGTGACGCAGACAACCACCCACAGCAGAGTGTGGACCCGGGTTCTGTGAGTCATGCCAAAGGAGGCTTGGAAGCCTTGGGCTTGGAGGAGACCTTGGGCTTCCACTGCTGTTTGGGCTTGGAGGAGGTACGAGGAGCTGAGGGAACCATCTGGTTCGCCGGACGTGTCTCATTCTGAAAGGAATGAATATACCGGTTACGCTTAAGCTGTGTTTTCTTCCTAGGAACTAAGGGTAGAAGTGTACTCTTACCTCCTGTAGCCTCACTGATCAGATCCTTAAGATCTGGCCCAAACAAAGAAGTGCCTTGAAAAGGTAAGGAGAGTAATGCTTTCTTGGAAGCAGTGTCAGCAGACCAGATCTTGAGCCAAAAAGCCCGTCTGTCAACCACAGACATGGTGGAAACCCTAGCCACCAAACGGATGGCATCAAAGAAGGAAGCAGAAACATAGTGCTGTGCCTCAGAAATGCTGGCAAGGAGGCGCAACTTATCCGAAGTAAGAGCACCCTGATGGACAGCAAGAGTGAGCTGTTCAGTCCAGACAGCAATGGCCCGGTTCACCCATGCTGCTGCGAATGCTGGACGCATGGCAGAACCAGCAGTGGCAAAGATGGACTTGAGGGAGACCTCAAGTTTCTTGTCAGTCCAGTCTTTTAGAGCAGACGCATCAGACACTGGCAATGCAGTAGACTTGGATAGCCTGGAGATAGGAGCATCCACATTAGAAGGATGAACCCACTGAGCAAGCGCAGCCTCAAAAAAGGGATAAAGCTTGTCAAATTTCTTGGAGACAGAAGGTTTCCTGTCCGGAGACTGCCCCTCTTCGGACACAAGGCAGTCAAGAGTGGGATCAGGTGGAACGCAAGTAAAGGGCTTTTTAGGCTACTGAAATACATCAGAAGGGTCAGAAGGAACCTCCTGCACTAAGGGAATGTTTAGGGTATTCAAAACAATACTGATCAGGCCCTCAGCCAAGGGCTCAGGATCAGCCTCAAAAGGGTCCCCAAAAATCTGACAGGAGCCCGCCGCAGAACATTCCTCAACATCTGAATCCACCAGCAGTTCCTCCTCAGAGGAATCTGATACGTCAGGTACAGCTTTTGGCAAAGAAGTCTTGACGGAGGAAGGGGTCTTCCAAGAATGAAAGACCTCCTGTAACTGGAATGGAAAGAGTTGTAATGTGGACCTAAGGTCCCTAGTAGCAGGCTTGAACTCTTGCACCCAAACTGGCTCTAATGCATGGCTGGAGGTCCCTGGGAGACTCTCAGGGACATCAGTATATGCTGGGCATCAAGGACCTGAGAATTCTCTAGGTAACCCTGAATGACAGGAAGAGCAATGTGCAATAGGGGATACAGAGACCCCAGAATCCTTAGTCTTAGGTCTGGCCCCACGCTCCAACAGTATAGACATTCTCACAGTGTCAATAACCTTACTGTATAAGAAATCACCCAATTACAGTGTGCAGGATTAAAGTTTCACCCCAGAAATTGCTAAAATAGACTTATCTGGCAGGCAAAGGATTAATCAGCAGAGGAGACAAGGAGAGTCCAAGCCCTGTGTAAGATACTTGTTCTGGAAATAGCACAAAATGGCTGCCACAGCGGGAGCCAATCAGAAATGTGCGTGCGAAGCAAGAGCTCGTGGGAAATGTTTTTTTCCCAGAAAATACCCCAAACAGTGCCCGAAGCCCCCTGAGCCCCCCAAAACACGAGAAACATGAACCGGATGATAGAGCAAGGGCAGACAAGTAAAATGAGCCATCTCTGAAGTCGCTAGGTTAAACGGTTGTACAGTCCCATAGAAATGAATGGAGCAATGGCGCCGATGCGGGAAAGCTTGCCTTTAATTCAAATTTTACAAAATTGAAAGTGTAAAACTAAAAGACATGAAACATCACTAGAACATGTTAGAATACCCAAAAAACACTGAGCCAGTAGGAAAAGTGTTAGAACCCCCCCAAAATGAATGCAAAACAAGCAGCTAAAGGGTTAAATACCACATAAACCTGCTCCAAACAACCAACAGAAATACAGATAGACTCAGTGAGTGCAGGAGTGTGCAATAGGAACTCCAAGAAAAACCCCTGTGCAGAGGGGCACTGTGGAACATGTGGACCTGCAGCACTCAAAAGGTTGCTCTCCTTTCCTGCAGATCTTCTGTCTTCAGATTACCATGTTTAAAGAAGAAGCCTCAGTGGACAAATCCTGAGGAAAGAACCTGTAGCCAAGATTTTCCCCCCAGGGCTTAAGGTCCACAAAAAGCACCTGGTCACTGAGCTAGCCACATCTAAGGGCATTGTCAGTTATGGTAATCTGCCTAATGGTGGTATTCCATTTCTAACAGAAAAATAAAAAACTTCTAAAGCTATAGCGGAATGGTTCTCTTGCCTCTGTTATCTTCACCAAGGAACAAATCTTTCTGGAGCTGGTTGGCTAGCTGCAGCCAAGGAGGGAAGGTAGGCTCAACCCCCTGCATACAATTGTAGAATTGTTCCTGCCTACAATTAAAGGGGTGGATCATCCACCCATTTACCAATAACCTGTATTGGACGACAGAGAAAAATAGTTTCCTTAATGCAAACTAGGGAGCAAAATCACAACCATGGGTAATCCATAAAAGCCACAACACAGATGGTACTAAATTGAACAACAGTCAATTTTTGGCATTATGGAGTCTGCAATATGAATTCAAATAGTGATACAATTTAAAAATATTAGGGTTGGACCGATACCGATATTGGTATCGGTGACGATACCAGCATTTGCGCAAGTACTTGTACTCGCGCAAATGCGGCCGATGCCAGCACCGATACCCTGTGTCAGGGTCGGTGCTGCAGTGAGGGAGCCCGGGGAGCTGCTCACAATGCTCCCCGGTTGCCTCTCTCCCTCCTGTAGCGTCTGAGCGTTACCGCGGGTTACCATGGCAACGCTCTGATGCTGACTTCTGCTGGGGCCCGCGAGAGAACAGCGAGCACCCGGCAGAGGAGGGTAAGGGAGGCTAGATGGGACATTTGAGCAGGTGGTGAAAGAGGCAGAGAGGGGTGCCAAGAGGGAGAAAAAGGGACTAAGAAAAAAAAAAAAAAAAAAAAAAAGGCAAAAGGAGTAAAGATCAGGAGACAAAAGGAGGGGTACTAAGAAAAGGCAAAAAGGACGGGGGATCAGGAGAGAGCAAGAGAGGCAAAAGAGTGGGATCAAGAGTCAAGGAGGGGGACAAAGGGGGATCAAAAGGGAGAGAAAAAGCCAAGGCAAAAGGAGGGAGCTCAAGAGGGGGAGAATGAAGTAAAAGGTGGGAATCAAGAGGGGGAGAAAGAGGCAAAAGGGGACAGTCAAGAGGTGGTGTGTGTATATATATATATATATATATATATATATATATATATATATATATTATATTATATTATATTATATTTCAAGTACTCACCAATACTTTTTTTGAGGTCATTTGCCAGTTTTATATTATATTATATTTCAAGTACTCACCAATACTTTTTTTGAGGTCATTTGCCAGTTTTATATTATATTATATTTCAAGTACTCACCAATACTTTTTTTGAGGTCATTTGCCAATTTTATATTATATTATATTTCAAGTACTCACCAATACTTTTTTGAGGTCATTTGCCAGTTTTCCAAGTACCTAAAGCATATATATATATATATATATATATATATATATATATATATATATATATATATATATAGTATCGGAGAGTACTTGAAAATAGTATCGGTACTTGTACTCGGTCTTAAAAAAGTGGTATCGGTGCATCTCTAAAAAATATCCTTGTGGTACTCAGAGGCAACCTTTTTTGTTTTTATAATTTAGATTGTATCACTATGAACAGTATTTCAAAAGAAAAGTTCTGGGACAAACCAATTATATTATAGGGAAGACCTAAAAAATCCAAACATTCCAGTTGATTTAAAATGGGATTTCAACCTCTTGAATGCTAGAGGTCTCCAATGCATTTCTTTGCTCCCTGTCAGGGACACAAGTGTTTAAAATCCTATTTTTTTGTTTTCTTACCCGGTAAATCCTTTTCTCTTTAGTCTATATGGAACACAGGTACCACGGGGTTGAGTCCCACCTCCTGGAGGATAGGGAACATCACAAAAGACATGGTCTTTCGGGTGGAAACTTCCCCCTACTCCTCCAGCTCCCAGAATATAAGTGACCACACAAAAAATAGGAAGTGGGGAAGAAGAAAATCTCCCAAGACTAATACCCTAAGAGGATTCCCCTGATCAGGAAAGCCACATAACGAAGTTATTTTTCTTTGGGTGGGAGACCTATGTTCTATATGAACTAAAGAGAACAGAATTTAACATGCAAGAACACCTAAATCCTATTTTCTCTTACGTTCAGTATGTAACACATGTACCATGGGGATATACCTAAGCTAGGATTACCAGGAGGAGAAAGAAGAAAAAAAGACTGCTCACAAATCCTCATGATACCAAAGTTCTCTAGGACTATTCAGCATCTGAATAACCCAACAAACAAGTGTCAATGGACACTGAACTAGCACAGCACACCAAACAAGCACCGACAGGGCTCAGAAACTATTAAACAACAACCGACAGAAGAAGAAAGGCAGATCCTTAAGCAGACAGAACTGCCTGCAAACCTTCCATGCAAAGCTGGCCTGAGCCGAGGCCAAGACATTGACACAGTATTGTTTGGTGAAAGTATGCAAGGAGGACCAAGTCATAGCCTTGCACAGCTGTTGAGCCAAGGACTGGTTCTTGTAGATCCAGGAAGCACCACAACTCTGGTGACATGCACTGTGATCATAAAGGGAACAGTTTTTTCCTGATCTTATACGCATGTATGGTAGCCTTGATCAAAGTCAGCTTTACAAAAAAAAAAAAAAAAAAAAAAAAAAAAAAAAAAAAAAAAAAAAAGCTTAGAGCGGTGCAAATAACACTTAAGGCAGGGCATCATGTCCAAATGTCCAACAGGTGGAGATCTCACTCCTCACTTACACTTTTTAGGGTCAGGACAGAAGGAAGGTAAAACAGTCTCCTGATTCATGTGAAACTCGGAAGCCAGCTTAGGAAGAAACCCCTGAGAGGTACAACGTACCGCCTTACACTGCTGAAATACCAGTAAGGGAGATTTACAAGACAGCACTTGTAACTCAGAGACTCACTGCACAGAGACAACTGCTAAGAGGAAAACCATCTTGAGAGTCAACTGGCACATAGAGATAGATGCAAGAGGTTCAAAAGGGCATCTCTGCAAGGCACCCAGGACCAAGTTAAGATCCCACGGAGAAGTGGGAGCCTTGAAGGAAGGGAAGGCCTGAGCCACCCGTTGAAGAAAAACGTTGACATCCATGATATCAGTCTCTGAAAGAGAACAGTGTGTGTTGAAATGTGAACCTTAAGGGAACTTAAGCGGAGTCCCTGGTTCACACAGCCTTGAAGGAAAGACAGAACCAAGTGAAAAAAAAAAAAAAAACCTGAGGGGACAAGTTCACAACCACGCACCACTTGTGAAAAATGGACCATACCCTATGGTATGCCTAGGATCAGACTGGCTTCTGAGCCTGGATCATGGTGGATATGACTTTGGTGGAAAAATCCTTCCGCTTTAGGATGACTGCTTCAAGGCCCATGCTGTCAAAGCCAGCCTCTCCACATCCTCATGCCTCAGTTGACACTGGAACAACAGGTCTGGACAGGAAGGTAGATGGATCGGACCTGGACGTTGTCAAAGATCGCCTCAGAAACTTAGGTATTGACCTCCGTGATACTGGCCATCAGAATGAACAAGTCCTCTTTGTCAACATCAGCGCGCAGAGCATCAAAGAGTTGCTTACTCCAAATAGTTACCTCCCTGTTGCCCCAGGCAGAGGCAAAAATAGGTATTGAGAAGAGAATTCAGGCTCTTATTCACCGGCTCCTTGAGTCCCGATGCGTCCGCAAGTGGTAGGGTGGCTCTCTTTGCCAGTCATGAAATGGGGAGGGGGGGGGGAATACACGGCAGGGAGAGAAGCCCATGGTACTAAAGCCTCAGCTGATTAAGGGTACAGTTTAGAAAAGCTCTAACTGAGGGAAAAACAAAACAAACAAAAAAAAAAAAAAACATCTTATCGGGAGCTTTACACTAATCCATAAGGACCTAATCAAGGGTGTTATTGGGTGGAAACACAGGAGAAGACTTTCTATGGCTCTGGAAAATATCCAGAGAGGAAGCTCCTCCATCAGAGGCATCAGAGACCCGTAGGGTCTCCAGGACTGCACTGATGAGCTCTTCATCCTCACAGGATTCTCCATAGGAGCAGGAAGAATCCATGTCCTCATATTCCCCATCATCATCATCCTCCTATGAGGGCAACTCTTCCTCAGAAGAAACCGCAATAACCTCAGAATGACAACTGGACAGGGGCAATAGGTTTAAATGTGGGCATCGGATTTCAAGAGTGAAGTACCCCCTGGACATAGGAAGGCATTTGGACCACTGAAGAAAGCATTGTCTTAACCTATGCAGGCTCTTGTTCGAGGGCTAGAGGGGCCCAGTGGAGTACAAGGGGCCATAGAGACCCTGAATATACTCTAGGTATCCATGTGGCAAGATGAACAAAGTGTGAGGGGTAAGGGAAGCCCTGAATACTTTACCTAAGATTTACCCCCATCCCATTACTTATCTGGCAAGCGAAGGGATAATATGGAGAAGAAAACAAGGAGAGTCAGCCTCTGGATAAACAAGAGAGAAGTAAGATGGCCACATAAGTTTCTAAAAGACTCAAAATGTACAGGGAACATCAGAGGGAGTCTAAAAACAAGGACCTAAGTAGTTGGGGAGTAAAAATAACCTACCCTAAAGCACTCAAACACACCTAATATCATCAAAGGGCACAGCAAAAGATAATCCAAGAAACAAACCTAATAAAAAGCAGTCATCCTCACTCCAAAGCCCTCTTTGAGAATAATAAAGATACCTATAGTGAGTGCCAGAGCACACATAAGCCTCTGTATGGAGAGGCAACACAGACTGGGACAAAAAGTGGACCAAGGGTTACTCACCGGTCTTCTTTCTTCAGGTTACCACCATAGAAAAAGGAGAGTCTTAAGAGACCCTATCATGAGGGAAAACTTGGAAGCAAGATTACCTCCACAGGGCAGAACAGGTTCACAGAACACCTGTGAACTCGGCAATCCAACATCAGGGAAGGTCAATGATGGTAACCCGCCTAATGGGGGATTGTACAGCCCCATATCTAAAAGGAAAATAACAAAAACTAAGGGGATGGCCGTGCCCTTCCAGCTTGCTTGCAGGACACATGAATTCCAGGAGTTGGTAGATGGGGAGGTTGAGCTGGAGAAGGAGGAGGACTGAGTCTTCACCACAAAGACCCTGTCTTTTGTGATTGTGCCCTGCCCTCCAGGAGGGACTCAACCCCATGGTACCTGTATGTATGTATATATATATCTTCGTTCTTTCTTTATATGATTGCATCACCGCTCAGGATTATGAATCTGCAGATGTATTTAAACACTGCTTTAACTCTGAGTGCCAGCTGGTTGAGCAATGCATTACAGGCACTCAAAGGGTCATCTCTCAAGGGTTCAACGACTCCTTTATAAGTCAGGATGGTACCAAAGTAATGCTCAATGCTTTCACAGATCTAAGTCCCTAAAATAACTTGTTAACTACTTTGTGAAATCAAAATCCTTCCATTTAAAGAGGAACTTTCCCATGATTAAAAATCTCCACCGAGCATAGTTACATTAGCTATATAGACCAATTTATGCTTCAAAATAAAACAAATTGCTTCATTAATAAAAAAAAAAAATCCCCTTTTAACTAGGCAGGCAACGGGGAACAGCGTAGACATCTTGCAGAGCCGGCATCTCTGCATCTGCGTTGTCAGTCCTCTACAAATCCAGGACTGGCGGTTGACTGCCACTGTACCATTTGGTAAGAGAAGGAACTTATAGCGCAACGCAGGGAGCACTTCCTGTAAGATCCTTGCCGGTGTCTGCCTGGTTAAAAGGTGATTTTTTTTCGTTAATGAAGCAATTCGTTTTATTTTGAAGCATAAACCTGTCTATATTACGAATGTAACTATGCTCTGCGGAGCTTTTTTAATCATGTGAAAGTTCTGCTTTAACTCCTTGTGAACAAAGGAGATAATAATTTGCTCAAAACATTCAAGTAGAGATGAACAACTTCCTACGAGCAATCAAGGCAAGATCAGACTTTTACATAGCTTAAATGGTCAGGAATAATAAAACAGCCTACCATCCTATGAAAGAGTACATTTTAAATGTATAGGTGACCTCTATAGCGTTCAATGCTACCGAACTTTGGCTCCTAAGATATACTTTTTATGCTCCAGAATTGCTCATCTTTTGTTTTCAGAAAACAGCACTGTGGCCCATATTTATAAAAACTGGAGTTATTCTGGAGTAAACCAACTGCGCCATAGGGGACAAATACAAAATATTCCCATGCACTTGATTAGAGCTTTTTAACCTCTTGAATGACAGAGATGTCTCCAATGCATTGTGAAGCAATGCACTGGAGACCTCTCTGGCATTCAAGGGGTTAAAGGACCGATATAATTTAACAGGAATTTTTATTTGTCCCCTTATTGTGGAGCGGGTTTACTCCAGAATAACTTCAGTTTGCTTTTAAAGGGATACTTAAGATGTAAAGGCAATACCTATGATGTAAAAAAAATATATGTTGTAGGGGTTATGTCCCCAAATAAAACAAGGGTACTCCCGCTGCTGAGAGATATTTTATTAAAAAAGTATAACAGCTGAAACTTGAATTTTTTTAGGTGCAGTATCACAGTGGCCTGAAGATTTACAATGGCGCTGTTGCTGCATCATCCTATGGAGATTTATGGTCTACATACCAGAGCAGTCCATAGGATGTGTAGCAACAGCGCCACTGTAAATCTTCAGGCCACTGTGATATTGCACCTAAAAAAATTCAACTTTGAGCTGTTATAATTTTTTAATAAAACTCTCTCAGCAGTGGAAGTACCCTTGTTTTACTCAGGGGGATAAACCCTACAACATATTTTTTTTTTTTACATTTGAAGTATTACTATCCATTTAAAAATATGGGCCTTTTTATATACACTCACACACACACATACATATGTCAGTGGTTTTCATTCACAAGCAATGTTAATAAAAGACTCCTCTTATTTTACTTCACAGGCTGTAATAAACAATATGTTAACCCCTTGGAAGCTAGAGGTCTACAAAGCAAGGCAAAGGAGGTCATACTAGGATTGCTTCTCGTCAAAACCATTACGACTGATGTGGTTTGTACCGTTTACAATATTGCATGCATGCTAAACATGCAGTGAATACAGAACAGAGTCACAACTATAAACACTTAGGTCAGGTCACAGAAAGTGACATGTACATACCTGGGAACTTTCAAAATGAGCCAACCCTGAGATCTTTGAAATATTATCCTGTAAAGTTCCAGAGAACATATACTTTAGGAGAGATATCCATATTTGCGCTAACCAGGAAGTGCTTTTCTCAGTCCTCAAGGAGCAAGTCTCCCTCGGTCCCTTTGTTTAAAATGGCATCACTTTAGGGACTAAATAAGCAGTTACTTGGGACAGATGAGATAGTAGTTAACACTAGGCTTCTCTCACCCTGAGAATCTGGCCCTTCACCCTGAGACCCTGTTTCAGGCTCAAACCCAGAGAGTTCCCATGTATGGACATGTATATGCACAATGAGATCATCGGGATTCGCAAAATGAGGACAACGTACCTTAGCTGCCTGCGGGGTACAGGCAATATGAACAGTACTTGGCTTCACCCCATTTGCTTTTAGTCTTTTCAATAAAGCAAACCTGCTTTTTCTTCTTCCTCTGTCTCCATTTGGCAGAGAGCCATTGTATCTAGAGAATTTCAAGAATAATTGTGAGTATTTTTTTTTAAACCCCTTAAGGACCGGGAAAAACTGGAGATCGATCTGACTTAAGGACCTTAGCAATTTTGACTTTTTTGACTATGTCTTTGTTCAACCACATTTTCTCTTGCATTCCTTTTGTACACCCACACAAATTATATACTGTTTTTTTAAGCACAAGTAGGGCTTTTTTTTTGATACCACAATTGTATGAATACCTCATCGTTTAATTTGATTAAAATAGAAAAAAAAAAAAAGCAAAAAAAAAAAAAAACAACAACATTTTGCTTACATTTTTCTGTCAGGATTTGCATACTATTAGTTCATTACAAAAAATTACCCCTAAATATATTCATTTGCTTCTCCTGAATAGAAGAGTACCCACCCCACATGTCTAGTATTTCAATCCCTTTCTCACATTTACAAGGTAAATATTACAAGATGGATGCCATTATTTCCAACTTGTAATTTTTCAACAAATGGCATGTGAGCATCATAGCTTAGTTGACGGTGCCAGAACCAAAAATGTCCCACAAAGATATAGCTTTCTGAAAACTAGAAAACATAAGGTAAATGAGGTTTCCATTATCAGAGATGGAGAAAACTTAGGTTGCTTTGTTTCCCATTATATCTTGATAGTGTTAGATCTAAGGAGGGATGCAATATACTGGGCTGCATACAAATTGGTTTGGGACACAATTTCCCCCAAAATGTCTTTCCCCAAAAACAAACCAAAAAAATTATCATGGGTAAATCCTTCCGCACCAATTTGAATCCCTGGGTTGCCTGTGAATTCTGGGATTTGTGGGCACAAATTGGTTGGTGATACCCATTCATTAGGATCAGGAGTGGCAGGTGTTGGGGCATTTCTTTGGGCAGGTCTTTTGGCAGGTGCTGGGGCAGTTGCCAGGGCAGCTCTTGGGGCAGTACATCTTTTCTTTACAGAAGGCCCAGCATCATCACTAGAGCTGCTCTCACTCTCTGAAAACTGCGTTATATCAAAGTCTGACGCAGTGTCTGTGGCTTCTGAGTCAGACGCCAAAAACGCATATGCCTCTTCTACACTCTACCTCCGCTGCATTTTGTACACTTACTCTAAAAACCTTTTTTTTTTTTTTTTTTTTTCTTCCGCTACCTGTAAACCTAAATCTGACCTTAAACCTTACCCTAACCTACGTATACCATGAACCTACCTAACCCAAGTGAACTACCTATCTAAACTATACTATCCAGGTGCCTAGTCTGACACCATTTATAAAATGTGGACCATATCCTGTAATAGATTTTGGAAGACGAGGGGACATCAGCCAGCTATAATGGTGTCAATAACAGGTTCTGATAGGCCGAAGAGTTTTAGCAAGCTCCGCTCAGCCGCCAAGCAGTCAGCTTCCAGAAAGCTGGATCCGGGTGAAATATTGGCCCCTGTGAGAACAGATGAGACACCACTGTAAGCTTGATTGGATCTCTGACTGATAATTTCTTCAGGTTGGAGTACCACATCTTTCTGGGCCAGTCTGGTGCTATCAGGATTACTTCTGCCCAGTCCCTCTTTATTTTCTGTGGGAACAGATAGGCTAGAGGAAACTTCCAGGTGTAACCTTAGAAAGCATTGCCCTGTCGCTCCCTGTGTTTTCCAATGTGATAGGAAGGTTGGACATTTTTGTTTTGATTGGATGCCATGAGATCTATTACTGGGATTCCGAATTAAGCTACAATGTACTGAAAAATTGTTCTGTCCAGGGACCATTCTCTGATTGCTAAACGGTTCAGTACAATGCTTCTTGTGCTGCCTTGATTCATGAGACATCAAACTGTGGTGGTACTGTCCGACCGAATCCGAACTGGTTGGTTCTGAAGTTTAGTCTTTAGTCTGTGTAACGTGTTCCAGACTGCTTGCAGTTCTAAGATGTTTATGTGTTGTCTTGACTCTCTTGGTGTCCAGGTTCCCTGGACTGACCTGTTCTTCCAAACTCCCTCCCAGCCTGTCTTGCTGGTATCTGTGCAGACTGTCTCCCATAGATATGGTCTCAGTTTCCTTCCTTTTGCTATGTTGCTCGTGTGATTCCACCATTTGTGCTCCAGTCTGGTGGCTGGAAGGATTGGGATTCTTACTGACATGTCTAGAGGATTTTGTTTGAAGTACTGTAGGTGGTTGTTCTGAGTCCACAGACTGTATAGATTGTTTCTGATTTCTTGTGTGTCCAGGGAGAGTGTTGCGACCTCTAGGACAGCGCTGAATTGAATTCATAGAAATATTATTTACTGGGATGGTAGCAGTTGGCTCTTTTCTAGGTTGATTAACCAACCTAACCTTTTTAGAAGTTCTTGGTATGCAGTGGTACTACTTTTTGCCCTCTCTTCTGTGTCCTCCACTACTAGGATGTCGTCCCAGTATGGTAGGACTGTAATCCCCTGCTGGCGTAGGGTCAACATTGCGACTGCCAGGACCTTTGTGAATATACACAGGGCTAATGCTACGTCGAAAGGTAGCACCCGATACTGGTAGTGGGTGTGAATAATGTGGAATCTGAGGAATTGTCGGTATGAGATAAATGGGAAGGTGGTAATAAGCATCCCTGAGGTCTATCCTGGTAAGGAATGACCTGGGTTGTATCATCTTTATAGCAGACTGGATGGTCTCCATTTTGAACTTTCTGATTTTCAGGAATGAGTTTATCTCCTTTAAGTCCAAGATAATGTGTAGTTTTGTTGAAAGCTTTGTAACAGAGAACATTGTGGGATAGTAGCCATGAAATCTATAATTCCCTGGAACCTCCTCTATTACTCCGTCCAGGAGAAGGTTCTGGATAGCTTGTTTCATCTCTTTTGCTAGTTGACGATTCCTGATCCTGGATGTTCGAAACTTGTTGAATCTTGGGACAGTCTTGAATTCCAAGGTATATCCCATCTTTAGGATCTGCCGGACCCATCTGTCTGGGTTCAGCAGATACCATGTCTCCAGAAGTGCTCCAGCCTGCTCCCAACTGAAGAGGGAGATGGGATCACCTGTGTTTCATTGTGGAGGAAGCTGGAACCTTGGCTTTTTCTGGAAGTCCCTACAATTTCCAGATCTGGCTCCTTGTGTAGATCCACATTGCCTCTGATCATAAGATCTTCCAGGCCTGTATCTCTTCGAGTCCCGAAAAATTGCTTTCGAAATCAAGTGTTTCTGGAGGGCGAAGGGCGATTCCGGCTCTGTTGGGGGAGAAAGGGGCTCTTTCCTCCTGACAAGTTATTTCAAGTTGATTGCCGAATAATTTTCCACCAGTAAAAGGAAGGGAGATTAACTTTTTCTTAGAAGTGGCATCCGCACGTCTAGCTGTTATAGGGTTTGTGATAGAGAACGAATATGGTCTAAAGAGGCATTGCAGGAAGTTTACTGCGTCTTTGATAGATGTTAAATCTTTTAGCAAGCGGGATCTGGAAACGGAAGAATATATCTTTACTTCGAGTTCTGAGAGCCAAATTCGGAGAGTTCTAAATACGCAGGCCATGGCTGTAGCAGTTTTCATATTCTGCCCAGTGTTATAAAACTGTGCCGCATCAGCCTGTTTATCCATGGCATTCCTTAGTGAGGTACCACCTTCTAGTAGCAAAGTGGTTTTTATAGATATTTGGGCGACTGCTGCATCAACTTTTTTTTTTTTTTTTTTGGGGGGGGGGGGGTAACCCAGGAGCTGGTGTCTTCATCTGTAAATGGATACATCTTCTGCATGTGTCTGGATATTTGAAATCTCGTCTCCAATCTTCCATTCTTTATTGATAATTTCGTGAATGGAACTGTGTACAGGGAATGTTGGTGTTTCCTTTTTGTATCCGATGAAATCTGCATCTATGATGTTTAAATCTTTTTTTGTTTCTGTTGATCCAAGAGATTTCCTCATGGCCCTAACTAGGCCATCTACTTTGTCAAGGCCAAAGGATCCAGACTCTCCAGTGATTTCGCCTTCCTCTGTGGATGAAGGTCCAGATTCTAACTCTAACATACTGGTATCATCATCTTCATCATATCTGCGTGACGTACCCTCATTAGGGTCAGAAGTTCTGTGGCATTTTCTGGAGGATTCTTGCATGGACTGAAAAGTCTCCTGCACAGATGCCTTAATCCATCCCAGAAAGTCTGTAAACTGGGATGGAACATCCGGAGTAGCAATTTTCTTGAGGCAGTCAGTGCAGAGTTTTGCTGATTCTGAAGCTAGTAATTTTGCGTCACAACCTGCACACTGTTTTGTCTATGAAGCTTTATCTTCCTTAGGGAAGCCCGTACAGCAATCCTCTCTGAACGGATATTACTGAGCATACATGGTAAAGCAGTATGAGCAGAAACAAGGATAGTTTGTAACTTACATACAGCCTGATTCCCCTGCGGTGTGCTCCTTAAGTAAGGACGCCAGCCCCATGCTTGCTCCATGATGCGTCTCTCTCTGGAATGCATAGCCATTGCACTTCCTGTTTCGGTCCAGACTTAGGCGCATCATCACTAAGAGCCCGTGTTTGCCAGCAGAGAATGGGAGCAACGTGGGAGCCCAGCGAAGGTGAGAGTCGGCCTCAGGCAGCTCCGCTTCGCAATCTGGGGATGGTTTTGGCAGCGGGAAAAACGAACCCATGCGACCCCGATTTTAAACATAGGGTATGTGATCTTCAATAATGTAAAGTGCATTGAGGGCAATTTACATAGATAAAACAAAAAATATTATGAAGGAAGTCTTAGTAGATCAGATGTTAGAATCACTGAATTGACTTGCTGAAGCTCAATATTACTCAGAATATAATTCTATATGTATAATCCAAATGGAGTTGTGAGGCTCTAAGCCTCCGTCCTCCAGCTTGGTAGGACCAAAATTAACTGAGCAAACAAGGAGCAGCAGAAGTTTTTATAGTTATTGGTCCTACCAGCTGTGAGGCGGAGTCAATGCCCACAGTGATTTCCGTGGATTGGACATAGAGGAAATTGGGGATTTGGGGGAATGTAGTTTCTGATTGCATATGCCCAGCAATCGGTGGCTCTCCAGCTGCATAAAATCAGAAAATGTGTGACCTGAAGATTATCCCCACATTGACCATATGATAGAGAAGGTCAAGAAATTCATTTGGAGCCCACTCTGACCCTTGCAAGTGAAACGGGCGCATAGATAGGTCCTGGTAAAGATTCTCCATGCATTTATATGAAACAAAGATGGCCTCTGCTCAGGCAACAATTCTTTAAAGTGCCATGTTCAATAAAGCCAAAAGTAAATAAAACAAACACATATACAGAGCAAAATACAGAACCTCAGACAAGTTCAGAAGTAAGGTATAGACATGTGTTGCAATGTGTTGTATGCCTCTCTGCCACTGATAGGGTTAAATGTTAGAAGGGTGAGCAATGTATCACCAAGCAATGTGCTGGACACGCCTCTGCCACCCAAACGGTTAAGCAACAGAATTCATGTCCTTTAGGGTGGAACTGCTGGTCGTTATCGATTCTGGCCCATGACTCTGGCCCTTACCATTTACACATCGCCGTTATCTGCCCTCTGGAGTGGACTGACTGAATTCACCACACGTAACACCGATTCCTTTCTAGGCATATGCAAACACCCTTCAGGAAATGATTTCATTTTAGCTCTTTAGGCTAATCATCTAATCTGATACAGTCACTGAGCTGAGAATGACTTTAGACAAAGTCCCATTGGCTAAGTGAATCACTTCTAGAACAAACCAATTGCAAACATTTCCACTGACTTCCACTGTGGCTTTTAACCCCTTAAAAGCTAGAGAAGTCTATAACGCCTTGAGAAGGAACTTAAAAAGCCCCATTTAAAAATAAATGTGAATTTAGGAAATGTTATATTATTTCTTCCCTAAAGTGAAGTTGGTTTGCCTTATAGTTTGCCAACAAATATAAGGCTCAATTTATACAATGGAGTGGTACAAATCTGGGGCAAACCAATTTCACCATAGAGGAGAAAAAATTTCAACTGATTTAAATGGAGGCCTCTCTAGCATGCAAAGGATTAAATGTTCCAAGGCAAATACCTCTAGCATTTAGTGGGTTAAAACACCCCATTTAAAATGGCACACACAACTCCACTTTTATACATAAGGCCCAACATTCTTTATTAACACGTGCAACCCAGACAATGCACAAAAAAAGGATTCATTATTAAAGGGTACTGAATCAACTAAAAAACACTCACCCTAAAACAATGAGTTCCCCATACTTGACAGGTGCTTTAGCGGGGTGGTTCTCTTGATCAGGAGAAAACATGAGCTTGGCTTTATTTATACCCCCGACAGTGTCTTATCAAGAGTTTTGGTGCACTTTTTTCATTATTTCGCCTGGGAAAGAAAAAAAAATATATATATATTATTGGACTTAACCAAATGCAAATTCAGATCCTTCATTAACAATTTTTTTTTTACTTGCTTGATTACAAGAAGAATAAAAAAGTGTAAAGATCTCAATCTTAGAGTTTGTAAAAAAAAAACAAACAAAAAAACACTTCACTGGCTGAGAAGCCTGCAACACATTGTATCAATTTACAGACACAGATACTTTTGGTAGAGTTGATGCATATACCTGTGTACGTTAATGCCAGTCTCAACCAGGGTGTGTGAAAATCCCAGGAACCTGGGAGCCAGGGTTCCTAGAATGTCACTTCTGGCTTAAAGTTTTGCAGCATCTTTGATACAGAATGTCCATACTGGCACCCTCACTCTCTTCCAAAACTACCGGCTGACTCTTAAAAATGTGTCTGGCTGCACCGTTCTTTATATTTTTGTCCAGTCATGCTCTCAAGCACCATTAGACATGGGTTACAATGGAGACATTAACTGCTGGACTGTTTTCTCCTAGGCTACTATAGCAGTCCTAGCTTGTGTGACCTCACTGGGCGGGTGTACATATGACATCACTCGCATGACTGGCTTAAGTCTCATGCTTCACTTAACCCTTTGAGTGCCAGAGGGGTACAGAATGCCTCTGGTACTCAAAGGGTTAACGGAACACTACACCAAAACAATGTTAATGATTTGGAAACAGCTATTCAAAACCACCTACACATTATATTAGCCAGTTATTTGGAAAACTAGTTTATGAGTTATTTTGATTGACAGACAATGCTAATTAGTCATGTATAACCTCCTTCACTCACTGAAACACCAAAAAAAATTAAACAGGTTGGTATAACTTTAAATATTACAATCTTACAAGTTACATATATAAAAATGATTCATATATTAAAACCCCAATATATAATCCTAAACTTGTTTGTTAATGCGTGTATAATTTGCCTTGTTCAGAGAGCATTCATTTAATGTTGTTTGTGCGGTTTTTATTGAGGGATAAAAGTCAGTTGAATGCGATTAGTGCACACTGCACATGTATTGTCTTCTCTCCGCCCAGGCACTGATAATAATAGTGGTTAATCAATGGGAGCCCAGGCACTAATAATAATAGTGGTTAATCAATGGAAGCCCAGTCACTGATAATCGTGGATAATCAATGGGATCCCAGGAAAAGGCAGGGATGTCTGTTCCCTCGGAGCATGAGAAAGACTAGATTTTATATAATCCCAGTTTATTTTTTAGGTGCTAGTTTTCCTTTATCCTTTCAGTACTAAGAGAGTGGGCATTGCATTGCATTGCTGAGTAGAGTTCATGGGAGAGAGAATGTAGGGCCAAGACAGAAAATACAAATGTAACCCTGTCTTATTAGCACCCTCAACATAGGAGTGAAAAGTTGTACACAATAAAGGCTGCTAATTAAACAATAAAACTCCCCCCTCCACCTAAGGTTTTAATCCTTTGAGTGTCAAGAGGTAAAAATGGTAAAAGCACCAATTAGAAAAGACTGCAGGAAATGGCATCCATAATATGAATAAAAATGGAATAGAGTTATTATACTATATTATACATAACAACAATAATCCCTCTGTGGCCGCAGTATAAGCATATACGTCCAGGATATCAATAGCACTAAGTCTGGGGGGCCACACGCACACATATGAGACCTATTTCTAAGTGGGGCTAGACATTTCAACAAGTCTGACTAGTAAAAGAGTCCAGCAGTCAAGTAAAAAATGATGCTGTTCTCTATGTTTTATATTTAGTGGATTCACACATTTTTTTTTACTTTCTGATTAACAACTTCTGCCCCTGACTGTTGAAATTATTTTCAGCCCTGATGTTAACCCTCTCCCTGTTTTGGTTGTTAGGGTTCCACTAAGGTTTTGTGTAATACCAGAATGGTTTGAATACTACATGATCATCACAACTGAGTGTGCTGCTATTATCAGCATGCAATAATGTTACCACCTAAATGCTTTTTTGAAAACTGGGTGTAAGAGAGTGTGTGTATTCCATTGCCAAGCAATGTGCTTGCCTGACACTCTAACACTCAGCAGTCTAAGAAAGATCATGGCAGATTTAAGTGGAAGTGTGTACCATCTTGTTAGTCAGATTATGTGTGTGTGTGAGTGTGTGTATGAGACTGAAGGCAGGGGTGGATGCATCTGTTAGAGAAATAAAACCACAAGCCTTGTCCTTATAAAACATTAGTCACACAGTCTGTGTTTAATCATAGGGAAATACTCCTATACAATTACAAATACTTGCATTATTTAAGTTTTCAAGTATTTTCATTTTCACAGTCACCGGTATTACATTATCAATTTATGCACATTTTCAAATCTATATGTTAACCCTTTAAGTGCCAGAGGGGTACGCAACGCATTGCAAAGCAATGCGTTGCATACCCCTCTGGCACTCAAAGGGTTAAGAAAAACTTTGGTAAAGGGTAATTACACCAATAGGAAAATTGGCTCTTAACCCTTTAACAAAAAAGCCGTTCTGGAGCAAACCAGCTGCACCAAAGGGGCAAAAATAAAATGTGCAAATTACCATTTATTATTTGTAACAGATCTTATTGAGAATAATGGGAATAAAATGCCCACAAAGTCCCAGACAGACTGCTCATTTGTACAACACATACTCCCAACATGAGTTATGGCTTGCAATCCATTAATTAGAACAGTGAGCAAACTGATACAGAAAGAAAGGAGAGCAGAGGCATTTTAATTAGAGAGGAAGCCATTATCTGAATTAAGGCCATAAGACTGCCAGAATAGTGATAATGCAGTACATAAGATAAAAGGAAAGGAATTCAAGAAGGAAGCGAAAGGACTACAGGGAAAGTGTACACAGAGGAAGTGAAAGAAGAGAAGAGGCGTTAAGTGATAGGAAAATCAAATAAGTAGTGTAAGAAAGACTAGAGTGTGGAGGGGCGAAAGGGGGGAGATCGGCAAAAACGATTCAGCCAGGAAAGTCTATAGGAAAAATAGTCCAAATGTCATACAGCTATACAACATAATTTTGTGTGTGTGAAGTAGTCTGCCAAGGACACCGGGGGGGATGCACTAAGGTGTGATAAAGAGGTGATAGGGTGTAGAAGACTTTTCCAGTGATATCACTTCTCCAAATCCTATATTATTCTATGAAGCCAATGCACAAGATTTCTCCAACTCTGCAGATGCTCTATAGAATAACATAGGATCTGGAGAAGTGACATCACTGGAGAAGTCACTGGAGCCAACCGACTCTTTTGCATGATTTGTTCCTTGAATTAGAAATCATGTACACAACATACATTTCTGGGTTTTTCCTGGGGGCCGGATCTCTTGCTCAGCTCTCTGTGTGCTCCATCTAGTTTCTAGAAAAAATGGTTGAAGGGAGGATTTCAGGTCTTTTTGAGGTATCGCCTCTAATAACTCACAAACTTAGAGGCTAGTTTGTCTACCACAATTATCCAGGATATCCAATCTATATGTGAAAATCTCAGTGATATTCTTTTTTTCTGCAATAGTTTGTCCCAAATAATACAGTTTCTCAAAGAGCGATTTGGATTAAGAGCCTAGATGTTGAACTCTATTTCCTAACTGTTAACATCTCTTTTGACCTCCAATATTTCCTCCTTAATAGTTTGCTTTAAGTTCTGGAATAGGGCTTTCAGTTCTGGCTCTTGGGGAGATCATTTAAGGCATTCCCCATATTGAGGATCGGTATTGGAAGGTTCGAATCCAAAGTATTACTGATCACTGTAACCGCTGGGATAGTGTTGGTAAGAACAGTAAGCAGGGAACAGAGTGTGTCCTGGCGTGTTCTGCAGGCAGGATCAGATGTGGAGGAGAAAGAAGTAGATGCCATTTGACTCCTGTATGATATGGTCTCTGTTTGGCAGGCTTCTGCCACAGGCAAATAGGATGTCTTGTTGCTTGTATTCCTTGCTCCGTTTTGTAGACACAGAGAAATTAGGCGAGACAGGTATTTACAAAGCAGAGAGTCACAGAATGTCCTGCATTAAAATTATAGTGCTAGTTAGTGCCCAGAGATGAGGAGCTACTGGATCATGTGGCCATCTTTGTTTGCTTAAAGCCCCACCTCCAAATCCCCATCAATATTAATAGGTATTTTAACCCTGTGAACTCCAGAGGTACTCATTACAGTACATTGGATACCTTTCTAGCACTCATAAGGGGAAGCCTTGGCATGCAAACAGAGCTCTCTAGCATTCAAGAGCATACAAGACCAAATTAAAGGGACAGTAATGTCTCTCGCCGAGTCTTCTGTATATTAATAGTAACCGATTGCGCTATGTCTAAGATCTTACTTGTGTGTAGTTCAAAAGTTATTCAGCATTAAACATCCCGCCCGTCCTTTTCTGGCCTCCTCCCTCTGAATCTCAAATCTGGTTGTGTGACTAGACGGCTGCAGCGAGGGACAAACTTCAGTAAGTATTAGGGAAATCCTGCCCCTCTTAGCTTACTGAAGTTTGTCCCTGCTGCAGCCATCCTGACCAGACTGCAGCTTCTGCGTGATGTGTCAAGAAGGGGCAGGTGGTGGATCTTTAGCTCTGAATAACTTTTGAACTACACACAAGTAAGATCTTAGACATACCTCAATATGTTACTATTAATATACAGAAGACTTGGAAAAATATTTTTAGAGTGACATTATATCCATTTAAATAAATGGACATTTTTATTTGTGACCTATGGTGAAGCTGGTTTGCACCAAGTTTCAATAGGTCAGGGTCTCAGGATATCACTCCTTAATGAAGGTTGATAATCAATAGAACAGTTACTGTGATTGTTCTACTAGTGCTTAATCAGGGATATCCTTAAATTATTACCAACATCTCCTAATGAACTCCCAAAGAAAAGCCCAATGATAACTATGATTCTGAATCAATTCTGTGTGGATTTGTAATCCAAGAATAATCTTTAATAACCCTTAGAGCGCCGGAGAGGTACTTTGTAATATGTTCCGTACCTCTCTGGCACTCAAAGGGTTAACCAATACTGGATATCATGTCCATGGAGGAAAGCATAATTCTGCAGAACCTCCAGGACCCCAAACACTTCCAACTGAAGAGGTCTTATGCAGGTTTCACTAAGAAGAGTTTTGAGTATGGCGGTCCTCCTTGGACACAACATCTTTAATAATTAATTATTAATTCTGGGGAATAAATCCACTTTAGATTGATTCATAATGGTCATTAGGATTTCCTTCCCTGATTAAGGTAAGTGGGAGTTAATTATTGTGGAGTTAGTATTCCCTTAATATGGAACCAAACACTTTACGACAACTGGTGGCTTTAAAAGAGATTTTAACTCATCTATATTTATTTTAACCATTCCTTATATAAAGCTTTTGATTGAGATTTTTATCTGTCAGTTTATGTACATTAGCCAATACTTGCTGGTAGGAAGTGGCAGCTGGGAGGGAGAGTGGAATGTTAGAATTTGGGCATACCAGTTTGTGCAAGCCAGGACGGCCTAATTTGCAACAATAAATAAATAAAGCTAAATATCTCAACTATTGTTTTGAACATTTTTATGATAACGTTTTACATCCACTTGAACTCCACAAAATAATTCCTCCTATTCAGTTATGTTTTCATCCTTTTCTATTATAGAAACGACTGCATTTTTACACTGTCAGATCTAAACCACTAACATCAGACAGCACTGCAATAGGAAGACCGATGTACTAGGAACATCTGGAGCAATTCAAATGCACCATAGGTAAGAAACAAGCATTCTAAAAGATCACATTTATTTAAATGACACTTTCACTCCCTTGAATGCTATAAAGGTTTCAAACGCATTGCAAAGAAAATTGCTGGAGACCTCTCTAGCACTGAAGGGGTTAAGAGCCCCAATTAAATCAATTCTGGAGCCAACCAAATAATCCATGGGAAACAAATAAAAACTGCCCATTGATTTAACCCACTGAATGCCAGAGGGTAAAGCAACACATTGCAATCTCTTCTGGCAATCAAAGGGTTAAATGCTACAGAGTTCTCCAGATCAATGCTTTTGGACACTCCTCTGGCACACAAACAGTTATATCAATAGGAAGTTTTATTTGTTTCAAAAGGTTTGGCTTGTGGGCATCTGTGTGTCTGCACCCCCACCCCAATAAATAAATCAAAAATAATTAAAAAAAAATGAGTTATATTTTCTCAAAAATTACAATTACAATACCCCCCTCCCTCCACAGAGCCCTGTATCAGCCTCATGGTTTCATATGTTTCAGCAAAGGGGTTAATTAATCAGAAGCAAATTAATCTGGCAAGGAAATGTTGGGCTCGTGTTTCCTCAGAGCTGTGTGAAAACTAACCTGCAGAACATAGCAACAGTAACTATGGACAGCAGGACATGGGAGATATAAACTTAGTTGGTTGCAATAGAATCAAAGGCGTCTGTGGCACAAAAGAGAGAGCTACAGAAGTGGGAGTCATTGCCCTATCATTATATGCTCCTGTGCACTGTGATTCAAACCTGACTTTGCACCCTGCTGCTTCATTACAAATGAAATGCCAGAAATGTTATGTTTTTAAAAACGAACGGAGGATGTGATCTGTGATGCAATTATATAAGTACAAATGTAGATTGAGGGAAGGGAAAAAAGCAAGACATCAAATGGAACATAATAAGTTAGAATAATATGGTGCAATTAAGTTTAGCAACAGTAGTGGCACAGGGAATGGACCAGGCCTCGGATACCTCAAACAGCAATGGTTCAAGCAATGGTAATACACACTAGCCGATAGTAGTGCAGCGTTGTCAATGCAGCAGCACAGACACACACACTCTTCTGTCTCTGAGGTTGGGCCTGGCAGCAGCAAAAAGGGAAGGAGAGAGGAATAGGCGTGGCACAAAGGAAGGTGGGAGGGGCAAAACACTGCATAAGGGAAGATGGGAGGGAGGAAGAGGCAAAAGAGGTGAGGGATGAATAAGCAATGGATGGTGAAAGGGAGGGAGGGGGTTTGCGAAGAGGAGAAAAGGATTGTGGGTGGGAGGGACGGAGGATTGAAAAGGAAAAAGTGCAAAAAAAAAGAGGGGGGATGAGAAGTGATGAAGGTGAATGTGGGAGGGATGAAGAGAAAGCAGCAAAGGGGGGAAGACAAAGTAGTGAAAGATAGGGAGGGGGATGGAAAGACAAAAGGGAAGGAGGGAGAGGTAAAAGGTAGGGAGAGGTAAAAGGTAGAGAGAGGAAAAAGGAAGAGAGGGAGGAAAAGTGGCAAAAGGGAGGGAGTGGAAATGGGAAGGCAAAGTGTCGAAAGGAAGGGCGCCAGGAAAGGTAAAGAGGCAAAGTGATGGGTGGGTGGATTGGAGAGGAGAAGTGGCGAAAGGTAGGGTGAAAGGTAGAAAAGAAGAAACTCTGTGCTGCCCCCCACCGGCAAAAGGAGTGCGAGTGCGTGAGAGAGAGAAGGAGCGAGAGAGAGTATGTGAGTGAGTGAGAGTGTGAGTGAGAGAGAGAGAGAGAGAGAGAGAGAGAGAGAGCGAGAGAGTGTGTGTGTGTGTGTGTGAGCGAGAGAGTGTGTGTGTGAGCGAGAGAGTGTGTGTGTGAGCGAGAGAGAGTGTGTGTGTGTGTGTGTGTGTGTGTGTGTGTGTGTGTGTGTGTTGTTCATCTGTCTTTTGCTCCTGAGAGCCTTATGCAGGAAACTAGAGGTTCAATTCTGAAACAAACCAACTGCACTATAGGGGAATATTTTCCATTGATTGAAATTGGCTTTTTTATTACTTGAATGCTAGAGAAGTCCCCAAAGAATTGTAAATCTATGTGTTAGGAAACCTCTCTAGCATTCCAATGGTTAAAAGCATCTTCAATTTTAAGTTATGTCCACTAAGGTGTAATTGGTTTGCCTCAGAACTTCAGCCATTTAGTTTCCTGAATAAGGCACAATAGAGGACAAGTCAAAATTCTGAACGTTTCCACTGATTTAAATGGGGCATTTAACCCCATGAATGCTAGAGGTGTCCAATGTATTGCAAAGCAGTTTGTTTGCCACAGAATTACTCCACCTCTTCTTTTGAACATGAGGCCCTTTGATTTAAAGTTTGAAATAAATCACATGAAATTAACGTTATTGAAATAAAATAATAATGCAAAAATAATAAAACATTAGTTTGCCTATGCCTCCATCACACTAAATCACCAATTTGATAGGTGGGAGACCACTTACACTACCACGTGGCTTGCCCTTCCTTTTCTTACATACATTGGATGTCTACCCTCCCTACTTGTCAACACTACCAGTCTGAGTGACTGCCATGCCACTTAGAAAGACTTCAGTGAGAAGAGTTTGGATCATTAAGTGTTGCAACAAAGAATCATGTCGGCCTCCATGTACATCAGGGGAATCCAAAGTGCGGCCTACCAGACCCCACGGTATGGTCCACCTGATATTGTTAACCTTTGATTTCCATGAAGGTATACCTTCCTGGTGTTCAAAAGGTTAAGATTTTATTTTTTAACGCAATTATCTATCACACATTAAAGAAGACTTCTGTGTGTCTGGCAAACACACCCAGGGGCAGTAGTAAGGAGTAGCTCAAATCTCCTCTATACTGCCTGTCCTATAATGTCCAACCATGGGGGTGTGATCATGTACAAAGCACAACGATGCATGCTATACTCCAAACACTATACATGAAACACCAAACACAATGCAATATGCCAAATGCTATACGCCAAACACTATACTCCAAACGCTATACGCAAAGCACTATATTCCAAATACAATATGTCATACGCCAGAGGAAAAACTCCAAACACTACACACAATACACCAAACGCTATATGCAATTCATAAAACTGTATGCCAAACGCTTTTTGCCAAGCACAATAAGCAATTTGCCAAAATCTATACTCAATTTGCCACATGCAATACATCACAATTCTCCACAAGGTATATGCCAAATGCTATACACCAAGAGCAATACACTATACACCAAATGCTATATGCCATACAGAATTCGCCAAATGCAATACACAATTAGCCTAAAAGCAATTCACCATAAATCACATGCAATAAGCAATTCATCAAACACTATATACCAAACTCTATATGCCAATACTATACACAATATGCATTCGCTTTAGCATTGGCAATACGCCAATTGCTATAGCCAACGCTATACACAATTTGCCAAACGCCATATGCAATGCACCACGTGCAGTACACTACACACAATTCAAATGCTATATACCAAATGGTATACGCAGTTTGCCAAACGTAATTCGCCAAAAGCTATATGCAATTCACCATGCCATGTGTCATACACTATATGCCAAAACACTATACACCACATGCTATGCGCAGTACACTATAAGCAATTCATCAAACTGTATAAGCGAAACATTATAGGCAATACACCAAACCCAATTCGCCAAAGGCTATACTCAATTTGGAAAATGCTGTATGCCAAATGCTATGTGCAATTCACCAAATGCTATATGCCAAATGCTGTATGCAATACTCTATACTCCAAATGCTATACGCAAGTCACCAAACACTGTATGCAAAGCGCTATAAACTAACGCAATACACCAAACACTATAGCACAAAGTTATATGCCAAACTATATACGCAAGCAGCTATAGCCAAACTCTATATGCAATAGGAAAACCGCTACACTCAGTAGGCAAAAGTCAGTATGATATATGCAGCATGCAATAGGCAAAATGCTATACACAAAATGCACAATGCTAGTAGGCAATAAGCTATCCGCAAAACACTACACACAAGCTCACATACTGTCACTCACACTTGCGTGCTTGCTGTCATGTGCGCACACAAACACACACTGATGTAGAGTTGTGTAAAGCAATGTTTTGCTCTGGGTTTCACACCCTCTTGGAGCTGAAAGGGCTAAGAACTGATATTCATTAAAGCAGTCATTATTAAAAGGAGGGAAGGGAAAAAAACAACAACAACATAACAAAACAAAAACCCACAGGGCTAAACTTCACTAGCTAGCACTCAAAGGGTTATATTTTCCATTTATGCCTCCTGAATGATGAGGATATTTAACAACATCCATATATGTGTACGTCCCTCTACTGGCCCTGACAAATTCTGTGCGGCTCAAAAGTTTGTGATATTTTTGTCTACCCCTAACCTCATGAACTATTTTAGTCTACAGAAAATGTTAATTTGCCTTTAGTTAGACTAGCTTTAACATATACATTTTGGTGCAACACTGTGGCATGTTATGCTAACTTCCTGTACAGTGTGCTAATACGTTCTGTTTGAGGCCAAATGCATTGGTTGCTCTGCTAATAGAAATGCCTCCAATGGGTAGTAGACTTTGCCTAGATTCATTTACAGCAGTGTGCAGACATCATCATTCAAGGAGTTAACGTCATTTACATCAATGGGAACTGTGTATTTGTCCCCGTTCTATTTAGTAGATTAGCTATAATGTGTGGTGATTACAAAAAAAAGTTTTCAGACAATTATATGCATACATGACTAAGCCTAGCTTCTAAATTCTTGTCCAACCCACAATACATAGCAGGATCTATACTACTATTGTGCATTATGCCAATATCTGCAACTTAAGAAAGAAGTACTTGTGTCTAACACAGCTGTCATATCAAATGACAATCGATGACGACAACAAGTGGGAGAGAAAAATTACTGTAATTCATAGAAGGTAAACTAATCAGTTTTAGACATACTCTGCCTTCCAGTTGATTTACAACTGCATTCAGTTTCCCCTCATCTCAAATCATGTCTTCAAGTAATGTAGCAGGCACCCATATTTACACTTTAACCCTTTGAGTGCCAGAGAGGTACGGAATGCATTGCTTTGCAATGCATTCTGTACCTCTCTGGCACTCAAAGGGTTAATACATGTCTGTAGGAGTGGGAAAATCCAATCCTCAAGAGGCACAAAACACGGTAGGCGTTGTGTTAAAGGAACAATAATGCCAAAATAAACCAACCTGAAAATCTGCGAATGTTAAAACATGCTTTCAAATATGTAAAAGTTCCTATACCCTAATAGTTCTTAAAATAGTGAATGTAGAACCGCCCGCCACACACGTTCTCCTCCCTTCCTGGTTGGGAGACTGTATTGTGCTGTATAAGGGCACAGCAGAAAGAGCAGAGGGCAAGGAAAATTGTTTCCTCTGACCTTCTGCAAAACTGCACCTGCAACCTAAACTTACCTTTTATTCAGACCTGGAACCTGTCACATGTGTGTCTGGGAATGTGACAGCATGTTCTTTCATGTAAGAACATCTTCTATTGCAATAGTAGTGTGTATTTAAAAATAAAATATTTACATTTTTAGGGAAGGACATTTGTTACAAGTAGGGTTGCACAGATACCGATACTGGTATCGGTATCGATACCAGCATTTGCACGAGTACTTGTACTTGCACAAATGCGGCCGATTCCAGCACTGATACCCTGTGTCAGGGTCGGTGCTGCAGTGAGGGAGCCTCTCTCTCTCCTGTAGCGTCTCCGCGTTGCCGCGGGTTACCATGGCAACGCTCCAACGCAGACTTCTGTCGGGGCTCGTGAGAGAACAGTGAGCACCCGGCAGAGGAGGGTAAGGGAGGCACGATGGGAGATTGAGCGGGTGGTGAAAGAGGCAAAGAGGGTGGTCAAGAGGGAGAAAGAGGCAAAAGGGACTAAGAAAAAAAAAAAAAAGGCAAAAGGAGGAAAGATCAGGAGACAAAAGGAGGGGGAACAAGAAGAGGCAAAAAGGAGGGGGGATCAGGAGGGAGAGAGAGGCAAAAGAGTGGGATCAAGAGTCAAGGAGGGGGACAAAGGGGGATCAAAAGGGAGAGAAAAAGCCAAGGCAAAAGGAGGGAGCTCAAGAGGGGGAGAATGAAGTAAAAGGTGGGAATCAAGAGGGGGAGAAAGAGGCAAAAGGGGACAGTCAGGAGGTGGTGTGTGTGTGTCTCACCAATACTTTTTTGCGGTCATTTGCCAGTTTTCCAAGTACTTAAAGCGCATATTATATACACACACACACATACATACAAAAAAGAATCGGTAATTGGTATCGGTGAGTACTTGAAAAAAGTATCGGTACTCGGTCTTAAAAAAAATAAAAGTGGTATCGGTGCATCTCTAGTTAAAAGAAAAAGGTATGAAAGAGTACAAAATGGGATTTCTTGTTCTGCAGAGACGAATATAGATATATCGCTAGATAAAAGAGGCGATAGAGATAAGAGGCATATGTATCAATGTATCACTAATTCAAAAACTGGCAACAGATGCAAATGTGACCGATTTGCACCTAGATAGGAAAACAAAATGATAAATATAAAATTAGAGTAGTCATGAAACAGATCAAATGTGACCTCCCAGTAGATGTAAGAGATATATGTATCAGAAATAGACAGAATAGAAATCACAGACGATTTGGCACCTAAAAATAATATACAGACAGGCAGTCTTATCATCATCACCAATAATAATAATAATAATAATAATAATAATAATAAAAGGCCAGATGTAGGTTTGTCAGATGCAGTCCCACGCAGTAGAGACTGCCCGAACGCAGGATGCAGTTACGTGCAGTAGGGACTGCCCGAACGCTGTATGTTTGTCCGATGCAGTCATGAGCAGTAGGGACTGCCCAAACGCACAGATTGCTGGGAGGTGTAGTTCTGCGTGACGCACTTTGGCCTGTGTACACAGGCTTTTACACTAATATTTAATAAACTACTCAATGATTTGTGTACTGAAAATAAATAGGCGAGCGCTAAATTGAAAGGTTAGTAGTAACCTAAATATAATCAAGAACAAATTGAATAACAGAACACAAAATTATATATACTAAAATAATGTGTCCAAATAATTTTTTAGATAGAGGCTTAGAGCAGCTCATTCCACACATATTCAAATTATATGTTCTCACTGCTATATATTAGCATTCACATGAAATATCAAACTAGCGCTCACCTATATTATACACATCAATAATGATTTGTTTGTGATACGTTGATACTGATACTCTTGTGCATTTCATAAACTAAAAAAAAGAGGGTTTATTAATGCTTTCTTATGAAACCGATACATAATGGACATCTCACAGTTATTAATGAATCTTTTATTGCAATTACATGTGAACATTTAGAGACATATCGATACACATGCCCCATAGAGAGATAAAGGACTAGAGCAGGGGTAGTTAATTGCAATATCTCCAGCTGCTGGGGGCTACAAATCCCTCTGGCTTGTTGGGAATGATGGGAGTTGTAGTTCACAACAGCTGGATGAAAGTCAATTGACTCCCCTTGAAACAGAGGATAGAAAGTTAGATAGTGAGGTGAGAGCTACAGGGACAATGCCAGAGGCGTAACTAGAAGCCACCGGACCCTGATGCAAGAATTGCCATGGCCCCCCCGACCACATTGGCCCCCCTCAACCACACTGGCCACCTCCACATTGCCCCATCTCCACACTGCCAACCAATATCCAAACTGCCCCATCCACAATGCCCCCTTCATCTCCACATTGCCCCTTCCACAATGCCCCCTTCATCTCCACATTGCCCCTTCCACAATACTCCTACCTCCAGTCCCTTTTGGTCTAGCGGCGTGGCTTGATAGATCTGTGCCTCCTTTGGCACAGATCTCTAGAACTGAAGCTCCCGTGCTCTGCTCTAGTAATGCAGAGGCTGGGAGATGATGTCATCTCCCAGAGCTCTGTATTACTAGAGTGGCGCACCGGCGGCCGGAGTGGGAGATCAACTAAGCTACAGACAGAGTTGCAGGGGGCGGCCGGGCCCCTGGAGTGACGGGCCCGGAAGCAGGAGCGACCCCTATTGTTACGCCACTGGACAATGCATTAAAGACATAGACAGAGATGTAGATACTGAAATAGAAGTAAAAAAATGAGATATGGTGAAGACTGTCATAAAGTGTGTGAGCTAAGCCTCTGCAGGTAGCCTAGAATTCAATCGCGCACATGAGCAAACTTCCAGAAAACAGATGTGATATCAAGAAATTCCAATGCTTGAAGTCTACTTTAAAGAAACATGGATGCTTTATATTCTGCCCTTGGCAAATTTCATACAGATACATGTCTCCTTCTTCCCCAGTCCACTTGCTTCAATTCTGCTATCAGTAAGCAGGGAAGTGCACTCTCATCTTGGCAAAATAACGTGCAAACAATGAATGGCATCCTTTTCCAACAAGGGTTTTTCATATTACAACTATAAACACTAGAGACCGTTCCTTGCAAGACCAACCCCCACAACAAGGAAGAGTTTGTAAAGAAGGAAATCCACAAAATATATGTTACAAGCAAAAGTATTTTCTTGCTGCAGGAACCAAAACTAAAAAAGGGACATGCCCAAGTATTTGGAGAACTAGGCATTCCAGTTTCATTATAATTTGGGTGAGACAAATGATACAGTATACAGGTTCACAGCAAGAAAACCCAATAGTGTAAACAGAGAGCACTCTGCATATTTTCTAACATACCCAGAGTGCCATAGGGTTGGAGGGAGGAGGCTGCAATTTTTTCTTATCATGGTTAGTGGTACATTCTATCATTATCTCTGCTTTTCTGGTCAGATATTCAGCACTGTGATTCCCCCCACCCTCCCAAATTTGCTTTACCTATTGCTCCCCAGCTGGATCGGACATCGGATCACCAGCTGTGAGCAGGATATGAAAGAGGCTGCCACAAGCACAGAGAGAGACACATTGCCTTAACCCTGTCAATGAAGGGCTGTCCATACCCATACCCAGTGCCATGCTCTTAATGTTTCAGGAAGTAAAGTAGGATATAACCAGAACTCGTGGAGATCACAATGTCATTTACGTGAAAACAGTAAATCTGTGGGAGGGGGAAGAAGTTGCTTTTCCCACATACTACTTTTGTTTATATGTAATTATTATATGCATACTGAAAGATAACTAGCTAGGTAAATCTTTTTATTGGACAGATTAAGATCAAGTTAGCCCTAGAGCCCTTAGCGTTCTCCTAATTGGCACTGTGCTTACATGTTATCTTAGTGGGACATTGTGCACTTCTTTCAATGGGTTTTTCCAATTTTCTATGCTAAAATGTTTTCTAGAGCCTCAAGGATTTTGAGAAAAGAGGAATTTGGCAAGAAGACAAGTAGTGCAATTGGAATATATCTTACAATGCACCTATTTATCAAATTTGTTTTTTTAAATAAAGATCCTGGGATCAGCATGAACTGGTTGTCCCAGCTCTCAAATTGTTCCACTAGAATATATTTAGTCGACTCTAAAGTTCCAGGGAGAAATTGAGTGATTCCTGGGTAAACAAACATGCCCACTGATATAAATGGTGCTTTTAACCTCTTGAGTGCCAGATGGGTATGCAACACATTGCAACCCCCTCTGGCACTCAAAGGGTTTACCTCACAAATGATAACAAGGTCTTAAAGGGATAGTAATACTTCGTTTTAACTTTATTTTATTTTGTAGGCATTAAAAAAACATGAAGAATGATATAAGTCTTATCTCTCAAACCTTTATGGTTTAAGAGATATTCACAAGCAAAGTGTCCCCCTCCCGCCTCTTTTACTGATGTAACACTTCTCAGCCAGGGCAGAAGGGAGCTGCCCAGGTAGATTGCAGAGAGGGACAATCTTCAATTAAGATAAGGGAAAAACCTGAAAAGCTTGTCAAGGGGGGCAGGGATTTCATTGTTTTCATAGGAATAAGAGTGTCCCCTTCTGTTATTTGTCTGGTCTATAGACTGCATTCCGTATCTGAGAAGAGATTGTTTACAGTAGGTAAAAGGGGTGGGAGGGGGAAACTTTGCTTGTGAATATCTCAAACCATAAAGGTTTGAGAGATAAGACTTATGTCGTTCTTCATGTTTTTTAATGCTTACAAAATAAAATAAAGTTAAAATGAAGTATTACTATCCCTTTAAACACTGTACAGTAATGTGTTACAAACCTCTAGTTTTCAAGGGGTTAAATGCCCATTTAATAGGAATTTTTGCCTGCAGTAAGGTGGTATTTGCCCCAATGTGTGTGTGTGTGTGTGTGTGTGTGTGTGTGTGTGTGTATTGGGGAGGTAGTAAAAATTCCCACTGATTTAAACAAGGATTTTAACCCCTTATGAACCAGCAGTCCAGGGAAGTTACCTTCCCTTAAGGGCCTCTTTGATCCATGCCGAGGTGCCGGTACACGTGACCTGTTACGCTTATCGACGCCCCATATTGGGGCCTAAGAGAAACCACTCCAGTCTCCCTGTAGAGCACTGTAAGCAAAAAAAGTATGTGATGTGCTATGACCGTCACCGGTGCTTAAAGGGATGGTAATGTTTCATAATAAAAACAGCTCCAATTAATCTTCATAGTATTTGGACCATGGAGAGTGTTATTTCAAAACTGTCAGAGTTGTAGTTCAAGAGTTCAGAGTTGTAGTTCAATTGCATGATAAAGTTTCCCCTCCCACCCCTTTTACCTAGTGTAAGCCACCTCTCCTCAGATGTGGAATCCAGTCCACAGACCAGACAGCTCACAGTAAGGGACAATCTTCTTACTGTGCGAACAATAAAAGTCCAGCCCCCATTAATAGGTTTCTCCCTTATGTTAATTGAAGATTGTCCCTCTCTGCAATCCACTTGGACACCATCCTGATGCTCTGAGGTGAGCAGTGTTACATCAGTAAAAGGGACGGGAGGGGGATACGTTATCATTCAATTACTCGTGAACTACAACTCTGACAGAATTGAAATAACGCTCTCCATGGCCCAAATACTATGATGATTAATTAGAGCTGCTTTTATTATGAAACATTACCGTTCCTTTAAGGATATAAGGACTGTGAGGGTCATAGCACGTCATCTGGCCATTAAGGGGTTAACACACTGAATACTTTGACTGAGATGTTTCCACCACATTGCTTCTCAATACACTGGAGATCCTTCTATCAATCAAATAGTTTAAAGCTCACTGGAGTCAATGCCATATTTTCATTTCTACCCTGTGTAGCAGCTAGTTTGTTCCAGAATTGCTTGATGAAAAAGGCCAAATGCATTTTTGTTGCAAGGCTTTTTCTTTGTTGTTTTTGCTTTTCATGCTTTCAATACATGCTTTTATACAAGCTACACCAGTTAAATATATAGTTTAACCAACCATTAAAAAAAACACAAACAGTAGGATAGGTCAGTGTTTATCCATTTTAATTTGAAATAATTTTCTGTCCAGTGACCTAATCAGGAGAGAACAGCAGAAAAAAAGATAAAAGGGAAAAAGGTGTAGAGGCAAGAACTGGAACCAGCTCGACAGCTCTGACAGGTATTGGGAGCAGAGGAAGAAAAATGATTGGTTTCAACCTTTTATGACCTGAGCAGTGTGCATCAAAAGGCAAATCAATACGTTATGCACCCTCAGCCCTTAAAGGGTTAGCAGGAAGTACTTGTCTATTTCACAAGGCAAGTATAACACCATCTTCCTGAAAACAGGAGAGATCAAGATGGACTGCGAAGTAGATTGTTTGATTCTTTCACCCCATTAAGAGGCTGGCACTTGAGGACCAAAGGCCTTTTTTTTTTTTTTTTTTTTTTTTAGGTTCCAGTTCAGGGCTTCCGGTGCGGCGTTCAGACATGCCGGGAGCCCTGAACTCCATGCCGTGCCACTGGTCCTTAAGTGCCGGACCGACTTGACGGTCCTGGCACGTCAATGGTCCTTAAGGGGTTAAGCACTTGATTGCTAGAGACCAGAGTTTATCAACCGTTGTCCTCGAGTACCCCTAACCATGCAGATTTTTTGGGATTCCTCTGCGTGAGCACAGGTGGACTAATCAGAAAAAAAAATTCCATGAATTTTATTCCTGTGATTGGTCAGGGAAATTAAAAAAAAACCTGATTTGTTAGTGGGAAAAGGTTAAAGCACAACAATCACTCCAATTAAAGTGCCTCTCAAAAAATCCTATATAAAAATTCGCTAAATGTGTGTTTGTCAGAAGCCGTCATGCGCAGTAGAGATGGCTGCACGTGCTGCAGTCATGAGCACTACAGACTGTCCACACCATGGTTGATAATGGAGCAGGGCTCCGAATTCAGACCATAATCCTCTGTGCAGAGAGGACTAAGGTCTGAATTCGGAGCGCACCACTCCGTATCAGCCACGGTGCAGGCAGTCTCTACTGGTGCATGACTGCACCACAGCCATTGCTGGGTGGCACTGTGGCCTGTATACACGGACTCTTCAACTAGTTATTAATAAAGCAATACGCAAAGAAATACTAGTATTAACCTGAATAAGTCAGGCGTTATTAAGAAATCCAACTTAATCAGAGACAAATAGACAGGCATCAGCGCAAAACGTCTTGCCTTAGAGACCTCTGTGCACCTGCACTGTCCGTCCCGGTCTCCTTCAGTATTAGTGAGGGGAAGTTGCATTATACCTTAATGTACTGGAAGTGACTGACTGTGCAGGCGCACAGATGCAGCTACAGCAAGAAGCCTGCCCGTCAGTCTCCGAACAAGATGGGTTTCTCAATAACACTGTACTTATTCAGGATCATACAAGTATTGTTATGCATATCACTATAAGAATAATTATTTGGGGGGCACTTTAACCCCTTAAGGGCCAGAGGTCCCGGGGTGTGTGGTCCTTTAAGGACCAGATAGGGAAGTTCGACACGCGGCCCCACGTGACTGATCATGTGTGCCGGCAAACAGAACGAGGGACTGAAAGAGATCGCTCCGGTCTGGGAGCAATCAGTTCAGTCCCCGGTATTACTCACCATGCTCCTGCAGGAGTGCAGTGAGTAAAAGTATGTGACGTACCAGGACCTTCACTGGTCCTTAAGTCCTGAACCGCCATGACGGTCCTCGCACTTCAATGGTTGCGAAGGAGTTAAGTTGAGTGATCATTCCCCTTTAAGAAATACAGACAGACAACTCTTCTACACGTCATGGAGGAGTTAAGGAAAATAAAAAGATTACATATAAAGCCTTGTGCAGAAAGAGGAACAATTCTGAAGCAAACCAACTGCTATATAGGGGATAAATAAGATTATGTAAATGGGGATATTAACCCCTTGAATCCTCTAGAATTCAAGAGGTTAATAGTCCCATTTAAAAATCAAAATAATCTGGGAAATTGTTATTCCCCCCAATGGTGCAGTTGGCGTGATTCAGAGTTACTCATCTTTATCTTTAAGCATAAGGCCCATAGTACATTATAGCTGAATAAGAAAAAGAGTGGGTGATTTAAGCAAATTTGCTGTTCTGTTTGTTGTACTAAATAGCTGTCATGAGCAGAAGGTGTTATTATTTAAAGGGACAGTAATACCTATAATTAACATTTCATTTGTATTGGCACATAGTAATAGCATATATAGAACTACTACCTGGTTACAGAGCAGTTCCATAGATATGCTTGCTCAAGGCTCAACATTAAGAATCCCTCTGGGTTCTAGATACCGTCTTTGAAGGGGAGCGGAGATTGGCAGGCAATCCCCTGAACAGAGACCCCAAGAGGACCCCTCCTGTCTGGGACTCAACCCAGTGTTTCTTTTAACTAGGGGAGGGAGTCCTTTGGTCCTCATAGACTAATATATGGATTTAACTGTAACTACACTAAAATCCTCTTTTCTTTGTTTTCCATTGTGGAACACAGAAACCATGGGGATATACCAAAGCTAGCCAACCAAGATTCCATGTAGGGAAAAACCTCCGTCACAGACAAGTATTCACAAGACCAGACTGGTACAACATGACCCTCAGCTGTCAACGAACACCAAACTAGCAAACCAAACAACAGGAAGTGAACAAGAAACCAACAGGATTCTGATATCAGAAAAAAGCAAGGTGGACATATATACAGGCACAACATATGTGCTGGTCAAACTGGGTTCAGGCAAAGGCAGAACATTAACATGGTAGGGTTTGAAAAAAAGTGTCTAGAGATTACCACATCACCACTTAAACACAACCGCTCAGCCCGATTCTTGTAGGCACAAAACGTGTCCACCGACCTGCTGCAATACACCGTGACCAAACAGGGTACAGGTTTTCCCTGAAAGCATACACCTGGCGAATGGTCGCCTTAACCCAAGGAACACAGATGCAGCCTGGCCCTCACTTGAGCCCTTAAGAATGACAAAAAGTTAATAAAATTTTCAAAAATTAGATGTGAACTGCATGTGATGCCTGCCTGATGTGGAAATCCAAAACTGGGCAAAAAAACAAAACAAAAAAACACCATAGGTATCTGCAAAACCACCCAGTCCAGGAGCAAATCTAGAAAGGGAGGCTTACAAGACCAGCTGAACAGATGCAACAGCCAGAAGAAACACGGTCTTGAACTTCAACAGAGGCATAGAAACTGAAAATAAAGGTTCAAAAAGAAGGCTTCTGGAGCACTCCTAATGACAGGTTCAAATCCCACAGAAGGGTGTGATCCTGAAAGACAGAGAAGGCACGACCCACCCGTTGGACAAAAGCTTGTACAGCAGTGGGCAAAGCAGTCTGCCGCTGGAAAAGAATGGAAAGAGCCGATATCTGAACCTTGATGGAACGAAGACTAAGCCCTTTCTGAACACCATCCTGAAAAAAAGCCAAAACTACCGAAAGACTAAAAAAGGCAGCAGGATTGAGCATCGGCACGCACACCGCTTGTAGAAGAAAGGACCAAATGCTATGATTGTTCTTAGGAGAAGCCATCTTTTTAGTCTGAAGCATGACAAATGGATGTCCCTGCATCAGATGTGCCTTCTTTACTAGATTAGCTGATGACTGGGAATGTCTAGTGCTGGAGTGGATACAAATATAACATGGAAGCCAGAGAGTATTTTTATGAGCCAACACTGACCTTCATCAGCCAGTAAAGGGGTGCATGTATAGAGGTGTCTATAAAACGCTGAAGCCACATATGGTAGCCATGACAGTGAAACTCAATGACAGTGAATCTGCACACAGATCTATCATGTCAACTTGGACTTTATGACACTTGTAGATTATTTTGAGCTCACAAATGTATATTCCCCCACATCTGTAAATGTTCCTATCAATCTGTAGCTGGTTTCTTCATACCCATTTCCTCTTTGTTGCTTTTCCCTTTATCTACCCTTACCCCTCCATCCCCACTTGTAACAGGTTGCAGTCATATAATCTGGACTAATACTGAAACATGTGTATCCCATTTTGTTTGTAATCATTACTTTTATGATACCATTGTGTATTCTGTGCTGCTTTATTGTTTTAAAACTTAAAAATTTGATAGAGGCCAAAAAAACAAACAAACAGGCGCTCGGACTCCCAGTTTCCTGGTATCGTTTCCATTTCTTCTTTAGTGTAAATGTCTCGTTCATGGTTAATAAACTGTCCAAAACCTCTGGCTTTGTAAAAAAGTGGGTTTGCTCTTCAAAGTACCAATCCCTGTTCCCAACCTAGACAGTGGGGCGAATGTAGTCATGGATTACGAGGCTCTGGAATCTGCTTTCTGTCTCTATGGCTGCCCAACATTGATTTACTAAGCTACCTGTGCCCAAAATGTTTCCCTTAATTTTCTTGTGCCAAAAGGACAACTATAAGAAAATCTGTTGATTCTGAGGCATTCATTTCCTTTACGTCTTGCTTGGGCTAATAAACTAAGCATGGCGTACAGGAAATGGTTCAAGAGTATGCCATTTCCCTGCCATTATGGGACTGACATGAGAGGCTTTGTCAGTCATTGAAGTCCCACACTGTGAGACTGTGTCCACTATAATTATGCACTGCAGTGACAATACACTAGTAAATACCCTGAAGTTCAGCCACTGCATGAAAGACTAACAGCACTGGCAAATCCATACATTCATAACAATATCCAGAATCAGGAAAGGAATGACAGCAGCATTAGACAGACTATGAGCTGCATACTTTTTATGTTTTAAGTACTGTGCTGCTTACATGGTTCAGTTGTAATGAAGAATTTGTAAGCATGTGTATGTTTGTACATGAATTTGGTTATTTTATGGCTCTGCATTTTTATTTGTTTTATAAGAACATGAGGTATGTAATTTAGACGTCCAGTGACTTGCTACTGGTATGTGCCTCTAACACTTGAAGGCCTGCTGAAGCAAGCAGCCAGCAATGTGTCTCTGCATCAGACTAGTGTGGGCCATTCATTACACACAGCAAGTAGCCAGCAGATATATTCTTTTTATAACAAAGCATGGATATCAGTTTTGGCTGTTCAAGAGATTGCCTGGACATGTTAGGAGTAATGGGAAAATGCAAAGGTGACAGGCCTTTGGGATGCTGGGCAAGTGTGAAACTGGAATCCATTGCACACCCTATAGTTACAACACTGTCAAAAAGCAGACTCTGAAAACAGGTGGCTGTGGCTTCAAATGGAGCTCTGTTTACTTATACTATGCCCCCCACAGCTTCTTGTCCCATGTCATACAAAAGCTAAAAGTTTCCAGCGGCTGACCATTGGCACAAATTAGCATCAGACAAATATTATTGGCTGATGCCCATGTCAAATCACTCATTGGCGGCTCTGTATTATGTAAGAGGTCTGCCAACATATCTGTCCTACCGCTAAGTTACTGCATTCCAGAGTGAGCACAGTAAATATGCAGCCTGTTGGACGAATTCATACAAGGCGATAGTTGCCACTATGATTTGCATCGTAGGCCAGCAGCTTACATTTCAGCACAGGCAACACAGCAAACACACAACTGCTACGTTGATCTTGGTTGTGTGAAAGAGGCTTTAGTGAAATTACTCAAAATATATTAACCCATTAAGGACCAGAGAGGTGTACAACACATTGTGCACCCTCAAGTACCTTAAAAGGTTATTTACAAACATGAGCAGTAAGAGGTTTGCTCTGAATATGCCACAGCTCTTGACAGGCACTTTTACATTCTCCATGTGACCTTGCGTGGGATCAGTGATGTCATAAGAAAGACAGCTGGTATTTTAGCTCAAATGGAGATGTTAATTCTACGTTGTCAAGTATTATTAGCTCACATTTTGTGTTAATGAAAAGGTAATGGTTTATCCATTCATTATAAGGAGCCTTTATCTCATGTTACAGTGCAAGTGAACACCCCCACACAAGGTTCCTACATAAGGTTGCTACTTTGCAAATATATACGTCACAGCATTTACCGGCGTATTTGAACTTATTTAACTCAGTGAATGACAGAGGTCTTCATCACATGTACAGCGCTTTTGGAGACATTTATACATTTAACCCTCCGAGTGCAAGAGGGGTGTGCAACACATTGCTCCTCTGGCATTCAAAAGGGTTAAGGAGTTATAATGAGCATGCAATAAGTCTGAAATAATAACAAAATTAAAATCATCATCATTAACCCCAGGATTCTCTCCAAAACGTTGTGACGTAATCCGTTGGAGACATTGCTAGCAACCAAGGGGATAAAATTAATACATTTTATATATTAAAGTGGGATTGTCACCTTCCTGTTCTCCCATAAACATTTCCTCATTCTTACGGAGGACCACCATACTCCCTTTATCCCTTAAAACCCAACACGTGATAGGGTTCTATGTCAGGGAGGGAAAGCACCGCCATCTTAATTACTTTCAAATTACTGGTAGCACTCTCCTTTTGTAGGCACGCCAGTCTTGCTGTGGAAGTCTGCCCCCTTTTATCTGTGGCTGGCACTCCATGAGTAAGCATGTTTAAAACTGAAACAGCCTAATGGCTTCTCACAATTTCCCTAGGTCTAGTGAATAACAGCCGGTTTCATGTCCAATGAAATGTGGATTGAAGTCAACTACAAGGCTCCATCCACGTCTTAACAAGCCGCTGATCAGCTGCTGGAAGTAAACACAGAGCAATGCTTGTTTCTGACAGATCCACAGGATAAATGACTCTATGCGTTTTGAGAGTGTGCTCACTAATTGATCAGGAGTTTAACCTATGGCACTGCTCTGTTCAGCCCCAGAATGGCTCCTTCTTTCAGCCAATCACACGGGAGGGGGCCGACCATAAAACTGATTCCTTCAGCTGGAAGGCAACATGGAAGTCTGTGATCACCTGGGATGTTTGTGCAGTCTCCATAGACACTCCGTGCTGGCTTTCAAGATTGATACAGACGACCTTATTTATCAGGCTAAACGGGTGCAATACAAGATCAAAGCAACTGTACCACATGGGGAAATTAAAACACCCATTGATTGAAATGGAGCTTTTAACCCATTGAATGTCTGAGGTTACCAACGCATTGTGAAGTATTTAAAGGGATAGTAATACTTCAAAATGACTATCCCTTATATTGAAGCCCTTGTAAAACTGAATAAAATGCCACCAGCGGCCTCTCTCAAACCTTTATGGTTTGCGAGATAGCCGCTTTTAAACTTCGCTCACCCCTGCCTCTCTGCTGACGTCAGCGTTTTTGCTGCAGCAGGGGAATCCGGTCCCGGGACCGGCGGAGGCTCTTTAGCACAGCCGAGATCTTGTTATGGAATACAAGATTCTTCACTAAAACTATCTTCTACGTGTGCTTGGTTACCACACACACGTAGAAGACCGTTTTAGTGAAGGATCTTTTCGTCTATAACGAGATATGGCTGTGCTGAAGAGCCTCCGCTTGATTCAAAGAAAGGATTTCCCTTCTGCTGCAAGAACGCTGACGTCAGCGGAGAGGCGGGGGGAGCGAAGTTTAAAAACGGCTATCTCGCAAACCATAAAGATTTCAGAGATGCAGCTGGTGGCATTTTATTCAGTTTTACAAGGGCTTCAACATAAGGGATAGTAATTTTGAAGTATTACTATCCCTTTAAGAGGTTTAAAACCCCATTTAATTTAATGGGACTTTACAGACTTCTCATTTCCTCCTATGGTGCAGTTGGTTTGCTCCACAATTGCGCCTGTTTAGCTTGATAGATGCTGCCAGTGTGTCTCTAAGCATCAATTTGGACATGATACTTTAACCCTTTAGGAGGCTGTGGGGTGTACAATACATTGCAAGTAATGTGCTGCAGACATCACTGCCACTCACATGGTTAATGCTAAATAATAAAATAACCATAACTGAAAGATGGAGATAACAGCTGATCCTCCCCTCACTAAACCACGCTGTCTTCCTCCAGAAAACATAGCTGTAACGCAGTGATGTGTGTGGGCAGCCTGGAACATTTAACATGTTAATAAGATGGATATTAAAAGCAGCTGGCAAATTGTATCGAACCAATAAACCCACACTTGCAAGTGCATGTAAAGGATTTAAGCAAGCAATCTTCCTTGAGAAATATACCCTTGTTAATTTTAAGGGTATGTAGTACTGATGGCTTATAGACTGCCAATGGAAAGGTTTCCCAGACTTCTGTAAAGAAGCACAATTTTCCTTGGATGCTATAAACATCTTCAAAGTGTTATCTTTGGCCACTTGGATGCTAACAACATCTCCAAGAAGGATGTCTCTAGCAGCCAAGAGAATAGATGCAATAACGTGTGAGAATGAGGAGATGACTTCTCCAGTGATATCACTTCTCCTGTTCCTATGTTGGTCTACAGAGCCTATGCACTAAGATCTCTCAAGTTGGAGAAATTATAGTGCATTCGCTCCATACAATAACATAACATAACACAGGAACATGATAAGTAATATCTTCTCTTTATCACGCCTAAATGCATCTCACTCAAGTACTGAACAGGAAAAATAATCAAGGGGTTATTAAAGGAGAAACAATGTCTCCAAATTATTACCCCCACCTCCACTCTTTACCTTACACATGCAGGAGAATTCTCATGACTCCTAATAATGTTTCCCTTGCTCCTTGGGCCAAGACCTAACACCTTCAATGAGGCATGGATGCGATATACCTCCTCCATAACAGTTGCTTGTAGGACGACCACAGGACCTCCAAGTCTCCTAATTATAAATGGCAATCCTAATGCAAAGAACCAGAGGTAAAACCCTGCATTATCCTTGGTCCAGACCCCGTGTAGCTATTCTGCATTAGCTCATAACTTGGTGCTATGAGCAATCACTTCTCTGCACGGATACAGAATGCTCAGACAAGTCAACAGGTGCAGGCATGTGCACAGTAGAGGACAGATGGTCATGTATGCACATTGCTGAATTTACTAGAAGCAAAATCTTTCCAATAAGATGCTATTTAAAATACATGCATGGGGAGTAATGTACCATTTAAAGCAGAACTTTCACCTAAAATAAAAACTGTCCCATGGGTTTTAACCCTTAAAACAACAACATTAATGCTGTGCGTGTGTTTTGTTTTTTTCAATCACCTAGTAGCAGAGATATTTACCCTTTAAAATCGGGCACTTCCGCATTCTACGGGACCCTGTACCATCTCAGAACTTCCCAGCTGCCCCAAGGAGTTCGTTCACACACGCTCCCTGGGGCAGCTGGGAAGTTCTGAGACGTCAAGCGGGACATACAGGGTCCAGCAGAACGCGGAAGTGTCTGATTTTGAAGGGTAAATATCTCTGACACTAGACGATTTGAAAAAGAAAAAAAAACAAAAAAACACACAGCGCTAATGCTGTTTTAAGGGTTAAAACCCATGGGACAAATTTTTATTTTAGGTGAAGGTTCCGCTTTAAAGCTACAGACATTTTTTTGTCATTACAGTTCAAATAAGGCATAAAATCATGGGTGGGCAAATGTAGAAATATCTTTGGAGCCAGCAAGTTTTACAGAGAAGGGGTTCCTTACGTGGGGTACGGAGGGTTAATGCATGGATACCTATCTCTCTGGCACTCAAAGGTTTAAACAAGGGGCTGGGCTGAACCTCTGGTTGTTGAGGGACAAGAACTCTCATCACCCTCGAGACAGCAGTTACTTAGGGAGGGTAGGAATTGTACACCCCAAGAGCTGAAGGTCCAACATTTGACTACCCCTGAGCTAGGCCCTTGGATCTTTTTTTGGAGACCAAACTACCATCCATTTAACAATAAGTGATTTGCAGTATGCTGCTCACTCCTCTGGCAAGCAAAGGGTACACAGTAAAGGAAAACAAATTTTAGTCCAATCAGATTAAACAACAAAACCCCCCCCACAAGAACAGAGGTACTCTTTGATTTATAATTTGTGTAAATCTGAACTCATATTTCCTGAGGGGAAACGTCATGGATGGAGATATAGTAATGTAAGGGAACAGTGCGGCGACTGCTCAAACACGCCTCAGAGAACTGAGTAACATAAGCCACTAATGAACAGGATCACAATTCTCAGGACATTCCCTCAAAGCCACAAAATTGCAAAAGACTGCAATCAGTTCTTAAAGTGATAGTAATACTTAAAATGTACTAGTCCCCACATTGTAGGCAATAAAAAAAGAAATTAACTGCCCCCAGTGCAATCTCTCAAACCTTTATGGTTTGAGAGATAACTGCTTGAAAAGTCCCCCCCCTCCCCCTGAAGTCAGCATTCTAGCTGACTGCAGGGGAATCCTGTCGTATGACCATCAGGCGGCTCTGCAGCAGAGCCGAGATTCTGTTAATCAAAAAGTAATCCTTCATTGAAACTTCCATTATCACCAACCAACCAGCGGTGCAGAGCAGTTGGGTCCCAGCCCTCTCCTCTGTTTTCACTAACAGGCTATATCTTTAGGATTTAATGACTAACCCACTGATTGGGATTTCCTTGCTCGAGTACAAGTAAGCTAAAGACATGTCATGTTAGGGGTCTCTGAAGACCGGGATACTTTTTCCTTGGCCAGTCACATTACAAAAGTGTCAAAGTACTGAGCCGTACAGGTCTAGGAAACCCTAGGCCCTACAGCTGTTGAGAACTACAATTGCCGTCATCCCTGGCTGGACTGGTATGAATGAAATTGCAGTCCTCAATAGCTGTAGGGCCTCAGGTAGCCCATCCCTGGTATATTTCACAACATCAGAAAAAGGTACAATAGACTAAGAACTGGATTTCTCCTTGAGAATAGCTATTATCCATACATAAAAACCACATACAATCATATAAATTACAATATTAGTATGTGGAGAAGTTCAAACTATTAATCTGTTAATGACAATCACACAAAATATGGGTTTAAAATGCAATTTTAAAGTGAGACATAAAAACGGGACACCATGATCACAGGGACAAAGAGCCAAAACCATGGACTGTTCCTAGAAATCAGAGACGGTTAGTAACTATGTGTAGTATACAGCCACCTACATATATATGTATGTGTGTGTGTGTGCGCGAAGTATACATCTTTATAGACATTATATACATATATAGTGGATATATGGGATATCCACTAATGTAGCGGTTCCCAGACCTTTCCACAGGGGCCCCTAACATGGATGGCTTTAGGATTTCCGTGCTTGGGAACAAGAGAGTTAACTAAATGACTGCTCCTTTGAATAACATCTGTATTCAAGCAGGGACATCCTTAACATGGCCTGGAAGGCTTCCCTGAGGAGGGAGCTGGGAGTCACTTTTGTAGATGCACAACAGTGATCACTTAAAGCACATATTCTCAAGTGCTATAATCAAGAACTCCCAGCAGAACAGGTTTTCTGGATTTCCCTACCGGGTCACAAGTAAACTAATCATAATGAAAGATCCACCAATTACCAGAAATCCAGAAAGTATGCATGGTTAGGGGTACTTGAGGACAGTGGGAGAGAAACTCTGACAAATAACTGGTTATCAAACCGGTAACATGAAACACCAGGATTCCCTGAAATGTAAATAGAGTTCCCCTGAACAAATGTCAGTGATGGAGGACAGCGGAACAAACTGCATTAATCCTGCATTCGTGAGGTCTCTCCATCATATTGTATAGCTATACACTGGAGGCATCTCTTACATTGACAGTAGTGTTTCTCAATGTTAGTCCTTGGAGGTCAAGAAAAAGATCATATTTTCATGATATATCTGCTTACTCACAGGTGTATAATCAGTGGCCCAGTAAGCTTGATTGATCTATCTGTGCTTTGTTAGGGATACCCTGAAAACCAGACCTGTTCAAGTGCCTCAAAAAGTGGTGCTGAGAGCCACTGATTTAAAACAATACATTTCAAACTTGTTTTGAGGTTTTATCAGAGGGAGCACAAGATTTTGTTTTGGTGCCAAATGTCTGTATAGCCATGTAACATAATTTCCATTTTGTTGAAATGTGGCAGAGGTCTTTTACGTTTAGGAAAGGATGGCTGAAAGAATTGTTGCGAACAGGAAAGACTACACGTTTGACCTTGGGATTTTTGTCCATTTGCCAGGAAGCATATGTATATTTGTTTGTAAAAATGTCAGTAACAAATAAAAATACGTATAATGAAGACTATATTACGTTTGAGGTCACCGAGATCTTGGTTTGTTCAAAATAATTACTACAAATATATTAGAAATAAAATAAAATGTAAGTGAATAATCTTATTCAGTGTTTTCCCAATGTTAGTCCTCATGGAACACTAACAGGTCAGGTTTCTAACCCTCAGAGTGCAAAGAGTTAAAGGGATAGTAACACTTAAATTTTACTATCCCCCATCTTGTAGTCCTTAAAAATCTGAATTAAATGAGCCAAGCTGCATCTCTCAAACCTTTATGGTTTGAGAGATATCCGCTTTCAAAGTTTAGCTTTTTTCCCTCTCCCCCGATGTCAGCATTCTAGCTGATAGCAGGGGAATCTGGTCCCAGGACCGGCGGAGGCTCTTCAGCAGAGCCAAGAGCAAACCAAGCACACGTAGAAGACCATTTCAGTGAAGGATTTCTTCTTCCATAACATGATCTCGGCTCTGCTGAAGAAGCTCCGCTTGCTCAGGGACCAGATTCCCCTGCTGCCAGTTAGAATGACGTCGTCAGGGGAGAGGGAACTTTGAAAGCGGATATCTCTCAAACCATTCAGTTTTTTAAGGGTTACAAGATGTGGGATAGTAAAATGTAAGTATTACTATCCCTTTAATCTTTCCCTCCTTGGTCACAGGTGGGTAATCAGTGGATTAATCATTGCAATGGATCCATTAGTACTTAACCCTTTGAGTGCTAGAGACGTATCCAATGCATTGTTGCAATTTTTTGGATACACCTCTGGTACACAGAGTTAATAATTTAAATCCTTAAAAAAATCTGACTTATTGGTATTTTGCGAGAACTGTTGTAAGAGCATATATAGACAGCAGGGTACAAAAAGATTCCACCCCACCTCTGTCAATGAAAGGGTTAAGACCCTCAACATAAAATAATTTATCCTAAAGGGCATGTTGCCCCAATTATAGTGATGCAAGTTTCAGTTTCAAACAGGTCAGTCACAGATAATCCTGTGTATTCAGCAGGGTCAGGTGTAGCCGTCCGTTCCTGACCAGACCGGAAACCCCACTGTATCGGGGGAGTGATTAAGCACTTAGGGTTGTACACACAAAAACAAAGTGGAGCAATAGGTACATCAAGAAATCATTTAGTTACTATGCAACAATGGATCTAATGCAGTAAACAAAAGAGGAGCAATTCTGCCCCAAAATCCCCATTGATTTAAATGGAGCAGTTGGTTTGCTATACAATTGCTCCTCTTGTATGTGCCACGGAAGGCCATGTGACTAGTTGCAGTAGGACAGGTTACATAAAACACACAGGATGGATTCTAGGACATACCAACTGCATCACAGAGAACAAAATATCCCCCAAAATCCCCATCGATATAAACTGTACTATTAATCCCTTGAATGCTAGAGAGGTCTTCAACACATTGCGTTAAGTCAGACTTAATTTTTCCCCTATAGTGCAGGAGATTTGGTAAAAAATAATTCAACTTTTCTTTTGCGAGTTCCCAGTAGCAGTGGTTTGCTCCTCATATACTAAACATTGAACTTGATCTAGATCATACCTCCCTGGTTGTTTTGGGATCTATGAAATTTATCAGAAGAATGAGTTCTCATGATCTAAATGGGAGAAAACTTAAAGCGAAACTTTCACCCTCTGTAAATTTGCCCTCCAATAATTAGGCATATGGTGACTAGCTTCATAATACTGCTATAATCTATCACTAGTTTTAAAGCCTGTGTACACGGGCTAACACTGGCAGCGCTGCAGTCATGAGCAGTACTGAGTGCCCGCACTGCCGCTGATACTGGGCGGGGAGCTCCGAATTCAGATCGTAGTCCCGTCTGTGCACCTTCCTGGGTCCCAAGAAGGTGCGCAGAGAGGACTACGATCTGAATTCGGATCGCCCCGTTCTGTATTAGCTGCGGCGTGGACAGTCTGTACTGCGCATGACTGCAGTGCGCGCAGCCGTCTCTACTGCGCATGACAGCTTCTGACAAACATACCTTAGCGAATTATTATATAGTATACCGGTTCTGAAGTAATCCTTATTCTTCGGAGACTGACAGCCAGTCTTCTTGCCTTAGAGCCATCTGCGCGCCTGCGCCCTCAGTCCCTTCCGGTGCCTTAAAGGTACCATGCAGTTCCTGCTAGAGGAGAACGGGGTGGACACGCAGGAGCGCAGACGTCTCCAAGCCAAAATGTCTGCGTGCAAGCCTGGCTTCCGGTCTCTGAAAAATAAGGATTACTTCAGAACCGGGTACTTATGAGAGATAATAGCACTATTATGAAGCTAGTCGCCATATGCCTAATTTTTGGAGGATGACTTTATAGATGGTGAAAGTTCTGCTTAATTTTTCTACCTGTGAAACGGGAGACAAGTTCCTATGGGAAAGAAAACGAACCATGTATTCTGTCCATAGCCAGAAGATTAAAGTGGAACTTTCACCTAAAACCAAAACTTAACCATGGGTTTTAATGCTTAACACAACATTATCATTGTGTTTGTTATAATTTCCACTTACCTAGTAGTGGAGATATTTACCCTGAAAAATCAGGCACTTCCTCATTCTACGGGACCCTGTCTTGTCTCAGACTTCCCAGCTGCCCCAGGGAGCTCGTTCACTCTCCCCTTCATATCTGTATTTCTGCGGGCTAACATTGCAGCAAACTCCATTTACAATGCTACTGAGGTTGCAACTTCAGCAGAAATACAGCTATGAAGGGGAGCATGAAAGTGCTCCCTGGGGCAGCTGGGAAGTAATGAGTTGTCATGCAGTCCCACAGAATACGGAAGTGCCCGATTTTGCAGGGTAAATATCTCCGCTACTAGGTAAGTGAAAAGAAAAACAAACAACGATAATGTTGTGTTAAGCATTAAAACCCATGGTTAAGTTTTGGGTTTAGGTGAAAGTTCCGCTTTAATAAGATTATTTCTTTCAACTGGCTTAACTTACAGGCATGCAGACATATGTAATCACACACCCACGCGCATGCACATATTTGTGCACATACACTTAGCTGATGCAATATAGTAAAAACTGGCTAGCTGCAGGAGAAGAAAGTCTGTTTTTTGAAAAAAATTTCTTACAGCTAAAAATGGTCTCCTTCCTTTGAAATTACCATAATGGCTCCAGCACACTGGGTGTTAATATCATCCAAATACCACAAGCTGTTTAAATTTCTATTTAAATAATGTGTCAAAACAGGCTTTTTTTCAGGCCTATGTACAATTACTCATACCAATAAGACGTATTCCTGTTAAATGATTCAAAAGTACCAAGAGGCCAGATTTTTCTCCTACAAACAAAGGAAATGCCACAACAAAACGTTCTATCCGCTCAGCTACACGATCTGGTGTGCTGCTGACAGACAAGAGGAGCATGTCAGATCTAGCATCTTTCCCAGAACACAGCTGCTGGAAGCACACACTACTTGGATTCCAGAAAGAGCGTGTGTGGAATTATCACTTTGTAACAAATAGGTGGTTTTGAAAGAGCTTTCAAAATCACTTCTATTTATGCTAGCCAGGTTTTCTATTTAACCATTTGAGTGTCAAAGAGGTACCCAACGACTTGCACATAATGCACTGGGTGTCTCTCTAGCAGTCAAACGGTTAACCCTTTGAGGATCTGAGGAGTGCACAATGCATTAGTCCTCATTAGTCAGAGCGTCCCACTCTGTATCAGTCCTGGCGCAGGCAGTCTCTACTGAGCATGACTGCACCGCGACCGGCTGCCAGTGGCACTGTGGCCCATGTAACGGGCTCTTCAACTAGTCAAACAATAATACGCTACGACAGTTACAGTTTCATATCTGAAATAGTTAAATCACTTAAAGGAATCTTAAAGGGATAGTAATGTTTCACAAAAAAGGCAGCTCCAATTAATCTTCATAGTATTTGGGCCAGGAGAGTGTTATTTCAATACTGTCAGTGTTGTAGTTCAAGAGTAATTGAATGATAAAGTATCCCCCCTCCCCTTTATCCTATGGAGATTAATTGGATCTGCTTTTGTTTTGAAACATTACTATTCCTTTAACCCTTTATTTTGACTTTACATATTCTGCAAGTACATACTATGTTAAAATGGTCTATACTCTTGTTTACTCTCCCTCCTCCCCATTACATAAATCCTTGACAGTGATCTACATTTTTTCTGTTTGCAGAGAGCTTTCTGTCAGGGAACATGAAAGGAGGTCTAGTGATACAATGGAAAAAGAAAGCACACAGAGTTCAGTGCTGCAGAGAGACTGTAACATTGTATTTCATCCTGCTTTGATGATTTGTCAACCACAAAATTCTCTGATCCAGGGAGCTCACTGTCTGGGATGTAAAAGTGTAGTAAAAAACAAAACAAAACAAAAGAAAAAATAAATACATTGTGGCATGGAAAATAAATAATATAACTGTATATAGTATTTATTATACTTTAAGTGTTACTATTCTGGTGAGCGTCACACCGGGGCTACAAAACACACATTCTGACACTTTCACTGACAAGTGGTTAACCCCTGGAATGTAACAGATGTCTCTCAGTGTGTTGGAGACATTTCTAGCATTCCAGGGGTTAAAACAGGAGTATGAACTCCGCCAAATATTACAAGTTATATAAGTCACAGGTAAAATGCAAAATTAAAATCAATAACTGTGTAAAGCTTAAAACTAATCAATGATTTATAACAAAGATAAAGACTTATTGCAGTAAGTAATCTATTATTGGCTGAAAGGTAATTCCATGTTATACCTATCTTTATATCCATATTATTTTATATATATTATACTAAACACACTATCAATATATATCTATACATCTATCTAAATAATATAAAACGCTAGACTGCAAAGCTTGCTGTGTGTGTAACAGCACATGCGCAGTAGAGACTGCTGGAGCGATGCAGTCATTCGCAGTAGAGACTGTCCGAACGCACTAATCCGGAGCGGGGAGTTCCGGGCGGCTCCTATATTATATAGATATAGTCATATGTCAAAACACTTAAAAAAACAAACAAACAAAAAAAAAAAACTATGGGGGTTATGCACTAAAGCGTGATAAAGTGGAGATGACTTCTCCATTATCACTTCTCCAGTTCCTATGTTATTCTAAGAAGCCTATACACTAAGGTTTCTCCAGCTCTAGAGTATATTCTGGTTATCACATCTTTATCACGCATATCGTGCCTAACCCCCTACCATCTGGCTCCTACATTTAGGATGAAGTTCATGTACAACATCTACAAACATGCACCCCTTCACTCCCTCATATTCATCTATACAGGTGGAAAAATCCCAGGAGCTCCTTAAATTGGACTTCTGTCGGCTAAATTGTTGTCAGCATTTAATGTACATTTGTATACATACATCCCTTTACTATTTTTTTGGACCCAAGGAGGGATTTTAATGAACTACACATGTGCAAAAATACCCTCAAAATTTAGGAGCCTGGCAATCCAGGCCCCCGGGATTTTCCCATTCCTGAAGAGATGCATGTATATGAAAGTGTATTAAAATTTAGAGATTTTAGGAGCTCCCCAAGCTGTTTAAATATCAGTGTTCTCTTAGAAGTCAATCCCATTACAAATCAGAGTTAATAATCATGAAAACCCATGATTAAATAATGCCAAGACGTACATGTATTAACAATTAAAACAAACCATTCACCTACCTCAAATTCCAACAAACTTAAAAAGCCTTTTCATTACAGAAAAATCCAGAGAGCAAGTATGGCAAAACCCTGCTGTGTCGTACAATATCCCGACTTCCTGCTTTCCTTTACTTATGTGTTTCATGAGGCATGCTGACTCAGATGGGTGGGAAGGTGTTATGCTAAACAGGTAAACACCATACTGCACCAATAAGGGCTGCTTACTGTCTGATTCACAGCTCAGGAGCCTCCACACGTTAGTCTGTGGCTTCAAAAGGAAGAAAAGGAAGTGAAGGGATGCACGACTTCGCAAACAGCTTCTAACACACACCTCCTACATAGCACAGGCAGGCATCACCCACAGCTAATGCACAGGACTTCCCTGATCTATTCCTCTGTCGTGCACTAAAACAAAAATATCATTGTTACCTTATGTATAAAAGCAAAGTGCACTGTAGGGGACAAACAGAAATCCCAAATTACAATGCACTGAGTGCCAGAGGGTGCTTATGTATGGCTTTTAACCCATTCATTTCAAGAGAAGTGTCCAACCAATTCAAATTTAAAATCAATTTGGGATTTTCTTTTTATTTCTCCCTTAAGGAGAAGTTAGTTTACCCCAGATCTACCCCGGTTTTCTTCTGTGTATAAGTTCCAAACGTTAATGTAAAATGCGTGTGTGCCTATTACTGTGTTTACTTATTTTTAACTCCCTGATGCTTCACAAAGCACTGGAGATTACTGTATCATCTAAGGAGTTAAAGGGATAGTAATGTCAGTAAAAAGTATTAACTATATGGTAGATACAATTAAAACAGAGTACTTGCACTTATTTGTATCTCTCAAACCGTTATGGTTTGAGAGATATAGGTAAATAAAGTTCTCCGCTCCCTCCCCTTTCTGCTTGATGAGCTGTAAAGCTCTCAGGAGCAGATTCGTCACTTGGCCAGACGCGGCTCTTCAGCAGCGCCGATATAATGATATCTAAAAGATAAATACTTCATCAGAATGGTCTACAACATGTGCTTGCAAACCAGGCACACGATGGAGATGTTTCGATGAAGTAGTTATTTTTAGGTGTCGCTATGTCGGCGATGCTGAAAACCCGCCATCTGATCCAGTAACCAGAATCTGCTTCTGACAGCTTTACAGCTCATCAAGCAGAAAGGGGAGGAAGCGGATAACTTTATTTTCCTGTATCTCTCAAACCATAACAATTTGAGAGATATGAATAAGTGCAAGTACTCTGTTAATTATATCTACCATATAGTTAATAATTTTTTCCTGACATTACTATCCCTTTAAAGTGTAACTTCCGACTTCGAGCTGTTGTAAAACACAACTCTAATCATCCCAGAGCAACCAGCAACTGCTTGGGATGATGGGAGTTGTAGTCCCCAAAGGCTGTAGGTCTGAAGGTCTATTACCCGTTAGCATTCCTTTAATGCTTTGAGTGCAGAGATGTATCAAATGCATTGCATTGATCTTTCAACACCCTGAAGGTAGAGAGGTCTGTTACTGCAAAGCTTGAATGCTTTTCCAGTATTCGGGGGGTTAAAAACCTAACCCGGTTTTGCTAAAGGGGTGTTCAGCCCACTGATTTGCGTAGAACAGTGGTTCTCAACCTCTTTTGATCAAGGCTCCCATAACATGCAGTCTGGAAGATTCGGGGCACACCTAACACTGTATAGGTCATTTGTCAAGCAAAGTAATGGGGGATACAGATGCATAAACAGTTCTTTTTTAGTCTCACAATCAGAATAACAGAAACAAACCGCACAGAAAAAATTCCCGATATATACAACTGAAGCTTAGTATTCACATTTATAGAAAAGATGGGGCTACCCAATTCGATGCCAGTGGCACACCAAAGTGCCACAGCGCTTTGGTTGAGAATCACTGGTGTCGAAAAACCCTTTGGCACTCAAAAGGGCAATGTTCTAGCAAATCGCTACAAAACTGAATAAAGGACCTATGTTGGCAAAAAGCCACATAGAGAATCAAATAAACTGCTAAAAATGCCTTTCTAATCCTGAAGTATGAACAACTGTTTTCAAAAACGAGGCTTTTTGACCTAGTTACTGAGCAACGTGAATTAAAGCTTAGACTGGAAAGAATATGAAAAGAAATGTGAAAGCAGATATATTTCATTTGGAGTACTCCTGGCACTGCTACAAACAAGCAATCTTTCTATTCTACTAGAGCAAAAGTCTATATAAAGAGGTTCTCAAAATGTTTGCTGTGATAAATATTTTCATCTTACACATAATATGTGGAACCCTAAACATTCAAACCCTTGTATGCCAGAGAACCTAACTAACTAATCCCTCCATTTACTTTAACTCTGGAAAGGTTAACATGGGCACTAGGGACTTATTCATAAACCAAACAGGTGCAGTTCTGTGGCATAACTTCAACATAGGGGGTAAAATTAAAGATCTCCAAATCTTCGCTGAATTTCATGGTCATTTTAATCCCCTGCATGCTAGAGAGGCCACCATGGCATTGTGAAGACCATATCTGGGAACTTCATCCACTTGAACCCCTGGAGACGGCTCATGTACTGCAACTGGGGGAATGTAAATTATGCTACTAGCGTAAGGGGGGTGGTGTTTATCAACATAGCACTGGGAAGTGAGTAGGAAGTGGATGGAACAAGGTGGAAAGGAGGAGAAGTGGACAGTGGGTGGGTGGAACTGAGTGGGAAGGAGAATTGGACAGAGTTTCATAGGAAACTCACCACAGCTGGTAAATAGATTATTTTCGCAGAGACTGTGTAATTAACTTTAAAAAACAGAGTCTCCAGGGAAAATACAGTTTTGAGGTATAGTGAAGGACCACTTTCAGACTGTAATGCTTAATTTTGAAACAAATACATATATTGTAGAATGTATCCTGCTGAGTAAAATAAGAGTACTCTCACTGCCAATAGAGATTTTATTCAATAGTTACAGGATCTCAAAGTTGCATTTTGGGTGCAGTACCACCATGGCCTGACATTTTACAGGTATGGAGGTTTCCTAAGAAGGTTTCTGATCATCTGATCATAGTGTCCTTATACTGCAGCTGCACCACGGTAAAAATTGCAGGTCATGTATTCAAAATAAAACTAATGCAATTTTGAGCTGAAATTGCTTTTGAGTACAGTAGCAGTCTCACTCTTACTTGGCAGAATAAACCTTCCAATATGTATTTTTCATTGTAACATTACTTATCCATTTAAATTTTCATTTATTCCTTGTGGTGCAGTTGGTTTGCCATATAATTTCACCACTTTAACTTGATGAACAAGGCCCTACGGCCCATATTTATAAAGACAGACTGGAGTTATTCTGGATTAAACCCACTGAACCATAGTGGAAAAATAAAAATTCCTGCTACATTAAGTTGGCCTTTTAATGCCATGAATACTAGAGGGGTCTCCAATGCATTGTGAAACTCATTGAACTGGTATATATGATAGAACGTCCCATTGTAGGTCCTCCAGTTGGAGCCCCTTTGCTTTCATAATCCACCTTAATAATTATATTGTGACTTGTTTTGGAAGAGGAATCCTCTGGTATTTGTTCCATGCTTGAAAAAAGCTAATTTGAATGGATCTCATATTCAATTTGACCCAAGAAATGATCTTAACTGTGTAAGTTAGGACCCCTTCATGTAGTCATGTAGTCCTATTTCATGTGAACAATCTGAGCTCTGAAAGCTCTGTTTCTTATTCTTGCAATCATGTCTTCTGAAGGGAGAAAAAAAAAAAAAAAGTTTGACTTTTTATACAACCGAACTCCAATACACATTAGGTTTACAGAAGGCTGTAATTGGCTTTCCTTGCTTATTAACCACTGAAGCAGTTGCAGGTGATGGGTACTTTGCATAGTGTTGTTTACTAGCTGGATGCTTGAGTCTACAACAGTTAAGTGGTCATATAGGTAAGAGATTATGGCAATGTCTTGCTCTCTGAGTGCATCCAAGGCAACAGACTATGTTTTGGTGAACACCCTTTGTGCTGATGAGAGGCAAAAGGGAAGGAACCTAAATTCAAAATGCTGATTCTCCATGATGAACCTGAGAAATCTCTGATGATAGGGTCTCCCCAATGTGGTGTTAGGTGTCCTTCAGATTTATGATAATCGGAAATGCCTATGGAGGCACAGTTCTGGTGACTGACAGATGGTGGTTTCTATCCAAAAATTACTGTGCTTTGATGAGATATTTCACATCTAGGATGATTCTGAAACTGCCTGATGCCTTAGCAACAATCAATAAAACTGAGTAGCCAGGGTCCCTTTCTTCTATTGCATTCTATTCACATACTGCCTTCCTTAAGTCAGTGGCTTTCAAAAAGGACTGATGAAACTCTTGATCTTTTTAACATATTTATTTCTAGGACCTTTCTGAAATATAGTAGATACCCTTGATCTAGAATTGGGTGTTGTATACCAGGCTCTGATGAAATGTTGCAGCCAGTCCCAAAAATGGAACTGGAGATGGGACCTGCAGCTCCTCAATGGTGTCCCATCTTAAATTGGGCCTTTTTAGGGTATTTCTTCTTGAAACCCCCTCTGGATCCTGAGAGGAGGCTGGTCTCCTCTGATCACAAGATCTTCAGGGCTGAAATGTTCTGGAGTCTTGAAAGAACTGCCTTCTTGATTTCTATCCTGAGAGGCTGATTATTTTCTATCTTGTGGTAAGAAGGAACTCTTTCCATCCATCGTTTTCTTTATAATATCATCCAGGTGCTCCCCAAAAAGCATGGGTCCACCAAAGTGCAAGGTAACCAACATACATTTTGATGAGGCATCCACACCCCAGGATCTCAGGCACTGTGCTCTTCTTGCTGCCACAGATAACGTTGATGACAGCCATTAATCTGATCATATTACAGGATGTGTCACAAGAATGCTTCCTTAAAGGGACAGTAATACTTCCTTTATTTTGTAAGTATTAACCCCTTAACGCCTGAGGACGTACATGTACATTCCGAGCAGATGTCCCTTAAGGACAGAGGACGTACATGTACGTCCTGGGATTCCGGGTCCCTGCGCGGCTGCATGCTGTTCGGGAAGTCTGGAATCGTAGGGGGGGGGGGAAGAGAAATATGACAGGCGTTAAAGGGGAACTACTACCTCTTCAAGAATTTAACTTCAATAATTCCCCATTTGGCGACTAGCAGCTTAGTAGCGCTTGTCGGCAGAATTATTACCTTATTCCAAAGAAATGTGCATTGTTCAGGGGCTGACAGCAGGACGGATTGCGGACATCTTGCCATAATGACGTCCACGCGCCTGCACTGTCTGTCCCAGCCGAGTCTAGGAGGCGTTGCTAGGAGCTGGCCGGCTCCGGAAGGGACTGACAGCGCAGGTGCGCGGATGTCATTATGGCAAGATGTCTGCAATCCGTCCTGCTGTCAGCCCCAGAACAATGCACGTTTCTTTGGAATAAGGCAATAATTCTGGTGACTAGCGCTAGTAAGCTGCTGGTCGCCAGATGGGGAATTATTGAAGTTAAATTCTTGAAGAGGTGGTAGTTCCCCTTTAAGTGCCGGCCATGTGTGCACGGGAGGTCATTAAGGTTTTAAATAAACAAACTAATCCATTTATGTCTATTTGCCATAACTTTGCAAGTTTAAGAGTAATTGCAATGTAAAAAACAAAAAGTGTGTGTCTGTGAAATCAATGTATTAAAGGCTGTGTGATCGTGCAATCAATTTATTGGAAATTGTGCTTACATTCATGAGTTTAGATGCCAACAATGGATATTTTTATTTGTTCCATATGGAGAAACTGGTTTGCAGCAAGATGGCATCACTTTTTTTTACTACATCAGCCTCACAGAGTAGAAATATAATGGACCAGTGCAATCCGCAGAGTGAGTACATTTACAAGCAGAGGAAGGCTCATTTGTCTTGAAGGATTCTTCAGTGTATTTAAGTGTTGGAAAGTCAACGTTTTGGACCCAAGGGAGCTTTTATGAAGAAATGTTGCACTCTATTGGACCGGAAATGTCAAAACTCAAGATTCTTAGTAATAAATTCAACCTACTTTAAGGTCCTTAAGTGTGTTTCTCTATGTGAAAATATTAAACAGCTCTTATTAGCTGGATGCTCTTCCAAGTGCTATTGACATTGGCTGCAGCAAAGAGGTAATAAAGTAGAGATGACTTCGCCAGTTATATCACTTTCTGTGGTATTCTATGGAGCCTATGCACCAACATCTCTTAAGCTGGAGATTTCTTAGTGCATAGGCTCCATAAAATAACACAGGAATTGGAGAAGTGACCTCACTGGAGAAGTCATCTTCACTTTATCACCTCGTTATCATAACTTAGTGCAGTGGTTCTCAGCCGTTTTTGTTGAAGGCACCCCTACATGCAGTCTGGAAATTTTGAGGCACGCCTAACATTTTATAAGTAATTTATCAAGCACGTAATAGAGAATACAAATGCATAAATACATAGTTCTTTTTATGTCACAAAATCTGAATAATAAAAAAAAACCTTGTGCAGAAACATTTCCAGAAATAAACATTTTGAAACTCAGTATTCACCTTTTATCGTTTTTAAAGAATTGATGGGGCATCCAAAGTGGATATACGTGACACACTAAAGTGTCATGGCACCCTGGTTGATAATCCCTGCCTTAGTGCATAACTCAGCCCCCACCATGTATGTGTATAGTCTTCCCTAACAAAACCTTTATACCTCACAAACACTTTCCGAAAGAGGAGGCCGTTCACCTTATCTCAGTTCAAAAGGCTTTACTTCAACAATTCCATGCAATTCCGGTGCTGCAGGAGAAATCAGTTGTATGATGACATTATGTAGCCAACATCTCAGACATTGAGCAGATCCTGGAAAGCACTGATCTTTCTGGCTGCAGCACTAGAGCTTCACTGAATCAGGTAATCCTACAGTAGAGGTATTTGGAATGCCTAAACAGGTTGGAAGGAGAGGGCTTGAACAGTGATGTTGGGAAACCTGAGAATCCAGCTGGTGGAGCAGGAAAAAGGGTAAGGTGTGTGAATTTTTATAAACATGTGCCACTGTGATGTTGGTAATTGTGTGGGTATAAATCTAAATATGTACAAGTTTATATCCATTTCTAGTATGTGAAAGTGTGTATACAATGGGTGATGGTGCATACATACAGTTGTTAGCAATTAGGCATCCCTGTGAATACTATTAGTATTTATTTATATGGCACCAACTTATTCCGCTGCACTGGATTATATGTGCCAGCGTGTAAATGTCTACAGTGTAAGCGATTCTAGGGACAAATTTTGCTACCTCATGTTTTTCCCCTTTCACAGTACTTATTGTTACTGTAATTATAGACTATGATCCCATTGTATGCTGTTTACATTTTTTACTGTTTGAATCTATTGTTTCTCCTTCCAATAAAGCAGAATCCTTTACCACACCTGCCCAGTCTTGTAATGCCATTACTTATTTTAAAAGGATAGTAATGTTTCAAATTAAAAGCAGCTCCAATTAATAGTCATAGTATTTTGGCCATGGAGAGTATCATTTCAATACTGTCAGAGTTGTCTTTCAAGAGAAACTGAATGATAAAATATCCCCCTCCCACCCCTTTTACCTAGTGTAAGCCATATCCCCTCAGATGTGGAATCTGGTCCTGGAACCAGACAGCTCACAGAAAGGGACAATCTTCTTACGGTGAGAACAATGAAAACCCTGCCCCCGTTGACAGGTTTTCCCCTTGTGCCAATTGAAGATTGACCCTCGCTGCGATCCATCTGGACAGTCTTGCTGCACTGAGGTGAGCAGTGTTACATCAGTAAAAGGGATTGGAGGGGGATAATTTACCATTCAATTACTCTTGAACTACAAAACTCTGACAGTATTGAAAGAACACTCTCCATGGCCCAGGTACTATGAAGATTAATTGAAGCTGCTTTTATTTTGAAAAATTGCTATCCCTTTAAAATAAGTAATGTCATTACAAGGCTGGGCAGGTGTGACAAAGGATTCTGCTTTATTGGAAGGAGAAACAAAAGTTCCAAACAGTAAAAAATGTAAACCGCACAAACTTAACATTCCTTTTCTTTGATGTCATACGTATCCCTTATGATGTCTCATTTAATAGGGTCATCAGCAAACTAATGTGCACAGGTATTTCAGAAATGCATTAGCACAACAGCTAGCTGAAAACATTTGCTTATTCTGTCATTCTCTAAATGATTGTATCTTATCAGCCTGTTAGGCATAGATACAATCTGTGCCACTTAAAGGCAACTTTGCCAGACAAATGCAAAGTTGTAATTCCTAAAGAACACAACATTGCAGATCATAGTCTATAACTAAACAGTTGAACTTTAGATTCTAAAAATGGTGAAACGACCATGAGTTGGCCATCTCTATAGGATTTCTAATTCAAATTGTTGAGGCATACAGTCTATTATGCTTAGATATGAACTAAAATACAAAAAAAAAATTGAGCTCAATAAATTCAACAGCATATAAGCTGCATAAAATGTATTTATATACCCTTGCAACATGTTTTACGAATAAAACCTCGATACGCAAGTAAAAGTGATTATTTACTGTAAGATCAATTTCCTTTTTAGATAATTTGTTCTCTGGAACAATAGGACCCCCAGAGATAAACATTACAATGCTGTGTTTTTTTCTTATTCTCTCCCTCAGCAGGAAAGGACCACCCAAATACAGTGGCACAGTATTTTGCTGCATGAGGGATACGAGGTAATACTTAAAATAAGTTTTATAAAGTGTTTGTGTGTATACAAACATAATATATGTAACTTTTTTTTTTTTTAAATAAAAACAAAGAAAAAAGGCTGAAATTGAGATTAATGAAAGAGGCTTCAGGTTGTGCAGTTAGAAACTGCTGTGCTTGCACAACTGTGTGTGAGTGTGTGTGTAAGAATATGTGTCTGGGTAAGTGTGTGTCTAGGGGGTATGCAAGAGTTTGTGTGTGTGTGTGTGTGTGTGTGTGTGTGTGTGTGTGTGTGTGTGTGTGTGTGTGTGTGTGTGTGTGTGTGTGTATGTGTGTGTGTGTGTGTGTGTGTGTGTATGTGTGTGTGTGTGTATGTGTGTGTGTGTGTATGTGTGTGTGTGTGTGTGTGTGTGTGTGTGTGTGTGTAAGTATGTGTGTGTGTATGTGTGGGGGGATTGGGTGTGAGTGTGCCCACTTCTCTAAGGCAATCCTCAAGATTATTAAAAGGCATTTCAAAAAAATGTTTTTTTTGTTTATCTTAGCAAGCAGCACGGTGGCTCACTGTTGCCTTGCAGCTCTGGGGTCCTGGGTTCACATCCCACCAAGGACAACATCTGCAATGAGTTTGTATGTTCTCATCGTGTTTGCGTGGGTTTCCTCCAGGTACTCCGGTTTCCTCCCACACTCCAAAAAACATACTGATAGGTGAATTTAGATTGTGAGCCCCAATGGGGACAGTGAACAATATGAGTGTAAAGCGCTGCGTAATCTGTGTGCGCTACATAAGTAAATAAATAATAATAATAATAATCTCTGACTGCCCAGCACTTTTCTGTAGTCTGAAATGCCAAGCATATCTCGTTTTGCTACTGTAGCAGCAGAAAGGTAACAGAAAACAAGTCCGCTCTACTGAATGAGACTTCTCAGTTTCTTACTGCTCCCTCCAACAGCTTTCTCTGCTCACATTTTTCCTTTGCCATAATCTGGAACTTCTCTTCACTATTCTTCTGCAGTCTGAGAGGAAGCAGCTGAGCTCCTCAGCTCCTGTTAGCCTATGTGCTCTCCATACAATAACATGCCTTTCCTCCCAGGAGTGCGTGGCAGCATGCAGTCAGTTGATTTTTATAGATTTGTGTTACCACACTACTAATCAACTGATGCAATATATATGAAAACAGTTCAAAGGGCCCCACTTTAGCATTAGCCCCCAGTGCCTTGCACCGGCAACATTCCGCCCCTGCCGGATCGGAAACCTTCGAATAAGTATTAATAGATGCATAGATCAGGGCTACATCTTAACTTTCCCAGACAACTGTTCATATGTCAATTACTCGTACCAACAAATTATGACAGATTAAAAACAAGAGCAAAACTGTAGAGGCTGGCCATAAATAGTCTGCACCCCTTTCCTCCTAGTTCACAATTTCTATATCTGTCAGAAAACATTGGTGGGAAATTTGCTGCAAATTACATATCCAGAAAAAGAAGATTATTGTAAGTAAAGAGTAAAGTATTGCAATGGTTGTGTTGACAAAGTGCTGGTTAGACAGTCGTTTACTCTTTTTTGAATGTGGGAATGCCAGCTACCCTGTGATCACCACGGTAAAGTAGAAGGCAAACTCAATACAACAAGCAATTTTATTGGGCGAGTGCCTGCTTTTTGCTTTGATGTTTAACTTTGTATCTTTACTGATTGAAACTGGAGGACAGAGAGGCCGAGTTGCTAACTGAAGACTATTTCACCCATTTTGTGGCACCATGTATTGGAGTTGAAAGTGTATCAGCATATCTCTTATCCTGATTATAATGGCTGCATACCTCCTTGGACCGATATTTTCTGCTCATTTATGTTGCCAGCCAGTTGTTTCTGTGGAGATTTATCATAAATAAAAAAATGTTTTCCTCATGGTCAAAACATGGCAGCAAGACACTCATGGGCAAAAAAGTGCTGTTCAACAAATTTCTCTTCTTCAGGAAAAAACTATCCAGATTGGAATGCCTGATGAATGGGTTTCTTGAAGATCAAACTGCAGCCTTGCAGACATTAGTCACAAATGCTTCTGTACCTACTACCCAAATTGCAATTTATCTGGTGAAACAAGCCTCAATACAGTTAGAAACCAATACGCTCATTTATGTTTGCTTTATGGATGTTCCTACATGAAAACGCATGTTGTACCATTCATAAATATTAACGTAAACACTTTCATACCTTCGTGAAAGCTGTCATAATTTCCATACCTCAGGACTCGTGAAAAACACAGAAGAAAGAAAACAATATAGAAAATATATATATATTTAAAGGGGAACTTTCACCCCTTAATAACTAAATCTCCCCTTACTGCTGACCTGGCGACTAGCTGCTTAGTAGTGCTAGTCGCCAGAAATCTTACCCCGTTCTCAAGATTTCGGCGTTTCAAAGGATCAGGAAGCACGGACGTCTCTTCACAGTGACGTCCGTGCGCCTGCGCTGTCAGTCCCTTGTGCACCATACGGTGCACAAGGGACTGACAAGGGACTGACAGCGCAGGCGCACGGACATCACTGTGAAGAGACGTCCGTGCTTCCTGATCCTTTGAAACGCCGAAATCTTGAGAACGGGGTAAGATTTCTGGCGACTAGCGCTACTAAGCAGCTAGTCGCCAGGTCAGCAGTAAGGGGAGATTTAGTTATTAAGGGGTGAAAGTTCCCCTTTAAGGAAATAGAGAAATTTTGCTTACCGTTATTTCCTTTTCTTCTGTGTATCTCCACGTCACTGAAACCAATGGGGGATTACTTCCTGCCTCCAGCTGGTAGGACCATGAAAAGTTTAAAATGGACTCCTCCCCCAACCTCCTCAGTTATACTTTTGTCCAAGCTGAAACAATACATAAACACATATTAAGGTTAAGGGTGGGTGTGACGTGGAGATACACAGAAGAAAAGGAAATGACGGTAAGCAAAATTTCTCTATTTCTTCTGTGTACTCCCCGTCACTGAAACCAATGGGAATTTCCCAAGCAAAAAACAATAAGGGAGGGAAATCCACATACACATAAGCAGAACTATCACTTAACATCAGAGGATACTAAGAAAAGGAGAAGGGGGGAGAATCTTACCCTGTTAATGAGGGATCACTGCTTGCAGGATTCCTCTTCCAAATTTTGCATCCGCAGAAGCCTCTATATCCAACCTGTAGTGCTTAATAAAGGTTGAGATAGAGGACCATGTAGCCGCCTTACATAAGTCTTCGGCAGAGGCGTTGGCTCTTATAGCCCATGAAGTGGCTACAGCTCTGGTAGAATGAGCTTTTAATTTAAGGGGCGGATCCAATTTTGCCTCTACATAAGCAGAGATAATGCACTGCCTAATGCATCTAGCAATAGATTGTTTGGATGCAGAACCACCTTTTCTTTTCCCATATTACTGAACAAAAAGGGAGTCTGATTTCCTAAAGTCTGCCGTTCTCTGAAGGTAAGTGGAAAGACACCTAACTAAATCTAGTGAATGCAGCCTTACTTCCTTCTCGCCCTTTGGGGAAGAACAAAAGGAGGGAAGAACTATTTCTTGATTCTGACTGAGTTCCGAAACTACCTTTCCCCTAAAGGATGGCTTCATCCTAAGTACTACTTTATCCAGGTGGAAAGATAGATAAGGAGCCTGGCAGGAAAGGGACTGCAACTCATTAACTCTTTTGGCAGAGGTTATGGCTGTACGAAAAATCGTTTTCCAGGTTAAATGCTTTAAGGATACTGCGTCAATCGGTTCAAATAATGGAGAATCCACCAGTTGTGTCAGGACCACATTTAAATCCCAGGCCGGGATTATCTCCCCGAGTCTTGGACGAATCTTTTCTATTGCTCTGACAAATCTCCTTATTAGGGCATCCTCAGCCCAGTGTTTAGTCATAACTGCTGAAATGGCAGAGATCTGAACTTTTAAAGAGGCTGGGCTTAGCCCCATATCAAAGCCCTTCTGCAAGAAATCCAAAATTATTGGGGCATTAACCTGATCACTGCTGATCTTATTCTTGATGCACCAGGCTCTAAAAACTTTCCAGACTCTATCATAAATCTTAAGAGTTGATTTCTTTCTGCCTGAAAGAATCGTATCTGCTACCCTGTCTGATATTCCCTGGGCTAATAGAGCTTGCCGCTCAATCTCCAAGCTGTTAGACGGAAAAATTTTGGATGCGGATGAAATAGAGGCCCCTGTGTCAACAGATCTGCTCTCTCTAGCAGAGTCCATGGATCCTGACTGGACATCCTGACCAGGTCTGAGTACCAAGTACGCCTTGGCCATTTCGGGGCTATCATGACCTCCGCTTGCTCCAATCTCACCTTCCTCAGAACATCTCTGATTAATGGAACTGGCGGAAAGATGTAGGCTAGGGAGAAATTCCAGGAATGCCTCAAGGCATCCTGGCCTAGGGCCGAGTTTGTTTTCCATCTTGTGAAAAACTGGTGACATTTGCAATTCTCTGGGCTTGCCATAAGATCTATTACAGGGGCTCCCATCCTTCTGGTAATCTGGATAAATACTTCCTGATTTAAGGACCATTCTCCTGGGTGAATTTTTTTCCTACTCAGGTAATCTGCCTGAACATTTTGTAACCCTGAAATGTGGGAAGCCGTGATTGCTACCAGGTTTTTTTCTGCCCACTTGAATATGCTGGTCAGCTCCTTGTTTAGGGCTATACTCCTTGTTCCCCCTTGATTTTTACATACAGGACTGCTGTCATGTTGTCCGACCGGATGTGAACCGCCGAGTTTTGCAAGTAATGCTTGAACTTTAGGAGAGCGTATCTTATTGCTCTGAGCTCCAGTACATTTATGTGCAGGGATTTCTCTTCTTTTGACCATAATCCCTGAGTTGATCTTGATGCCCAGACGGCTCCCCAGCCTAGAGAACTGGCATCTGTAGTAATGATGTTCCATGCCGGCTCTGCTAGAGATGTGCCTTTTTGTAGGTTTTTTTCCCTTGTCCACCATAACAACTCGTGGCGAACCTCTGGTGTTAGTTTTATTCTCTGCAGAGGGTTTTGATGATGCTTGTCCCAATACCTCAGGAAGTAGCACTGAAGATGCCTCGCATGAAACCTGGCCCAGGGTACAACCTGAATGGCTGACATCATGATACCCAGACACCTCATGAAAATGTGGGCAATATGGCTTTTCTTTTTCCTGAAATTTTTTACAATATTTCTGACCCTGTCTTCTGTTAAGGATATAAGAGGTACTAGAGTCCTGAATCTCATACCTATGAAGACCAGATCCTGAGTTGGAGACAGATGGCTCTTCTGTCTGTTTATTACCCAACCCAGGCTTGACAGATGTTCCAACACTATCTCTGTGTTGATAGTTGCCTGGCTTTTTGACTGGGATACTAACAGTAGGTCGTCTAAGTAAGGAATGACCAGGATCCCCTTTCTTCTTATTGGTTCCAAGGCCGCAGCTAAAACCTTTGTAAACACCCTTGGGGCCGTGGAGAGCCCGAAAGGAAGAACCCGGAACTGAAAATGCGGATCCCCCAAAGCGAACCTTAGATACTTTCGATAATGTTCTCTTATCTGAATATGAAAATAAGCATCTTGAAGATCTATTTTGGAGAGGAAACTGCCAGGGGGAACCGATCTTATCACGGAATTTACGGATTCCATCTTGAACCTTTTCTTGTCCAGGCATGAATTGACTGCTTTCAGATCCAAGATGGTTCTGATTGAGCCTGAGGGCTTTGGAACCGTGAACAGGACGGAATAAATTCCCTTGAACCTTTGATCTGCTGGAACCGGTTGAATAGCTCTTTTTTCTAAAAGGGTCTGGATTTCCAGGAACAGAAGCTTTTTCTTCCTGGAACTGGAAGGAATTTTTGAACTTAAAAATCTGTGAGCTCTCGGGGTCTGTATGAAGGGGAGCAGGTATCCCATTTCCAGAATTTGGTGGACCCAACGGTCTGAAGACTCCCATTGGGCCTGAAAGAAATGCAGGCGACCCCCTACCTGCTCTGGAAATGGCCTCCGCTGACCTTCAGAACTCCTTTTTAAACTGCTTCTTGGGAAAATCCTTCCTGTACGTTCCCCTGGATGACTGATAAGAGGATTGTCTCCTTTGGTCAAATTGCCGACCCTGATACCTTTTGGAGTCACGAAAGGAATATGACTTATTCCTATATGACGATGCTCTAGGAGGGGATCTTTTCTTTCTCTCCTGAGGGAGAAAAGCACTCTTTATTCCTGATAGTTAAAAAACTCTCTCTTCAAGTTGTTCCCCAAACAACATTTCTCCCTTAAAGGGGAGGTTGACTAATTTTGATTTAGAGGAGACATCCGCGCCCCAAGGCCTCAGCCATAGAGCCCTTCTTGAAGCAAGAGAGAGAGAGCTGAACTTCTTGCCCCTAATTTAACAGAGTCCAGAGAGGCATCACAAACAAAATTATTAGCCTCTTTAATAGCCGCTACTTCCCTGGCTAGTTTAGATCTTGATACCCCTGATTCAATATTCTCTTCTAGATTAGTAAGCCAAATCCTCATGGCCCTAGATACACAGGCCAGGGCGGTAGCAATCTGCATGTTGCTACCAATGAGGGTAAACTGCCTCTTAAGGGAAGACTCCAGTTTTCGGTCCATAGCATCCTTAAGGGATGAACCGTCTTCTAGAGGAACAGTGGTATGCTTGGCTAATCTAGATACCGCTGCATCGACCTTAGGTGGAGACGTCCAGCTCTTGGTTTGGGCCTGATCAAAAGGATACATTTTCCCAAATCTTTTAGTGACCGAAGATCTTTTATCTATCTTCTGCCATTCGTCTGCAACAATATCTGTGATAGACTGATGAACTGGAAAAGTTAGGGCTGGCTTCTTAGAACCTACAAAAGCCGCATCCATGATGCCCAACTCTTTCTGTTCATCTACTAATCCTAGCGACTTACGCATAGATTTTAAAAAGGCGTCAATCTTATCCAGGGCAAATTCACCTGAATTCTCTATTATCTCTCCTTCCTCTTCCTCAGAAATTGAGTCAGAATCTCCTTGACTATTTTTATCCTCATTATCCAAGACCCCAGGGGAGGAGGGCCCTTCACCCGGATCCTCTAACCTTTGTCTTTTTTTGGGGTTTAAGGAATCCTGCATAGCTGAGAAGGTCTCCTGCATTGAGACCTTCATCCAGGAGAGGAAATCTTGAAATTGTCCTGGCATATCCTGCAAGGCCATTTTCTTCATGCAATCCTGGCAAATTTTTGAAGAGTCAGCAACTGTAAGCTTTTTATCACAGTTGGCACAAGACTTCATTTTTTGGGATTTTTCCTCCTTAGGGGGGCCTGCCTCAGCCTTGTCCTTACTAGAAGAGGGCTTACTAGAAGACATGGTCTAAAACTTAACCTTTAATATCAATAATTCTAAAACTGACTATAAAACATGCAAAGAAAAGTTAATCCTATCTGCAAGGTGCAGCCTGCTTCTTTTATCCGGCGTGCGTTCCACAGCTGAACCGCCCATGTGACCCAGTGGAGACCTGAAGACTCCGTCCACAGCCAGCACTTCCCCTCCGGTCCTATGTGCACAGCGTGCGGCTCACGCTGGAACGCAGTGTGCCTGCAGCCCTTCCTGCCGAAAATGTGCCTCAGTCTTTTCCAGGCGTCGCTCCTGTGCTGGCTGAGCAACAGGAGGAAGACCGCCTAACGAAGGGGATCCACAATCTGTTGGGACATGATGCTGGCGCATAACACATAGCGCACTCCGATGTTTCTGCCGCGTGGAGCAAGACCAATCCAGCCGCATTAACAACTCCGGTACGCTGACAGACTGATATTCTTTTTTTTTTTTTTTTTTTTGCTGAAAACCAACGGAGGCTCGCGCCTCCTGTCCATCCAGCTGCTAGGACCAGAAAAAACTGAGGAGGTTGGGGGAGGAGTCCATTTTAAACTTTTCATGGTCCTACCAGCTGGAGGCAGGAAGTAATCCCCCATTGGTTTCAGTGACGGGGAGTACACAGAAGAAATATATTTGCACTCAGACCAATATTCTTTAAAACACAGTAAACCCAACACATGTTGCTGGTGCTCATGATCCCAAAACATACATCAAGCATTACCAAAAGGACACATATTTGATGAGGAGTTATATTTTCTATCTTTCATTAATCCTCCTTTCTTTAATCCTCGGGCTGTCTTAAGGAAGGGTAGGTAGATTCTTACAAATATAGTGTTGCAGGATTTTTGAGGGATGATGAGAGGTTGGGAGCTAGTTGTGAAGGCAATGGTTGTGCCGCTAAATATTACCCCGACAGGGAAAGGGTACGAGGAACTGAAATAGTTAAGTTTTACTTCCGGCTATATAAGGATTTAAATAGCAGTTATGTGGAAGTGTCATCTCACCTTGACAAAGCCTAGCAACGTGGGCGAAATGCAAAGGTGGTTATGTCCACCATTCCGGGTACTATTATGAAAATGAAGATCGAACAGTGTGAGAAATATTAACAAGACAGATGATTACATCTTGAAGTGCAGATGCAAGTTGTGAGGTGTTATTGTGCAAGGAGGAGGAGGAGGAGAAGAGGTACTTGAGAAAGGAGGCCAATACCGCGGTGATGAAGATTACTCCTTGGGGCAGTGGTTCTCAAGCTTTTTTTGCTCAAGACACACCTAACACGCAGTCTGGCATTTTCGGGGCATCCCTATCATTTTATAATATTTGTCAAGGGTGTAATGAAGGTTAGAAATACATAAATATAGAGTTATTGCTGGACCTCACAACTAAAATAAACTTACTGTGCATAGTAATATCCTTAAATATACAGCTGGAAGTTTACAATCACATTTTTGTCAAAGCCTTATAGATAAAATGGGGCACCCTAAGTGGATGCACCCTGGTTGAGAAACATTGCCTTGGAGAGTTGACTCTGTTTACACTGGAACAAAGTGACTTATGACAGCGAACTTTCTCAGTCATATGTGTGGCTTGGTTAACCTCTTTACTGCTTATGCCATATTAACCCTTTCCCGCTGAAGAAACGCTTTTAACCTCAGGAATGAACTTGCTCGTTAACTGCTTAACATGTAGATTATTTGCCCAATTATCTCGTAGGAATTACTGTTGGAACATTGATCATTGAGAAGTTAAAGCTACCCCTGAATGGAGTAAATGAGGTACCATCTGGAGATTTATTTACACTATGTTTGATTATTATGCTTAATGTTCATATCATTTTAGGGTATAAGCAGACTGGATTAAGTTAAGACTTTTTTTTTAACAGTATAGCCTTTTACTGGTTTACTGGGGAAAGGGGGGGTATGGGACGAGATATGTTGGATTCGGGTAGTTTTGGCTGCTGTCAAACCAACTTTAGCGTTTAACAAAAGTATTTTTTTTTCAATTTTTGACTGATTTTGTAATTATTATTAGTATAAAGAGAATTACAGTTTGAGTGCTCTTTAACCCTCTGAGTGCCAGAAGGGTACACAACGCATTGCTTTGCCGTGTGTTGTGTACCCCTCTGGCACTCAAAGGGTTAAATGATCCAATACGTCTCCTTCTGGTAATGATAGAAATAAAACAATGAAAGAAAAAGTGCTCAATTAACCAGACATACAATATATCAAAGTATGGAAACTTTTACATACACATCTGTTAATGTTGCAACATACTCTCCCATATTATAACTTCTTGTATAATGATTTAGGTTCCCTTAATTTAATTTATTGCAAGGGTGGTGGGGGGGGGAGCTATATTGTTGAGAAAGCTACTAAAAGGGTGCATGACCACAGATGTATAAAAAAAAAGTAGCCCCAAATTCAGGAGACCCAGTTCCCATGATCGTTCTATTTATTTCGAAAATGTTTTACCTGGAAGAATACATACAGATTTCTCTCATTTTCAGGTATGGCCTGGGTAGCTTTTACAGTAAAAGCTCTACTCCTGATTGATAGCTTGGTTTAACCAAGCCAACATATGTACCCTTTACTACAAATAGTTTTATGCAGAATCTTGACCGTCCCCTAAATTAAAGCTGTTATCTTATTTCTGATAATTGAGACAATACTGCAATTTCACTTCTAAAACAGAAGACAGGCACAGCGTATGAATGGATACCCCCCCCCACAGGGCATATACAATACTAGATTTTGGGCCCCTGGTACCAAATACAGAATATTCAAATGTTTTGTAACCCCATTTCATTTTTAGATGTTAGGGTTCATTTAAAGATAAAGTAACACCTCCTAATAACACCCAGTTAACTTACCATGACAAAAAAAAATAAAAATCCTAATTGCCCCTATCAATTTTGCACTTGTGCCTTTATTCAAGAGAACACACTGAAGTGTTAGTAATATTCCTGGAAAATATCTTTCTAACTTTGTAGTGCAACAAATCCTATCTCTCAAACCGCTATGGTTTGAGAGGTATGCATATTCAAAGTCCCCCTCCTTTCCCTGACGTCAGAGCTGTGCCGACTGCAGGGCAATCCTGTCCGGGACCAACTGGGGGCTTTGCAGCAGAGCTGCAATAGTATTATTTAAAATGAATTACTTCATTGGAAAGGTCTACAAAAGTGTGCCTGGTTTGCAAGCACACTTTGTATACCATTCCAATGAAGTAATTCATTTTAAATAGAGAGATTGCAGCTCTGCTGAAGAGCCTCCTTGTGTCGGCCAACATGGCTCTCCTGCTGACAGCTTTACAGTTGACAGCAGGTGAAGAGAAACTTTAGAGGAGGATATCTCTCAAGCCATAGAGGTTTGAGAGACAGGATTTGTTGCATATAGTTGCATTTTGTAAGCACTACAAAACTATAAATATTTTTTTTAGGGACGTTACAAACACTTTAAGTCAGTCCTGGATATCATGTTAGTGGAGGGGGACGCCCTTTAACGCTCTGAATGCTAGAAGAGTACTCAACGCATTGCAATGTGTGGTGCACCTCTTTTGCACTCCAACAGTTAAAGGCAAGGGGGGAGCAATAAATTGCTTCACTGTGTGTTGCATCCACCTCTGCTCCTTAAAGGGTTAAGTAGCCTCATGAGCTTTAAAAAAAAGCCAACAGCTTTCATGTCCATGCATAGAGATGACATGTAGGACTGACAGAAGTAGTAATCTCTTGAACCATGGTCAAAATCCATAGGGGCCATTTAGATCTTTGGCAACAACAAGGTCAGTGGGGTGATTACTAGATGGTTTTGCTTCTCTTGGATGTCAGCAACATGACCAAAGCATCGCTTCACATCCAAGCATTCAAGGGGTTACGGGACAATGTTTAAAGCATGAAGCAATGATTGTGTGTGCACCCAAGAGACTGAGTTCACATTTTCCCCAGTATTCAAAACCAACAAACAGATACAAATGGGAAAAAAAAGAAGATTGATTGAAACATACCAAGGCTACTAAACATCTTACAAAAGCCATTTGTTTCCTATTTATAAGTGGCGACAGTAGAAACGAAAAGGCTTATCACAAAGACTGCCATTTGATTATAAGGTCTCTGGGGTGAAACCAAACTCATTGCATGCATCTTTTTTTTTTTTTTCTGTTTAACAGGACCTCCTAAGTAACTGGCCCAAAATAAATAACGTTGCTGGAAACAAGAGCTAAAGTTGACTTGTAGGGAAGTCACAAGACCAACTGCAGATGTCTAGAAGACAGACACTTCTCATGTTTTGGGGCCCCACAATACTCAGTATCACATCCTATCAAGATTAGTCTTCAACCTCACTGAAATGTGTCAGGTCAATACTAGACATTTATTAAGATTTTTTCAAAAGAACAGTCAACCCTTTGATAAAACCTATCTCATCCTAAAGGCCTTCCTGCTAAGTCTACACAGTAACACTATACCAAAGTTTCAGGACTAAGGGCCATACACAAAAATCAATTGTGGAGCAATTCTGGGGCAAACCAAATGCACCACTGGAAAGAAATAATTTTGAGAGGCTTCTAATCCCTTTAATGTTGTGTTCCACATTTTTTTCTGAAATAAAATATAGGAATTTTTCAGTGTTTATGTTTGCAACATAAAAAGGCTTGTACAAATAAATGGGAACTGCATATTAATCCTACTCATTTATGTAAACATTTCTACTTCATTCTGTGACTGGCATCACAGACTGAACAGTGGAACAGTGGGAGTATCATTGTTGTATCAGCAGGAAGTGGCCCTAAACCACATGTTATAGGCTTTCATTATATTAAAAATCAAAGAAAATTACACTGTGCACCCTTTGTCCTCAAGGGGGTTAACAAATCTGCCCTCAGAACATTTATCTAGCAAGATGAATTTGTCATGCATCTGTTTAGGTGGTCAGGGCGATTGTTTTAGTAAGGGACTCAGTGGTTATACTGACCTGGTGCTTCTTTCCTTCAGAAATATTCAGATATAACTGACTCCATTATAAACCATACAACGTTTCAAAATGTATTATTCTCAACCAGCATTATTTTAAATGACGTAACAAGTTTTTAAAAAGGAGATGTTCCCTTCTTTGGCAGTAAAAAAATGGGTGATGACAAACTAAATATGTAGTGAAGAGATTACTATTCATAACACAGCAATATCTGCATGTCATTACAAGGCCCTGCACTCAGTTTTGGTCACTAGAAAACAATCTGGATCATAATGATAGGAGTGAAAATCCTTGTCTGATCAAACCGCCGTTAAGTTATGATTTGAATACCACAAACCACAGCGATGGGGCTGTGACATCCGTGTGTGTGTTTCACACTTCACCTGTGTGCTGTGAAGAAATGCAGAAAAACAAAGCCAGAGGTTCTCTCTCAGACCAATGCATCAGCCATGAAAAAGGAGGAAAAAGGAAAGAGGCATGGGCCCTTCTTCCTACCTTGCTCCTCATACAACATGCCTTGCTGGTGCCATGGATATCTGAAGAAAGCACTTAAAAGGGAAAGCAACTTTTGCTTTTCTCTTTAAGTAACATGCCCTTGAATATGTAAAGTCAATTTATTTTGTCCTCTTCTCTTGAGAGCTAAAACCCATTTCAGTAACTGACCATGAGCTCGTTGGATCTCCATTTCCAGTCAGTCATGAAAGAACGAATATCCAGCAAATTGACTATACAAAGTCAAAATAAAGGGTTACTATACCTATAGTGTGGCATAGTGTACTACAGCTTCCGGGAGTCCTGCAATATAAGAACTGTTTGTAAAGATAATCATATTTACCTCAAGATGATAAATCCCTTTTTAAGATCATAAAACAGGTTTTCAGTATTGATATGGTTTAGAGATACTCCCTGCTCTGAAAGGTGGCATTTTCAAGAACAATTAGAAATGCAACGTAATTGGCTTAATATGTGTACTCACCATTATCCATTGTAGCAGAGGAAACAGCCTAATTCATCACAGAACACATTCATCAGTTCTGTAAATGTTAGATGCCTCATTCTATTACCTTCATACTTATGAAGAAGAGACCTCTGTAGTTTAGGACAGGAGAGCTCAAACCTGTCCTCAGGACCCCACCAACAGTGCATTTCTCAGGGGGGGGACCTTCCTCTGCTGAAGTTGAAACCTCCTTTCCTCTATAATGTAAAGGGTAGCCCCTAGTTATTTGATTTGGCCTTGGAATGGAAAGCTCAAATTGTAATGGTCTCCCTTTAAACATACTCACTTTGGGCAACACACAACCAGAACAGTTTGGGGAACAGGGTTTGAAGATGTGCAGGTAATGACATGGCCAGAGTTCATAGCCAGTTTAGTTAGTTATAAGGAGCACTCACAACACAGCACCGCATGACATGATGGATGACAGCCATGTGGAGTGGCAGGGATCCTTAGCGGTACACTTTCAGTTAAAGTGACAACAATGGCTCCCTGCCCTGAAGCCCCATACTGACAGTTGTACAAGGACCAGCAGCTTCCATGGGTGGATAGTGCTCTTGACCAGTGACAGAGCCTGGAAAACAGCTAAACAGGATAAGTTGTTACGGTCCTTTCCCAATACCCCAGAGTAGTCACTGCCACTGCACACTATTGTTTGCATTAAAATAGAATTGACATCACAACTTAATATGTCACTGCAGCTGTTTTCGATCACTTGAGCTAAAAGGTAGATGACAGAGGCACTCTCAGGACTTAGTTAAACAAAAAAAAAAAAAAAAAAGTAGTAAACTTTATTGAATTTACATTTCAGATGTATACATAGCACCCTTCCTCAGGATAACTAAAATAAAATCTTGCCTAACTTGGTCCACTTGAAAGGTACCACAACAACAAATGACACAACAAATGTCTCAAGCTAAAGTGAAAATCTATTCAAAAGTATTGGATTACAGTACTGGCAGTGCTGACTAAAGCGAATAGATTCATTAAAGCATTAATTTAATGAGAAATTGTTGCTATGTAGTAGATGTGAGTAAAATGTCCATTATGTTCAGCTTCTGCTGGATGTCTCCTATGTGTAACCAGTGGAAAGATAACCCCAAAATGGCATTTGCAAGTTTGGGCTAGATTCCATTTAATTATCCCTGGTTTTATCTCCAGATTTCACCACAGGCATTAAAAGAAGCCTATGATATTATATACTAGTTGACCAGCCCGTTACACGGGCCACAGTGCCTCTGGCAGCCGGTCGCGGGTCTCCCGCGCCTCGGCTGATACAGAGCCTCTGGAAGCCGGTCGCGGGGCAGTCACACGCAGTGGAGACTGCCTGCGCCTCGGCTGATACAGAGCTGGGCGCTCCTTCGGAGCGCCCAGCTCTGTATCAGCCGCGGCGCGGCCAGTCTCTACTGCATATGACTGCCGCACGCGCAGCAGTGTCTACTGCGCATGTCGGGCGTTACATACAACTTGGCGAATTATTATATAGGATTATTTATACATACATACACACTAGTTGAGGAGCCCATTACACGGGCCACTGGCAGCCGGTCTTGGGGCAGTTATGCGCAGTAGAGACTGTAAGTACTGTAAGCAGCCTCCCCTCATATCTGAAATCAGGTCATTGGACCAGACAGATCACTATGAGGGACAATCTTCCATGATGAAGGAGGACAGTTTTTTTTTTCTTATAATGAAAGAAGATTGTCCCCCATAACTATCCACTTTCAGGTCTGAGGCAAGAAGAATGACGCAAGTATAAGGGTGGGAGGGGGGACACTTTATAATTAATTTAAAAGAAAATAGAGTGATTTAAGCATTACCAACAACAGGGAGCAATAGTATACACTATAAGGATAGATTGTAGCTTAGTTTGAACAATCTGCACTTCTGTCCATGAGACCAAAAAAATTTGCATACAGGAAATATAGGCTGACTCAGTCAGAGAACGAAGTTTACAATGTTAAACAAGCGAGACTTAACACATTATAAGATGTGCTAAATCCCAAGAAGGAGGGAAAATACCCAGGTCTAAAAGAAAGGTTAATCACCCTTTTTTAAAGCTGAACTATGATGCTCACACAAGTTATCCCCAATTAATTGTTAGTATCATGATAAGCATGGAAATAGCATATGAAGGTTTCTTAATCCCTTAACAACCCATGACGTACATGTACATCACAAGGTGGATGTCCCTAAAGGACCAAGGACGTACATGTATGTCATGGAATTCCGGGCTCCCCACACCGTTCGGGGAGTCCGGAATCGGGTGAGCAAAAAAAAAAAAAAAAAAAAAAAAATGATAGGTTATTTTCCAAAGGGGGTGTTGCATTGTACCATTTGGTACAGGCAGGGATGGATAGCATATTTGCACAGATCCCTCTTCGTCAAGATGTCTGCGCTGTCCTATTGATGTAAGTTTCATACGAGGCTAGGATTGTAACTCATGTGCTTGAAGCACCCCTAGACAGCCTAACTAGTCACTGTTGACAGGATTTGTTCCAGATGACTAGAAAATTGACATTGCAGTACCACCTCACAAAAGAGGCAGTGGTGAGGACTATAGTAAATACAGACCTGTGAATCTACCATTAGTGGTTGAGAAAATATAAAATTTAATTAAAAGAGCAAATTGTGGTATATTTGAAGTATAAGGTCTTGCAAGAACCATGGCTTTGCAACAAGAAGTTCATGCTACACAAATTTTGCATAATTGTTTGACTATTACACAATTTATAGTCAAGGGTAAAAAAAAAAAATACATGTAGCATATTTGGATTTTAATAATGCCTTTGGAATTATAGCACATGGTATGTCAATTCTCAAGACGCATAGTTTGGAACTGAACTCTAGGATATTTTAATGGATATGAAATTAGCTGGAGGATAGGCAACAGCAGGTCAGTGGAATACATCGGGGTTACTAGTGGGATGCCTCAGGGGCTATTGTTTGTGCCTAACTGCACATAAGACAAAGATATGTAACAGAGTGAACTTTCCAGGGGGAATAAGACAAATGCATAAGGATTTAGAAAAATGTAAGTAATGGACAAGAGTATGGTAGCTAACATGTAATGCTGCAGAGTGCAATACAGACATAATTTTACTTTGCTGACAACAGCAGCACAGGAAAGTGTCTTGGAAGTTATTATTTCAGATGATGAAGGTAGGTAACCAATGCAGTAAAGTAGTGGTAAAAGCTAACCAGATACATAGCTGTATAGAGGTATTAGCAGCAGGAAGAGAAGTATTAAAATGATAGTAATACCTCTATTAAAAGGGATCAATCACCCCTATATACAAGTTGCTCTTAAATATTAGTTTATATAGCGATTACTTTGGGTATTTAATTAATTTCGTATTTTAAAACGCTATTTGGGCAAAATAGAAGGAATAAATATTGCACTGACTCTACTTCCGGGTAATCGGCAGGTACAGCTCTATACCCACAGTCTGTCACTCTGTCTCTGATCCCCTACCTCTATCCAGCCTCTGCCGATGACGGAGGCTTTCTGCCTGTAAGCTGGAGTGATCTCATTGGCTAGATATCAATCTCTGCCCATGAGATCGCTCCAGCTCCATCTTTTGAGGAGGCTGGATAGAGGGAGGGGATCAGAGGCAGCTGTACCCACAGTCTATCCGGAAGTAGAGTCAGTACAATATTATGAAACATTACTATCCCTTTAAATCTGATCTTGTGCAGCACAAAAGAACTTCTGCCAGAGGTTGTGTTTTTTTGTTTTGTTTTAATCAACAAGGGGTAAAAAACAATCTTATTTACAGTTGTCAGTGTGGGGTAAGGGGTTATGATACTGCTTCTCAATATTCACTGGGTACACCACCCCAAACGTGTTTTCAGGATAGCCCTGTTTGATCACATAGCAATCAGTGGCAGAGTCATTTTGATTGATCTACCTGTTTTTAATCAGGGATATAATCTGACATTTGGTGTGTCCAAGGACTGCAGTTGAGAATCAATGGGGTTTAAATCTTTAACTCCTTAAGGACCAGCCGATCGCGCAACTGGCCGGCACTTAAGGACCACGGACCATTTTTTTATTTATTTATATTTTTAAGAATCCGGTTCAGGGATCCCTGAACGGTGTGCAGCCACGCGGGGAGCCCTGACTTCCACAATGATCCTGGCACAACATGGGTCCTTATGGTTCCCCAACCCATGATGTGCCAGGACCATCAAGGGTGCTTAAAGGGTTAAGGACCAGGCAGGCGGTAACTCATGACTTTGCAATGCTCTGCACAGTCCTCTGGTTGTTAAAGTGTTAAGCTGCGTAATATTACTACTTTACAACCATAGCTGGTAGGCCTACAACTCGCATCATCCTGGGATGGCCAGCTTGAGGACTGCAGGTTATCCACCCCGGTCTACACTATTTTTGCACTGTAGACTTGTTTTACACTACTGTGCCACAGTTAACATGCCTGAGGAAGAGACATGAGAAGTCTTGAAAGCCTGCATCCTAAATCTGCTTAGTTAGCCAATAAAGGAATTAACTTGACTATATTTGCCTACAGCATACACTGGCACTTGTTTTATCTATGTCTTAATTCAAATAGTGCCAACAACATAGGCAAAATTCTAAACAAGGCAATATAATAAGAATATTTTGCAACAAGTAAACTTTACAGACTACTGAACTATAATAGCTATACAGTGATATAGGGATTAACCCCTTTTTAGACAAGAGGCATGTGCACTACATTGACAACCAAAATGCTGCACATTCCTCAAGGAGGTAAATGAATATTTGGATGGGAAAAAAAAAATCTCATGACCATGTTCTGCATCTGGGCAAAAGGAGACTACAACAATAGAGAGGAAGCCCCCTACTTACTGTGGGGGATGGGAAGAATAAAAAAGACATGATAGGGAGGGGTGTATCTAAGTTAAAAAAAAAAAAAAAAAAATCAGGGACTCAACACAGGCTCCATGACAAAGACTTGTGGTCCTGCCAAATAAGACAGATGTCAACCCATTCAGAGGGAGCAAGAGGGGGCACAGACTATGTGCTGGCAAAGCAAAAAAACTGCCATGTTATAGTCCTCAAGTCACCAACAACATTCCAGCCTTCAGTGTCCTCTGCAGCTACAGAACAGGATCAATAAACTGCTTGACCTCTACATGGCGAAAATGTTACAGCTTTTCCCATGCCACTGAAATATTTAACCCCTTGAAGATGAGCAGGATATGAATGCATTGCTCATCCCTCTGGTCATCAATGGGTTAACAACGATCACTGGTCAATGTAATAGACATCAGCTAAGATGTTTTTCTCCACAGTTTCCTGACAGACTGAGGCAAATGTGACATTATATGGTACACCAAATCAAGACTGCCTTTTGTGGCATTATCAGCCTTTATTTCCCCATTGTAACCACAACTTTTCTTGCCTGGAGCTCCTTTATACTGTTAAAGTAACAGGCCTGTGATTCTGTATTATATACTGAATGCAGGATGTTAGGGATCAAGGAAAAACTAATCAAAACATTTACATGCATTCAAATTATATTGTTAATCCCATGAACACTAAAGATGTCTCCAACACATAATGAGACAGCTCTTGCATCCAATGAGTTAACAGTATCTAGCAGCTGGTTTCTGAATGTATTGAAATTACAATCAATTGCTACAGAAAAATTCAAATGTGTCTCTGTCTGTGACTTCCTGAAAGGAATATAAAACCATGGTAGGGTGGTTCCAAACATATAGAAAGCAAGGGTTCGTCAACTGCTGGCCTCCAGCTGTTGGCGACTACAATCCCAATCTTCCACAACCAGCTGTTGGTGACAACAAATGACTACACAAATGGACACAAAGCATTCCAATTTTTGTATGGATGAGGGCATCACAAGGTGAACAGGATTCATCTCCTTTCCCCTACATATTTGATGTAACCATCTGGGCAATGCTTATTTTCTAATAATAGGTACTTCTAAATGGAAAACAGGCCTAGTAAATATCTAACAATTTTAATAAATTGTTAGATATTTAACTACAGATAACACTACCCTGTTTTGGGAGGGGAAGAAATTGAATTCACCTATATTCTCTATCACTGTTTTAAAGATGCCAGTACTATCCTATAGAACTTGAGGGCCCACATGTGTCTATAAAGATGCACAGGTTGGGAAGCAATCATTCAGGCCTTGCATGGCACAGGAAAGGTTAATTTTCACCTGAACATATGCATACAGACAAACGAACAACATATCTTGGGGAAAATCAACTACACTTCATATAATAGAAATCCTGATAATGTGACCCTTTAAAAAACAAAGGAGTGTGCACCCCACTGAATCTTTAAGGACAAAACTGGGATCATTTTAAAAACAACGTGCTGCTGTTTTACATCACAATTGATTTTTTTCCCACAGTCCCCACATATCCTTTTGTAACCATCTCTAGAACAGGAGTGGACTAATATATGGCTCTACTGCCGTTGTTGGACTACAGTCCCATCACTCTTCACAGGACAAAAATGATGGGATCTGTAGTCCAATAGCTCTGGAACAAAAGGTATCCAGCCCTGATTTAGCAGATTGGCACATTCGCTTCCCAAAATCTTGCCCATTGGCCATGAAAAGGCTTCCATGCAGGATATATTGTACAATGGATAGGGGTGTGGGTGTCAGTTAACACGACTTACAGAGCGATTCTGCTACGGTAAGTGTTTCCTTCCTCCCTTCTCTCGCCTGTATAAGATCACGGGCCTCTGGTGCTGTCACGATTGTAGCTAGCTGTGAAACTAGAGCTTTAGAAACACCTTATCTTCCCTCCACCGAGCGACCGAGATAATGGTAAGAAGAGAAGAAGCACCAAGTGCGACCGCCTACTTCCCACAGGGCGGGTTTATTCCCACGACCTGCCTCCTCCTCTGTGTACTAACACCACAGCGGGGCCCCACTCTCTCACACCAGCAAGACTAGCGACAACGATTCTGGTACTACTGGGAGGTGAAAGGATAGCCAGCCTGTGACGTAACCCAGCAAGGCCAGAAACGCACGGCGCATGCGCTGTGCAAGGTTTCATGGGAGACGTAGTTATGGGACGCAAATTCCTGAAGACCAAAGCTTACATCAGTCAGTGAGTCTTAGCTTTAAGATCGGGACGCAGTAACGTCACCTTTCCAATAAACTTTGTTTGTTCACAGGCTGCTTCGGGGGATCAGTCAATTTGATTTCCCTAGTTGCGTACATGGGCACACTCAGGGTTTTGATCGCTATATCAGGGTGAAGGGTCAAAAACCTTTGGGTGAGCAAGCACATGGTTTCCCACTATATAACCTACACCAATTAACGACTTCTTTATTCTCCAGATTGGTGCCATTTCTACCAGAAAGACAGCTCTAAGATGCATAAAGTTATACGTTCCCAAAGTACTATTTCTCATGCACTTGCAGATTGTGCTATAATACAGTTACAATTTGGTTAATCTTGTGTACAGTTATGGGTGACATGATTTAATGAAGTTAATTTACTGAGATTAGTATCCACCCCTCCTATACTCAGAACAGTTTTTTTATTCTCTGTGATAATGCATTTTTTGTTTACAAACAATAATGCATTATCACTTCCGAACACGACTGTCACAGGAGTAATAATGTTTCATTGTGAAATATCTTCATTCAAACATCTCAACCTTTATTTGCTTGTTTTTTTAATTAAGTTTCAATTTTCTATTGTAGTCAACATGTAGTGGTATTCCTATTACATATGATGGAGAGCTGTAGTCTAAAGTTCAAGCTGTGTCCTATAGTGCAGTACAGATAGCACCAGTTGGAGCTGTTGCTAACAGTTTTGCAAAAACAGCTGTAATAACTTTTGGATGAACCTTCTCCCAGCAGAGAGTCTGCCCTGGTTTTACTAAGCTGGAAAATCCATATAACATACATTTTCAAAGTAGAATTTTATTGCTTACTAGTAAGTCTGTACCCGTGCAGCTAAACCTGTTTTTTTTTGTTTTTTTTTAATTGTATTAGAAGTCAGACCTCATGGCGGGGAATCAAGACCCACTACTGATCTCCCAGCCAAATCTGGCTGGGAGATCAATAGTGGTGGCACCAGGGTACAAGAGAGCTCCCATGCTTCCATCCTACCCCAAGTACTGGGTAGGAGTGGGTGGGATTGGAAAACTCTTGCACATCAATGAGGGAGGTTTTTCCTCATTCAGGTGAGAGGGTTTGCTGATCCCACCCACTCCTACCTGGGTACTCAGGGTAGAACAGAAGCAGAGTAGCTTGCTCCTCTGTGTCGCCACTATTGATCTTCCAGTCGAACCGGCTGAGAGATCAGTAGGTGGGGGGTATCATTTTTTTGTAAGTGGCTGGCTGAGCCTCCTAAGCCAGTGGATACAATTTTTTTATTTATTTAGACAGTGGCAGCAGTGGTTTGTTGAGGAGGCAGGGGCAGCCACGCTCCCTGACAGCGAACCAGATTCACTTACATTTTTATATAGATATATTTAAAGAATTGCTGGCTAGAAAGATGTTTCATAATTTAGCTGTTGATCATTAGGCATTATTTATTTATACATAGAAAGGAAAAATAGGGTAGATAGCTATGTCTGAATTTTGCCATTTGTGACATCTCTTTAGGGTATGTGTATAAAATCAACTAAAACAGCTCATTGTTGTTTCTTGCTCTTCCAGTGATGGAGACATAACACCATTTTGGAGTCAGTTGCTCTAGATGGACATCTGACTCAACAAACAGCAGTGTGTGTAGGTATTTTCATTGAGGCTTATTGTGAGTCTGTTGTAGGAACTGTAAGGCTCAACCACCTTTTCTTGCAAAATTGCTGAACTTTTTTGATGTGCAAGCAACAATTTAAGGTGCTGTGCATAAAACAGTTTTTTTATATGCACATTCATTTCTAGAAACTGTTAGTTCTTCCTAGGTAATACTGCCCAAATCCTCCTTTTCCTTTTCAAAATTATGAATAAATTCTCATGCATATCCCTATTCTATCCTATTCTATATATCTCCTCTGTTGGCCCACTTTGCTCTCCTTTTCGCTCTCTACCTCTGTCGGCCCCCTTTCTCTCTCCACTTCTGTCAGCCCCCCTTCTCTCTCCACCTCTGTTGAGCCCCCCTCATCTCTCCACCTTTGTCGGCCCCCCTTCTCTCTTCACCTCTGCCGGCCCTCCTTCTCTCTCCACCTTTGTCGGCCCCCTTTCTCTCTCCACCTCTGTAGGCCCCCTTGCAGCTCATCTCTTCAGTCTCCTTCCCTCTTTAACCCTCCATCAATCCTCTTCCTCCTCTTTCCCTTAGTCAGTCTCATTACTAATGCCTCAGTGCTTACAATTTAAATGGACCTATACTAGTGATACCACAGACATTACAATTGAAACTGAGCTACATTAATGATACTGCAGAGCTCACAACTGAATTGGTGCTACGCTAGTGATGCATCAGAGATTACAAATGAAATGTAGCTACTCTAGTAACACCACAGAGTTTACAAATGAAATGGAGCTACACTGATATCACAGAGCTTACAATTGCTTTTACGCTGTGTGGCATTACTTATAAAGCTTCATTTCAATTGTAAGCTCTGTAGTTTCACTTCTGTAGCACCGTTGCAATTGTAACCTCTGTGGGAGCACTATCCCACCTCCCTCTCTTTCCTACTTTACCTCCAGTGGGTGGCATATTTGAATTTGTCACCTGTTTCTTGGCTTGTCTCTCAGAGGTCCTGTCTTCCAACACATTGGTAGGACCAGAAAAATTATAGAGGGGGCATGTAAGTAAATGTGCAGTAAATTCAAACATGACAGTCCTTCCCAGAGTGCCGCTCCTGACATGGACATAGGAGCCCCAAAATTCTGTGGAACATAAACTTGTAATAATGTAGAATATTTTTCATTAAAAGTGGATCAAAAGCAAGCTATCCATTGTAAAAATATTTATTTTCCAAAATGACATATTTTAAGCAACACTGAGTAACAAGTTAATTAAAAAAAAAGCGGAAGAAATATTAAAGGGATAGTAATGTTTCTTTATGACTAACGCTGCAATGCACCCTTGTAGGGCATACTGCTGATAAGTTAAAGGGATAGTAATGTTTCACAATAACAGCAGCTCCAATTAATTTCCATAGTATTTGGGCCATGGGGAGTGTTATTTCAATACTGTCAGAGTTGTAGTTCAAGAGTAATTGAATGATAAAGTATCCCCCTTCAGCCCCTTTTACTGATGTAACACTGCTCACCTCAGAACAGTTTAAATGTCCAGATGGATCGCAGAGAGGGACAATCTTCAGTGAGCATAAGAAAAAACCTGTCAAGGGGAGCAGGGTTTTCCTTATGCTCACAGTAAGAAGATTGTCCCTTGCTGCAACCTCTCTTCTCAAGAGGCCAGATTCCACATCTGAGGATAGTTGGTTTACACTTGTAAAAAGGGGCAGGAGGGGGATACTTTATCATTCAATTACCCTTGAACTACAACTCTAACAGTATTGAAATAACACTCTCCATGGCCCAAATACTATGAAGAATAATTGGAACTGCTGTTTTTGTGAGACATTACTATCCCTTTAAGTTAGTAATGCTGAAATCGCACTAAATATTGCGAAATAATTTTATAAATTATCCCCCCATGCCCCTTATACTTACTCCATCCTTCCAGGGCCGGATTTACATCGCAGGAGCCTGTAGGCACAGAAATCTGAAGTGCCCCTCCCCCAATTGGCCATCCCCACAATGCTCCAAATCTCCACATTACCCTCCATATCCATATTGCCCTCACATTGCCCCCCATCAGCTCCATATTGCCCCCATCAACTCCAACTTATCCCCATCAATTCCATATTGCCCTCACATTGCTCCCATCAGCTCCAACTTTCCCTATCAGCTACAACTTTCCCTCACATTGCCCCCATAATCTCCACATTTCCCCCATCAGCTCCAACTTGCCCTCACATTGCCCCCATCAGCTCCAACTTGCCCCATCAGCTCCAACTTGCCCTAACATTGCCCCCATAATCTCCACATTGCCCCCATCAGCTCCAACATTCCCCCATAAGCTCCAACATGCCCTAACATTGCCCCCCATAATCTCCACATTGCCCCCATCAGCTCCAACTTGCCCTCACATTGCCACCAGCATCTTCACTTTCTCCCCCTATCCATTTCCTACCTCCCTGGTGGTCCAGCGGCAGGAGATGTCTGTGCTTCTGCACAGACCTGTAGCTGGTGTTGCACCCCGTGAGGTCTTCTATTTAGGAATGCAGAACACTGGGAGATGATGTCATCTCCCAGCACTCTGCATTAGAGCCGACGAGGGGGAGCAACAGCAGCTAAAGGTTTGTGTTACCATTACCATGCGACGGGCGGGCTGGGGCAGCAGGTTACTGCGCGCAGCGCTGTGAATATTTTTTTTTAAAAAAAAGTTGTGAATAAATATTAAAAAAAATGTATTTCAATGACAGGCGCCCCTCTGTGGGGTGCGCCTCTAGGCAGGTGCCTACTCTGCCTTATGGCAAATCCGGCCCTGCATCCTTTGAGCCTCAGAGCTGGAAGCGGATGGTGAAGTGGGACAATCTTCTTTCAGTATATGGAAAAACCTGCCCTCCTTCTACAAGGGGGGCAGGGTTTTCCTTATACAGAATGGAGGCAGAGTATGCCTTGTAGCAATCTGTCCGGTCAAGCGACCAGAATTCAGATCTTGGGGGATATGGCCTGGCATGCTGCAAAAGGGGTGTGAGGGACACAATTTATAATATTATTTCACAGTATATAGTGCAATTTCAGCATTACTAACGTAATTCATCAATAGTATGCACTACAAGGATGCATTGCAGTGTTAGTCATAAGGAAATGTTACTATCCCTTTAAAGTACTAAGGCCTTGGCCTATGTTTGTTGTGCTGAAAGCAGAAACCACAAACCACAGTTTCGGGACACAGCCTTCTGCAGGGCTAGACTGGAAGTATGGAACTATTTGATAAGTAGGACAGGAGTGTCCAATTTATGGGTCATCAGCTGATGATTTGTTACAATTATAGGCATTATAATCTGGAATTGTAGTCTATCAGCAGTTTGTAAAGCCCAAGTTCATGTATGTTGTGTGCCCATATCTTTAATTATTGTAATACATTGTACTGCAAATAGGAAAAAATAGTTTCTGTATCATCAAGTTTCATTCCCCAAAAGGACACAGACACGCACATACACAGTTATACACACTTATCACAGACACGTATATACATACCTGAGATCTTTCAAGATGATTTTTGAAATAGTAGCTCTTTAGTTTTCTTGATATAGAAACATAGAATTTGACGGCAGATAAGAACCATTCGGCCCATCTAGTCTGCTCATTTCCCTGCTGTAAAAACCTCAAACATTTTTGGTCCTTGGTCTTTTCTTATGTTAAAAACAGCCTTATGTCTATCCCACGCATGCTTAAATTCTGTCACTGTATTAACCACTACCACTTCTGCTGGTAGTCTATTCCACTTATCTACTACCCTCTTAGTGAAGTAAAATTTTATTACATTACGTCTACACCTGTGTTCCTCTAGTTTTAGATTATGGCCTCTTGTCCTAACATTTTTACTCCTTTGAAATGTTCTTCCATCCTGCATTTTGTTGAATCTCTTCATGTATTTGAATGTTTCTATCCTATCCTCCCTCTCTCTCTCTTCTCTCCTCTAAGCTGTACATGTTCAGATCCTTTAGTCTATCCTGATATCTTTTTATTTCATTTTAGTAGCCCTTCTATGAATTTTCTCTACATGGTAAGTGACATTCTTCTGTTTGCAAAAACCCAAAGGTGTTCCCTTGCACTGCGCACACTGGAGAAAGTGTGCAGAATCTTGATTTCCAGCAGCACAAACTTATTTTTTTTCCTGCTTCCTTCACACAGTCAGCTGGTAGTAGGGGCAAGAGGACTTGTGTGTGATATCTCTGTGATGATGTCCGATGCATCTGCAGTTGGAGCACCAGTTTCAAACTTGCTAGAGTATGAGAGCAAGTTTGAAATTGACTCTACTACAGCTGAAGGGAAACCCCAGCATGTGTCACACATTATTGTAGAGGTCTCACACCGGTCCCATAATCCTTCTGGTCTTGTCATTGGCTGCATGCAAACAGGAAACAGGCATAAAATAAAAACAAGAAGGAAGTACACTGTACAAGACGAAAAGTCAACCAAGCTCTTAACCCTTTGAGTGACAGTGATATTAAGTGCATTCACTGGATATCGCTCTGGTACTCAAAGGGATAAGTGTGCTCAAGGTGACAAGCACAGAGTCGCACCTGGGATGCACAAAACAAAGGAAGCTGAGCGCAATGCATTGTTTAAGGGCCTCCAGAGCCCCAGTCCAACATAATGGCCAACACTTTCTCGGGAGCTCAGCAAGGGCCCCGCAACTCCTCCAATTCCCAAATGTTGTTTCCTATATGTGCTAGTTCAGGGCTCAAAATTTCCACTCGTCAATGGCGAGTGAAAATTTAGCCCTGGCGAGTAGAAATTCAGCCCTGGTGGTTACGTTATGTATTGCAGTGGCGAGTAACTTTTCAGGTCTGGCTAGTAGCAAAGGAATTCAAGTTTTAAGCCCTGTGCTAGTTAATATGGATCAGATGACTGCAGGTGTTTTATACATGTATACGTATCGCAATAGGTCTCAACTTCAACAATTCACTTCTTTTTACTTGCATCATGACCTATTTTATTCAAAACTTTCATATATACTGAATAAATAAGCCCACCCCTGATCTAGGTGGCAATAGCCACTTATACATAAGAAGCATACTGTCCTAAGTGCAGTTATCACTTGCTTTGTAAGGCACCGGAAGCTTCCCCAGCATCCAGAGGGTTACTGAATTAATATATTTCTCTGTCTCCTAATGTCATTTACATTACATTTTATACTGCACTTAGAAGCTATTATGTTGGTCAGTAGAAATATCAGTAGGGTTCATCTGTCTTTAGAGATAACCGTGATAAATTGTATCCTACATAGTAATTCGCTAAAACATGTGTAACGCCACAGTCATGCACAGTAGAGACTGCTGCATGTGCTGCAGTCATGTGCAGTAGAGACTGCCCGCGCAGCGGCTGAGCATCTAGCTCTGTATCAGCCGCGGCGCGGGTAGTCTTTACTGCGCATGACTGTCCCGCGACTGGCTGCAAATGGCACTGTGGCCCGTGTAACGGGCTCTTCAACTAGTATTTTTATATATTAATTGTAAGATGGAAAGAAGGAGCAAACCCAGCATTTTCAGAGAGGAGTTTGCAAACATAAAAAGTCTGCCATAACTATGGGGTTTGTGCACTTCTGCATCCAAAATCCATTTCAATTGCCAGCTTATAGTCTGAGTGAGCAGTTATCACCCCCCCCCATCTGTTCTTGGTCTACAGCTTCCATCTTGAAGTCCAACAACTACGATAGCAAAGTGGGTTTCTCACTCCTAGCAAAGATATCTGAACATCAGAAGAAAACCTTTATCCTCCTGATGGTGCAAAATATGTGTCTCTGATCTGATAGGGGCAAAAAATACAAGAGGGGCTTTGGGTAACTGGAAACCCCTCTCACTTTGCCCATGTATAGTAGGAAAAATGTTGCTTAGTGGTATCAGAAAGTGTTTTCTGACCTATAATACTCCTAAGACCAACTTTTGCAGATCTGTTTAGTGTGTAGATATGTGGGTATCTTGGTATATGGGATCTAAAGTAGCATTGCTGTTGTTTTAGAGAACTTTATGCATTTCAGTTGAATAGACAGTGCCTTCCAAAACTATTTAGACCTTTGATCCAATTCTCTCATATTACTGAATATCAAATGGTACACTGAAATTTCTTTTTATTTGATATTTTACTATAAAACAATAAAAATCATAACAGATTATTGTAAGATTCAATGTTTTTATGTAAGGAAATATTTTTAAGAAAAATAAAACATTGAAATATGCTGTTTGCATAAGTAGTCAACCCCTGTGCTGTGAAAGCTCCCAGTTTACACAGAAGAAAGAGAAATTTCCCTAATGAGGAAACAATTGCCTTACCTGTGGTTAACCTGTGGACCATAGAAGTTGCAGTCACATTATGTGGAAAGAACATTCTACCTAAGTTAGAGATAAAGTACCATAATACATATGCAAAGGTTGGGAAAGGGGGACAAAATAATATTCAATTGTTTATCGATCCAACTTTGGGATATCCAATCAGGAAGAAGAAGCTGATCAAACCACACAGGCAATGCAAAGAAACTTCAGCGAGCAGACAAGAAGGGGGCTTGATAGAGAGGCCAGCAATCACTTTGAAGGAGCTACAAAGTTCAGTGGCTGGGACTGGAATTATGGTACACCAACCATATATATAGTTCTGCATAACACTGGCCTGTATAGTATTGTGGCAAGGAAGAAGCCGTTACTGAAAAAGCACCATCCAAAAGCATGTCTGGGCTTGCCAGAGAGAATGAGAGCACCCCAGCTTTGATGTAGAAAAAGGTTTTGTGTTCAGAAGAGACCAAGATAGAGCTTTTTGTCCAAAACTCCAAATGCTACATGTGGCACAATCCTAACACTGTCCATACATCAAGACACACTATTCCTATGGTGGTGGCAAAATCATGCTATAGGGATACTTATTGTCAGAAGGAACTGGGCATCAAACAAAAGGAAAAATGGGTGGAAGAAAATATAGGAAGATACTGCAAGAGAACCTGCTTCAGTCCACTAAAAAATTAATTTTAGGAGGAAATTTACCTTTCAGCTGGACAATGGGGGAGATTTTTTTAAATGTTTTTGGTACTTTTTAACAAATTGTCATTCAATCTTGGCAACTGGCAATAATTGTAATTTTATATAGTGTCAGTAAGTCAATGTTATCACCTTGAATGGTTAAGAACTGACTACAGCTGGTGTTAAGATTCTAGCAAAAGTTGTATCACTAAATTGACTCTGTTAGTGACATTTTTTTGTCTTCTTATCTTCTCATCTGCTCATCTCCTTTCTTCTAAGCTGCCAAAATAGAATATCACAGTGAAGTATATCCATGTTTACTGAAGAAATGCCCTCAAAGATATGGTTGAACTGAACTGCCGCCATTGCATCCTCTGGCGGTTGGCGGCAGGAATTCAGCCATGCTACAATTGGCTGGGATGTGGGGTTATGCACCTCCCAGCCAATCATCTTCTAGTGGGAGAGATGACTAACCCTGGGGCGGCAGCAGCATACAGTTCAGAAATATCTTTGGGTGCATTTCTTCACTAAACATGGATATTAGTTTTATTCACTGTGGCATTCTATGTTGGCAGCTTAGAAGAAAGAAGATAAGAAGACGCAAGAGAGAAGATTAAAGAAGAAGAAGAAGAGGACTTACACTGGATGGCCAGGGTGCTGAAGACCCCACTGGACATCAGACTTCAAGGTAAGTATTTCTTTTCAGGAGATGGTGTTGAATGTGGTGGGATTAACCTTGTGAGTGCCAGTGGGGTATGCAATGCGCTGCAATGCAATGCATACCTCACTGGCACTCATAGGGTTAATTTTTCTTATATAGCACACCTCTTTTCAGTACCACTGGTCACGTAGGTTTTTTTGAACTTCAGTTCCAGCATCAGTAGTTTAAATCATGCATTAGTGTACTCTACGGCAAAAAAGTTGGTACAGATTTTTGGTGATAAAATGGGGTCCATTAATGCTTGTTACTGCCCAACACATTGAATTGAATTAGAAATTCAAACTCTTTTGAATTGCTTCCAGTGGGTGCAAAATATAGTGCCCAACGTGTTTTTTTTTCTTCCTGCAGTAGTTTTTCACAGCACAGGTAATTGGATGGTTCACTGTGCTTGAAAAACAACCGTCTGCTTTTTTATCGTGTTCTATTAACCCCTTAACGACATGTGCCATACTATGATCGTCACGGTCCTTGAAATACCCAAGGACCGATGACGGTCATAGTACGTCATGAACTTTTTACTTACATCGCTCTACCGGGAGCGCTGTAAGTAAAAATAGGGCCTGAAATTGACCGCTCCAAGATCAGAGCGATCTCTATCAGGCCTCGTAGTGACGCGCTGATACATGCAACAGGTCATGTGTACCGGCGCGTCCACGTGTTTCAATGCGGTCCTTATGGGACAGAAACGTCCCAGGACCGCCGGTTGCTAAGGGGTTAAATCAACCCCTGATCTAAATCCCTTTGAGAATCTGCAGCATTATGTGACATCCAACCCACCTGAACAACCTGGAGTAATCCACCAAGAAGAATAATCACTCGGACACTTTGCAAAGCTGGTACATGTTTACCCCACAAGAGTCAAAGGGGAACTATCACCCCTATACAGCTTTGGCTAAAAAGTAACTATATACAGCGAGTAGCTGGCATAATTTCTTTTAATTAGTTGTTTGGCCGAAATTAAACTTTTAAAGGGGATGTATCACCTCTATAGAACTTAGGCTAAATGGTTAGGTTATATAATGAATCTGACTAAAATTGTGTTATTTTTTTTTTAAAGCTTTATTTTGTCAAAATTTAAGTTATAAAGTCTGGGCTGCAGCTACTTCCTCATAAGTAACCGCAGTCAGTCGCTCTGCCTCTGCTTCCCTCCCTCTATCCAGCCTCCTCTGATAACAGAGACTTCTGTCTGTAAGCTTGAGCGGTCTATGTAGCAGAGATCGATATCTAGACAATGAGACCGCTCCAGCATATAGGCAGAAGTCAAAGTCATCGGAGGAGGCCAGACAGAGGGAGGGGAGCAGAGGCAGAGCGACGGACTGCGGTTACTTATATGGAAGTAGCTGCAGCTCAGACTTTATAACTTAAATTTTGACAAACTAAAGCTTTAAAAAGAAAAAATTAACACAGTTTTAGTCAGCTTCTATAGAGGTGATACATGTCCTTTAAAGATGATCCTGTGCCTTCCTTCCAGACAGACTGCGGTTACAGCTCTGCACCACAGTCTGTCACTTCTCCTCTGTTCCCCTCCCATGTAGCGTCTGGATCCAGCCTCTCTTGTAAGCTGGAGCCAAAGTTGTATAGGGGTGATAATTCCCCTTTAAGGCTGTTATTGCAGCAAAAGGTGGCTCTACCAAATATTGTGTGATGTTTTAAAATAAAATATCAAATTTAATCCTCTGAGTGCCAGAGCTGTACACAAGGCCTTGCTCCGCAAGGTGTTGCATATCCTCTGGTATTCAAAGGGTTAATTAAATATCAATTTACCATTTGTAATTCAGTAATATGCAAGAATTGGTCACAGGTCTGAAATACCTTTGCAAGGCACTGTAAGTCTGAATGTTATTAACCTTTTGAGTGCCAGGACAATGCTTTGGACACCCTGCTGGAGCACAAAAGGTTAAAGGGTTGATCTGTGTTTTTAGTGCAGAATTTCCTTTCCACATATAAGGACTCCATGCTCTGAGGCTCAGTGGCTCTGTTGAATGAAGGTTTGGAATGGCAGCTTTCCTGCTTAATACAATAGAGCAGGGCTGTCTAAGTTCAGTCCTCAAGGGCCACCAACAGGCCAGGATGTAAGGATTTCCCTGATTAAGCACAGGTGAGTCAGTCACAATGAACGAGCCACTGATTAACTCACCTGTGTTGAATCAGGGAATTCCTTACATCCTGGCCTGTTGGTGGCCTTTGAGGACTGAACTTGGGCAGTCCTGCAATAGGGCATATATAACATATATATACCCCCTGGCATGCAAAGGGTTAATAGATATGCGCCAATGTCTTTCTATGTCCCACTACAGTTAGCGGTTTAGTATATCTAAATTCTATACTTTATTAGTTACCTCTGTAGAGTGCAAGTTATCTGGGTCGGTTTCTCAATAAATTGCACACTTTCACATTTTTCTCTTCTAAGAATTTCACAGTTTGTGGTTGCCTCTACAGATTGCATGGTCATTGATTTGTTTATTTATGGATAATAAGCTTCGGTTTGCTTTTTAGATGACCATGTCATCTGTTTCACCCAGTCTCAGTCAAATTAGCCAGCACACTCTTTTTACCTCTTGTAGCCCTATCCTTGATCTCTAGCATACATTAACCACAAATCTATCAGCATCATTTCTGAAATGCACCTTATATATTACATTTTTAACAAAAAGCATAGTTTGCAAGATACTCTCACAATTCCTTACAAGTGTTTCAAATTTTTTTAACAAAATTCATGGCAAAATATCCTATAACCCCTTAACGACCAGGACTATTACGTTTTTTTTTCCCCCCAAAGGATTGGTGACAGTTGTGGCACGTCACATATTTTGTGCTTATGGCGATTCTGCAGGAGCTGTAAGCACTAGTGGGGTCTGAAACTGACCTCTCCAAGACCAGAGAGGTCTATTCCAGATTCAGACCCCCGTTCAGCATGTTGGTACACATCACCAGTTACTTGTTCCAGCTCACCAACAAAGATCAAAGCAATCCTTAAGGGAAGGTGACTTCCCCGGACTGCTCATCATTTAGGGGTTATGATACTTAGATTTAAATACCGTTTAAAAATGGCGTCCCTATAGCCTGAGCAGGAAAATTGAATTGAAAATTTCCTCTGCTTTATGTTAGTACAGGGTGTTAGTTAAGCAGCAGAGGAACAGAATGCCACAAAATACTAAAACAATCCCACACTGACCTCCCTTGACACAAGTGGTGCTAAGAGGTGTATTGTTTGGATAGACAACTTCATAAATTGCCATTAGGTTAGGGCAGCACATAGATATTTACTCAAGTGCCAGTTTTAGTGCCTAATGCGTTAGAGACGTATGTAGCATTCAGGTGGTTAAATTAACCTGCTTTCTTCTACAGTAAATTGTATGCCTTTCAGAAAAAAAAAATGTATACAATAGAAATTATACTTGTGTGTCATAGCATAGCACCTGTCCTTGTGTGAAGTCATACCACAGAGCCTGTTCTTATCCCTTTGGGATCACAAGATTTGCATTGCTGTGAATGTAATTGTTTATGGGCAGGGTAATTCAGGGTCAGAACAGGGGCCAGCAAAAATAGAAAATTAATGATCTCTTATTCTATACACAGGGCTCAAAATTTCCACTCGCCACTAGCCAATGGCGAGTGAAAATTTAGCCCTGGCGAGTATAAATTCAGCCCTGGTTGGTATGTTATGGCTTGCAGTGGCGAGTAACTTTTCATGTCTGGCTAGTAGCAAAGGACTTAGTGGCTCAGTGGTTAGCACTGTTGCCTTGCAGCGCTGGGGTCCTAGGTTCAAATCCCACCAAGGACAACATCTGCAAAGAGTTTGTATGTTCTCACCGTGTTTGCGTGGGTTTCCTCTGGGTACTCCAGTTTCCTCCCACACTCCAAAAAAAAAAAAAAACATACTGATAGGTGAATTTAGATTGTGAGCCCCAATGGGGACAGGGACCAATATGAATGTAAAGTGCTGCAGAATCTGTGTGCCCTATATAAATAATAATAATAAAATAATTAAAAGCCCTGCTATACATATGCTTGCAATTTGACTTTTATAATGCATGTATATCACTAAGGTAAGAGAAGTCCCTGTATTGAGAGAGAGCGCAACAATTTATGTGTTATAATATGGAACCTCTTTTTCAAGTAAGTTTTTTTCCTCACTGGGCAGTATTTGACACCGTAGTTCATCTAATGCAGCTATAGGAAACCAGATTTGCTACAAGAGCTGCATATGAGGGTCCTTGAGATCTCCAAAGGGCCTCACATTATGGTTTAACATTGTAATAATTTTTAAAAAGCAGGTTAATCATTTGTATGCTAGAGAGGACTCTAGTACCCAAGGCCTTAAAAGTGAGCATTGTAAGTGTGAAGTGCAGTATGCTGTGTATGAAAAGAAAGAGGATGTGTAACTTTTCTGGGGGGAAATAAGAAGGTTGATGCATTTAATATGATTATGCGCTAAAAGACAATGTTGAAATCTATTTACTAGTGCTGTGCATGTCTGTTGACTATTTACTAACCTTTTTACACCATACATTCTTCCGTCAGTGCCACTTGGCCAAGGACAGGGCATTTCGGACTGTTCCATTTCTTTGTTCCTTGTTTAACCCTTTGAGTGCCACTCTCTGGCACTCAAAGGGTTAAGGATATGTACTGAACAAGGGGTAGAGAAAATTGATGTAACATGACTCACATTCCTTGTAAATGCAATAGTAATATGCTCTGGGCTTGTCCACATTAAATTCTTAATGGTGGCAGGGTGTGTGATCCAGTATGCAATAAAGCAGTCATACACTGTAGTACATACCCAACCATTCAGCAGAGGATAACATCAGAAATGAGCTGAGTGTGTCTGTGTATGTTAAAGGGAAATTAGCTCTTCTCACTATGTGAGAGAACAGACTGGGATCCACAGGAGAAGCTTCTGAGTGCCTCGTAAAAGCTTTGGGCTGCCAATTGCCCACCACTGAGCTAATGCATCTCTTGCAGTCATCTGTTTTTACAAACTGTGCACAGAGAAGCATCTTGACCCATCTCTGACTCATCTCTCTGAGAACAAAACATGATTTCAGAGTGTCTCCAAGGCTGGACTCTAATAAAAAGCATGCAGTTTGGAATTAGTTCTTGTGGTTAAGATTAGGCATGTATCAGGAGCAAAATATCTGCTGCCCCATACAGAAAATCAGTGAACATTGTCATTTTACTTACTTTAGATCAGCAGTAATTATAGTAAATATGACCTCACCAGAAAATCCGGAAAGTTCATCATGCTCTCCATGCATTTACAACCCAAGGTTCCCCCGAGGAAATATATTTATATAAAAGACAAGTAATTTTGGGGCAAACCGACTTCACCACAGGGGACAAGTAAAAATGTACATTTATTTCAATAGGAATTTACCAGTTGAATGCTAAAGAGGTATCAGATTATTTTTTTAATGGCGTTAAAAGCACCATTTAAATGAATGGGAATTTGTGGATGTTGTATTTGTTGCCTATAGCACAGTTGTTGTTTACCAGAATTACTTAACTTTTCTTTTGAACAATTGTCTAATTCTGATGTGTGTCTATAGCTGCACTTTGACATCTATGGGTCATATATATATATAGTGGACAACATGGCTGTGGGGACACAGGAGAACAAGAGTGTATAAACAAGCCCCCCCGACACTAAGGAAGTCTGTTAAGCATGTGACAACACTGAACATATACCAGGAGTCAGACACTGATGTAAGTGTTGTCTCACATGAATGCATTCACTGGGATATCCTGAAGCAACTAAAGTGTGCATAGGCCATGCAGCAACCAGAGGCATATAAATACAAGAAGCTTCTCCCATCTTCTCTCCTCATCGATTTGTGGTTTCAGAAAGAGGAGTTGCTACTGTCTTTTGCCTCTACCTGTTCCAGTTCAAGTGAGGAAATAAAATTATTTAAAAGTAAATTATAACCATAGTCAAAATGTCCATAATTATTCCCTAAAATGCAGTAGGCAATAAAATATGGGGCATTGTACTCACCAATATTTTGGTTTCTTCTGTGTCCCTCCACAGTAATAGGATGGGCTTTGACGCCACCTTCCAGCTGGGTAGGACCACTCATTCAATAAATAGCTGCCTCCTTCTCTGCAACTTCAGTTATACATAATGTTCAAGCTGTAAAATGCAAAGAGTTGGTCAGAGATGCTCAACTAAGAACAAGCCTTCAATGCGATTGAGGAGGCTCTATTGGAAAGGTGTCCTACCCAGGGTGCAAACTCTTTTAGCTCACTGTTGCCTTTCACAGAGAGGAAATATCCTAAAGCACATCATACTGATCCTACCAAAAGGCAGTCCAGCCATGAAGTGCCAGACAATTCGTATCTGAACAAGAGAAGCAGTCAACCCCGGACATTTTGGCCTTGTCGGGCCTCATCCGTGAGGTGCAGCTGAGCTCTCTTTAGACACTGTGAGCACTGGGTCCACGTCTGGATTCCCCTGTTACTCTTTGGGTGACCAATCCTAAGGGTACTTTACATATGCAAAGAGCTGATCAGAGATACTCAACTAGGAATGAGCCTTTCCTACAATTGAGGAGGCTCTATAGGAACACTGTCCCACCCAGGGTGCAGTCTCTTGTAGCTTCCTAGTGCCTTTCACAGAGAGGAAATAGCCTAAAACACATCATACTGATCCTACCAAAAGGCAGTCCAGCTTTGAATGCCAGCCAACCCAGGCTGTTTAGGCCTTGTTGGGCCTCATCAGTGAGGTGCAGCTGATCTCTCTAAGCACTGTGAGCAAGGGGTCTACGTCTGGATTCCCCTGTTACCCTTAGGGTGACCAATCCTAAGGGTACTATACATATGTAAAGAGCTGGTCAGAGATGCTCAACTAGGAATGAGCCTTCCCTACAATTGAGGAGGCTCTATAGGAACACTGTCATCCCCAGGGTGCAGTCTATTTTAGCTTACTAGTGCCTTTCACAGAGAGGGAATATCCTAAAGCACATCATACTGATCCTACCAAAAGGCAGTCCAGCCACAAAGTGCCAGGCAATTCCTCTCTGAAAAAGAGAAGTAGCAGAAGAGTAACAGTGGAATCCAGGCATGGACCCCTTGCTCACAGTGCCTAGAGAGATCAGCTACACCTCGCTGACAAGGCCCAACAAGGCCAAAACATATATCTAGGGTTGGCTGCTTCCCTTGTTCAGAGAGGAATTGCCTGGCATTTCATAGCTGGACTGCCTTTTGGTAGGATCTTATGATGTGCTTTAAAATATTTCCTCTCTGCGAAAGGAACTAGTGAGCTAAAAGAGATTGCACCCTGGATAGGACACTTTTCTTATAGAGCCTCATCAATTTGAGGGTAGGCTCATTCCTAATTGACATACAGAATGTGAGAGGCTTCTGGGAATGAACAACGGCACAATGGCCTGTTCTACGGCTAGTCACCGCCCAGAGCCATCACGCTTTAGCTCTCTAGTGCCATTACAGAGGAGAAATTTCCACATACATATTAGACTAATCCCGCCCAAAAGGGCAGTCCAGTTCCAAAATGACAGGCAAGTCCACTGTGCACGGAAACACCAGCTAACCCCTGACAGGATTAGTCTAATATGTATGTGGAAATTTCTCCTCTGTAATGGCACTAGAGAGATAAAACGTGATGCTTCTGGGCGGTGACTAACCGGAGGACAGGCCATTGGGCTGTTGTTAATTCCCAGAAGCCTCTCACATTCTATTTGTTTATTTCGTTCCTATTTGAGCATCTCTGACCAGCTCTTTGCACAAACTGTAAAATACAAGGCAAATAAGAATGCGAGGAGAGAGGCACTGTCACCATATTACAAAGTGTATCCTGAACATGACAAACAGTATTCACTTGGACCACCCATCCTTTTCCAAATATTGGATTCTGTTTTTTGAATCCTGTGGTGAATTGTGATGCTGGTTCTCCCTGGTACAGAACCCAACTCAAAAGCATCCACTGCTGTGGTAACCATTCTTCACAATATGAAAGTATCAAGGCAAACAAACCATATATTTTATTACTTAAAAAGCATCAAAGTTCCTCAACATGTTCCGTGGTTGCAAACCACTTCATCAGGAGAACAAAAAATAAATATATATGCTATGGTTAACTACAGTTAACACAGCAGTGGATGATCTCGAGTTGAGCTTTGTAGTGGGGAGAACCAGCATTACAATTCCCCCAGGCTTCAAAAACCGGAATCCAATATTTGGACCCGATTGGATGGTCCAAGTGAGTACTGTTGTTTGTCATGTTCAGGACACACGTTGTAATATGGTGACAATGCCTCTCTCCTTGCATTCTTGTTTGCCTTGTGTTTTTAAGCCCTACCTGGAGGTCATGGTTTCTGAGTGATTGAGTGGCTGGCTCCAAGCTATCTGTGTGCAACCAGGCTTTGGGGGGGGTCAGGCAGTGTATGTTGGGATCTGTGACTACCAGTGGGCAGTGGAACCCACCTCGGGTGTCAGTTAGTGCATGTGTGGTTCTGAGGCTACCAGTGGGCAGTGGAACGAGGTTGGGGTATCAGACAGTGCATGTGTGACACTGTGACTTTCAGTGGAAGAAGTCTGGATGTCAGACTGTGTATATGCATTTCTGTGACTACCAGTGGACAGTATAACAAGGCTGGGTGGCAGCCTGTGTTTGTGCGATTTTGTGACTACCAGTAGGCCCTTTATCTCCCACAAATGACAGCGTTTGCATGGGGGCAATCAAGTTTTGCACACTGGGCTAGGGGTAGAAATGCAAATAACCCCCATTTGATGTAATGGTTGCTTTGTCTACCATTTCTTCACATCTATATCACAATTAGTGAGGGGTTTGTTCTCTGGTCTGTGTCATCTCCTTAAACAGTGAAATTATACTTTATGTTTGCAATGGGGAACAGTAAGCTTCCTACTCCCACTTCAGTGTGTAACAATGAGAATAGTTTTATTTTATTCTTATCTAGAGATGCACCGATACCACTTTTTTTTAAGACCGAGTACAAGTACCGATACTTTTTTCAAGTACTCACCGATACCAATTACTGATACTTTTTTTTTGCGGTCATTTGCCAGTTTTCCAAGTACTTAAAGCACATATATATATATATATATATATATATATATATATGCTTTAGGTACTTGGAAAACTGGCAAATGACAGCAAAAAAAAGTATTGGTGAGTACTTGAAATATATACATACACACACACACACACACACACACACACACACACACACACACACACCACCTCTTGACTGTCCCCTTTTGCCTCTTTCTCCCCCTCTTGTTTCCCACCTTTTACTTCATTCTCCCCCTCTTGAGCTCCCTCCTTTTGCCTTGGCTTTTTCTCACCCTTTTGATCCCCCTTTGTCCCCCTCCTTGACTCTTGATCCCATTCTTTTGCCTCTCTCTCTCCCTCCTGATCCCCCTCCTTTTTGCCTCTTCTTGGTCTCTTGATCTTTCCTCCTTTTGCCTCTTTGTTTTTTCTTTTTCTTAGTCCCTTTTGCCTCTTTCTCCCTCTTGGCCCCCCTCTCTGCCTCTTTCACCACCCGCTCAATGCCCCATCTTGCCTCCCTTACCCTCCTCTGCCAGGTGCTCGCTGTTCTCTCGCGAGCCCCGGCAGAAGTCAGCGTCGGTAATCCACGGCAACGCTCCAACGCTACAGGAGGGAGAGAGGCGACCGGGGAGCATTGTGAGCACCTCCCCGGGCTCCCTCACTGCAGCACCAACCCTGACACAGAGTATCGGTGCTGGCATCGGCCGCATTTGCGCGAGTACAAGTACTCGCGCAATTGCTGGTATCGATACCGATACCAGTATCGGTATCGGTGCAACCCTATTCTTATCCACAGTACTCTTCTTAAGTGAGAATGAAATCTATGCAATGGAAATTATCACTGTACACTGTACATTTCTCAATGTATGGATGTGCTTGTAAGCATGTTTATATAGGCCTTGTACTATTTACAAATATATTCTCTAATACGACTAGAGGAAAAGCACCTTTGACTAAAACACAGGCAGGGATTTTTTTTACATTAAGGGCAGTTAAGTTGTGTAATTCTTTGCCTTAGGTGGCTGTGTTTCCAGATACTGAAGGGGCTTTCATAAATTTTGGATGCCTTTCTAGCTCAGAACAATATAGAGAATCATGACAGCTGGTTTCAATGCAGATAGGATATTGATCCACAGAAATATCTGACTGCCTTATGTAGTGAGGAAATATTTTTTTACCCATTTGGGGAAATGGCTTCAGTGTTTTTTGTTTTTTTTTGCTTTCCTCTGGATCAACAGAGTGATATAACAAGGGCTGGACTTGATGGATGCCAAGGGTGTAACTACAGGCTTTGTAGAGGGTGCAGTTGCACTGTGACAATAGATTATAGTAATTCCCTGTTGAAAATATTTTTGTCACATTGGAGGGCCCCAAAAACATCTGTTCTTGGGCCCATTAATGTCTAGTTACTTTACTGATGGAAACATGCCATTTTTCATCCTCATCAACTATGTCACTGTGTACTACAGGGAACAAATGAAAATCCACATTGATTTAAAAGGATAGTAATGTTTCACAAAAACAGCAACTCCAATCTTCATAGTATTTGAATCATAGAGGGTGTTTCCCCCTTCTGCCCCTTTTACCTGGTGTAATCCACCTCCCCTCAGATTTGGAATCTGGTCCTGGGACCAGACAGCTCATAGCAAGGGACAATCTTCTTACTGTGAACATAATGAAAACCTTGGTCCCCTTGACAGGTTTTTCACTAATGCTAATTGAAGACTGTCCACCTCTGTGATCCATCCAGACACCACCCTACTACTCTGAGCTGAGCAGTGTTATATCAGTAAAAGGGGCGGGAGGGGGATACTTTATCATTCAATTACTCCTGAACTACAATGCTGACAGTACTGAAATGACACTCTCCATGGCTCAAATACTAGGAAGATTAATTGGAACTGCTTTTATTGTGAATCATTACTATCCCTTTAAATGGGGCTATTAAACCTATTGCTGTTGAATACGACCCATAGTCACATAGAATGGCCATAGCATGATATGCTTGCCAGCCTACCAAGGTACTCCATTATACACAAGTCTCATCCTTTGTAAAATGAGCAATGCTTTGGAAAAACCTCTGGGACTCAGAGTGCTAAAACATACACATAATATATAAATTAAGCAGACTATTTTGACAAATCACCAATGATAGATTTGCAAAGCTAAGACAGTAATTTAAAGAGGTTAGAGAAGTTTTGAAAAACGTTTGGTTATTTAATAAATGAAAATGTTTGACAAGGCAAGTCAAAACATGTAGGAGGAAATCATAGCTTATGATATGTGAGGCTTTGGTAATTGTGTAAAAATTTATTTATACAACCATATTCCCTGGATTTTTAATACTCTGATTTTTTTTTTACTCAATATAATACCTGGGAGCTCTTAGGGTTTGACCCTAAGACTCAGGGTTTTGAACCAAATCTCACGGTGAAGGGTCAAATTCTCAGGTTGAGAGTCCAGTGTTTCCTACTATATGATTTACACCAGTGGTTCTCAACCTGTGGGTCGGGACCCCTTTGGGGGTCGAATGACAATTTGCCAGGGGTCGCCTAAAGCCATCAGATATTTATATTTCGATTCATAAGAGTAGCAAAATTACAGTGAGGAAGGAGCAATGAAAATTATTTTACTGTTAGGGGGTCGCCACAACTTGGGAAATTTTATCAAAGGGTTGCGCCACTAGAAAGGTTGAGAACTGCTGATTTACACCAATTAAAGGGATAGTAATACTTCGTTTTAACTTTATTTTATTTTGTAGGCATTAAAAAAACATGAAGAATGATATAAGTCTTATCTCTCAAACCTTTATGGTTTAAGAGATATTCACAAACAAAGTATCCCCCGCCTGTTCAACCAGATCAGAAGGGAGGTGCCCAGGTAGACTGCAGAGAGGGACAATCTTCAATTAAGATAAGGGAAAAAGCTGAAAAACTTGTCAAGGGGGGCAGGGCTTTCATTGTTTTCATACAAAGAAAATTGTCCCCTTCTGTTATCTGTCTGGTCTTACAACCTGATTCACATCTGAGAAGAGATGGTTTACACTAGGAAAAAGGGGCGGGAGGGGGAAACTTTGCTTGTGAATATCTCATAAACCATAAAGGTTTGAGAGATAAGACTTATATCATTCTTCATGTTTTTTTAATGCCTACATAATAAAATAAAGTTAAAACGAAGTATTACTATCCCTTTAACATCTTATTTACTATCCAAATTAGTGACAGGTTGACCAGAAAGGCAGAGGGAGAAGTCCTACGTACCTTGTGATTGTATAAGAAGTGATGTCTCAGAACCATATCATGTTAAAGGTTCCTTGAGGACAGATTGGATCATCTCTGGGTTAGACCAAACATTGACATTGCACCTAGAATCTACTTTTTCAGGAGCATTAAGTGTTCATATTTTAAAGATCTCAGGGTGAGCTCATTTCAAAGGGGTTTCAGTTATCCACTGGGCCAGATTTTCTAATAGGCAGAAAAAGTAAATGTCTAAAACATCAAGATTTGGTGGGTGCCTCAGCAGAGCTGACCACATCCACATTGAGTTGTGGGTATGGCCTAAGCAATTGTATTGCCACTGGTTGATTTTCCAATTTACACGTCTCCTTTTTTGTCCATTATTAACCCCTTGGCTGCGAGAGAGGTCGGCTTAACAATGCATTGGATACCTCTCTAACATTCAGGGGCTAAAAAAACTTAAACTTAAATAAATGGATAATTTTACCATATTTATTCCCCATGGTGCAATCGATTTGCTGCAGAATTGCACCACTTTCTTAGTACATCAGTCCCACACACTCTGGGGCATTTCTCTGGGGCATTTCTTCAAGCATAATGAGTGATGCACTTGGCTTCAAACATAACTAAATAGCACTCTGTGCAAGAATTAGCATAACGTGCCACACTATGCTTCCCAAATATAAAGGTTAATTTCTTAATTTCACAGAAAACGGATTAGTATGACATAGACATATGTTAATTCTTTGTTAAACAAATTTGTCTTTAGGGAACAGGCAGGGATGGATTTCCAATTAGACAGAGTTGACAACTACCTAGAGCTCCCCATTTCGAGGGGCGCCTCATCTGTCCTGGCTATGCCCACCTTCTTGTGTTGTGGGTGTGTCCATAACAGTTCCAATGGCCCTAGTTAATGATGGGCCATGTATTTATCAATTTAAATTGACATTTAATGGCCATTATTTAACCCACTGGATGCTAGCAAGGTTGCCATCATATTTTGAAGAAGTGTTTTGGAGACCTCTCTAGCAGCCTAGGAGTTGAGAGATATTCTTCTGGTTATATGTCATATATATTTTATATGTTATATACATATATGTTATGTGTTATATATGTATATGTGTTATATAGGCCAAATATTTTTTTCTTGGACCAGGCAATGGTGGGTGGAGCTAGGGGTGGGGTCCAGTGAGGAATAATATGTGGAGCCATGGGTGTGGCTAAGGGTACCTAAGGTGTCTATGCCTAGGAGTGCCAGAGATGTAAATTCAACCATGGTGACAGGTCCACTTTGAAGGGCATATACTCATTTCATATTGCCTCTTAACCTCAAATTAAATGTCAAAATTTAAACCAAACTTATTGTAAAGGGGAACTTTCACCTTCTTGTGACTTTGTCACTGTAATCTCTTTGGAAGAATCATCATGATATAAAAGCCTTGTGAAAATGTACATATTAAGCTGTAAATAAATCACATGACCTACAGTATGTTATCTGTGCGGCAATATCCCTGCCGCACAGAGCACAGGATAACCCCTCCTCACTCCCTCAAGTCTGCCCAACAAATTACCATACCTGGCGCGCTGTTCGTTAAGCACAGCCAGGTTACAGCTCTCACTCATGTTCAGCCCAGTATATCAGTGTGTTCTGCCCACTTCTCAGCCTTTTCACCGCGTGGCTGCAAGCAGAGCAGAGCTGAACGGATCTTGTGTGGTTACATATATTTAGGTGTTGTGCCAAGTAGGTATATCGTTGCTAAAATCTTTCAATATATTAACCCCTTCTACTGTAGACAAATGTCAAATGTTGGCTACAAATCAAACATTCTATTTTACTTCTATCCTATTTTGCTCAATTTACTAATATTATAATGTACAAAGTATACCTTCGCTGTACAGTATGCTGTGCATAGCCACAACGCTAAGTGTAATTGGGCGCTTGCATTGTGTACCAGACACAAGCACGCGCAAACAACAGAAGGGGCAGATTTTATAATCTGATTGACAGAAGAACAGAGACAGAGTGCTGCCTCTCACGCAGCACACTGCCAAGATGGCAGCGCTCTACCGCTTGCTAATCCAGACATATAAAGGTATGATTTATGAGGTACATGGTAACCAATAAAAATATACTTATAAATATAATGTAAGGTGTTATTTGCACAGTGGATTCTAGTAATATATATATGTGTGTGTGTGTGTGTGTGGCCTAGGCTTTCAGTGAGAGACAGAATACAAGAATCCTTGGAAAAAATGATGTTTTAATATGACGATACTTGAAGCACCATCACATTAAAACATAGTTTTTTCGAAGATTCTTGTGTGCTGTCTCTCACTGGAAACCCAGGCTGAGTGTACTTTCTTCATATTCTATGGGACGTACGTATGTCTTTTCTAACATGTAGGAGTGTGCCACTGCCAATTTCTGTTCTGAGTGTGTAAATATACATTTAAATATTGCAAAGATATATAGAGAGCGCATATTTTGGTATTTAAATATAAAGGTTTATTTTGTAACAAATTAATACATAAAAAAGCTATTCATTATTGGTACCAAACAATATTATATACCGATAAAATAGAAATGCTGCCAATATAAAATACACTGCGATCTCCTGTCTTCACTTAGTCTGTGTTTTCAGTTATAAGTCAGTTACACTTTCAAGTGGTGAGTCTTAGTACCTCTCCTGTCCAATGTGGACTAAAAGCGGGCTGAAATATCCATTATTCTCCCATCCTTAATGCTATTGTAAGTCCTCTTTTGTAACGTTATTATAGCGAGCAGAGGACTTTTGGTTGATGTAAAACCTCAGTGTTGGTTCTCTGGTTGATGTATAAACTCAATGCTGGTTCTCTGTATGTCTCCCCTGGACACCTGCAATCTTGGAAGTATATTTTGCGGGCCGAGATGTCAGTAACATATAAAGGTATATATACTGAAAAAATGACTTCTGCTTTTTTTTTTGTGTTAGCTGGCAGACTCACACGTAATTAAAATATAAGGCTTCTTCCAGCGTGTTTCATGTCTGAAAACAATAGTTCATCAGGGAATAGTATTCATGTATAGCTCCCCAGAAATAAGTCAGGTTTTGTGGTCCAACACTCGCTGTGGTTCATGTTGGTAGGGCAATTGAATTCTGATGGTACCACTGTGTGTGTGTTGTTCGGTGTTCATTTTTGACCACCCATGTGTTTTACCGGTGGTTAGTGAATCGAGCCTCAAGTGTTAAGAGAGCTATTCTATTGCATTCTATGGGAGAGGTGAGCCAACGACAACAGTTCTCCATAGAATATGTTCAAACTGTCATGTAGCCATTGGCTGCGATATGGGGTTATGAAGGGCACGGAATGTGTCCTACAGAAACTACACCTCCCAGCCAATCAGTTTCTAATGTGTTTAGTCATCTTGAAACTGATTGGCTGGAAGGTGTGGTTACTGCAGGACACATTCTTTGCCCTGGTTAACCCCACATCACAGCCATTGGGAGCAACGGGACCATTTTGAACAGGCACTGGCCATATAAAGGGCAATGGCCTAAAAAGTACAAGGAAGAGGAATTATTGGCGGTGGCAGCATAACTTTAAGGAAATAATTTTAATAACAATAAGTTTAAAGAAGAAGACGGAAGAAGTGCACAGATGAAGATAAGAAGAAAGAAGACGACAAGTGAAGAAGATGATGATAAATGAAGAAGATAGATTACAGAAGAAAAATTAAAGAGGAAGACCATGGTGCAGAAGACCCGATGGATGTTAGAATTACAGGTAAGTGTTCCACCTATGGGTGATAGGATAGTGTTAGGGCTAGTATTAATACACTTTATTGTTCATTTAAGGGTAGTGTAAGGCCAAGGGGTTGGTTAGTGTTTGGGAGGGTGACTGTATTTTTTAGCTCATGCTCAGTGTTTGACACTATGTCAAACACAGAGCCTTAGCTGGTTTCCTTTGATGGTCCCATTTTTCATGCTATTTAACTTGAGTTTGGGGAATAAAAAAAACACAATGAATATTGGGCCACAAGTCAAGTTCTGTGGCCCAACGTTCACCATCAAAATATACTGGCCAGAAATAAACTTTTGGGATTTTACCAAACCTGCTTTAACCCTTTTGAGTGCCAGAGCAATGAATTGCCTGCAGGCATGTGCACACATAGACACCAAGGGGGGCTTGAGCACCTGCCCTTTTTGTCCAAAGTGCCCTCGTGCCCCCCTTTTTAAATATATATTTTGAATAAATAATTATGAGAAATGCCCTTTTTTTCATTTGAGCCCCTGCCCCCCAAAATGTCTGTGCACGTCCCTGATTGCCTGCCCCTCTAGCACTCAACGGGTTAATGAAGTACCACCTAGAATTTTTTAAAGTAATTTTCTTAATAAACACATCAGGAGCTTGTGCTTGACATTACTTAGTGGCCTCAGAAACTTTTAAAATATACTGTTAGTTTTGATAGATATAACCAGCTGATCTATAAATATCTTCTGCTGCTTTCTTCCTTTAAAGGGATAGTAATGTTTCACAATAAAAGCAGCTCCAATTAATCATCACAGTATTTGGGCCATGGAGAGTGTTATTTCAATACTGTCAGAGGATCAGAGGGGTCAAAGTAATGTGTCGTACACCCCCTGATCCTCAAGGGGTTAATATACTATCATGCTTATGTCAGTATCATAGGAGGCACGCAACCTTCAAATGGAATTAGTTGATATAACTTTAAGTATCACGTACTTACTGCTAGAGCTAGCATGAAATGAATTATTCATATGTTAACCCTATGAGAGCTAGACAGGTATTCAATGCTTTGGATACCTCTCTGGGGCTCAACGGGTTAACTCCATAAAATATAATTTTTAACTTGTTTTTTTAACCCGTGTAAACTGTCACAAGCAGAGGGCATTTATTTAATTTTGTTTGAGATGTTTGTAATAAGAGATAAAGTGTGATCAGTGACCATTCAGGAAGGCTATTATCTTAGCTCATCATGTTTACAGACAATACTGGACAATCGCATCAAAGTTGTTGTGGTACTTGGAGCCCTGGAAATGGCAAAAATTGTTGCTCCCTCAAACCATATGTAGAAGTAGATTTTAGGCCTAAGAAAACAAATTGAGAATTTGACAGATGCTAGCATGAAGTACAGACAAATTAAGTATCATAACCCCAGTTCATTTTTAGGTGTTAGAATTTCTTTAACTTAACAATATTCAAACTCAAAAACGCTCTTAAAAGAGTAGTAAACTTTTTTTATGAAAACACATATTTTACAGAGCATTTCCTGCTGAATAAAACAAGGTCACTCTCATCGCTGTCAGAGGTTTTATTCAAAATTTATAGCAGTTTAAATAATCAGGAAGTGAATTTACTGTGTTTACTTCCTGATAGTTCTAACTGACAGGAAGTGTCAGACAGTTTCTATCACATTCTATGGAGAACTGTATGTCTCTGACTTTTTTTACTTTCCTCTTCATTAGAATCTAACAGGAAATTTAATTAGAATTTGACCACTAGAGGGCACTGCTAATGTAAGAAAACATGGGTTTAAACTGTAATAACTCTGGAAATATAAATCTCTCAGCAGTGGGAGTACCCTTATTTTACTCAATAGGAAAATCCCTACAATATATATTTTTTCATAAAAAAAGTTTACTGCTCCTTTAAACAGTGCTTGATTCTTCAATATACTTTTTCATAATGAAACATACCTTTCTTACTGCTCATAGCGTTATCATCTTAGTTTTATTTTAATTAAAAGTGTCCCCCTCCCATGTCCTTTCTATACATCATGATGCCTCCCCTTAGAGCAACAAGCCAGCCCGGATGCATCGCAACAAGGGACAATTTTCTGTCCGCATAAGGAAAAACCTGCCATCGTTTGTCAAAGGGGGCAGGGTTTTCCTTATACAAAACAAGAAAATATAAATGGCACCACAAAAGAATGTATTAGGGTACTATAACTGTGTAGTGCAGGTGCCTAGTAGTAATAAATTGAATAAACAAAAAAGATGAAAAACAGAACTACTATATAATGGCACTCTTTAACCCCTTAACAACCCTTGACAGTCATAGTACGTCATGGGTAGATCTAAGTTAGCGACCCATGACATACTATGACCGTCATGGAATTCCGGGCTCCCCCCGCGGCTGCACGTCGTTCGGGAAGTCTGGAATCTGAATCAAAAGAAAATGCCCCGTGGTCCTTTAGTGACCGCCACTCACCCTTGTGGCTGGTCATTAAGGGGTTAATTCCCCAGTCTATACTACATATGATACACTAATAGTCACTTAGCATATGCTGTACTCAAGGTATTAGTAATAATATCATAAGTGCTTTCATTAAAACCAGAATATTTATTGTGAGTAACAAAATTGTATGCAACTGTGATTTAAAAAACTAGTATTCACCTAAACCAGTGACACAGGAGAACATATATATATATATATATATATATATATATATATATATATATATATATATATATACAGGGCTCAAAATTTCCACTTGCTACTAGCCAATGGCGAGTGAAAATTTAGCCCTGGAGAGTATAAATTCAGCCTTGGTACGTATGCTATGGCTTGCAGTGGCGAGTAACTTTTCAGGTCTGGCTAGTAGCAAAGGACTTCAAATTTTAAGCCCTGTATTTTATATATATATATATATATATATATATATATATATATATAATACAGGGCTTAAAATTTGAAGTCCTTTGCTACTAGCCAGACCTGAAAAGTTACTCTCCACTGCGAACCAAAACATACCCACCAGGGCTGAATTTTCACTCGCCATTGGCTAGTGGAAATTTTGAGCCCTGTATATGTGTGTGTATATATATATATATATATATATATATATATATATATATATATATATGATAAAAAACATATATTATCAAATTATTTCCTTGATCAGAAAAAAATGAAAAGACAATATATAAGTACTATTATAGGATCATGATTCCCATATATTAGATAATCAGCTGTGTCCCTTAGCTCCTACAGACATAGAAACTCGCCCATACCTATGTATCTCTGTGCCATAAATTATTATTATTTCCCTTATACTGATAGAAAGAAGATTGTCCCTCGTTGTGATCTGGAATTCAGATCTGAGGGGGACGTTTTAATTAAAATAAAACCAAGACAACAACATCATGAGCAGTTAGAAAGGTACGTTTCATTATGAAAAAGTATACAGAAGAATCGAGCTTGCAGCAATATCTAAACAGTACTATCTCTTTAACTCACTGGATGCTAGCGACATCTCCATCACATTACAAATCAATTTCAACTCCATTTTCAACTTTTCACTAAACTAAAACTCTATCCTGAGAGTCTGAGATATAGCTGTATTCTCAGGAGTATATTAGTTCACTGCTGTGCTCAAAGACATTTTGCTTTCCGTGTCATATCCTGTTCTGGAATGTGGGAAATATCTGCTTCATTGTATGTTTTCAACAGTTTTCTGGTAGCTTAGATCGCTTTCTGTCTCTGTAAAGGAACAGTAAACCTTTATTCAAAACATATGTATTATAATTATTTTCCCGCTGAATAACACAAATGTACACCCATTGCTGGGAAATTTTTAGTTTGTTTTCTGTTTTTAATTACACTGTATACTTCTGGTGTGGCCATCAGGGGGCATTGTTCCTATCACTTACTAGGGAGAGTCGTTGTCTATGACTTAGGCTCTCCCTTCAGTTTGATAAAAAAACAAAAAATGATCTGGAATACATTTTGAATGAAAAATCTCCTGTCAGTGGAAGTACTTTTGTTTTACTTAGCAGGAAAATTACTATAACATACTTTTCTCCAAAAAAATTAACGTTTAAGTTGTTATAACTTTTGAATGAAGCATCTTTCCATTTTAAGAGTACATAAGGTTTTACCAGCAGGAAATGCTTTTGCAAAATATATATTTTGTAATAAATGTTTAATGCCCTTAAACATAATATTCTGGCACATTGTCCTTCTGTCGATGGACCGGATTTACATCTCAGGCTCCTCTAGGAAAAGCATTCAATGCTCTGTCCACGACAACACCCCCACTTCTTACATGACCCCATCCGCAGCCCCATCCATTGATTCCTGGCACATAATCACTTTTGACCTGTAACGAGCAAGGCCAAAATAGAAAAAAGCTTTAACCCCTTGTTTGCTAGAAAGAGATCTCCAATGCATCACTCTGCAATACGTCAGATCTCTCTAGCATTCAAGAGGTTAACCCTTGGCACTCAAAGGGTTAAATAACAGCCTATAAGAAGGGTATAGAACTGGTGCAGGGACAATAATATTGCTCTGGACAAAAAACAAAAAAAAAAAATCCAGAAAGCTTTAACCCCTAGGTTGCTAGATAGATCCCCACTGCATTGGTTACATAATAGACTGTAAATGGGTATGAAGTGGGGCAGGGACACTGACATTACTCTGGCTACATCCAAATTAAGAATGTGGGTGTGGCCAGCACAACTGTGGCACTCCTCAAAATGTGGCTCTCTAGGCAGTTGTCTACTCTGCCTATTGGAAAGTCCAGCCCTGAATTTTATGGAAATCCCAATTGGATTCAATACAGAGGTTGCACTGATTCTCACAAGAACAGTGTTGTATTCCCATAACAGTGTTTGTTTTCAAGGAATTTCTTTTTATATAATATTGTTTGTTATCTCATTTCCAAGAAAAAAGGGGAAATTACCATGTGTGTCCACCAGCAACACTGTGTGCCAGAAATGGTGTCATGAAAATGTAATGAAATGACGTGATAGTTTTATCCTGAATCATCCTATTATGCATTTTCTTCTAAATGTATCTCTTTGCAGTTGCTTGTTCCCACAACTACATTCTTGCCTCTCCTCTTTTTCCTAAGTTTTCATGGTGTCAGGGGATCTGATTAAACCCTTCTAAAATCCATATCTGTCTCACAGCCATTAGATGGATTGTTTCAATATAGTATTTAAACAGCACAGATTAAAATTCAGACCATGAACATTCTGCTCAGCAAAAGGAGTCACTTGTGATATTCTGCCGATTGTATCTCCTTTTCAGATCATTTAGCCTTCTGAACTGAGAATCTTATACTGCTTAACTTAAACTAAAGAAACATATTACATCTAGATCAGTGATGGGGACACATTTGGCTCTCCAAATTTCCATCATTCCCAACCAGCCATTGGATGGGTCCTATGACCTCTACCTTCAACTACCAATTCAAGGAGGAATGAAATTCAATTTATATGTGGTCTAACACCCCATACTAATATATTGGCCAAGGGAAAGGGGTCATTCATCCCTTCACTCAACCACTCAAGAGTGAAGTAGAATGTTAAAAATATATTCTAATCTGTCTGTATTTAGCATTAAAGTCCACAGTTAAGGCATTAATAAAAGGAGGTAAAAAAGATGAAATCTCCCTAAATATGCAGCTAATGCACTGAAAATAAGATAAATAAGAAAACCGTAGAGACTGAAAAGAAAACAATGTGCCTATTGGTTTTTGTAGCCTGATCTCCAAAGCCTGAGCAGAGAAATGCTTAAAGGGATAGTAATACTTTGTTTTAACTTTATTTTATTTTGTAGGCATTACAAAAACATGCAGAATGATATAAGTCTTATCTCTCAAACCTTTATGGTGTATGAGATATTCACAAGCAAAGTTCCCCTCCCCACCCCTTTTACCTAGTGTAAGCCATCTCTTCTCAGATGTGAGTCTGGTTGTATGACAGGACAGATAACAGAAGGGGACAATTTTCTTTGTATGAAAACAATGAAAGCCCTTCCCCCCTTGACAAGTTTTTCAGCTTTTTCCCTTATCTTAATTGAAGATTGTCCCTCTCTGCAGTCTTCCTGGGCATCTCCCTTCTGATCTGGTTGAACAGGGGGGGGATACTTTGTTTGTGAATATCTCTTAAACCATAAAGGTTTCAGAGATAAGACTTATATCATTCTTCATGTTTTTTTAATGCCTACAAAATAAAATAAAGTTAAAATGAAGTATTACTATCCCTTTAACTTTCTAGTTGCTGACATCAGAACATTCTAAGCTGTGGTTTTCCATCTAGTCAGTGACTGGGAGTGAATGTCAATGTGCGATATCATGCATTTTTTGTAAACAGATGGTCTGCCTGTAAATTGTTGGTATATTGTATGTAAATAATAAAATATAAATCCACTCCTAGCCAAGGAGTCCCATTTAGATAACTGTTTTGATTCTGCTGCCTGTCAAGAAATATTGCAGCCCAGCTGGTTTGTAATTGCTGTTGTGTGTGTGCAATGGTCGAAGGACCCTGTGTAAACACTTTTTGAGCCCCCCAACACAAAAATATTCTCAGATGGTGTGAATGTCTGTGTATCTGTGTGTGTAACTCTGTATGTGTATAACTTAATGTCTGTGTGGGTGTCTAACTGTATGTGTTTGTAAAACTGTGTTTGTATGTGTGTAACTCAGTGTGTGTATGCGTGTAACTGTCAGTATGCGTGTGTGTAACTCTGAGTGTGTATGTTTGTAACTGTGAGTGTGTGTAACTCTGTAATTGTGTGTATGTGTGTAAGTTTGTGTGTACCTCAGTGTATGTGTGTATGTAGTGTGTGTATGGAGTGTGTGTGTGTGTGTGTGTGTAACTGTGTATATGTGTGTAAGTTTGTGTGTACCTCAGTGTGTGTATCCCTGTAAGAATATATATGTGTGTAACTCTGTATGTATGTGTGTGTATATGTGTATGTTATTCTGATAGTCTTATAGCTACAGAAGACATTAACTTGTCCAACTTGTTTATGATCACATTTTGTCATTAGCATAACATGTTAATGATTCATGAAGAGCAAGTCAAAACCCATTAGAACTCTTTGGGCCTCGTTCAAAAAAAAAGGTGAGCAATTCTTGGACAAACCAGGTGCACCATAGAGGAAAAATAAAAAATCAAATTGTGAAGCGATGTGCTGGAGACCTCTCCAGCATTCAATGCCCTATTTAAATCAGTGTGACACTTGGGATTTTGTATTTCTTCCCTATAGTACAGCTGCACATTACAACTGATCCTCTTTTCCTTTGACCATAAGCCCCAGTATCTAAGGGCTCGATACTATGCCTGCTGCTAAATCATTGTTAATAGCAAAATGAAAACCGAATGAGAAACATACTTGTGTTCAGTAGCTATCCTATAACTGGATGGTACATGGACCAATGAGTGTTGGTGGCCAAAACCCATGTTGTGACCAAAAGCTAGTTGTAGCTTTTTATTCCCACGATGCACACTAAATAACGAGAGTTGTGGGAACATCAAAGGAAAATAGCAAAATCTCATTGTCTGGCACAGTGTCAAACAACGAGAGTAAACTCAAAACAGTCACTCTCCACTGTGTTCAATCTGTGAAACGCTGGGACGTTTTAGTTAGATGTTTGGAACCAGATATGTGTGTTTTCGCTTCACTTGTGAAAGTAGAAATACTCCAGAAGGGGATTTTGTTGACAGAGGCTACTGGAAGTATCTCTTTTGATTCCCTGGAGAGTCTATAAATGATTGGAGCTCACTGTGTTCTTATTTTTCTCATGATGAAGTAACAGAGTTATGAAACACGTAGGGTGCTTTCTCATATATTTATTTTTTATTTTGTTAGGCACTTGCCTATATTCTTAGTAAAATTATTAAATCTCCTGTACTCTCCCAAATTATATCTGCTACACTTCCTTAAAATGGCGCCAGTATATTGGATTACACCTGAGAGGTAAAGTATTTCCCTTTGTGGGAAGGAGGAACCATGGGCAGGTAAAAGGAATAGGAGAGTGACCTAAACTGGAGATCCGATCCAGTCAAAGCCATCCATCCTAGAGGCAGGATAGGCCTCTTATAAATGTGAGTACCCTGTGGATTTTTTTTATCTGGGACTCTGAAGTTCTTCTATACCCTGCACTTAGAGGAGACCGCACTGTTTTGTCTTGTTTTGTATGTATTCTCAAGAGCCCTTCCAACTCCTTGAAAACTAGCTGCATGTCCGAGATCTAAGCAATTGGAATACTTCAAGTGTCAATGGGCTGCCTCCAATTTATGAGACATTTTGTTTAAGCTATTTTCTGTTTGCATACAATTCCTTTTTTATTTTATATATATATGTACATTGTCACATTCTGTATATATAAGGAATTAGGAGTCCACTTTTTTACGGTGAGCGCAGCAGCTTTTATTTATACGTTTCTTGTTCTGCAGGGAAAACACCCAGTGACTTCAGGCAAAGTGCAGAGCTTTCTCTGTGAATTGTTTTAATGTTCGAATCTGAGGGTGTATCCAGACCATCAAAACACAAGTCAGTAAGATAATAGTATCTAATAGTGTGGTTTGTGTCTTAGAAAAACCTGATTATTATAGAGTCCCAAAATAAATAAAGCATTATTTATGCCGAGGTCAATCTGTATTTGATCAGGCCAAAATATATGAATGCATTGCTAATATACCTAAGCATTTTTTTAAAATACTTTTACAGTCTTTCTGAGTCAGTGTCACCTGTGCCAACTAAATCTATCAGTTTTCTGACATAATGGGATTAAACCACTTGGATGCTTGAGACCTCTCCTATGCATTGCTTCTCACCACACTGGAGATGTCTCTAGCACTCAAGGGGTTAAAAGGTACTGCCTCCTACTTGGAAAACAAATCTCAATAAATATGGTGTTAGTTACCCTATCCCTCACTCTACCAAGTGGCTACGCAAATCCTAACAAGCAAAGGTCAGTTTTTTCATCCTTCTCTGAATTTGTTTTGGTTCAGAAAATGCAACTGCTCTCCTCCTCATTTCTTCCTTTAAAGGGATAGTAATGTTTCATAATAAAAGCAGCTCTAATTAATCATCATAGTATTTGGACTTTGGAGAGTGTTATTTCTTTTCTGTCAGAGTTGTAGTTCAAGAGTAATTCAATGACAAATTGTCCCCCTCCCGCCCCTTTTACTGATGTAACACTGTTTAGCAGGATCAGAAGGGAGGTGCCCAGATAGACTGCAGAGAGGGACAATCTTCAATTAAGATAAGGGAAAAACCTGAAAAACTTGTCAAGGGGGCAGGGTTTTCATTGTTCTCATAGGAAGAAGATTGTCCCCTGCTGTTATCTGTCTGGAGTATGGCTGCATCCCACATCTGAGAAGAGATGGCTTACACTAGGTAAAAGGGACTGGAGGGGAAATTTTGCTTGTGAATATCTCTCAAACCATAAAGGTTTGAGAGATAAGACTTATATCGTTCTTCATGTTTTTTTAATGCCTACAAAATAAAATAAAGATAAAACAAAGTATTACTATCCCTTTAACCTTTTGAGTACCGGAGGGGTATCCAATGTGATGCAGAGCAATGCCGGATACCCTTCAGGCACTCAAAGGGTAAAACCTCTCACTGATAATTAAAGGAAAGTACATTGAAGAGATTTAAAGCAGCAGAATGAGCCTAAATGGATGTGAGGAATTTCAACACATGACATCACCAGAGGAAGGCAGATTTAGGGCGAGATGTTCAGAAAGTGGTGGTAACTGAAATTGTCTGTAATCATAATAAAATAGTTCTTACACCATGATCCGTCAATTCTCAGACATATTTCCGTCATTTTTTACATCCAATTCTGCCATCTCCGTCAAAGGGAAAAAGCCGTCTTAAAAGTGGGTCTAGTTTAATCTTCCGTCATAATGTAAGGTATTTTCAGAAAAAAATATTCATTTGAACGGCAATTTTTTTGTCTGATTAACGTCATTTGTTCCTGACATAACAAATATGGTCTAAACTTGGAGAAGAAATTAAAGTACTGAGAAGCAATTTTTCGTTTCAAAGACAAAAAAAGTCTTTGTTTCTTTGAAAATTTTGGTTTCAAAGACAAAATCAAAGACAATTTTTAAAATCAGAATTTTTAACGCAATGTTCAATCTTTTTACTGTCATTTTTAATTCTTTAGATGAATTTTCAAATGTGACGGATTTACTTTTGAAAATATTTTCCTTCTTTTACCACCATCTCATGATCCAACAAGTTTTTCATTATGACGACTTTTTGAACATCTCGCCCTTAGAGAGATAGAGACCTCTATTGCCATAGAAACACATGAAGCTTTTTAAAATAGTTGCATGAATAAGGGAGGCAAGGGCTAAATTAAATCACAAATCTGTTTTATACATAACAATAGAAAGAGGTGGTGCTCTACAGAAACAAAACCAACAAATATAGATATGTTATTAACTAAGATGTTCAGCAGCTAAGACAAAAATCTTCCTCTCCAAGGATAAATATACAAAAAGAACAAAGTCTCAGCTCTAAAACAACTTAGAAAATACCAACTATTAGATAAATTAAAAAATGGTTTATTGCTTCCTAATCACATATGAGTAGTAAAAAATAAAAGACCACCTATATAAAAAATCCTAAGAACTGGTGCAAAAAAATATAAATATTAATAAACCACCTATAATAAAAACCACCTATCCTAAATAATAATTCGCTAAGTTGTGTGTAACGCCCGACATGCGCAGTAGACACTACTGCGCGTGCGGCAGTCGTGCGCAGTAGACACTGCCCGCGCCGCGGCTGATACAGAGCTGGGCGCTCCGAAGGAGCATCCAAATCTGTATCAGCCCTGGCGCGGGCAATCTCCACTGCGTGTGACTGCCCCGCGACCGGCTGCCAGAGGCTTTGTGGCCCGTGTAACGGGCTGTTCAACTAGTAATGAATAATAAAGTATTGACATCTATGGGAACAAATCCCATATGTCAATATGTTAAACAGACAATGATATAAAGGTCAAAAAGAAAATGAGTCCAAAGAGCTTAAATGATAATGTGTTTGCCCTGTGCACAATACAAAACAACATGGATAGGACAACCCAAAAGGAAAAGTCCAAAGTGGTTAATTTAAAGGGAATGTGACTAAAAGGGTTCATACAACCCAACCAGAATCCCCTACACAAAAATACATATCATAAAAAGAATACATATACAGATAAAGTGCACTATTGAAAAGCTTAATGGAAAAAAATGTCTAAGATCTTCTCCCACATCTGCTGCTGCAGGAGCATGTGTATCCACAGTGAATGTATGAGGGTAACTTTTCATAACACTTTCACACAGTGAGCACAATGGATAAGATTGCTGTCTGCCTTGGAGTGTGTAGGAACACATTAATGGTAAGGGCCTCACTCAGAGGAAGGAAAGCTCAACAGGGGAGTACCTTATTGTTTGTTTGTTACTACATTCTAGTAAAAGGGATAGTAGTGTTTCACAAAAACAGCAGCTCCAAATAATCTTTATAGTATTTGAGCCTTAGAGAGTGTTATTTCAATACTGTCAGAGTTGTAGTTCAAGAGTAATTGAATGATAAAGTATCCCCCTCCCTCCCCTTTTATCTAGTGTAAGCCACCTCCCCTCAGATGTAGAATCTGGTATTGAGATCAGACAGCTCACAGCAAGAGACAATCTTCTTACTGTGAACATAAGGAAAACCCTGCCCCCCTTGACAGGTTTTTCAGGGGGCGGGAGGGGGATACTTTATCATTCAATTACTCTTGTACTGCAACTCTGACAGTACTGAAATAACACTCTACAAATACTATGAAGATTAATTGGAGCTGCTTTTATTGTGAAACATTACTATCCCTTTAAAGATCTATGCTTGTCAAGTGAAAGTGTTTGGGCTTGGTGAACTTGGCATGGGGACATGCACTTGCTTCTGCTTTGATTACCTACTGCTTTCAAGTTTATACAAGTGCTCCCTTCATTGCTGTGCTCAATGCTTCTATTGAACCAATACTGGTAAGTGAGTCACTCACTGCTAGAAATGATAATACTTATTGCTGCTGGTCCCCTATAGTGCTAAAGTAAACCATTCACCCAACAAACTTTGTCGCAGTCAATAAACATCTTAAAACTGCCAATGTGTTATGCTTTTATTCTTATTTTGAAAACAACAGTTTTTAACCCCTTAATGACAGGTAACCTGTCAGGACAGTCACTGGAAAATTTGCCTAGAGGTACTCTCCATCTTGGACACAGTAAGGTGTTGAGGGTAATTTTTAAGGCTGTATAAAATAGGTTTATGATAACATGGGGTTTTCTGAGACTAATTACAATATATAAAGATATGGAGGGGGGACAGGAAGATGACAGGTCCACTTGATAATGTTGTAATATCCATAAAGGAACAAACAGCATACATTTTGAGTGTCTTTAATTTTGTACATTATTACAGACATTTTTTTTATTTCCAATGTGTTGCTCTCCCTTCCAACATGCAAGGAATTCAATGCAGTTGATATTACTGTTCAGATATGGTGATCTATCCTAGAAGTCACTGCCCCTTTAATGGGACCTATTACATCATACATTTTCATTTTTTCTATAATATTGCTTATAGTATACATATATAAAATATCTTAGACAAGCATAATTTATTAAAAACAAACCTTTACAGTTTACCGCTGTCATTTCAGAGCAGTCACATATTTCTGTTGTTTCCTACTGCAGCCTCAATTTAAAGCTGTATGACATTTTAATAAATAATATCTGTAGTGAGGCTGATATAGTAAGAAAAGTGGTGCAATTTTGGTGCAACCCAAGTGCACCATAGGTGATTAATAAAAAGACCAAATGTGTATTATACAGGATCCTTGCAGGTTAAAGCTGTGTATGGGGAGAACGTCTATATAAATGGACTGGTGGAAATATTCCAGTTTTTGAGGTAAGCAAGCTTAAATATATTTTATCCAAACTGTGACAAAACCCTTCATTTTTTAAACAAGTGAACTGATCAGTTTTAATACATGATATACAAAGGGTGCGCCCTCAGGTAATTTGTTTGAAGCAGCACAGGATTGTCTTATCCTTTGTTTTATTTTTAATTTTGAGACTTGGGTTCTTTTTGTATATATGTACAAAGATGATAATTTTAGCCAATATTTTGGGAAAATATATATATTTGGTTATTATGGATTTCTAGTGTGAGTGCATTGGTACTAAGGCAGACACTTAAATCTCTCTTAAAGTGATAGTAATGTTTTACAAAAACAGCAGCTCCAATTAGTCTTCATAGTATTTGAGCCATGGAGAGTGTTACTTCATTACTGTGAGAGTTGTAGTACAAGAGTAATTGAATGATAAAGTCCCCCCTCCCGCCCCTTTTACGTAGTGTAAGCCCCCACTCCTCAGATGTGGAATCCAGTCCATAGACCAGACAGCTCACATCAAGGGACAATATTCTTACTGTGAGAACAATGAAAACCCTGCACCCCTTGACAGGTTTTTCATCTTTTTCCCTTAATTGAAGATTGTCCTTCTTTGCAATCTACCTGGACACTCCCTGCTGCTCTAAGGTGAGCAGTGTTACATCAGTAAAAGGGGCGGGAGGGGGGATACTTTATCATTCAATTACTCTTGAACTACAACTCTGACAGAATTGAAATAACACTCTCCAAGGCCCAAATACTATGAAGATTAATTAGAGCTGCTTTTATTATGAAACATTACTATCCCTTTAAGGCTCTTATATGGGGCTCAAAACCTCTTGTTAAATAAATGACATGTACATACATAAAATATTCCATCACATTCAGATGATCCATAGAGTGTATAGGAGTAGTATGCTACTGGACATATTATGGACTCTATCTCTTTGAAGGAAAAATACTTTGTGTGCTTGTATAAAACCATACCTACTGCGGTAACTGTACTGAGATAACTTTGTTATATTAGATATATTCGGGATACCAGACTGAAAGTGGATTTGGATTTAATTCAGCTATTGAAATAAATGTATTTCATGTTCAGTACGCCCAAAAACTCATAGCAGATGTACGAGAGGTCTGCCAGATATAGCTATTAGTAGTAACAAGATGGAGGAGCAAACATTGCAGTGTTCACAGACAGGCTCTGATTCCCCACGAGACAGAGTAGTCAGACACTAGATTTTGAGGGGCACCTTGACTGAGCTGGCAACACCCTCTTTCAAGTAATAGGAATGATCAGTGCAATTACAATGTCCTTCTACCAGGCAACAACTACTGGAATAGGGTGGCTATTTTATATCTGTTTATACACCCTTTTACTGGTTATTGGTTAACTTATTGGATGTTAGAGCTTTTCCCAATGGACTGTTTTTATGTTATAGTCTATAGGTAATTTCTGTGCCAGGCAAGTGGATGGTGGTGAGGGTCATATGATGAATGGGGATGTGGACATGGATATGGCTAAGAGCACTTTGCCTAGGGGAGAGTGAGATGTAAATGCAGCCCTGATTACAAGTCAAAGACCAAAAATACAGAAGTGATTAGCTGCCTACACTAAAGCTTTTTCCCCCACTATATTGTGCAGAATGCAATGGCTGTGAGGTCCCTTTTATAAATACACTAGCAAATGCTGCACAGCATTGCCTGTAGGATTGAGTGTTCGCGCACATCAGGGAACCTCTGCAAATGGATGGAAATGAGTCTGGCTATAGCGATTTTGAAGCCCCCGGCCACTCCTGTGAAAACTGCTGGGCCCGTGAATCTCTCTTCAAGTGGATGGCTTTGAGTCTAGCTTCACCCCACTGGCCACCCTTGTGAATCTCGCTGACCAGTGGTAAATCTTCTCCCTCCAGCTACCCTGGGGAGGGGTGAAACAGTTATATAATAGATAGATACAGATATTTTTGCAGAGTGATGGTAATGCTGAAAGGAGACGGGCTGGCTAGATTATTATTTTGTTTGCTATGAAATTTAAATATTAACGTTATTATGCTAGTATATTATGCTAGCTTGGAAATAAGTAAGTTGCTTATTTATGTTCTGTGAACAATGTTTTCACAAT